>CM057098.1:0-1200000 GCA_029959045.1 Taenioides sp. WSHXM2023 | reverse complement strand
GAAGTTAGTTTTGGATTGGGCCCAGACTGACCAGTGCAGTTACATAGACTCCTGAGAACTGTCTGGGGGTTTATGAGCTAGACCTGGACTCAGACTCGGTCTTGGATCAGGTCCCGTCTTGGATCTGGTCCGGCCTTGGCTCAGCCCTGCCTAATGTCTTCTCCAGAGGCTCCACAGACAGAAGGAAGTCTGACTGCCGTGAGTTTTTATGAGAGAATGTGATATTGTTTTAACCATGAATCATCTGAGTTTGGCTGGAAAGCGCAGCGTGAACAAACTCGATACAAACAGACCAAGTGTTTCTGAGGACTTTTGGACACGTGAGCATGAAGGTGCAATGCGGAACTTTTCATTACTTTCTCCTGAATGTTTCACAGTATGCTGACACCTCCATTAAGAATGCATTTTTGAAGCATTTTGAAGCATGTTCTGTGCCATACATACGTCAGAACCACACACTTTGACAAAACTTTACAAAAACAAGTGGATCTAGAGCCAAATCCTGTCTCCCAAATTCCAGAGGGTGTGATTGACAGGCGGCTCAACCAGTCAGAGAGACACATGGTTCATTTGTGTCCAAACAAAAGAAAAAACAACCCAGAGGACTGTGAAAGAGCACAGATTTCTGCAGAATCAATAAAGGAAGCACCAAAATCCGTAATAAATATACATGTACTTCTTCCGCATTCAAGAGTCCTACAAATTAGCAGCTGTGGTTGAAGTGTCCCACGTTATAACGGAGGTTTCGACTATTTTCGTTTTACATACACAAACATACAGGCCTAAATTATAAATAAAGCTACTGGCTATAACTGTAAGACCACAATGTGTTCAGAGTCTTGTGTAGTCTGGCTGGAAGAGCGAGGCTGATGCATGTTTGATGATGTCTGAACTAAACTAGCACCATTATAAAATTTGCAGAAACATTTCATTTTTCAGTTGTATATTTAAAAAGAATCAATTTCACCAAACAAACCAGAATCTAAAACAAAACAAAACAAAACAAAAAAACAGCTTTAATTTTTAACACTAAGAGCCTGGAGAGTAGAGCTGTCAAAAGGTTCAGAAACAAGCAGTTTGAACCAAAGCTCTGTTTAGAGGTCTCTCTCTTCTGCAGCTTGGGGCAAGGTCTGAATAAACAATCAATGTAAATTATTCAAACTGAGGAATGCATTAAAGTTACGCAAATGAGCAGAAAGCTGTCCATCAAATGCTCAAAATCTAGACCGTTTAACATTGAGCTGGAGGACGGACAGAGGTGGTAGAAGAGCCCAAAAATTGCAGTCAAATAAGAACAATGCAAAGTAGTGGTCCAAGAAATGACTCAAGTAAGAGTAAAAATGTATTTCAGAAATGTTCTACTCAAGTAAGCATAACTTATAGAAGAAATATTGTGCTTGTGTGTGCTCTACAGTTATAATCTATGACACCTGTGGACCATTGTTATATTTTGCACATTTTACAAAAGCAACTTAATAAAAAAAACAAGTCAGTTGGTTAGAAAACTGCAGTGCTCAGTGGGAGATGACGTCGCCGTAAACGTCATCACAACAAAGCACCGTGCAGCTGTCAGCCCCTCGTGTGGATAGCTGCAGATCACACTAGAGCAGAGGATTTATTTATTTTTGTACCAAAACGACTATGCAACGCTGCCAAATCCTACGTGTATCATCGATTAATAAAATAAAATCGAGAACGAAGTGCATACGTCGCAGTAGGCGTGTACCAGGGTTGATCAGTAAAATGGCGTCTTGGAAATAAGCAAATAAAGATGACTTAAACATGCGTGAATCACTCCAAATACAACTTCAGAGGGTCAATGAGAAGAAACCACTAGATCATGATTAAAAACTCTAAAACATCGATTTTGCAGAATAGGCTGTAACATCTGATTTATAATTTAAAGTGAATGTAATTTGAAGGAGAAAACATTAAACGATGCATAAAGTCTGGTATTTTCAAAGGACAGACACAAAAATGAGACAAACTAAATCATATCTGAAGGACTTACACACAGCAGGAAGAGTAACCAAAGCTTTTACTCAAGTAAGAGTACTGTTCAATTAAAATATTACTCAAGTAGGAGTAAAAGTAGGCTGCTATAAAAAAGTACAATTTCTTTAAAAAGCTACTCAAGTAACTAACTGAATACTACCCACCTCTGAGGACAGTTCAAAATTCTCAGGTGGAGTTTGCCCTGTAACTGTCAGATTGTGGATTTGTTGACCTGGTTTACTAGTATCGTTAAAGCTGCATTGTGTAACTTTTCTGGTGGAGGGTCTGAAACCTCCATCATAGAAACCTCCATCACAGAAACCTGCTTGTTTCTATGGATATGTCATTGCTCTGCCTGGAATGTTCCACAGTATGACATTAAACAGCTCTACTTTACATTTATTCAATTACAGGTGGGTTTATTGCTCAAGAATACGTACAAAAACAGACATTCTGACTGTGAGCAGGGTCGCCTCTCCACAGATCTGACTTGTAACTTGGTCTGGTTTGGTCTCCATGAAGATAGAAAGGTTTAATGCCATACTGTGAAACATTCAAGACAAAGCAATAACGTCTCCATGGAGAAAAGCATTTGACAGACCATCCACCAGAAAAGTTACACAATGCACCTTTAATATCTCTAATTACTGGGTCTAGCTACATGAAACAAAAACTGTCACAAAGTTCAGCGTCTTCAGAAAGTGGTGCCATTACTCAGCCCGAAAGACATGGTAGTTGTCAGCTGAGAGGACTTTAAGACATAAGATTAATGCGACAAGTTTGTGGAGCCTAAAATGTAGCCTTCTCCCTTTTGCAATTCATAAATCTTGAAAATCAGAACCGCAGAAGTTGGCAGACAGTTGTAATAAAGACACAGCCCTCCGCTTCACTCATGAGAAGAAAAGCAGCTCTTTTTGCCAAGAACGGTTGAAAAATTCCTGACTAAAGCAGGCGCGGATGTGAGGGCTCCGCTGGGTTTAACATAAGAACAATAGTGATTTGTATAAACGCTGCGTCTCCGCTCGTGTCTGCACAGAGAGGAGAGCTTTGTGTTAATACTTGATTTAACATGCATATGACAGGTTTGCATGTTGTTCTGATTCTGACTTGGTTTGGTGGATAGTACCTGTGTTCAACATGTATCATAGTTTTACACTTAAGTGGCAGTTTGTGGTAAAAAGTTGACAAGAAAAGTACAAAAATACAGGAAGTAGTGCTGAGTTCTAAAACAGAATCCCTCTACCTCTGTCATCACCTGTCAAAAGTCCATCCAAAATGCAAAGACAGTTTTTATGAGAGTTAAACACTGATTTAACTAAATAAACATGTGTCTGAAAAGTGATGCAAATACTAGAGACAAAAACTTTGGGAGAGACAGAGAGGACAGGAAGGTTAGACTGATTTAAATACAGACTTCCTTCTTTCAGTGTTTGGAAATCCTATCAGAACTGGAACAAAATGCTGAACTGAACCAGGCATGGGACGATATACAAATTTGGTGTCACAATTATCATGGCCAAAATAATTGCGATTAATGATTATATCAGGATAATTATGAAAGTTGCTGACAGTTTAATAAATGTCATGGATATGAATAATGATCATTTGAATATTATGAATAGGTTGCATATTTAAACAACTGTTATAGTGTTGAACTTTGTTAGTGAAAGTGAAAACAACTGATCTAGAAGAAAACATTAAGGATAAGTATAGTTTTTCTGCACATTCTGGTGATTTATTGCGATTATCTTTGTTGGCGATTATCACGATTATAAAATGTACCACCAGTGATTATTGTGTACTCTTTTTATCATGATAAACGACATTATTGTTTACTGTTCCATCCCTACTCTGAACACTCATTCCTCACCCGACTGTGTTCTGAGTGTTATTGTCAAGAGCTTTGGGTGTCTTGAAAGTGTTATACAAGTGGAAGGTATACTCACTTTTTACTCACTTTAATGTATACAATGTAACCATGTCACCTCATCAGTAACCGCCTCCACTGTCCTCAGATTATATATATATATATATATATATATATATATATATATATATATATATATATATATATATATATATATATATATATATATATATATATATATATATACACACACACACACACACACACACACACACACATATATATATACACATATATATACATATATATACACACACACACACACACACACACACACACACACACATATATATATATATATATATATATATATATATATATATATATATATATATATATATATATATATATATATATATATAAGAGATATGTTTTATTATATATTTATATTTCTTTCACTCCCTGTACATAAGAGCTACCTGATGTTGTAAATATGTTAATATTTATTGTGATTTAATTTTTTATTTACTTATTGTTCTGAGTGTTTGCACAATTTTTCACAACTTTTTGCACTATACTGTCCCCTGACTGTGAGCTTCTGTCACGAGTGAATTTCTCCTCTGTGAGATCAATAAAGTCTTATCTTATCTTATCTTATCTTAAAGTGTCATTCTGCACTGTGCCTGGGGACTACAGCTGGAAACTGCCTGTAGAGTTAATACTGTTACATAAATGTTCACACCGTGCAGCGTGGACAATAGAACACTGTGGCTACATGGACTGCACAGGTGTGACTGTCCACTACAGACTGACCACAGCACTAAACACACACACTTCTGTCATCTGTTCATTAAACACCCATCACACATGTTCTGACTGCGTGGGGCCGACCATAACTGTAGTTCCAGCCTGTTGCGCTGAGCTGTATTTGAAATCCTATACTCTCATTGGATTTGACAACACTTTACAGAAATCTCAAACTCCTGTCAGTGTTTTTTTTTTTTATTTAGGCCACATTACTTTTGTGTATTATTTTTTGCATTAAATATTGAAATGAACAATGGTATATGTGTCAAAACTCACTTTTTACGAGCCTTACTAATAAAAACAACTAAATGAATCTTTATGGAAAACTTAAAACAAATGATTAAAAAGTCACAAAATGTTTTGCATTTAATTAGCCAATTAATGGAAAAGTGTCTACAGTTAGTTGCAGCCTTAGTACATAGTCCCTGTTCAAATACAGTAATACATGAAGTAAATTGTCTCTCTCTACTCTGCCCTCCCTCACTCCTCTCCTCTTCCAGTTTCTCTGTCTCTCCACTCTTGTTTATTATTTGACTTTTTCTCACTCTCCCTCTTTCCCCTCCTCTCTCTCACTCTATTACCCCCTGGCCAGTCGCTCTCTCTCTCTCCCTCCCACTCCCTCTGCCTCCATCTCTTCCTTGTACATATTAAACTTGGCAGCACTCTGGGATCACCAGGTCAAAGCTCCACACCCATAAGCCGTTGGTACAGTTATGAAACAGTCTGGAAAAACAAGGCGTACAATTTGGGACTGTGTGTGAACACATCGTGTACAAGCAGAGGACATGGTCAGAGCAGAGGGTCAGAGGAACAGAGAAGAGGAGCAAAGAAGAGGGGTAGATGGAGCAGGAGAGGGCCAGAGGAGCAGAGGAGAGCGTCAGAGGAGAAGAGGAGAGGGCCAGAGGAGCAGAGGAGAGCATCAGAGGAGAAGAAGAGAGGGCCAAAGGAGCAGAGGAGAGCATCAGAGGAGAAGAAGAGAGGGCCAAAGGAGCAGAGGAGAGGGTCACAGGAGCAGTCAGATGGAGCAGAGGAGAAGAGGAGCAAAGGAAAGGGGTAAATGGAGCAGAGGAGAGAGTCAGAGGAGTAGAGGAGAGGGTCAAGTGGAGCAGAGGAGTAGAGGAGAGGGTCAGATGGAGCAGAGGAGAAGAGGAGCAAAGGAGAGGGGAAGATGGAGCAGAGGAGAGGGTTAGAGGATCAGAGGAGAGGGTTAGAGGAGAGGAGAGGGTTAGAGGAGCAGAGGAGAGGGTCTGAGGAGGAGAGTGTTAGAGGAGCAGAGGAGAGGGTCAGGTGGTGCAGAGGAGCAGAGGAGAGAGTCAGAGAAGCAGAGAAGAGGGTCAAATGGAGCAGAGGAGAGGGTCAAATGGAGCAGAGGAGAGGGTTAGAGAAGCAGAGGAGAGGGTCAGAGGAGCAGAGAAGAGGGTCAAATGGAGCAGAGGAGAGGGTTAGAGGAGCAGAGTATCTGTGTGTAGAATTATGTTGGAATGGGGAGTGCTTCAGATTGAGCGGAGCAGAATTGGTTCCATTGGCAGGACTTCAAAGAGGGAAGAGGAGGCTGCATGATCCGTGTCAATGCTAGCCCCAAGAAGCAGAAGCAGCATGCTAAACTAAAGTGCACATACATTCACACACACATGCTGGGTTTTGGGGTGCAAAGGGAAGAGGTCTCAGTTGAGAAAGAGTGAATTTCAATGAGTGACATGCTTGTATTTCAGGCTGAAGTGGTAGAAAAAAATGTACTAAAGTAAGGGGAACATTACTTCAAAATAATATTAAACAGAAGTACAAAGTAGTGGTCTAACAAAATATTGTTGTATCCTCATCAAAAACATACCTGGAGTAGTATTTAATTTCATTCACGCTTGTTTCATTAATCCATTAACCCAAAGTTGTCTTCTGAGCTCAAAAATGGTCCGTTTCAATTTTGCCTGTTTTGTTGCGTCACAGATAAAACTCCATTATGCAGACATTTAAAATATGAAATACTTAGGCTATCCCAGGGTGACCAAAAGCATGTTTAAAAGGGGATTAAAGCCACAAGAATGCATAGTATGTATATTCATATTCTTGCGAGAAATTATTACTTAAAGATCCTATATATTGTGAAAAATGAACTTTGGTGAACTTTAAGCCATGTTGTAATGTTGTTTCCTCCTCAAAAACATACCTGGAGTTGTATTTTGTTTCATTCACACATGTGACCCTAACACTTTCCAAAGCACAAAATGCTCTGTTCCACCTGGTGATGTCATGTAGTGGTAATTTTTTACAGTTTGTTCAGCAGAGATTGGCAATTCTAGGGCTGAAATGATCCAAATGAGCTGAAAATGCATGAGTACACAGAGAAGAACTCCAGGTTTGTGTGTTAAACAAAACACAACTCATCGTTTTTAATGATGAAACAACATTATAACATAGATCAGAAAATAGTGTAATATAGGTCCTTTAAAATATAAGGAACATTCTCCATGATTAATACAAGCCTTATGTCATACTGCAAAAGGAACAGCATTTCCATGGAAACAAGAAGGAGGCCCTTTAGCTCTCAAACATTTTACCCGCTTAAATAAAGGTTGAATAAATAAAATATAAAGTGCCCCTCCTTTAGGACAAGTAAGAGTCAGGTTTGTGGAGATGCAAGCCCGCTTACAGTAACACATGCTTTTCTATGTTTCTCTCCACTGTAAACCACCGCTCTCAGATTAGCAACACCGAGAGACACACAAAAGCACTGAGCTCCTGTGGCTCAGCAGCAGAGCAGTGAACGGATGGATGAAGAAAACCAATATGAGATCAATGGCTGGTGTTTGTGTGAGGGGCCCTAATCAATGGCCCTCCTCTCACTGCTCCACAACTCCACACTCCATTACTGAGCTGATAAGGATGTGTCTGACAAGAAATCAACACCACACACAGGAGTTAGCATGTAGGCCCCACAGCGAGAAGGTTCCAGGTTCCATGCCCGGTCTGTTTCGGGGTGGGTTTCCTTTGGGTGCTCCACTAGACCACATTTACCCAAATACTTAATCAGCAAAGTCCAGTTGTATGTTAAAATTATTGTTATTTTTTAGCTTTTAAACAGTATATTCCTTAAACATAGCTGGAGTAATCAGTAATCTATGACGCTCCAAGTCCAAAGTCCAATCACCTTCACTTTAGTGTTCAAAGAAACACATTAAAAGTCCTATATTACGCAAAACTGACTCTTGTGAGCTTTAAGCTATGTTAGAATGTTGTTACCTCCTCAAAAACATATCTGTTATGATCTGACAGAGCAGCTCAGAGTCACACAGACACCACACATGAGGAGCACAGCGGCTTCAAAATCGCACACGAAGACACAAAGTCAGGTCATGCCTCCCCGAAGCAAATCACACCCAAAATCGGGCAAATTCTCCTGTAGTGTGTGGCGGCCTTTAATAACACATTTGACGTGATTCACAATGACATTATGTATCTGTTCTGATCTGATCGGACGTTTCACCGCTGCTAATCTCGCTGTGATTTTAGCAAATTTGTATGAAGAAAAACAAAAAACCCACCACTTCTATTCAGGTTAAAAATTGTAACGGGTTACACGGAAAAGCAATGCATCACAGTAATTCATTACTTTTGTAATGCACTACTCCCAACACTGATTATTAGTCTATCTTCAAAGCTCAAAATGCTCTGTTCTACCTTGTGATGTCATGAAGAGGTAGTTTTCAAGTGAACAGCTTCTTTTACCTTTAGTTCAGTAGAGATCGGCAATTGTAGGATTGAAATCATCCAAATAATTCTGGTGAAGGTGTGTGGAGTTTAAAAAAATAGTGGAACACTTCCTGTATTACCACATGACATCACAAGGTGGAACAGAGTGTTTTCAGTTTGAGAGAAAAACTCAGCCCAAGTACGCATAATGTGTGGGTTAAACATGTGTGAATCAAACAAAACACAACTTGTTTTAGGTTTGTGATGAGGAAACTACAATATAACATAGATCAGAATACAGCGTAATATAAGGCCTTTAAATAAGTTATACACCAGGACATTAAAATGCCAGTGAAGTACTAAAGTACTTTAAAAAGACCAAAGAACACAAGACATTAAACGAAAAGTTTAAATTCAAAGGTTTTGACTTTATGCTACCTTTTTGGTGGAAGGTCTACCACCTGCTTGTCTCCATAAAGATGGAATATTCCACAGTAAGACATTAACTGATGTTAATGGAGAGCAGCAGGTGACGTCCCCAGGCCCAGTTACAGGTCAGATCTTTGAAGAGGCAAGCTAGCTCACAGCAATAGCAATAAAGACACTTGGAACTAAAGATAGGTTCAATGCCATAATGTGGAACACTCCAGGCAAAGCAATAGCATCTCCATGGAGACATGGTGTTTGATCTTCCACCAGTAAAGTTACACAGTCCACCTTTAAATGTAGGGTCGTCTTATAGCCATGTAAGTCTAGATGTTGTTGTGGTTTAGCGTTGATTGATATTGTGTGTTATAGTGGTTCAGTCGATTTGCTAACATCGTGTTTTGACAAGCCTCGAGGTCCATCGAATGCTCACCACTCTGTGTCAGATCATGTTATGTCTGATTATTTCACCACAGTGTAAACGTGTGGAGCTCCATCACTTTCACATGCCAAACAGTGGCCCCCGGGGACAGACCAGCGCACACGCATAAAGAGATCGATAAACACAGCCCAGCACCTGATCCACTTCCATACATGTCTGTACAAATGTACGTCTGCACTCAAAACTACAGTCACATGCTTTCAACAGGAGACACACAAAGAAACGCACAAAGAAATCCAAAAGGGCTCTCTGTGATCCCATACATACGTATGTTTAAAACAACCAGACAGCCTTACACAAGAGCAAACTATTAATTACACAGCAGGTTGTAATTAGCAACACCATCAAGCTATGACATCGTACTCTACACCTGTGATTATCCAACAGCCTATTGGCCCCTGTTTATTCCAGTGCACAGGTGTCTGCAGGGGGGTGCAAAAATATCAAAATATCGTATCGTTTAATGTAATGATACAGTATCGATATTGGGGGCTGCTGTATTGATATATTGCCAAGAGTATTTTTTGGTATATTTCACTAAATTATTTTGTTACCGAGCTACAGTTTTGTTGCTTGTTCAGAGGAAGGAAACTCATTTATGCAACACATTTGACATTTTCACTGTTTTGATGATTAAAATGGGTGTGTTTCATATTCACTGCACAAGAAGTGGTTTAACAAAGATTTTTAGTATCACAGCTATCATTTAGCCATTATTTTTTATTGAACCGTATCGAATCAATTTGAAATATATCGTATCAAACTGAAAGTGCACTGTATCGAGATATGTATCGTATCGGCAACTTCTTAATGATACCCAGCCCCAGACACCACTGAGTCAATGTGTTTTTTTTTGAATAAAAACGCTGCTAGTACAATAAACGCAAGAGCCATGTTTAATGCCAAACTGTGGAACATTCCAGGCAAGGCATTTGCTGGGTTTCTGATTACATCACAACATTCTATAGGCCAATAATGACTTTTGTTAAAAAGAGTTTTGGTGTAATATAGCAAGTTATTTGATCTGGTCACTAATAGAAATAATCAGGTTCAACATTTGTGAATTTACCTTTTGTCTGTTTCATTTCAAAGTAAAATGTAATCAAAAGGACAAACTGTCTCTTGCCTCCATCTGAGAGGATGACATCATCACATTTTCAATGGTGTTTCAATGGTGTCGACTAATTATTATATTTAGATGATAAAAATTTCTATGGGACAACAGCAGAAAGGAGAAGTGAGCGCATGAGTTAGCTGAAGATTTGGTATTTTTTGGTATTTCTGTGTAAAAGGTCAGATTAATCTCATGATTCATAAATTTAATCTGCCTTTATATAAATATATTGTTTCCTCCTAGTCTTTTTTTCTGCCTAAATTTTTGCATGAACTCCCCCTGCAGGTGTAGTCTTGTGAGTGCAGTCTGGGTCAGATACACAGAGATTTGGAATAGTTTAAGAGCTTTTGCCATGCCTCCTTTTTAGTCGACTAAGCAAACAGCAGGACACGTCTTTAGTCGACCCAGAATTTCTTTAATCAACTAAAAACCTACTAACATGTGGAGAAAAGCAAGTGCCGGTCCCTCCACCAAAAAGTTAAGCAGTGCATCTTTAAATTTAAGCCATTTTAGAAAATCCTGGAGTTTTGTCCTGGGAAAAGCAAAGAGAATCGTTCCTCTTAAATTTTGTCGCATTCCGAATCTCTGGACTGTGGGTTCAGAGCAAGGTTTTGGGAGCAGAGCTAATCCTGTTTGAGCCGCGAGTCGGGTTGGAGACAAGGGCAGAGCTAACTGCAGCCAATGTGGGGACATTTGCATGGAGTTAGCATTCAGTGGCTAAATTAGGACAAGAGTATAAGGTCCAAGAAACTACACCAGGAACGCATTTTCAAATAAGAAATCATATCTGAAGGAGCAGTACAAATATTCTGTTACACTATCAAATATACTCAGTGTCAAATATATACTCAATGTCCGTGCGGTAAAGTAGGTCTTAAGTTTCATTCATAAACGGTAGGAAAATAGCTGTTAATGGTAAGAAATACGAGAGGAGAGAGGATCTGCGGCTGGATCACAGAGAGGAAGGGGGGCACACACAGCACAGCATGTTTAGTCAAATGGTGCAGGTTTAAAGAGGAAGTATTATGCAAAATGGACTTCGAGCTTTCTACCGTGTTATAACGTTGTTCCCTCATCAAAAACATGCCTGAAGAGGTTTTAGATGTCATCCATGCATATGTTTAAGTAATCTAGTGATCTATCCCGAGCCCTATTCAAATCCTCATTAAGCTTAGCAGTACGAGCCTGTACAAGACTCCGTTCACAAGCCTATGTCATCCACCCTGGCTTTCCATAAATATACAAAAGCATGATGCAAAACAAAACACTACAACTTCACAAACCTGATGCGATGTGGAGTAGTTTCATTAGTGGGGTGCATTCTAACTGTGTTGTGATAGCGCTCTGAAGGGGGAGTGATTAGTGAGGAAAGCAAGGGGAGGGGAAAGTCAGAGCATCAAAAACTAAACAAATTTAACATGTTAATGCGTAGCTTTTGGCCATTATAGCATTTTCAATACAGTAAATGGCAACATAGTGGTCTAAATCTGTTATGTGTAAGCAGATGGTTGGTATGGTTAGCCCATAGTGTAATACCGCCTCTTTAAGTTAGCACTTAAAGACACAAGGACACGTGAGGAGACATATAGAGACTGTGGCCCTGACTCAGAACTTTCACCTAAACAAAAGAGCGGTCACTCCCCTTCAGAACCACGCACTAACACAAGATTAAGACCTATCCATTAAAATGTGCCTGCCTTATGATCAAGATCAACCAATGTTTTGATCACAGTCTATCTCTTTAACTCATATTACCACCAAGATAAAAAACAACAATATTCTGTTCATTTTCTCGCTCTCCCAAAAGTACAAAAAGTCAGAGACTGGAGCTCCTTTCTAAGAGGGGGTATTATGCATAATAGATTTTTTAAAACTTTCTACTATGTTATAATGTTCCCTCATCACGTTAATAGCTACCTTTTACCTTTTTATTCAGTAGAGCTTGGCATTTCCAGGTCTGAAATGATCCAAATGATTCTAGTCAAGGTGTATGGAGTTTAAAAACACACTGCATTACCACGTGACATCACAAGGTGGAACAGAGTGTTTTCTGTTCTGTTAAACATGTGTGCATGAAACAAAACACAACTCCAGGTATGTTTGTAATTAGGAAACATTATAACACAGATCAGCAAACAGTATAATATGGGCTCTTTAAACAGCAGTAGTAGTAGTAGTAGTAGTAGTAGTAGTAGTAGTAGTAGTAGTAGTAGTAGCCCGTGTTCCTTACCCGCTCCAGGTCCTGCCTCAGGTGGGTGAACAGCTTGAGTCTTCTGTATAACACGTCCTGCTCCTGCTGGGCCAGGTTGTCCACCTCGTCCCGGTTGAGAGACACCAGAGGACGATTAAAGTTGGTCTTCCTCTTCAGCTTCCAGAACTCGTAGACAAAATCCACCTGGAGACAATAAAACCAAACATTATAAAGAAGCCCCATTCACACAGAGTTCCCAGAAAATTGCCAGGTATAAAATGCCTGAATGCTCAGCTATTCACACATGTACCAGTCCCAGAACAGTGCCAGGTCTGCCAAGGGAACCAGCCTGTAACCAATGAAACAACTGCAAGTACTGGGGTTTGTTCACATATACGTTTTCACTGCAAATTTCTGGTTATTTTATTAGGGAAACCTGGGAAAATTGCCAGATCATTCATTGCCGTGAATGTTTGCATTTGAGCTTGTATCTGCTCAGATCAGACTGGCCTGGTGGCGTCTCCTGCTTTTCCAAAGGTGGTAGATAAGTTTAATGCCATACTGTGGAAAATAACAGGCAAAGCAATACCATCTCCGTTCTCATTATGAATCATCAAATTCTCAAAAAAATAATGCTACAAATAACTATAAATGATGGCAAACACCGCAGCGAGACTAAAGATGGCAGACCTGGCCTTTGTACAGGTCCATATTCCCCTCAGGTCTTTTGGTTGTGTTATAGGGTCAGACTATTTCATTTTTTTTCCATCCTTGCTGGATGTGTGATCTGATGATTCAAGTTGGAATATAAATTACCTGTGACAAAATGCTGTGAGAATAACAGTGATCACCTTATCTGGGTCGTCAAAGGGTCTTTTCATGAGTTTGTGGTTGTTGTCATTTTGCAACAAATAAGTGAATTTTGTTCAAAAGAAACAGTTGAATTATTATTATTTCTTTTCCTAGCTGTTTTTATTTGTATACTTTTGTTTGCTCAAATTATGAACCTGATAAAAAATACTGTCCGACTGCTTTCCTATGGACTGCTGTCTAATGTATTCAACTTTCCTGTGAGAATGGAGATAAGCAGGTGGCATATACTCCAGCAGAAAAGTTCCACAGTATGCTTTAAGTGTGCACACATCACATGTCAGTGTGGTACCTGAGTGAGGGGCAGGCCCAGGCTTTGGCACACGTCCTTGGGGCAGACCAGGCGGTAGAACTCATCCTCCAGCTGCTGTAACTTCTGCTTCCTCTGGCTCACCTTCTCCCTCTCCATCTGCTCCCTGTCCACCCGCTCCACGGTGCGCTGCTCCGGCTCACTGCTGCCCCCGCTGGACAGGAGGGCCGGAGCGCTGTGAGGGTGCAGCCCGTTGGCTGCACAAGAATATGTCTGTGATGGAAACAATGTGGTATGGACCATATTTCAGACCAAATGTTGATATTTTACAGCTGATTAGCTAACTAGAGGCACTGCTCTGTATTAAGCTCTATTACTCAAGTTAGACTTTAATCTGTTTTAACACAGTCTGACCTTAAAGAACTGATTTAGCTGGAATTACAACAGGTGAGCTGGTGTCTGCTGTTAAACAAGTCCCTCTCAAATAACATTACAGTCAAGCTTGCTAGCATTAGCCAACTGTTTTTAAGTTAACCACTCCTAAAAACTCCTAAACAGAACCATGAACGCTCGGACTGATTACAGGCTCCTGAAAATGTGTTGTTTACATTCATTTTGTATTTTTTCTAGAGTTTTCAGATAATCTAAACGCTTATTAGACTGTTTATGTTCATGTCCCAGTACACATATATTGTATAAGCAGCTCTTGAGGTCAAAATAAGTCTGCTGTGTACTGTCTGCATCTAATTATAAAGCGTTTTATTGTCCAATAAACAGTAAGTGCATGTTAGCTTTACCTTCACAGCAAACCTGAGCTCTGGTCTCTAAAAGTTGTGAAAAGTGTATAAACTCATCACTGTGAATAATCAGGATGCTCAGAATGCATAAGGTCAGTGAGGAAGAACTAGACCACTTTTTCACTTTTTTACACAGTAAAAATCAGGTACAGCGCCTTTCAAATCTCTAGCTGTACAGTCCCTGACAAAAGTCTTGTCGCTTATCCATTTTGTAGAAACAAAAGCTTATAACCTGACTTTAAATTAATCGATTGGTTTTAAAAATGTCTCATATGAAAGCTAAAACCCTCCCAAATTATGCTCAATATACTAAAATAAATTTGCTTCACTGAAGAAAGATTGATCATTTAATGAACACAGAAAGGTCAGATTTTGGCAAGACAAAAGTCTTGTCGCCTTGTCATATGATGCACCCAATCCTAGATTACAGCCTCACCTGTGATCAGTTACTGATCAATCAATTAGTGGGTGTGTATAAAAAGAACCCCAGCACACCAGACCTTCACATCAACTGCAACTTGACCTCTGACAACATGCCTAAGATCCACCCTGAGACCAAAGCGTTAATTATCAAGAGGCTGAAGACCAGATCCACTGCTGAGGTGGCTGACACCTTCAATGTGTCTCAGCGTCAAGTACAAAGAATAAGAAAAAGATCTGAAAAGACTGGAGATGTTTTTGACAAGCCCAGGTCCGGCAGACCCCGCAAGACAACTGCTCGGGAGGACCGTTTGTTGATTTGAAAATCCAAGGCCAGCCCCTTTTCCACTGCAGCAGAGCTCCACCAGGCCTGGTCACCTCAAGTCCCTGTGTCAACCACAACAGTTTGTAGAATTCTGTCTCGAAATGGCCTCCATGGTCGAATCAGTGCACAGAAACCAGCACTAAACAAAAGGCAATTAAAAAAACGTGTGGCATTTGCCAAGGCCCACAGCCTGCTAAAAGGATGGACACTGGAAAAGTGGCAGAAGGTGGATTTCTCAGATGAATCCTCGGTTGAATTACATCACAGCCGCCGCAAATATTGCAGGAGACCTACTGGAGCCCGCATGGATCCAAGATTCACCCAGAAAACAGTTAAGTTTGGTGGCGGAAAAATCATGGTCTGGGGTTACATCCAGTATGGGGGTGTGCGAGACATTTGCAGGGTGGAAGGCAATATCAATAGCCTAAAATATCAAGAAGTATTAGCTACCTCTTACATTCCCAACCATAAAAGGGGTCAAATTTTGCAGCAGGATGGTGCTCCATCGCATACTTCTATCTCTACATCAAAGTTCCTCAAGGCGAAGAAGATCAAGGTGCTCCAGGACTGGCCAGCCCAGTCACCAGACATGAACATCATTGAGCATGTCTGGGGTAGAATGAAAGAGGAAGCATGGAAGGCAAAACCAAAGAATCTTGATGAACTCTGGGAGGCATGTGAGACTGCTTTCTTTGCTATTCCTGATGACTTCATCAACAAATTGTATGAATCATTGTCGAACCGCATGGATGCAGTCCTTCAAGCTCATGAAAGTCATACAAGATATTAAATATGGATCTCACAGCACCACTACTTAATTCACTGATGTTATGCAACATATTTTTGTATTTGAAGTAAATTATTTGTTCAATTTTCTGTAGGCGACAAGACTTTTGTCTTGCCAAAATCTGACCTTTCTGTGTTCATTAAATGATCAATCTTTCTTCAGTGAAGCAAATTTATTTTAGTATATTGAGCATAATTTCGGAGGGTTTTAGCTTTCATATGAGACATTTCTAAAACCAATCGATTAATTTAAAGTCAGGTTATAAGCTTTTGTTTCTACAAAATGGATAAGCGACAAGACTTTTGTCAGGGACTGTATACTGCTATGACAACAATTAGTCTTACATCAGTGTGCGTCCCGTTGACGGCAGGGGGCGTGTGTGTGGTGGACTGTCCCAAAGAGCTCCCATGGCTGCAGGCTTCTCCCGAGCTGGACCCATGGGTGCTCGCATTTCCCGGGACAGACTGATGGGCGCTGGATGGTCCCACAGGTGGGTTAGACAGTCCAGAGGGAGACACGGGCTGGTTGGACAGAGTAGGGAGGGACCCGTGGGTGCTCGTCTGTCCCGCCCCAGTCCCATGGGTGCTGCTGTGCTCCAGGCAGAAGGACTTGAAGCGGACCTCATCATTTTCAGCTAAAATGGTTTTCATCTCCAAACCGTGATCGAAGGCGCAGGTCACATGAAAGGCAACAATACAGGAGGGCATGGAGCACTGGAGACAAGACGGGAAAATCCTAAGTATTTATCATAGTTTTATCATTTAAGTGGCAGTTTGTAGAAGAAATGGAAAAGTTGAGAAGAAAAGTACAAAAATACAGCAAGTAACAGAGTTCAAAAGCATTTTAAAACATTGGCAGTTTCATTGAACAAAATAAAGCTGTTGTCATGTATTTTTCATTATTATCATTATTAATGTTTTGGCCCTTGTTAACATTACGGTTGCTAGGTCTGCTGCCAGTGTACAACCAGGAAGTCAAATTTTAAATGTCACCAATTCATTTTGTTCACGTGTACACACTCTTGTGGTAGTTTTGTTTTGCGAGATCTTGTGGCACGATATCTTGTCCCATCATTTACCAAGCTAATAAGAAAATGTGCTTTTTATTGTGTCTATTGTGTAATGTTTGAAAATTGTAAAACTACTTTGAGTGCCTGGAAAAGCGATTTAAAAGACAAATTCATAATTATTAGCATATTTGCCTGTCAAATCCAGACTGGTATCTCTCTATTTTTTATTTATATAGACGGATATCAGTTTGGTCCCCACTCCCTCTGTCGTGTCTTGAGCCAGAACCAAACATGATCGTCCAGTCTTGTTAGTCTCTTTCAGTGACACATTTTAAATGAAGGAGCTCATTGGTCATTTATAATTTAGAACAAAATGACAGTACTCTCCCCTCAGATGAACGGTTTATTTGAGTTTAGTACGTTACTCATTGATTCTGCAATGAGTAATCCATCATGTTTTTCAATCCCCTGAGATATTTTTTAGGTAGAGAGATTCTGTTTTAGAACTCAGCACTACATCCTATATTTTTGTACTTCTCTTCACAGCTTTTATCCAGAATTGCCACTGCTGTAAAACTATGGTAAATATTTAGATGTAGACAGACTAATAATAAAGGCTTTTGATGAGGTAACAGCATTTTAACATGACTAAAAGCACACAATAGTTAATTTTGTGTAATATAAAACCTTTAAATATCTAAACACTGTTGAACATGAAGTTAAGCACAAAAACGCAATGGAAGGAAAAGTGTCTGTGTACAGATTGTAAAAAGTGCGGATGTCACTGTGAAACCTGCAGTGTTCTTCTGATAAAAGCTCCTGGTCTTTATTTAGAGCCGTGTAGGAGGACATAATGTACACGGCGCCATCATACTTATGTAACCAACTCTGCAACTGAGAGAGAACTGCTGATCCTGTACAGCTATGTAAAGGCCCTATGGTTTTGTAACACAGGAAATATATGTGCAACTTCTGTTTTGCAATCATAATTCAGTTCACAATGCAACTTCTGAACTACATTGTTAGCAGCTTTAACACAGAATAAGAGCTTATGGAGATGCAGGGAGGGCATCTGACACAGGGGTGGGGGGGCATTTCAGAACATGCTTGTAGAGGTGTAAACTACAGGGTTAGCAGCTTTTACACAGAATAAGACTCCAGGGAGATACAGAGAAGGCACCTAGCACACATGCACACATGTTCTGAAATGTACACAGGTACATTTCAGAACATGTTTGTAGAGGGCTAAACTATAGGATTAGCAGCTTTTACACAGAATAAGACCCCGTGGAGACAAACTCTGTAAATAACGTCTGCTTTAGTTCTATCACAAAACTATCCGCTTCTTCTGTGAGTATATACTTCACTGCAATTGGTTATATCCACCTGTCACTCACTCAGTCGCTCTACATGATCCAGGGATTTTTATTTCACTATTTTGTCCCTACATCAAGAAAAGAACATTCATCACAGACCAGCCACGTGCCTTCTACAACCTCACTCCTGATTGGCTATTTGGTTGTGCACCTGGATTTCCAAATATGGTCCTGGCTGGAGATTTGCTGCTATAATTGGTAACATTTGGCAGGAGCTGAATGCTATGGGTGACATCCACTTCTGTGTACAGTCTATGTGCCCAAAAGCCACTAAAACCACAATAGTGCATGATCTAACTACTATACTACTACTAACCTATATGTGACATCAATATTAACCATAGACTGTATATATAAATGGACATAGCTAATGTGTTCCAAATAGGAAGTGAGCATGGTTCCTTCGAGCTCTAGTTGCAACTGACTTATATTGAAAACCTCTCTCTGTAACTGCTGCAGTGAGCCTCGTCATTTTCATCTTAAAATGTTTGTATTAACCCGTTCTACATGATCCTGCTGTTTTTATTTAGCTCATTTGTCCCCGAATTAAAATATGAACATTAGTATCAAACCAATGAGGCACCTTCTTTCCCAGAGGTCTCACTCCTGATTGGCTTTTTGGTTTTGCACTCGGATTTCCAAACATGGTCCCTGGGTGCAAATAAGCCGCTATAACTGCTAGCCTCGCTGAGCTTCAATTGGTTGCTACTGGACGCTATGGGTGACATCACACTACCTCAGTCCACTTCTATTATACAGTTTATGATGTTAACCCTGCAATAATTTCACAGTAGTAATTACACTTTAAACCCTTGAACATGCTCCTGTCTCCTCTGCACAGACACCTGCACAATCAGTAACACCAGAACAGAACACAGAGCACTGTCAGAGCACTCAAAGGACAAAGAGCCAAACGATGAATCTAATTTACACTGAGCGTCTGATATGTTAGGAACCGTGTTACTCATAAGTTATTGGCTCTCACAGCACAAATAAACACACTGAAGCTCTAATAGTTTTCACTTTTATGTAGTAAACTAAAACAAAACAACATGGGCTCGGTGGAGATGTTGTAGATGTCATCATTGCTGATCGAAAACAAACGAGTAAATGTCCAAATACATTTCTAATATTTGCCTTGCTGTTTCTTACCTTGTGCAGTTGAACACCTCTCCAAGTCTGTGTCTAATGTAAATTGAACTGTGCAGTTACAGTGCCTTGAAAAAGTATCCAACCCCCTTGAACTTTTCTACATTTTCTCACATTATGACCACAAACATAAACATATTTCATTGAACCTTTGTGTGAAAGACCAACACAAAGTTGCACACAATTGTGAAGCAGAAGGACAGTCATACATGATCTAATTTTTTTTTTCAAATAAAAAACTGAAAAGTGGGCGTGCAAAATTATCCAACCCCCTTTTTTTCTGAGTGCAACACATTGCTTTTAGAGGCTTTAGAAGGATCCAATGTTGACGTAACGATTAAATAGAGTCCACCTGTGTGTAATCTACTCTCAGTATAAATGCAGCTGTTCTGTAAAAACCTCAGAGGTTTGTTTGAGAGTATTGGGGAGCAGTCAGCACCATGAAGTCCAAAGAACACACCATACAGGTCAGGGATAAAGTTGTGGAGAAGTATAAAGAAGGATTAGGTTATAAAAAGATTTCCAAGGCTCTAAACATATCACGGAGCACTGTTTACACCATCATCCAAAAATGGAAGGAGTATGGCACAACTGCAAACCTACCAAGACCAGGGCGTCCACTTAAACTTACAGTCCGAACAAGGAGAGCACTGGTCAGAGATGCAGCCAAGAGGCCCATGGTGACTCTGGAGGAACTGCAAAGATCCACAGCTCAGGTTGGGGAATCTGTCAACAGGACAACTATTAGTCGTGCGCTACACAAATCTGGCCTTTATGGAAGAGTGGCAAGAAGAAAGCCATTGCTGAAAGAAAGCCATAAGAAATCCCGTTTGCAGTTTGCCAAAAGCCATGTGGGGGACACAGCAACCATGTGGAAGAAGGTGCTCTGGTCAGATGAGACCAAAATTGAACTTTTTGGCCAAAATGCAAAACGCTATGTGTGGCGGAAACCTAACACTGCTCATGACTCTAAACACACCATCCCCACTGTCAAATATGGAGGTGGCAGCATCATGCTCTGGGGTGCTTTTCTTCAGCAGGGACAGGGAATATGGTCAGAGTTGATGGGAAGATGGATGGAGCCAAATACAGGGCAATATTGGAAGAAAACCTATTGGAGTCTGCAAAACACTTGAGACTGGGGCGGAGGTTCATCTTTCAGCAGGACAACGACCCCAAACATAAAGACAAGGCTACAATGGAATGGTTTAAAACAAAACATATTCATGTCTTAGAATGGCCCAGTCAAAGCCCAGACCTAAATCCAATCGAGAATCTGTGGCATGATCTGAAAACTGCTGTTCACAAACGCTCTCCATCTAATCTGACTGAGCTGGAGCTATTTTGCAAAGAAGAATGGGCAAAAATTTCAGTCTCAAGATGTGCAAAGCTGGTAGAGACATACCCAAAGAGACTTGCAGCTGTAATTGCAGCAAAAGGCGGTTCCACAAAATATTGACTCAGAGGGGTTGGATAATATTGCACGCCATATTTTTCAGTTTTTTATTTGTAAAAGAAAAATTTACTCATGCATGACTGCCCTTCTGCTTCACAATTGTGTGCAACTTTGTGTTGGTTTTTCACATTAAAGCTCAATGAAATATATTTATATTTGTGGTCATAATGTGAGAAATTGTGGAAAAGTTCAAGGGGGTTGGATACTTTTTCAAGGCACTGTACATGCAGCAGGTATCCAGATGTGTTATTTAGATCTTTGAGATGTGAAGTACATTTTGAAGATTGGGTTTGAGTTGGCTGAGGGCAGTTACCTGGTTTTCGTGGCATGAGTGTAAACGTAGTGAGTGAGAGAATGCCTCACAGAGGGTATCCAAGTGCGCACAGCTTCATACAGAATCAGTATGACCAGAACATAACAAAGAGCTCCATGTAAACAGATGGGAGGACATGATGGCATGATGACAGTGGAGTGATAAGAGTAGCTGTGGAGTGTGTTAGTGTTAGCTATGTTAGCGCGTTTGTTTATGAAGAAATGAGATCAGAGGCTCACAGGGTAACAGCAGGAGACTAAACACTCTGGATTTGCTTCAAACAAAGTCATTATGTGACGTTACTTTACTAATAAGAACAGTTCAAATAAAGGAAGCAAAGGAGTATCTGCCATTCTATAGCATATAACTAATTTCACTAAATAGATTTCAAATACTTCTTGTATCTGATAGGGCTGAACATTTTTAGGAAAATATCTATTTGTGATTTGTCTGACAAGCATCAGTCAAATGTTATGAGTCAAGCCCCAGGGAGTCGTAACACATCATCACAACTCCATCACTGGAATGACATATGACACAGGCTGTATATGTCTGTATGTATATGTATGTATATTTTAGTGTATTTGTATAGGGACAATAAATGGAAATGAGCCTGTGGCTCAAATCTGGCATGACCATTAACATCTACTTCCCCTTTCCTAAATATAAACAAATAAAGAAAGAAAATATATATGTATATTACTTGTATACATGTCCCTGTGTGGGTGTATGCAGGTGTCAGGTGGTATATGTCTGTATATGTTATATATACAGTATTGTGAGTTACCTGTATACATATGCCCGTGTGCTCTCGGCATAGGCTGTATATGTTTCTATATGTATATGTTTCTATATAGTATATATGTATATATTACGATGAGTTACCTGTCTACATGTGCCCGTGTGCTCTCAGCATAGGCTGTATATGTTTCTATATGTATATGTTTCTATATAGTATATATGTATATATTACGATGAGTTACCTGTATACATGTGCCCGTGTGCTCTCGGCACAGGCTGCAGCTGAGGGCCCAGCGGCTGGACGGGATGTGGGACACTTTAGTGATAGGCTCCATCTTCTCTGGACACCCGATACTCACCTGTACAAAACAGACAGATCAACAGAGGAATACTTCAATAAAGATACTTCAACATATACAGGAAGTGAAACAATGTGACCTTTGACATTCTGGTTTCATACAAACGACTGTGAACCAAAGATCTGATCTGTGATATTACCGAACCCCCATTGGAATGAATGAGTTCATTACAGAGCACATTTTAAAAATATCAACACCTAACAGAGTGAAATATGAAAGAACACAACTATAATACATAAATCACAATCATTCAAGCCTTGAAAAGCACTAGTAGCATTAGCACTTTAACTTTAACCTCGACCACTCGCCTGGTCTTTGTCTTTACGACTGTTTTCACTTTTGTCTGTTTCATTTCACTGTAAACAAAATATTTGCGGCTTGTGAACTGTTGTTTGGACTATACAGGCTTCGGTATTTTTTAACGGCTCACATCTGGAGGTCATTGTTTCCTGATTGTTTTATTCGGCCCTAAAAGTCTGGATTAACTTTGGTCTTCGCATGTTCAAAAATGTCAAACTTTCCATTCAACGTTCCCGATGATACAGATACCCAATGATATAATGGCTTTATTGTTGTTGTTGTTTTCCACTTGCGAAAGCCAAGACCCCTGCTTGTAAAAATCTCATCTTCAAAATGGAAACATGTGCACCCATTGGTAATAACATACGACTGTGCTCAGACTATTGACAGTTTTGGCAGCGGGCGGCTTCACCAGATCCAGCCGGGGCTCATTGACCAGTGCCAGACAGCCCAACAGAGAGGCCTGAAAGAGAACCATCACAGGCAAAGCACCACATCCGGCTTCCTTCCTCTTTCTCAAAATCAAAAACTTTTTTTGTCATATTTATTTCAGTGTCTGTTTTTTCACTGCAATGTTATAAATCTCAGATGGGGGTAAGAACCAGTTTTCCTCACTGATTGGAGTTTATATGAGAAATATCTAAAAAGAAAATCCATAAATGTTAATCTCAATGACTGGAGCATTGAACTCGCTGTATCATCACAAAGTAAAAAAAACAAAAACACACCATCGCAATTGAAGAGGCACTTTGTAGCTTGTTTAAAAGGTTGTATATTACACAAAATTGACATTTGTGAACTTTAAACCATGTTATAATGTTGTTACCTCCTCGTAAACAGACCTGGAGTTGTGTTTTGTTTCATTCACACGTTTGTGTAATCCTGCATTACATCTCCAAAGCACAAATGGTCACACAGTCACATTTTCACACAGTGCTTTTCCACCCTCAAGGCACTCAAAGCGCTTTACACCAAGGAACCACTCACCCACACACACACACCCATACCCACACACACACACACACACACACACGCACACACGCACACACACACACACACACACGCACACACACACACACACACACACACACACACACACACACACCAGTGTATGCAGAGACTGGGGGCGAGGTGGGTTAAGTGTCTTACCCAAAGACACAATGACGCTGGAATCACATCACCAACCTGTGGGTCAGTGGATCTGACCGCTCAACCAATGATCTTTATAACTAGAGCAGGAGTCAAACCGCCAACCTTCGGATCAGTGGACAAACGCTCTGCCAACTGAGCCACAAAAGCTCAGTTCCACCTCGTGATGTCATGTAGTGGTAGTTTTCAAGTGAACAGCTCCTTTTACCTTTAGTTCAGTGGAGACTGACAATTCCAGGGTTGAAATCATCCAAATGATTCTAGTGAAGATGTACGGAGTTTAAAAACACAGTATTACCACATGACATCACAAGGTAGAACAGAGTATTTTCTGTTTTCTGAAGAACTCAGCCTAAATATGCAGAATTTGCGTGTTAAAAATGTGTAAATGAAACAAAACACAACTCCAGGTCTGATTTTGATTATGATGAAGAAACTACATTAGAACATAGAACAGTGAACAGCCTAATATGGGCGCTTTTAAAAAAATTACATTCATTTGCTCCAACGTCGTATTTATCTGCCCCACCCCCCAAACAGCGATGTGTCTACTTTAATATTGTACACAGGCCTCTACACAAACACACACACTCAACCAGAGACATGCAACCCTCTATTTCTCCGTCTGCTCAGCGCCAACAGCAACAAAAGCAAAACAATTAGACCAATCAGGGGTGACAGAGCGCACTTCGCAATGAAAGCCCAAATCTCCCATTACCGCAAATCTGCTCCTACCAGATATGAGGAGAGATTACTACACGGTTCACCTAAACATAGGGCTGTTTAAGTCTATTCAGTCTTATTCAGAAAGCTTCCATCGCCGGACAAAGAGCACGCCATTTCCTGTACCTGCGTTCATCGGTGGAAGTAGCTATGAAAAAGTGACAGGTGCGTGACACTAAAGAAAAATATTTATCTAAAAGGAGGTGTTTTTTCTGGAGTTAACAAGGATAACTGGGGCCAAACTCAGATCTGTGGACTGAAGAGATGACGTGAGATGAAATGCTTTCCCAGCTGCTGTAGGAAGGAGGATTTTAAAGATGTATGCATGCAGTGAGGAAATATTTTTAGTCTAGTAGTAATGTTTCAATGTTTTATGACTTGTTTATCTGGCATCATGGAATCGTAAAGGGAAATCTGAACTGCTACACGAATAGGCCACATGCATTCAGAAGATATTACACTGTTTTCTGATCTATGCTAGAATGTTGTTTCATTCTCACATGCTTAACACACAAACCCTGCATATTTAGGGTGATAAGACTCTGCTGCACCTTGTCATGTCATGAGGTAATACAGAAAGTGCTCCACTTGCATCACAAGGTGGAACAGAACATTTTGAGCTTTGGAGATATAGACAGACTAATAATAAAGAATTACTCAAACATGTGTGAATGAAACAAAACACAACTCCAGGTCTGTTTTTGAGGAGGGAACTACATTCTAACATGGGTAAAAGCTCACAAGAGTAAAGTTTGTGCAATATAGGACCTCTAAGAGGTTTTATTCAAAATTAGATCACATGGAGAAGTATTTTCTTATCTGTAGATGACATGATATAATAACTGTAATGCATTGGTCTAATAGTGCTTTTCCAGATTTTTCATATTTGTGCATAATTAATTCTCTCCACAATGTGGTAACAATACACTATTGCTCTAGCCACAGATCCCCTGGGGTTAGGGTTAGGGTTTGGTTTCTTTCACACAGGTTTGAGTAATCATTTATTATTAGACTACTACATCTCTAAATCTCGAAAAGCTTTGTTCCACCTTGTGATGTCATGTAATGGTAGTAGGGTTGGGCAATGTCTCCTTAATTGGCAGATGACGATGTTTACAGTGAAACATCGCGATGGATAGAGCTGAACGATTTTAAGAAAAAATTGAATTGCGATTTTTCTGGCAGATATCGCGATTTCGATTTCATTCACGATTTTTTTCAATGCACATGAACATTCGCAAGCATCACAGAAACTTGCATCATACCATTCAAACACTAAATTCCATAACTGTAATGCAAGAATGAAAACTAAAGTCAAGAATTTATTTCAAATGTCCTATTTATTAAAAAGAAACATGCTATACACAGGGTACATTGAGCGCTTGAGCAACAGCAGTTCTTACAACTGAAGAACCAAAAGAGCCGTATATGGCTCAACTTAAGTAGAGCAAAGAAATACGGCTCAGTCATTCTGCTTGACCACAGATCAGTAGTTGTATTTTCCAGCTCTTTCACCACCTTTTCTTTACATTCTGCGTACAGAATGGATTTTTATTTCCTACGAGGAGGACTCAAATAATAATGTGTTTAATGCAGCTTTGCGCACATTTGTTTACGTTATACAGAAGCGAAACTTAAAACCACGTGGCTAATTTGCATAAACTAGAAGCGCTGAAAAAACTGCTCGCTCCTTGTGCCGCTGATGCGGTCAGCTTCTGTCGGACTAAAGGGCAGGACTCAGTGGAATATGCGTGTTCTTTCTGTGACTGAGGGATGTTCTGCCTATGGTGAGTCTGTTCTGTGCTTCTATCGTGTTGGAGATGGTTCATGTTAAACTTTTCAGAGATTATACGTGTGCAGGTCGTACGTGTGCAGCGCAGTTCTTTATTTAACAGCAGTCATTTCACTCATGCACTTTATTTATGTTACCTACTGTTGTGATGAAAAGACTGAAAGGTGTAAATAATTCTCTTAAGACTCACGCTTATGAGCTGTAGTGGAGGATGGTGCTTGTTGTAGTCCGTTTTCTGGGAGTTGTAGTTTTGCCTGTACTTCCCCTGGTTAGCACTGGTTTAGATGTCAAAAGGGTTTTGTGGCTCCGGGTGTTTTCTTTTCTGTGGGAGACGGTCCAAATGGCTCTTTGAGTATTTAAGGTTGCCGACCCCTGCACTAGACGGTTCACTGGACTTTCTCGCTGTGCACTCGTCATGCAAATGCGTGTATGGCGGTATAAATTGGTCGTGTTTCCACTGGATGTGGCAACTTTAGCACGACATGTTTTGCACAGCACCTGTTTCTAATGTTCGTCTGCAGCCTCAAACCAGAAATACTGCCAAATGACCGACGCGCTGTTTTTCTTTGGGTTCAAAACCCCAGACTCCGCTTCTGGTACAGCTAAAGCCATTTCTGAAATTGATGACCAGCTACACTGATTGGTGTCGAGAACATGTGACCTGTGCTGCCGCTTCTGATTGGTGAGCTGGAGTCGAGAACACGTGACCTGTGCTGCCGCTTCTGATTGGTGAGCTCAGCAGCGCGGCAGGGAGGCGACGTACATGTGTGAAATAGTTGACGAAACAAAACCTGGGTCAGTTAGGAGCGCTGCAAAAAAACGTGGCTTTAAAGATCCCAAAATCGTGTTGTCTGAGATCGCGATTTTCGGTCTAAAACGATGGATCGTTCAGCCCTAGCGATGGACGATGATATCGTCGGCGGACGGGGGGAATTGATTGGTGAAATTCATGAACACATTTTTGGAGAGCTATAGTCTAAAGCAGGGGTCGGCAACCCGCGGATCCAGAGCCGCATGTGGCTCTTTCATCGTTCTGTGGTGGCTCCCTGTGACTTTGGAAAATAATAATGAGTATTTAATTACATTGTATTTTTATTTTAGTTTGTTCGTTTTTAAATGTAAATCTAAAATTGTAGATAATGGTAATCTTGTAACATTTAAATAAAACGTTTTTAATATTTTTGTCGCTCAAAACACGCGTCAAAGTCGCTGATGTGCGCCACCCGCACACACTGGCAGCCCGGACTTACCGGCACCTACATCAGCAGTATGATTTTCGGCCCAATGATGATAAATCCAAGAAAAGAAAAGTTTCTGAAGAAAACAGAACGCTTAATGCTACGTGGGCAGATTCATTTGCTTTCACGGCTGATGAGACTGGTACACGCAGTACACGTGACAGTGGATAATTTAAGTTTGGATTTTTATTTCCTACGAGGAGGACTCAAATAATAATGTGTTTAATGCAGCTTTGCGCACATTTGTTTACGTTATACAGAAGCGAAACTTAAAACCACATGGCTAATTTGCATAAACTGGAAGCGCTGAAAAAACAGCTCGCTCCTTGTGCCGCTTCTGACGGACTAAAGGGCAGGACTCAGTGGAATATGCGTGTTCTTTCTGTGACTGAGGGATGTTCTGCCTATGGCGAGTGTGTTCTGTTGTAATAATAATAATAATAATAATACATTTTATTTATAACGCACTTTACATTTGTTCAACAAATCTCAAAGTGCTACAGCAAAAAAAGTCATAAAAACTACACAAGAAAACAAACAAAGTCAACGATAAAATTGCAAGAATAAAAATGTCTTTAGTTGTGTTTTAAAAGAGTCCACAGACTGTGGTGCCCTCAGATGATCTGGTAGGGCATTCCAAAGACGTGGGGCAGCAGCCTGGAAAGCCCTGTCGCCCATAGTCCGGAGTTTGGTTTTGGGAGGGCGGAGGTAATGGCGGTCTGTGCTGCGGAGTTGTCTGGGTGTAGCATGAGGGGTTAGGAGCTCTGTGAGGTATGGTGGCGCGGTTCCGTAGAGGCATTGATGGGTGAGAAGACAGATTTTATAGTGGATTCTTTGTTGAATTGGCAGCCAGTAAAGAGTACAGAGGATGGGGGTAATGCTGTCATATTTTCGCCCCCTCATCAGGACCCTGGCAGCACTATTCTGGATGTATTGTAGCCTCTGGAGGCTCTTGCCAGGGATCCTGATGAGGAGTGCGTTGCAGTAGTCTAGCCTGGAGGAGATAAAGGCATGGACCAGCTTTTCAGCATCTGCAAGGGAAAGGGAGGGGTGGAGTTTGGAGATGTTCCGTATGTGATAGAATGATATCTTACTGAGGTGTTGGACGTGGGTTTCAAATGAAAGTTGGGGATCAAATCTAACCCCCAGGTTAGTTACAGAGGGAGAGAGTTTAGTATTTTGACCAAGAAAAGAGAGAGCAGAGATGGGGGAGGACTGAACCTGATGGGGGGTGCCAATAAGGATGGCTTCAGTTTTGGAGCTGTTCAGCTGGAGGAAATTTTCAGTCATCCACGCCTTTATCTCCTCCAGGCACAGAGTGAGGGCAGGTGGTATAGTGGAAGGTGAGGTGGGGTCAGTCCTGAGATATAACTGAGTGTCATCAGCATAGCAGTGGAATGATAGTCCATGTTTGGTGATAATTCGGCCGAGGGGAAGCATGTAAATGTTGAACAGTGTTGGGCCCAGTGGTGCATGCTCTTCCAGAATATGATCAAGGCTATTGTTGTAGTGGTTGACAAGCTGGTTGACCGGGGTAGGATGTGAGGGAATGGGGATGATTGTGATGGCATTATTAAGGTTGTCAGGGTTTATGGCTTTGAGGTTTCTAAAACAGAATTGCCGTTGTTGTTTGGTTATTGCAGATTGAATAGGCAGTTGCATTGCGATGGCTTTGTGGTCAGAAACACCTAGATCATGTGTGTGGAGGTTGTTGATACATGATGAGTTTGATATGACCAGGTCAAGTGTGTGGCCCTTAATATGTGTGGGGTGTGTGACGTGTTGTGTGAGGTTGAGAGAGTCAAGTATCTGCAAAAACTCAGTGGTGTAACAATGAGCTGTAGAGTCCACGTGAATGTTAAAGTCACCAAGGATTACAACATTTGTTGATGTTGTACATATGGTGGTGAGGAGTTCAGAAAGCTCTGCAGTAAAATTTGGATGTGGTTTAGGTGGACGATAGATAAGGAGGATGGTGATATGAAGAGGATGATTACATCTGAGACCCAAGCATTCAAAAGAGGAGAAGGTGGGCAGGGGGACAGATGTCAAATGTATACCAGTACGATAAAATACGGCCAGCCCCCCTCCCCGGCCTGTACTGCGGGCTCTTTCAATATAGGAGTACCCAGTGGGACAGGTCTCATTAAGAACAGAATAGACCTCTGGTCTGTGCCAGGTCTCTGTGAGGCACATTAAGTCTATTTCTTGGTCTAGGATGTGATCATGGATTAAGCAGGATTTGTTTGTTAGAGACTGTGTGTTCAGAAGCTCCATATTGATGAATAGTGGAGAAAAGTGTCTTGGTATGGGACGAAGTAAAGTAAGATCCACTCCTGGTTTTCTGTCGATCCCAATCCGTGGCTGGTCCAGCGCAGGGTTTACAGCCCAGGTAGTGGCGCTGTTCCGATGACGTGTCAGATGACGCAGCCGGTGCGCGACGGAGGATCCCGCTGACCACAGCGCCGGTATGGAGCTGCCGGAGAAGACAAGCCGCCGACCGGACCCTCTGTGGACATAGCGGCGCCGGCGGAGGAGTCCCAGCTGTTTAATGACTCCAGTGTCCGCGGGAATGCCGAAGTTGTTTAACTCCAGTAGCCGCGTCGAAGAGTACTGCAGCATGTTTAGTAGCCTCGCGGTTAGCATTAGCGCTCCGGGCACAGGCTGGATGATGGCGAGACAGGATCCAGGTATGGAGACAACTGTCCAGTCAGGTCCACACAGCTTCAAAAGTCACTGTGGGGTACACGGCAGGCTGGCAGGCCCCACAACATTCACTCCACTAGCGGACCACCAAGCAGGGCCCACCCAGCATGGAGAACAAACCCAACAACTCAGGCTCACAGCGGCAACAGGTAAGAGCAAAAACGTGAAAAAGCTTTGCTACTCGTCAGTCTTTTGTGATTATGACCAACCGATGACTACCAGGTCATAAAAACATGCAAAATACAAGGCTGAGAAGCGGCGAACATACAACGCCAACGTCCTCTCCGCCATCTTGAAAAAAAAAAAGTTGTAGATGGTTCATGTTAAACTTTTCAGAGATTATACGTGTGCAGGTCCTACGTGTGCAGCGCAGTTCTTTATTTAACAGCAGTCATTTCACTCATGCACTTTATTTATGTTGGCTACTGTTGTGATGAAAAGACTGAAAGGTGTAAATAATTCTCTTAAGACTCGCGCTTATGATCTGTAGTGGAGGATGGTGCGCTTGTTGGTAATATTGCAAGTGTAGGTTTGTTGATACCTCGAAACATATGGCATTTCAATTTTTAAGCTGAATATGGGATCATTATGCGATCTTCAGCATTCATTTAAGTGTTTTATCGATCACTAGGTAAAACATATGATATCTTTGCTAGTATTTGTCCTACCAGATTACTTTTGGCATGAGATCAAAGCTGAGAGATTGGGCTTTCTTGTTGTCCATATAGTTTAGGCAAATGTATGTAGAATTATGATGAAAACAGAACTATTGTCATATTCATCATGTATTGTCATACGAGCATTTATTGTTTATATGGTGTCATACTTCACTAAAGCATATCTTCAGACACAATTAAGACAGACATATAATTTAAAAAGGGAATGATTTGGCACAGAGTTCGCTTTCATTTCATGCCTTATATGTTTATTTAAGTGAAAAATTGATGATTTACTGAGTCTTTGTATCATGTGGCGAAATCACAGGTTTCGCATTCAGCCATTTCATGAGTTTTATGGTAGGTCAATAAAACTATTGATATGTCATAGCAAGTCCCAGTTTTTTTACTGTTACCAGTTATAATTGTAATCTAGACATCCCAAGGTTTCCAGTGATACCAAATTTATAGGGTTGTGGGGGGGGTGCACACGTGACTATCCTAGCCCGTGGCCTAATATGGGCCCTCTACAGAGCTACAGTAGAATGAGGTGCGGACTAATACTGCTGTGTCCATGTGTTCTGTCCTGACCTCCGGGATCCATAAGGCACAGCTGACGTGGACCCACTTGGTCCCAGAGCGTGTGGGCTTCAGAGCTCCTCCTCGTTTGGGGCACAGCAAACACTTGGGCTGCACTCCTAGAGCACAGGTCCGACACAGCCAGTTCCCCTGGGGCACCTTCAGGATCCCGTAACACGCCTGAGAGAGGAGCACAGAGAAAATAACGTGCTTTAGAAAAGTAACGACTTTCTTTAGACCAATGTAATCAGGGCAATCCTACGTTTTTGAACACCAATCTACAAATGTAATTTATTCTAGTTTTCACTTGCCACAATAGGACTAGTAATAGTAGACCATGCTATTAAAACACCATACTGTACACTAGGGATGCAACGATACAGTTTTTCCACGTTTCAATGCATATGTCGACACACAGGTCACAATATCAATTCAATTTTGATACATTTTAAGATGCAAAAAAAAAAAAAAAATCTCGTGTAATTTTTTCTGCTAATGACTAATATAACAACACTATGATGTTAATGAAACAATACATACATTACACACAATACATTACAGTACAACTACTGTAAAGTTATAGTTTATATGTGAAGTATTTTAGTTCATTTGGTTCAGTGATTTACAGCTCAGATTTTTTTTTTTTATTCAGTGAAAATAAGAACAGATCTTTCTCAGGCTATTTTATATTTTATAATATAGCCAGTCTACTCTTAATATAGAGTGGTGGGAGAGTTAAACTATCAGACTTTTCCTTCCTTGATGATGATGTGATCATTTCTTTTCCTCCTGAGTCCTTTCCCAGCGTCACACGCCTGTGTCAGTGCTGGTCTGCCTCCTCCAGCAGAGACAGTACGTAGCTCCTCCCACTCTGCCCTCTACAGTCTGTGCTCTTAAGAGACACACTGCGCTCTCCCATCTTCTTTTTGGATACTAAAACTATGTTGTATTACATAGAAATGTCCCAACGGACCATTTTCTGAGTAAAACTTATGAGATAGAGTCTGAGAAGATTGCGTGTATCGCAAGTCGGGTTGCGGGTATGTACATGAGAGCATTTGATTAAAGCCGATGTAAAGCCAAAAGCGATTCTAAAGTATTTAAAAGTTGATATCTTTGTCATTTCTGGGTCTGTCAACGTAAAATAAAAAGTGACTGAAAGATAAAACCCACCTCTGTTAGAATGTTTCAGCTCTAAGTCCCTATGGAGCGGTTTTCTTGCTGCATCTGTTTTTTCTTCAGACCAAAATTAATGACAACACAGAGCGCATATAGAGGGACATGTGCATATTGACGGAACACGTGTATCGAATCGTGAGACCAGTATTGAACGATTCAGTATTATGCAGAATATCGTTGTATCCCTACTGTACAGCCAGTTCAGTAGCTCTGTGTAGAGTTCAGACCTGGTGTATGCAGACGTTGCACTTGTCACAGAACACTGTGTCCTGTGTCAGTGTACAGGTCTGTGTACAGTGTCATATAGAAGAGTATACATATGTACAAAAGTGTATAAGAGTATATACATATATAGTTGAGTATACAGACAGTATATAAGAAGAGTATACACGTGTATACAGCTGTGTATACAGATAGTACCTGGTGCACACAAATGTTGCACTTGTCACTGAACACAATATCTTGTGCCAGTCTCAGTGTATGGGGCAGTGCACAGTGTGATACTTGAGTATTAGAGTACAGGTGAGTGTACAGTTCATACCTGATACTTCAGTATTAGAGTACAGGTGAGTGTACAGTTCATACCTGATACTTCAGTATTAGAGTACAGGTGAGTGTACAGTTCATACCCGATACTTCAGTATTAGAGTACAGGTGAGTGTACAGTTCATACCTGATACTTCAGTGTTAGAGTACAGGTGAGTGTACAGTTCATACCTGATACTTCAGTATTAGAGTACGGGTGAGTGTACAGTTCATACCTGATACTTCAGTATTAGAGTAGGGGTGAGTGTACAGCTCATACCCGATACTTCAGTATTAGAGTACAGGTGAGTGTACAGTTCATACCTGATACTTCAGTGTTAGAGTACAGGTGAGTGTACAGTTCATACCTGATACTTCAGTATTAGAGTACGGGTGAGTGTACAGTTCATACCTGATACTTCAGTATTAGAGTAGGGGTGAGTGTACAGCTCATACCCGATACTTCAGTATTAGAGTACAGGTGAGTGTACAGTTCATACCTGATACTTCAGTATTAGAGTACAGGTGAGTGTACAGTTCATACCTGATACTTCAGTATTAGAGTAGGGGTGAGTGTACAGCTCATACCTGATACTTCAGTATTAGAGTACAGGTGAGTGTACAGTTCATACCCGATACTTCAGTATTAGAGTAGGGGTGAGTGTACAGTTCATACCCGATACTTCAGTATTAGAGTAGGGGTGAGTGTACAGTTCATACCCGATACTTCAGTATTAGAGTACAGGTGAGTGTACAGTTCATACCTGGTGCACACAGTGTGATGCTTCAGCATTAGAGTACTTCAGTATTATTAAGTGTAGAGTTCATACCTCATGTGCACAGACATTACACTTGTCACAGAACGCAGTAGCTTGTGTATGAGGCAGTACACTGTGTAATACTTCAGTACTAGAGTAAAGGTGTAGGTCATACCTGGTGCACACAGACGTTACACTTGTCACAGAACACCATCTCATTTCCGTCTTCGCCCTCTGGAGAGCGGCACACGTCACACACCACGTCTTCATCATATTCGATCCCTAGCCCCTCCTCCTCCTCGATGGCCTGCTGCATCTTCTGCTCACACACAGACTCCAGCTCCACCAGGGTGCGCTCTAGAGTCAGCTCATCCAGAGGGGGTAAGGCTGAGACAGAGAGAGAAATGCTTAGAAATGTAACGATGCTAATTCAGTGTTTTTTGTTTTTTTTTGTTAAGAAGTAGCTTAGTTTATTTCTGCTGCTGAAAGTACATTTGTCTGTTGGCATTGCCATGTTTGTTTTGGTTTGTCATTGGCTCCGCCCAAACCACAATGCTGTCCTGTGATTGGTCCAAACACACCAATAGATGTGAGCAACACAAGATGGATTCTCATGAGTTCATTAACTCACAAAAGTTCCTCTTGTTGGTGAACATGACCAAGCTGCACACCAAAATAACAGTTCAGAGGGCCTGATACACACTGCTCCACTATGGCTGAAAAACCTCAAACCTTCTCATCCTCCTCCATCAAAACAGGACTAGTGCTCCAGAGAGGAACTCCAGACAATGATCCAGACAGGTTACCCCCAAGGCTTTAAAGAGGGGGTATATTATTTCTATGGCGTATTAACTGCTAACACATCACATATTTAGATCTCCATGTTACCTTTTATTGATTTGAAAATACTATATTCACTGATTAACTAGGACAACTTGACTAGTCTGTTTAATCCCTTACTACAAATGATCATCTGAAGCATTCACGTAATTTCCTTTATACTGTTCTGGCTGCAGCGTTTTGTTTGCACTTAAAGTTATAAAAGCACCATTTCTCATCTTTTGGACGTGTTACAAACCTCAGGAGGCAGGACTAAATGTGTCCTCTTCTCATTAAGAAACTGAATCTGCAGCCATTTTTTATCAAACACAAAATAAAGCACCTCATTTGTCTTTTCGAGTCCTTTTCGCCAGGATGGCCGTCTCGTTAGTGCCAGAAAAGGACTAAATTGGCTTGGCGCTTTTGCATGTCCTTGCTCAGAGCTGGTAATGACTGATAAAAACAGGATTAGCTCAAACATCGTCTTTTATCTGGATTTGAATAAAGCTTTTGGGTGACGGTTAGCAACGGTTAGCGACGGTGGCACTAATATTTCTAAAAGCTTGCTTGCTTCATTATTTTCTCATTAAGAACAATCAGATTTCAGTGATTAGAGAGAATGTTTGAGGATAAAGTGTTCAAACCAGTGAGCAGAAAAACTCCAGCTCCGAATGAACTGTATTAGACAAACTGATACAAAACACAGGCTGCATTTTATTACGCTCATATTAATGATCCTGTATTATGTTAGATTGACTTTATTTTGTTTTCTCTTTAAAGAGGGGGTATTATGCAAAATCCACTTTTTGGAGCTTTCTACCATGTTGTAATGGGGAGGGGGGTGACGTAGCACAGAGAGCAAGGGGACGTGAGATTCAAGCTTCAAAAATGACAGTGAAGTGAAATATAGCATTTTTAAAACAAGAAAAGGTAAAATGTGTTAGCAGTTAATTCTCCACTGAAATATAATATCCCATCTTTAACAATCATACTAGTTTTGTTTCATCCACAGTAATTTGAGTAATGCATATTTCTCTAAAGGTGCTCTATGTAACTTTTCTAGTGGAAGGCTAGTAAAATGTCATAAAGTGGAACATTCACACCAAAGCAATATTATCTCCATGGAGCTGGCTGACCCCTAACTACAAAAGTTAAATAATACACATTTACAGTCCCTGACAAAAGTCTTGTCGCTTATCCATTTTGTAGAAACAAAAGCTTATAACCTGACTTTAAATTAATCGATTGGTTTTAGAAATGTCTCATATGAAAGCTAAAACCCTCCCAAATTATGCTCAATATACTAAAATAAATTTGCTTCACTGAAGAAAGATTGATCATTTAATGAACACAGAAAGGTCAGATTTTGGCAAGACAAAAGTCTTGTCGCCTTGTCATATGATGCACCCAATCCTAGATTACAGCCTCACCTGTGATCAGTTACTGATCAATCAATTAGTGGGTGTGTATAAAAAGAACCCCAGCACACCAGACCTTCACATCAACTGCAACTTGACCTCTGACAACATGCCTAAGATCCACCCTGAGACCAAAGCGTTAATTATCAAGAGGCTGAAGACCAGATCCACTGCTGAGGTGGCTGACACCTTCAATGTGTCTCAGCGTCAAGTACAAAGAATAAGAAAAAGATCTGAAAAGACTGGAGATGTTTTTGAAAGGCCAGGTCCGGCAGACCCCGCAAGACAACTGCTCGGGAGGACCGTTTGTTGATTCAAAAATCCAAGGCCAGCCCCTTTTCCACTGCAGCAGAGCTCCACCAGGCCTGGTCACCTCAAGTCCCTGTGTCAACCACAACAGTTTGTAGAATTCTGTCTCGAAATGGCCTCCATGGTCGAATCAGTGCACAGAAACCAGCACTAAACAAAAGGCAATTAAAAAAACGTGTGGCATTTGCCAAGGCCCACAGCCTGCTAAAAGGATGGACACTGGAAAAGTGGCAGAAGGTGGATTTCTCAGATGAATCCTCGGTTGAATTACATCACAGCCGCCGCAAATATTGCAGGAGACCTACTGGAGCCCGCATGGATCCAAGATTCACCCAGAAAACAGTTAAGTTTGGTGGTGGAAAAATCATGGTCTAGGGTTACATCCAGTATGGGGGTGTGCGAGACATTTGCAGGGTGGAAGGCAATATCAATAGCCTAAAATATCAAGAAGTATTAGCTACCTCTTACATTCCCAACCATAAAAGGGGTCAAATTTTGCAGCAGGATGGTGCTCCATCGCATACTTCTATCTCGTAAATTATTTGTTCAATTTTCTGTAGGCGACAAGACTTTTGTCTTGCCAAAATCTGACCTTTCTGTGTTCATTAAATGGTCAATCTTTCTTCAGTGAAGCAAATTAATTTTAGTATATTGAGCATAATTTGGGAGGGTTTTAGCTTTCATATGAGACATTTCTAAAACCAATCGATTAATTAAAGTCAGGTTATAAGCTTTTGTTTCTACAAAATGGATAAGCGACAAGACTTTTGTAAGGGACTGTACATTCTGCAGAATATAGAAAGTTTTGCCTTTTGGGTTTATCATAAACTGATTTTAGTTGTAGGATCTGGCAACCCAAACCCAGAAGCTTATTCTGTTTTCGAATTGGATAACTGACTTGAACATTAGTCAGTTATCAGTAAAATCTACATTTGATACTGACTTAAAATGTTGTTTATTAAGTATTTGCATATGACAGGGTAGACTACACCTTTGAATTCTTCAGTTTGAGAGAAGAATTCATCCAGGGTTTGTGTGTTAAACATGGGTGAACGAAACAAAACACAACTCCAGGTACAGTATGTTTGTGATGAGGAAACAACATTATAACACAGATCTGAACGTTCAGTAATATAGGCTCTTTAAACTGTCAGAAAAATATCTTTCTTCTGTGTAAACCGATGCTGCATTTGAGTTTTTCGTGTTGATGATATAATCAGAGGAATTTTATTTTAAAACTCAGCACTACTTACTGTATTTTTAAACTTTTGCTTATTAACCTTTTACCACAACTTAATATACAATAATGACCACAGGTCCTATCCCACCGAACCAAGTCAAAGTTAGAAAAACATGAAAACCTGTCCTATGCAAATCCTATATTCACACAACATCCATTGTACTTAAGCTTCGGAGGCTCACGCAGATGCAGAGGAAACTGCTGTAACTTATTAAACTGAGTGACATTTAGATCCAAACACAGCACAATATTGACTGTGTGCTTATCTTCTACTGTTTTTCCACATCTGCACCGCCTTTGAAAATGTCAGCAGCACAGTCAACACCCAAACACATCCTCCTTTACACAGCACCAAAACTCTACTGGAGAAATCATTTGACTGAATTTTCGATTTTTCTGTATTTATACAGGGGTGAGTGCAATTCTACAGGTTTACTTCTAATACATAACATACTTAGATCACCATGTTTGAAAATGCAATATTCACTGAAAACAACGTGTTAACATGTTTAATAAGTTTCAGTTTAGTTTTTCGTTTAGTGCTAAGTCACTCCACCCTATGAGCGATATCACAATACAGTCAGCGTGAATCCTGCTAATGAAATTAGTGCACATTGCCTCAGGTTTGTGAAGCTGTAGTGTACCATTTTGTATCCTGCTTTTGTATATTCATGAAAAATTGTTTTGTGGGAGCATGGATGACATAGGCTTGTGGACAGGGCCTTGTATAGGATCATTCGGAAGATGAGAATAAGAAGACCCCATAAAGATTAACGGTGCATTGTATAATTTTTTCTCCTCTTTAGCACACATCTGCTTTATTTGACCTTAAGAGCTGCACATACAATACATGTGTACAGGGCAACAACATAGACCATGTATATAAAGGGACATAGCTATCATGCTAGCTGCTGCATTCCAAATAGGAATTAAAAATGAGTGTTAAGTGAATCCTTTGTGCTCTGGTCATAATTAACTTCTATTCAAAAACATCTCTGTTCCTCTGTAACTGCTGCTGTCAGGCTAGCCTCAATGTGCTTCATTTGGCTGGCCGATTTGGGTGATGTCACACTCTCTTAGTTCAGTTCTATATATATACAGTGTATGGGCAGATTCATGGAAATAATCAGGTACAGGGCCTCTAGAGTCACAACATCTCACTAGGGCCCCTTTAAGCACTCATTTGTTTGCAGAGAACAGGACACTGGGTAAATAATTGCATCTTTTGTGATTTGTTGATTGTGACTATTGAAAGAGCGGTTTCACTGTGATTGCATTGAACCTGACAGGCCATGAGAAGTGAATATTGTAGTTATGTAAGAGTCAGATAGAACAGCTGCTAATGACTTCAGGGGGAGAGGGACTGCTGTGAAAATGCATTGATCTACAAAGAAACAAGCTGCTTTAGATAAAGAAAAAGTATACACTATTCAAAGAAATCTCAAGTGTAACAGAAAAGCTATGTATCGCCATATTCAACTAAAGCATTAAATTACCCTTGAAAATAATAGTGGCGAGCTCAAGGGAGGCAGGGGGTACTGAATTGTAAAGGTCCTATATTACACAATCCTCAAAAACATACCTGGAGTTGTGTTTTATTTCATTCACACGTTTGCGTAAACCTGGTTTATAAGTCCTTCTACATCTCCAAAGCTCAAAAATGCTCTGTTCCACCTTGTGATGTCATGAAGTAGAAGTTTTCAAGGTAACATCTACCTTTTATCTACCTTTAATTTCTTTAGAGATCGGCAATTCCAGGTCTGAAATAATCCAAATTATTCTAGTGAATGTGTATGGAGTTTAAAAACACAGTGGAGCATTTCCTGTATTATCACATGGCATCACAAGGTGTAACAGAGGGCTTTCTGAAATCCTAAATAAGCAGGGTTTGTGTGTTAAAAATAGCGTAATATGAGCCCTTTAAAGAACACATGATACATTCTTGTGGTTTTAACTCCATTTTAAACATACTTTTGGTCATACATACCTTGGGATCAATATTTCCCATTTTCCAACTTAAAATAATGTCTGCGTTTGGAAAACATTCTTTATAAACCTCACCTCCGTTTCCAATGACGCATTTAGATGTTGGAGCCCCCTCTGCTGTTAGCAACAGGAATAAATTCCCTCACAGTCCTGCTGTGGTTGTGAACACAATGTGACCACAGAATAAGTCCAGTGATGGTTTATGGCAGCAGTCCCCAACCTTTTAATGTTAGACAATATTTTCTCAGACTGGCCCACTCCGCTTTTCGGGACGCAGAAAATTGAGCACCGGTTATTTATTCTTCCTGTGTGGGCCTGTACCAAACGACCAACGGACCGGTACTGGGTTGGGGACCGCTGGTTTATGGGATTAAAAACTGCACAGGAAAAGTGAGTTTTACCTGTGACACAATAATTGTTAAGTCTTAAAAAAGATGAGTTTGGATTAATGTATTAATGAAACAAGCGTGAATGAAATAAAATACTACTCCAGGTATGTTTCTGAAGATGGGACAACAGTAACACAGTTAAAAGCTCCATTCTGTTGTGATGTCACTCACCCATTTGTCTGAACTCCTGGTTGACGAGGTTTAACCAGGCCACATCCAGATCGTCCAGGTCGTAACAGGTGTAGAGTCTGTGCCGAGGAGGTGGGCTGCTCCCTCTGTGATCCTGCTCTGAGTCCTGCTCCGAATCCTGGTCTGAGTCCTGGTCCTGATCTGGTCTGGAGAGTCCACAGGAGGTCTGCTCTGTGATTAACCTGCAGCACAGAGACAAAAGTGTAGTTACGGTAACATGTCACTAGGGATGTCAAGATAAATTGCAATCAAAATCAAAATTTTAATGGATGCAAGCACAAAGGCTGCAAAACTAAAATTTTATATTGCGACATCCCTATATGTCACATAGAAAAACAGATGGTTCTTTTAATTTTTACACAAAAATAATCAAGATGGAGGACAACAAAAACAAATGTTGGATTAAGGATGCTAATGGCGCTTTTCAGATTCTAGAATGTGGTGATGTCATACTCCCAGATGGGGTAAGAGAAAGTTAGTAGACCTATTAATTACATTGTACTTTGCCATGAATTATCCAAAAGGTAAATTCACAAATGTTGAACCTGATCATTTCATTAGTGACTAGGCCCAATAACTCACTGTATTACAACACAAACCTGTATTTGAACGACAGCTCCCATCTGTATTTCATATTATTGGCCTAAGGAATGTTGTGATGTCATCTGAAACCCATAGGACCCTAAACAGGGACGAGGGGGCCTATCAGTTTTCAAGGACCTGGGATGCTGTCCTGGAGAAGTTGGACTGTGTCATGTGACCCTTCTGAAGAAGATGCAGAAGGCATGTCAAGGTATGTGTAAACAGCACACTGGTACTACAGGACTCTAGTGTAAACTTGGTTTGGTCCTGTTCAAGTCCAGGTTTAGTTCCAGGTTTAGTCACACTTTAGTCCCAGTTTTGTTGCGTTGCATGCGTGATGGCAGCCTTATATAAATGCAGTTATAACAAGAACTTTATTACAATAACTGATATTATAATGTATTTCCAATGTTCAAACATATTAACCAGTTTGCAAAGTCCTCCATTTTAAACATGTCTGTTTATATTTGATATTCTGAAATGCATTTTGCTGTTGACAGAAGCCTGCGCACACAAACACAGAGCAGAATCATTATTGACCAAGCGGAGTGTCCATGTGGCCTTTAGAAACAATGGAACAGATACAGATACACAGAGTGTCCAGACGAGAGACCAGCACCACAACACACACAGGAGTAAACTTCACTAACACACAGGGAGAGACAGGGACAGAAGGTTTGGGTTAATACACCTTTTGAGCTTTTAATGATTAGACCTGGTTTAGTCATCTATCATAATGCATTAGACTTACATATAGTACTAATACTTAGACTTAGACAAACTTTACTGATCCACAAGGGAAATTATTTGGATACAGAGCTCACTCATCCCAATATAATAGTCTAGCACATGTACTAACCAGGCCCAGCCTGCTTAGCAAGAGATGTGATGAGATCAGGTATTGACATGAAATATACCGTATTTTTCGGACTATAAGTCACACTTTTTTTCATGGTTTGGGTGGTCCTGCGACTTATACTCAGGTGCGACTTATATATTACAATATATAATTTCACATGTTCGTTATTTTCACACTGACAGCTGCTAGAGGGCGCTCTAGGCTTGTGTGCCAGTATCTGCTACTTCTATCACGCTATTACTCCTGTATCACTGGCACTTGGCGCTCTACTGCACATGTCGGCTGCAGAAAGAGCCGCTGTCCTGTCTGGGATCATGTCAGTGTCTCGTAGGATTTCAGCAGATTTTAGGCTCTCCCGGGGGGCGGGGATAGGTGTATCGATCAAGTATGAGTGGATGTCCGGCTACTGAAGTTTGAGACATTTGTTCTTGTCATTTAAGCACCCACCTGTATTTACCGCATACGGGTCATTAAGACGTATCCCACTCTCTAATGTTCATTTAGCATCAGAACTTATTTTATCACACGGCGATAAACTGTTCATAATCATATTCTGCAGATTACAAGCTCCAAGTAGTGAAATATACAGCCAAAAACAGTAATCGAGCAGCGGAAAGAAAGTTTGGAGTGAGCGAGAAACTTCTGAGGGACTGGAGAAAAGTGGAGGATACTCGAACTGCAATGAAGAAAACAAAAAAAAAGCTCATCGCGGGCTAAAAGCTAGATTTAGCTAGAGTTGGTGGTGTTGGTCAGAAGTGACACTGAGGATGAAGAATTCAATGGATTTAGTGATTTGGAGTGAGATCCAGAGTTTGGTAAACTTGTTCTGTTGTTTATGCTCTAGTAATCTATATAACTAAAATAAATAACCAGACACATATTCAGCCTGTTGTTCTCTATTCTATTGGTATTACTATAACTTGCCTTTCAAGATGAAATGTCTGTTCTTGGGCTCTGATTTTATAAAATAAATTTCCCCAAAAAATGCGACTTATAGTCCGGTGCGACTTATATGTTTTTTTTTCTTCTGATGATGCATTTTTTGGGTGGTGCGACTTATACTCTGGAGCGACTTATAGTCCGGAAAATACGGTACTCACCTCACAGCAAGTGAGTTTAAACCCAACTAGATATAATCTAACCACACTGATGGAGGGTCAAATGCAGAGGATGAATTTCTGTCATGGGGGAATTAAGAAAGTACACCTTAAATTTAACCACGGTGGTAAATCCTGGTTTAGACTTTTAGTGGTCAGCTTTAGATCACGTTTAGTCCTAGATTAGTCCTGGTTTAGTCCTAGATGAGGTTTAGTCCTACACTAGTTAAATCCTTATTTAGTCCTGGTTTAGTCCCTTTTTGCTACTGGTTTAGTACTTTTTTAGTCCTGGGTTGGTCTGGTTTAGGGTGCTTTCACACCGACAGCAGTTAGTGTGCACCACACGTTCTATTCAAACCAGAAGCTCTTAGTTTGGTTCGTTTTCAAGGGTGTGAAAGCATCAATCGCACTTGGATCTCCTCTAAATCAAGCAGATCAAGACCTCAAAAAAGAGCTTGACTCCGCATCAAATGGCAAACTCTGGTGCAGTCCCTCTGGTGAGAACATGAACCCGGGACCAAACCATGGACAGTAGGTGCAAACTATTCAAAATGCATCATGGGAGGGGATACTAATTATTTAATTTCCTGTTTGTGGGGTGAACCTCAAACCGTGGCCAAATGTGGTTCAAGTAACGGCAGAGCGATCAAAGGAACCATTCGCAGTTTCACTGTACCGGCGGTGTGTTTTTAAGACTTGCATGGCTTAATCTTTGAGACAAGCATATACTACTGGCAGGATCAACCAGGTAGCCCTATGTGCGGGGCGGGCCCCTGCTCCCCGGATTAAAGGGTGTGACTGGGGCCTGGGTTGGGTCCCGACACCGGCTGGCGGTCCATAGGTTTGTGCGAGCTCCCCAGGGCAGGGAGGCTATTAGGCAAGGTTTGAGAAACTGTGTCTGCCGGAGGCCGGCCTCTGCTTGGGGGGATAGGGACCGGCCTACGCTGTCCGTATCCCGTGGAGGGGCTCCGTGGGAAGGCCACTTGGCAAGGCGGTGTGTCTCGGCCTTGCTTCTGAGAGGTCTGGCGTGCGGGAGAGCCTCAGTGTCCTCGAGCCAGGTGCAGTTGAACCTCCTGTGCGCAGGAGCCTTGGATATACGTCAATCGGACCAATTTTGGTTCATTTGCAGGTGTGAAAGCGGATCACTATATGCTAAATAGTAACAACTTTATTGCCTGGTGCGGACCAAATAATCAAACCAGCGGTGTAAAAGCGCCCTTAGTCCCAGTCCTGGTTTAGCCCTGCTTAAGTACTGGTTTAGTCCTGGTAAAGTCTTGATTTAGACCTGGTTTAGCCCTGGTATAGTCCCGGTCCTTTTTTAGTCCTGGTTTAGACATGGTTTAGCCCTTAGTTCAGTGCAAATTTTCAAAGAAGAATGCTAAATAATCATCTCTTCTCCTCCGATTCTCCCTGGGCTCGTTTAACAAATGCAGCAGAATATTGTGCACAAATAAATTCATAAATCTGATAAAGCCTGAACATAAAAAAGCAAATCCAACGTGATCTGCAGAGAGTGTAAAGACTGCGCTTCAATAATGTCTTATTCACCTACTTAATGCTGTAAGCTGCTTTAAACCTTGTGTAACCAAAACAAGGCCAGAAAAAGGGAAATTTCACTCATCAGGGAAAACAATACGACCAAATATAATTCTTACTGTAGACCTATAAAATGCATTCACTGACTGCAAATACGTGTTCTCAAAACTTCATGAACAAAGGAAGACAGAAATTCCATATGCTGAACCTGAACTTGGGTCTGTAAACAAAAGCGATTGGAGGATTATTCTAATTTGATAAACATGACCTTTCTATGTCCTGGGAGAAGGCCCATTAGCCAATCAGAAAGCAGAATGAGCTCTGCACTTTGGGTTGCCAGATCCTACGACTAAAACCAGTTTGTAATGAACCTAAAAGAATGAGAGATAAAAAATGATCACTTCAATAGGGTATTACCTTTATATTGTTTTGAAAATGCTGAATTTTGTTTTTTAAGTGTTACAAGTCTTGCCTCTGTTTACTCTTCATGCTAAGTCACACCCCCTTCAGAGTGCTATCACAACACCATCAGCGTGCATCCTGCTAATGAAACTACAACACATCACATCAGGTTTGTCATTTTGTCAAGTAAATACTCAAAGTTAATACTCTTCTGTGAAAGATAACACAACATAACAGTTCCTTGTTCAATTATCAACTGCAGACACACCTTTGACAGCTATTATTTATTTACCCACCACTGTCCATCACTGCAATGTACACAATCATCTCAGAATCAAAAACACTTATTGTGCAATGTTCCTGTGCCTTTTAGCTTAGCTTACAGTGTTGTGTTTTTTAGTTGATTGTAAATACTTATTATTATTTATCTTGATTTGATGCATGCTCTTATTTTCCTACTGTTTCTGTAACTTGCGTTGTGACACTGCAATTTCCCCATTGTGGGACAAATAAAGGATTATCTTATCTTATCTTATCTTATCTTATCTTAATACACTTGATGTTATAATTTTGCATTTTTTTTTTTCTATTAAATTTCCCATTCAAAATGAATCCCACTTAGCTTTTTGGTTCACGACTTAAAGGGTCATTATTGTGCTATGTTCTGATTTATGTTCCAATGTTGTTTCTTCATCACAAACAGACCTGGAGTTGTGTCTTGTTTCATTCACACGTTTAACGCACAAACTCTGCAGATTTAGGCTGAGTTTCTCTCTCAAATGGAAAACACTCAGTTCCACCTTGTGATGTCATATGGTAATACAGGAAGTGTTCCACTGTGTTTTTAAACTCCATACATCTTCACTAGAATCATTTGGATGATTTCAGACCTGGAATTGCCAGTCTCTACTGAACTAAAGGTAAGATAAGATAAGATAAGATATGCCTTTATTAGTGCCACAGTGGGGAAATTCCAGTGTTGCAACGCACAGTTCAAGAACAGCAGCAAATGGTAACATGCAATAAAACAAGATAATAGATAATGGCTTAAAAATAATTTAAAAATAGACTTAAAAAATAGACTCTAATGTAACACTGTTCCGGTGGAGCAAAAATATAAAAAAACAAAAAAACTATTATGTACAATAAAAGTAACAAATGCAGCAAATGAACAGAATAAATCTCAGTAAAGTGACTTCAGTATATTATGTTATTTCCAGTAATATGACATATGTTTATGTACAGACAGGATAAATATCAGTAAAGTGACATGAGTGAATTGTACCAGAGGTCTTCAGTATTGCACATAGATATAGTTGAATGACACATGTTCAGTGTTAACAGTGTTCATTGTACAGTCTGACAGCAGCAGGAAGGAAAGACCTGCGAAACCTCTCCTTCACACAGCGAGGGTGAATCAGTCTGTCACTGATGCTGCTCTCCAGAGCAGACAGGGCGTCCTGCAGGGGGTGAGACTCATGGTCCAGCATAGAGATGACCTTAGCCAGGACCCTCCTGTCCCCCACCTGCTGCACTGAGTCCAGAGGACAGCCCAGGACGGAGCTGGACTTCTTGATGACCTTGTCCAGCTTCTTCCTCTCCCTCTCTGTGACGCTGCTGCTCCAGCAGACCACACCGTACAGGATGGCTGATGCCACCACAGAGTCATAGAAGGTCCTCAGGAGTGGTCCCCTCACTCCAAAGGACCACAGTCTCCTCAGGAGATAGAGCCGACTCTGGCCCTTCCTGTACAGTGCATCTGTGTTGTGAGTCCAGTCCAGTTTGTTGTTCAGATGAACACCCAGGTACTTGTATGAGTCCACTCTCTCAATGTCTCTTCCCTGGATATTCACCGAGGGGACAGTAGAGTGGCGTCTGCGGAAGTCCACCACCATCTCCTTGGTCTTCCCTGCATTGATGATGAGGTGGTTCTGCTGACACCAGTCCACAAAGTCCTGCGTTAGTCCTCTGTACTCCACATCGTCGTCATCCTTGATGAAGCCAATGATTGCAGAGTCATCCGAAAACCTCTGCAGGATGCAGCTGTCCGTGTTGTGTCTGAAGTCTGCAGTGTAGAGGCTGAAAAGAAAGGGCGTGAGGACAGTGCCCTGGGGCGCCCCCACACTGCAGGTCAGGAGGTCAGACACGCAGTTCTTGGCTCTCACAAACTGGGGCCGGTTTGTGAGGTAGTCCAGGATCCAGTCTGCCAGGTCACAGTCCACACCGGCGGTCTCCAGTTTGTCCCTCAGGAGCAGTGGCTGGATGTTGTTGAAAGCACTGGAGAAGTCAAAGAAGAGAATCCTCACAGTGCTGCCGGGGTTCTCCAGGTGAGATAGTGAGCGGTGCAGCAGGTAGATGACGATGTCCTCCACTCCGATGCCAGGCCGGTACGCAAACTGCAGCGGGTCCATCGCTGAGCTAAAAGGAGCTGTTCACTTGAAACCTACCACTTCATCATATCACAAGGTGGAACAGAGCATTTTAAGCTTTAGAGATGTAGATAGACCAATAATAAAGTGTTACTCAAACATGTGTGAATGACACAAAACACAACTCCAAGTATGTTTTTTGAGGAGTTAACAACATTATAACATGGCTTAAAGGTGCACTGTGTGATTTTTTGGTTGGGGGTCCGTCACCTGCTTGTTTCTATGGATATGTCATTGCTCTACCTCGCATGTTCCACAGTATGACATTAAACAGCTCTACCTTATATTTATTCAACCACAGGTGGTTTTATAGCTCAAAAACACCTAGAAAAACAGACATTCTGACTGTGAGCAGAGTTGCCTCTCTGCAGATCTGACCTTTACTTTGGTTTAGTTTGGTCTCCATGAAGATAGAAAGGTTTAATACCATACTGTGAAACATTCCAATGACACATCCACGGAGAAAAGCATTTGACGGACCCTCCACCAGAAACGTTACACAGTGCACATTTAAAGCTCTCAAGAATCCATTTTGTGTAATATAGGACCTTTAATCTAAAATAGACAACATGATTTATTGTCAGCATCAATCATATCATCCTACACTAACACAACTAATACTAATACTAGTTCTTAATACTATCTTCCACTATAATCCTGGCTATTTCCCCTCTCTTCCATCAAGTCCAAACTGAGTGTACTGTCCCTGGATGTCCTTAGCTCACACAGGGCAGTGGGGGGCGGTGTGTTGTGAATTATTTGTTGCTAAATGAAAAGAGAAGACATTAAGCTTTGGTTCTGGCTGTAGTCCAGGAGCTGAGCTGGAAAATAAAGTTAAACTGACGCTGGATGTAAAGGCACTGAAGCCACATAATGGTCCCAATACACACAGCAGGACTACACTGTTTTTTCACTTATGTTGTATACACTGGATAATACTAAGTTAGAGTTAGAAGTCTTATCTGAGTAATTACCATGAACTCCACCTGTTTGGGTTAACCGAAGTGTAATGAGTTAAGTGTTCGCCCACTAATCAAAAAGTTGCCAGTTCCAACCTCACCCAAAAGTGCATACTGTTGATGCTTCAAACTTCAGACTAGATTTACTGACTTAAAGGTGCACCGTTATGTAACTTTTCTGCCACCTGTTTGTCGTCATCATTGTTTTGCTAGAAATGTTCCACAGTATGGGATTAAACATAGATATCAATCTCCATGGAGACAATCAGAATCAGGTCAAGTTACAGGTCAGATCCATGAAGGGGCTGGCTTAGTCATTGCTTGGCCAGCCAAAGCCACACACATTTACAATTCTTTACAAAAACAAGTGGGTCTGGAACTGCATCCACAATTAACCATAGACTGTATAAAGAAGTGGACTAAGTGAGTGTGACGTCACTCATAGCATTCGGCTCCAGTCAAATGAAGCTCATCGAGGCTGGCAGTTAGAGGGCCATATTTGGAATTCCAACCGTGAGTATCATAGCAACCAAAGAGCCAATCCAGGAGGTAATGGCGCATCCTGCCTGTACCGCTGGTTTGGCACTTAGCAACGTTGTCTATAAGACCTGTTTCTAACGCTATTAGGAGTGACGTTAAGGAAAGACGGCATCTGATTGGTTGACTGATTAATGTTTGTATCTTAATTTAGGGACAATATAGTAAAATAAAAATCCCAGGATCATGCAGAGTGGGTTAATACGAACATCCATCTTCTCCCGCTTAATCCGGCTGGGTCGCGGGGGCAGCACGCTGCCCATTACTCAGGTGGTGAGCCCACAGGAGGGAGGAATTCCTTGACGGTCCTTGATTGTAAACTGTTCATAGGGGTGTTGCATGTTTTTGGTTGATGGGGGAAACCGGAGTACCCGGAGGAAACCCATCCAGACACGGGGAGGAAACATGCAAACTCCACACAGAAAGGCCCGGGCGACCCGGGGATCGAACCTGTAACCTTCTTGCTGTGAGGCATGAGTGTTGCCACTCAGCCACCGTGCCGCCTTAATACGAACATTTTAAAACCAAAGTGAGTCTGACAGCAGCAGTTACAAAGAGATGCTCACCCATGCTCACTTCCTGTTTGGAACACAGCAGGTTAACTATGTCAATTTATATATACAGTCTATGGGAAAAACCAGGGGTCTCCAACCTTTTTCCCGATGAGCTACCTTTACAAAACAAAAATGCCAGAGAGCTACTCATTTTAGCGGCCGCAAGAAATTTAGACGATTATAAGAAAAAGGGCAAACCTTGGGGTACAGTTAGATGCCTATAAAATATAAACAACTGTCCATTTATTAGTGCACAAAGTTAGGCTTCAAAATGATACATCTACAATGGTAACAGGTATGTAATTAATCAAATTTTTCTTATTCAGCACAATGGTATAATTCTGAAATCACTTGGCGAGCTAACTGGAAGGGGGTGGAGAGCTACTGGTAGTTCCCGAGCTACAGGCTGGAGACACCTGAGATAAATCAATCAGAGAAACTGCACTTGAATAAATGCAAGATAGATAAGTTAAATGCTGTACTGCGGAACATTCCAGGCAAAGCAGTAACATAGTGCCCCTTTAACTTATTTATGGTTCCTTTTCCAGTGTAGTAGCTCTGTTATTCGACTCCTGTACTTTCACTTGTCTCTGTGTAGTGTCACATGATGCCCCATTCACCTCTGTCGCACAAACGTACAGGCTCCAGTCCCCACCCGGCTGCTGCCCCCCAGAGCCTGCTCCTGTGCAGAAAACCAAGCGCCCCTCTCTCCCTGGGGCCTGAGGGGGCGCGTTGGGTTGTCGTACCAGCGTGACCTTGTGTGTGTATGTGTGTGTATGTGCTTTGAGGCTGATAAATATTTCATGGAGCGTTTGGGATCAAAGCTGCAGCTGAGAACACAAGGCTCAGACAGAGGCTATTTCAGGAACAAAACTCTGGCATAATTATCTCAAATCGGGAAAAAGATGGTAACGGTGAAATAAGACTGGGGTAACTTACCCTGTTAATTTAATATGTGCAAAGTGAGGGACAAATATTTGAAAATAAGGTAGTCCTGACCAAGACTAGTCCGAGATAGGTCAAATGCAGAGGACTATGGTGCCAATATAGTGTCATTAATACACACGTGTAAATATTAACTGCGAGCGAGCAACATTTCTCTGCGCGCGAGGAGAAATTTAAGACCCGCGCGCGAGGAGAAATTTAAGACCTGCGCGCGAGCGAGCAAAATATCTCCGCGCGCGAGGAGAAATCTGTGACATGCGCGCAAAACAACCGCTGGGGGCAGACACGCCCTCGAAAAGACAACGAGCCTCTTCCTGAATCCGTCATTCTGCGCATGTGCAGCGCAGATCAGGTAGGAAGACCACGCCGGGCACCGACAACATGCCCTGCCAGGTGTCACATCAAGACATGGAAGCGAAGTTTGCGTTGTAGCCTTTTAAAACACCATCATGCAACCTTCTGCAGACTTTAGAGTTCAGCACCGTAGTGCGCACGAGAACACGGAGAGAAAACACGGAGCAAAAAGCCCGTCCGGAGAGCGGAGAAAACATGTGAGTACACACTTTTAACTTTAGGAAATCATCACTAACACAACTGTAAATGTAAAATACGGCCATAAACCACAAAACTGTCAAATAAGTTTGTTTTTAACTGCGTGAACCTCGGAGCTTTGAGGTAAAAGTTTGGCTAGTAATCTGCAGCTAACGCAATGAAAAGTCCGCTCAAACTTTCATATTTGGACAGATTTCCATCAAACACTAATAATGTTTTTACTGCCAGGGGAAAAGAAAACCACGGAGGGATTCATGAAACTACGAGGACGTTTTCATGTAAACACGTGAACACTTGGCCAGTGTAGCTCGGAGGTAAGATAAAAACACATTATTTCATGCATTAAACTTAAAAGACTATGTAGACTATGTAGCTGATGATGGTGTCAGTATATTTGTTTTCATGGTTATAAGTTGTTGTTGCTCTGTTGTTGGATGTTGAGATGTCAGAACAACACTGTTGTTTATTTTCATATATTTTATTTGTAAAAATATTTACCATGTGACCTTTACTTTGCCCCGGAAGTAAACGGAGAAAAAGAGTAGCTGTGAAAGAGAGAAAAAATGATAGAGAGAAAGCAGGAAAGTGTAAAGAAAATACACCAAGAAATGCTACTTAACTACCGCTGAAAACGTATAGGCGAACACGGTAATATATTGTTTTGTATTATATATGTAGTTTAAGATATTGTATGTAAAGCTGAGCTGTTTTCTCTGTCGGTGTCTTAGTTTTCACGGTGTTCACGGTGTGTACGGTGTTAACGAGAGAATAAATATTGACACACATGATCATCAGTACGGAGAGTGAAGTCCTTTTATTGAGAAGAAAACCAGGGTAGCTATAGACTATATACAGCTTATATTTACTTGTAAATCACGTAATATAAGCCTCCATCGTATGCATTTAATTCTCGGAATACATTATCTGCTTTTTACAATCCGTGCATGTTTGTAAAGTGAAGGGTAAATAACACTGCCTGGACAGGTCAGATTTAAGATGGACATTAGGCTCATTTAAGCGGTGCAGACACTGGTGTAGATACTTGACATCTGTGTCTTTATGTCTGTCATATCTAATAGTATAACAATGAGAAAACTGTTTGAAATGTTTTATATGAATTTTCTTTTCTCATCTGCAGCCTCCTGTATGAGTACACAACACTGCTGGGGCCACAGAACTGTTGGCTGATGAGATGTTCATGATTCATGAAATGGGTCAAATGCAGATGACAAAGTGAAGCTCACACTGCACTGGAGGTGTGCTGACCCAGACTCCTGCCCCTGATTAGGTATGTTACATGTTGCTTTATTACTCCAGTAATAATAAGGGCTGCAAAATAATCATGCTCATATTGAAATCTAAATTCTGAAAATACACCTTTCTCAAATGTGTGGGATTCCTCTATTAATTAAGATGTTTCAATTTATATAAACAGCCTTTGGATCTGAATGTATATACACTGTGAACCTCATTTTCCTCTAATAGTTTTGTAGTTCTCTTAATGTGTGTCATTACAGGTTTTCACTCTGCAGGACAGGACTTTGATCAATCAAACATAAGGCCCATTCTGCTCTTCCTCCTCCAGAAGACGAGATACATCACACTGAGTGGTCCAAGCGCACTGGGTCATGTCTCCACTGTCCATGCTGACTGAAGACCTGTGGGGTCTCTGGTTGCATCAGACCTCCCTCCTGCACGTGCTGTCTGCTGCTGACCCTAATGTGTTCTAATAGTGATGTTTAGGTTTAACTTCTAATTTCCTGCACAAGTAAAATAGTCAAATGGTAGTTTCTTTGCATCTTAGCAGAGGAGCACCTAAACATCTTAATCACTGAGGAAGTGTCCCATGATAAATGTGGCCTTATATGACCTTAACAAGTGTGCGAGACAAAACTGAAAACATATAAATTGCTCATACGGTTATTTGAATGTTTTTCAGTCTATACCGACATTTGAATCATGGTGAAATGTGCCACTTATTTGATGTCTCTTTTGATAGTAATTAATTACATGTACTATAAGAATGTACTATTGTACTGCAATTAAGCAGTGGTAATCCACCTGATCATATTTTAATTTGTTCAATTTGGACTGTCACCTGCTTCAGCAAAAAGGGAACAGAATTTGAGAGTACACTGACATACAGCTGTTTTTAATGACTTATTAATGCATTGAATATTTGTAAAGGGTTTAATGTTTGATTTTTCACATTATAATAAAGTATTTCCAGAAGTTCCTTTGAATGTTTAATAAACCATCTTTTCTCAAAGGAGAGATGTATTTCTTTATAAACTGATTTAAATGCATTCCCTGTATGAATTTAATCCTTGGTCAATATAAAAATATTTAATAATGATAATAATAATTAATAATGCATATCTCATCACTGTATTTGAAACTTTAAGGTAATTTAGCCTATTTCAGATCTATCCCAGAAATATAACAGTTTCGTTTTGCAAAAGTTAAATATACATTTTCATTTTAGCCACAAGATTTGGATGAGAATTATTAGAATAACTTGGTCTCAAAATCCGACAGTTCAGTTACCCAGACGTAATCTTTGTTACTGATCCGTGTGCGTAATCTGCGTGGTGCGTGATGCATTAGCATTAGCGTTAGCATAAGCGTTAGCAGCGTGTCTCGGTTGCTGGGCGACGGGAGCGGCTCCGTAGGCTGGACCTGTCCCATTTCGACCACAGCCTTGCGGTCCGCGTAGGCTGGTTCGCAGGCTGCACAGCCTTCGGAGCACCCGGCCTTTGCAGCCTCCGGAGGCTGCAGCCTTCGAATTGGGACACGGCTAGTGTGTCGGTGTCCGGCGTGGTCTTCCTACCCGATCTGCGCTGCACATGCGCAGAATGACGTATTCAGGAAGAGGCTCGTTGTCTTTTCGAGGGCGTGTCTGCCCCCAGCGGTTGTTTTGCGCGCATGTCACAGATTTCTCCTCGCGCGGAGATATTTTGCTCGCTCGCGCGCGGGTCTTAGTTTTCTCCTCGCGCGCGGAGAGATGTTGCTCGCTCGCGCGCGGGTCTTAGTTTTCTCCTCGCGCACGGAGAAATATTGCTCGCTCGCAGTTAATATTTACGCGTGTGTATTAATGACACTATATTGGCGCCATAAGGACAAATCTCAGGTATGCCCAGAAACCATAAAATGTATAAAGAAGTGGACTAAGGGTGTGTGACGTCACCCACTGCATTCGACTCCAGTCAAATGAAGCTCACCAAGGTTAGCAGTTATAGGAATATGGAGCAGAGTTCCATATTAGAAATAGCAAACAAAATAACCAAATAAAAACCCCAGGATCATGTAGAGCGGGTTAATATGAACATTTTAAGACCAAAATGAGGAGCCTGACAGCAGCAGTTACAGAGAGAGGGCCGACGGTTTTTCAATACAAAGGGAAATGGAGACGGAGTCGCTGGAGCCGGAAGCACCCAATAGTCACTTCCTATTCGGAAAGCGACGGCTAGTGGATTAGCTATGTCCATAAAGTCTGCCCATAAACATAATGGTTGTTAGTTGATTCCCAGCTTCAACCAATTTTACTGCCCTTCATTGAGACACTGCAGCTGATGTCATCAACATTCCCTGGGGTTGATGCTAACTGTAGACGCTGCTCTGTCTGAGGCTTTGTTAAACTTTACCTTTAGCTTTATTTTAACACAATCTGACCAGAAAGAGCTGATTTAGCTGGAACTACAACAGGTGAGATGTTAAACAAGTCCCTCTCAAATAACATTACAGCAGTTTTTCAGTGAGTCACTTCAGCAGAAGGTCCATCACATGCTTGTCTCCATGGCGATGTTATTCTTTTACCTGGAATGTTCCATAATATCTCAATTACCACATAATCCCTATGAACACAACCTGGATGCTACCAGGTGAAATTACACGTTACATCTGCGGAGAGGCAAGCTAGCACAGAATTAGAATGCATGTTATTGGTTACATCTGCCCATTCGTAATTGAGGAAATGGGACAGTAGCTCAGTTGGCCATACTGCGGAATATTCCAGGCAAATCAACATCTCCATGAGTTTGTCCCCACATGGACTGACAGCTGTGAACCTACACCTCTTCAAACCACAGGAAACACAGGAATTCTGACAAAGAAGCATGTGGTGATAAAAGTCATTTAAATGTGATGTGACTTAGTCCCTTCACTTTTAATGAGGATTCTGTTCATTTTTGTCTGTCACTTAGTAACTGGCTAATTAGCCCAAACCTGTGGTATACGCACAGCTCGGAATAACGCTAATGACTTACAGCTAATTAAGAGTGTAGCTAAAGCTAACGCTCCACTTACAAATGAAAGATGACGAGTGATGGCTCTGTCTAATAAGGGGAGCTGTGCTGTGCTAATGGAGCTGGGAAATAGTACATGGATACCTGCATTTACTAGTAGTAGTAGAAGTAGTAAGTAGTAGCAGTAATAGGTAGGTAGGTGGTAGTAGTAGTAGTAGTAGTAGTAGTAGTAGTAGTAGTAGGTAGTAGGTATTATTATTAGTAGGTAAGTAGGTAGTAAGTAGCAGTATTAGTAGTAGTATTAGTATTGGTAGTAGTAGCAGTTGTAGCAGCAGTCGTAGGTAGCATATAGGTAGGACAGTATTATTAGTATTAGTAGTATTAGTAGTAATAGCAGCAGTAGGTAACAGTAGTGTAGTAGTAGTAGTAGTAGTAGTAGTAGTAGTAGTAGGCAGTAGTGGTAGTAGTTGTCAAGACCAAGTTGTTTTTTCAGTTATGAAGTAAATCTGTATATAATGTATAGAAAACATTTTTATTCGTTTAGACAAGTAAATAAAAATAAAGTCTAGTTTTGAAAATGACCAATTAGAGAGAAAAATTTGATTATTTTTCGCTTAGTCTAGTTTCATTTGACGTTTTGGCACAAATGAAAATAAAAAAAAGATGTACAGCTATCCGTAGGTGGGGCACACAGCATGTGGCGCTTTGTTGTGATAACTTTTACGGTGATGTCAGCTCCCATTGGACACCACCAACACAAAAGTAATTTCTTTTATTAAACTGTTTTAGAAGAATATTTATAATTTATAATTTGCACATTTAAAATGTGCAAATTATAACATAATGATCCATGGGTGTCTGAGATTATAACTATGTAGCAGACACAAGCACAATATGTCTGCAAAACTGGGGTAACTATTGCATGAAAAGCTGTTATATGGACTTTAACATCAAACTTCAGTCCATTCAGAGATACTTGTATAAACCGCTCGCGTGTGCAGTCATGTTAGTTAGTGATAGTTTAGTTTACAGCACGAGCAGTATCTAAGATAGGGAAAAGCCTGTTCAGATGGGACAGTTGGGACTGTGGGGGCATTGGGGACCTTTGGGACAGCAGGGACAATTGGGACAGTGGGGACAGTGGAGATAGTTGGGACAGTGGAGACAGTTGGGACAGTGAAGACAGTTGGGACAGTGGGGTCAGTGGAGATAGTTGGGACAGTGGAGACAGTTGGGACAGTGGGGTCAGTGGAGATAGTTGGGACAGTGGAGACAGTGGGGACAGTGGAGACAGTTGGGACAGTGGAGACAGTTGGGACAGTGGGGACAGTGAAGACTGTTGGGACAGTGAGGACAGTTGGGACAGTGAGGACAGTTGGTACAGTGAGGACAGTTGGTACAGTGGAGTGTGTAGAATCCCTCAGTCGTCCAGGTAGAATCTATAGCAAAAGGAGAAATTCAATTTGTCAACTAGACAAAAGTTTATTTGGTTGAATACGTTTCTCAGCTCATCCAAGCTGCTTCTTCAGTTCTGGTCAGACGCTGGTGGACACTGCCTTAAATCTGTCTGAAGGGAGGAGGTAACAACAATGAAATTACTCTGAGACTACCACACCTATTTGTTTACAGTTTCTGTTAGTTAGGTAGGCCTATATCCCACTACATATTTAACAGGCCTACGTAACTAACTGAAACTGTTAACAAAACAGGCAGATGGCCAAGAAGAACCAGGCTTTCACATCCAACAAGGCACAAGCTATGGAGGCTGTTTAAAGAGGTATTATGTCACTTTTCTGGTGGAGGGTATCACCTGGTTCTCAGTATGACATTAAAGCTATCAACGTCCATGGAGCAGGTGACACACTATAGTGTTTGTGTGTGCTCTATAGTTGTAATCCATGACACCTGTGGGTCATTGCGTTAGAATTTGGACATTTTATATCACAATACTCACCGACTTCTGCGTTAGAAAACTGCGGAGCCCAAAGGGAGCAGCAAACACTCTAAAAAAGTGCATAATACTTCCTTCTTTAAATAAAACGGTCATCACTATAATAACAAAATACATCAATATTTCCAGACAATAAAAAGATTAAAAACAAAAAAGCTATTAAAACATGAATTTACCTACAATTTAACAATATTATTTTCCCCTGCATTTTATTTGATTTTGTTTAATTGTATTTGCATTTTTTCCTCTTGTGTAGTTGGTTTTTGTATGTCACCCTTGTATGTGTTGTTTGAGTGATTTTGACGTCCCTGGTTGTCCCCTGCCTTGGTGTGTATTTCTGTGTATTTGATTATGTTGGGGGAAAAAAGGTCTTCTCCCATCTGTATTTTTTTTTAAGTTGTCACTAAAGCCAGGTAATAGGCTCTATTTACACTCACCGGAAGACGTTTGGAAACATGCGGATGAAGACTTCCGGTGTAGTTCCTGACTCTAGGCATGTGATAAAACCGTGGATTCAGAAGCAGCGTCTTCACAACCTGGCCAAGCTTTCCATGGGGGACGGGATTCTAATCGCAAATTAATAGGTAAATTTATAAAAGGAAATAAGAAAGAATACAATGACATCTAGATGAAGAAAACCAGGCCACGTTTTCTCAGTTCAGAGTTCCTATCGCCAACAGAGCCCGAAGGAAGTCGACATTCGCACGTTTTCAAACGTCTTCCGGTTCTGTGACATAAGTGTGAATAGAGCCCATTCATTTGTGTTTTTAATAATCGAGATTTTGAAAAATTTTGAAGCTTACTCCTGACTTAATTGTACTTGCAAAGCAGGGTTATTGTGCAATTAAACAACGGAGATTGTAATTTAAACTTTTAAAATCAGATTTCATATCAATACAAATGTAACTGAAGGCAGTTCATTTCTTAAAGAGGGAGTACTTTACTTCTCTGGGCTATTAACACAACATATTCAGATCACTACGTTACCTTTTATTGTTTTGAAAATTCTATATTTACCAAAAACAACTTATTTTTTGACGCTCTGAGTCTCCCTTCCTTCTGCTCCCCACATTAAGTCAACCCCCCTTCAGAGTGCTATCACACCACAACCAGCGTGTGGCGTGCTAATGAAACTGCACATCCCATCAGGTTTGTCAAGTTGTTGTGTATAGTTTTGTATCATGCTTTTGTATATTTATGGAGAATTGTCATGTGGGCGGAGCCTTGTACAGACTCGCACTGCTAATATAATATAAGGGTTCACTATATTACTCAAACATGCATGGATAACTTGGTGAACTGCTGTGAAAAAAGCATTAGTCTGAACACAAACACGTCCCGTTCATGTTAGAGAAAACATCAGCACAAAGCAGCGGTGACTCATGTGTGCCATAATACAAGAACTCATCATAAAACACTAAAGACTTACAAGTGCGTCATTTCTCCATTATACGACAAGTCCCTGAACGCACCACGAGATCTGACTGGAACAACAGTGACTCATCTCACTAAGATTACGGAGAAACGCTCAGAACTATACTGTACAAGATCAGATGTCACCGTATTTAAGCCTGAGGAAAGTTTGAAAAAAAAAAAAAAGAAAAGAAAACTCAAGAAAGAACACTCTGGCTGCAGTGATAGATGGATTATAAACATTAATAGTAGTATTTTTGATCATCTGTACTATATTCACTGATACCAATTCTAGGATTTAAAATGTATGTGCTGATTTCTATGATATCGGTTAAGCTATTATCCTGATTGGGCCTTTAACTGGATGTAAAAAGACTACTGTATGTACAAGCTGATTTTGGCCTAGAATGTCTCATAATATCCACCTTATTCCACCCCACCCACTTTTGTCTCTAAATGTTCCTAAATTGCGCTTTTTTGTGGTGTCACTACCGGTTAAACGGAGATCCCATTCATGTCAATGGAGAATTTGGGAAAAGTTTTTCATCTTAAATCTGACATAAAGTCGGTCCATTTGTGTAAAATGTTCAATGTTCATGTGACCAATAAGTCACACTGCGCTGATTCTCTGGAGGCTTCAAAACGGCTTTATAGTCCAGATTGAATTTACTTGATGTCTAGACCGGCAGCCCCATACAAAATAATACAACCCCAATGATGATGGCGACGCCCACTGCAACTTCCAGAATAAAGTGAATATGAAGGGTTCGAATAAGGCCAGATCACTAGATTACTCAAATACGCATGGGTGAGAGATAAAACATGTTTCTGATGAGGGAACAATGTTATAATGTGTTTTTTGCATTGGTTTTTCCTCTTTAAAATGTGTGTATGTGTTACTATGTGTTAAATATTGCTGTTGCAGTGTATGAGTGTGAGTGTATGAGTGTGTGAGTGTATTAGTGTGTGTGTATGAGTGAGTGAATGCGTGAGTGTATGAGTGTGCGAGTGTATGAGTGTGTGTGTGTGTGTGTGTGTGTGTGTGTGTGTGTGTGAGTGTGTTAGTGTATGGGTGTGTGAGTGTATGAGTGTGTGAGTGTATGAGTGTATTAGTGTATGAGTGTATTAGTGTGAGTGTGTGTGTGTCAGTGTGAAACATGTAACTGAGGAAAGAGAGTTTATTATAAAGTATTACTGCACATGTCACTCACTTCACGCACACAAGGAAAGAGGGAAGGACTGCTCAGGAGAGGAGAGGAGAGAAGAGGGGGAGAGAGAAGAGAGGAAGAGGAGAGACAATGAGGAGAGATGAAGAAAAGAGGAAAGGAGAGAAAGACAGGGAGAGATGGGAGGTAGAGAGAGGAAGGACACTGTGGGAGAGATGGAGGGAAGAGGAAGAGGGGGATAAGGAGAGGGACTGCTCAGGGGAGAGGGGGAGAGAGATGAGAGGAAGAAAAGAGAAGAGAAGAGAAGAGAAGAGAAGAGAAGAGAAGAGAAGAGAAGAGAGGAAGAAATTTGGTAAGGAGAGAAAGAGAGGGAGAAATGTGAGAGAGAGAAAGGCAAAGGGAGGAGTAACAAGAGGAAGATGGAAGAAAGATGAGAAAGTGAGAGGACAGAGGGTGAGATGTGGGGAGAGAGACAAGAGGAGGAACAAGAGGAAAGAGAGACAGCTAGTGTAAGAAAATACACTTAGAAAAAGACAATTCTGCCCATCTCCTTAAACACTACAAGAGCAAAGGTTTAAAAAGCATTTAACCTGAGACTACTCATTTCTTTAAAACATAATTACATCATAATATTCAAAACTGTACTTCAAATCTTGGCTATTGGCTTGTTTTGATTTTTGGTTACTTTTAGTGTTACCTCCTGGTTGGACATGGGCACATGTTTTAGGACTCAGCACTACTTCTTGTATTTCTGTACTTTTCTTCTCAACTTTTGTCCATAAACTGCGTTAACTGATGAAAAACTATGATAAATATTTAGCACAGGTATTATCCACCCAACCAAGTCAAAATTAGAGAAATATAAAAATCTCGCACTTTAAGGGACTCAGAGACCTGTCCATACGACACAGGACACTGTCCAAACACAACACACACTCCAGCTCTGCTCTGAATCTGCTTCACTTTGAAAATCTGTGAAAGTAATCACTACTGTACAACCATGGCCAGTTTAGTTCATGACCAATGACGATGTAACAAAATACAAACATCTCTATAAATAGTATGGTACAAGTATTCCTGTTAAAGGTGTACCATGGAACTTTTCTCCATGGAGATGTGATGTGGAACGTTTCACACTATGGAATTAAATAGACACCACCAGGTCAAGTTACAGATGAGTTTATGAGTGCTTTGTACAGACCAGAGTGGAGTTTTGCTGTGACTGTGCACTTCTTGATTATTAGACAATAAAACACACACAATTTGATACAGACAGTACACAGTGGACTTCTTTTGACCTCCAGAGCTGCTCATACATTATATCTGCACTGGAGCAGACACACTCTGCTCACATACAGTATGGGACAGGATCTTTAAGAAGGCTCTGCAGCTGCACACCACATTGTACACAGCTCAGTGTGACTGTCAGCAGTGATCAGAGTCTCAAGATGAATGTGTCCAGAAAAACAAGAACATTTTAAACACATGTTGAATTTTGCTCTAAACTGAATATCTGGAACATGTGCTGCGATCTTAAACACATCATTACAAACACAAGAGGAGCTATGAGCACATCCTGTCAGGAGCCCATTATCTGTCAGGAGCTCATTATCTGTCAGGAGCCCATCATCTGTCAGGAGCCCATCATCTGTCAGGAGAACACATGAGATCACAAACAGCTCTGTGGAACTATAAGACTACCCTGAGATTCAAACCAATCCAAAACTATTAACCTGCAGGAAGATGGACTGTAGCCATATTTGTGAGTTCACAAACTCACAAATACACCAGGCTCCTGCTGGTGTGAGAGCCACCACAGCACAGTATTGTGATTAGAGGTGCACTGATCCAGGTTTTTCTGTCCCAATACCAATGCCCATACTTTGGTTTTATGTATCTACCGATACCCGATATCAACCAAGACTGAAAATAATTCAGTGCATCCCTAAGTGTGATGTGGGTAGTGCAAACATGGCCACCCTGACAGATGTAATTTAGTATCAATACAGACAGAAAAATACAGAAAAAACATGCAGAGGAAAGAGCTTTGTGCATTTGTGGACAGGGAAGATGTCTGTGATTTTCTCTCAACTGGATTTAACTAAAGTTTGATTTTTTTTTTTTTTTGGCTTGTTCTTTGTTCTTTGTTGTTGTTATGACGCTTCATCTGATTAGCATTAGTAACCCCATGTCTTACAGTGAGAGCCATTTCATACTGATAATTTTTAGAACTCAGTTCAGAGTGACACACATTTGAGTCTGGTGTGAGGCAGGTTGGTGGAACAAACCAGGCAATCCAACAACTCCATGGAGGATATCTGGATACTACCTTAACTAGAAAAGGTACATAGTGCACCTTTATGTCAGTTTAGCATGTCACAGGACTTTCATCTTTTTCTGATAATCTCATAATCTCCACAGTACTGACTCCTGCGCCATCTGAGAGGCACACACCACATTGTGCTGTCTGACACACACATACTGAAGCTGTCATATTTTATGGAACCCTTTCCATACCATCACACATTTGATCATGTGTTTCACTGCAGTAAAGGCACAAAAAAGTCTGATCTTTTGACAAATGTTGGATGAAACTCAATCTCGACATGTTTCTGCACAAATCCATCTTTAATCATGAGTCAGTGTGAACTCTGCTCTGCTTTCATCACCAGAACATTTATTTTACTGATCTGTTTAAATACTACTTAAAGGGCCCATATTATTTCCTCATCACAAACACACCTGGAGTTGTGTTTTGTTTCATTCACACATGTTTAACACACAAACCCTGCAGAGAGAGAGAGAGAGAGAGAGAGAGAGAGAGAGAGAGAGAGAGAGAGAGAGAGAGAGAGAGAGAGAGAGAAGAAGAGAGAGAGAGAGAGAGAGAGAGAGAGAAGAAAAGAGAGAGAGAGAGAGAGAGAGAGAGAGAGAGAGAGAGAGAGAGAGAGAGAGAGAGAGAGATTGATTAACTGATTAATAAAACACAGACAGCACGCAGAAGACTTATTTTGACCTCAACAGCTGTTTATACAATACATGTGTACTGGGGCGAGACACATTCTGCTCAAACACATGGAGAGAAATCAGGACCTTTAATATCTGCGCTCGTGCACCTGTTTCCATGACACATTTGAGGCTCAGATCTGAAGAGTGGAGTTGGCTTGGACAGCACAGTCACAGTGTGTTTACTTTGGCCTGGCGCCTTCATTCCCACGCCGCACCCGGACAGAAAAGCACGTCCCATTAAACAAACGCACAGATTAGAGCAGCACACGGCCTCTTCAGCCCCACACATGCCCACAGGCAGGGGCATTCTCAAACAGGTGGCACCTTTGGGCCCAAAACACAGCCACACACACAGCCATGACAAAAAGAGCAGAGACCAAACCTGAAAAAACTACACCAGAGATTAGGGCTGTGATTAGTCAACTAGTCAAGAGATTATTTCTATTGTACACTGGGACATTGTGGAACATAGCAGGCAAAGAAAGAACATCTATATCAAGACAAGCATGTGGCAGACTCTCCATTAGAAAAGTTGTATAGTGCACTAGGTTTGTCAGAAGTATTGAAAATCACATACTAATCGGTGCAGCATCTGCTGTGATACGGTCGCTGTATCAGACTGTTGTGGTGAAGAAGGAGTTGAGTCCAAGATGGCGGATACAAGCGGTCAAAATAGGGTGAGATAGAGACATAGGGATAGAGATAGACAGATAGGGTGAGGAGCTCAGTCACATGGGAGGAGCTCGGAGTAGAGCCTCTGCTTTTCCACATCGAAAGTAGCAGCTGAGGGGAGGGCATTTGTTCTGGATGTCTCCTGGACGCCTCTCTGGGGAGGTGTTCATGTTCCACCGGGAGGAGGCCTTGAGGAAGATCCAGGACACGCTGGAGGGACTATGTCTCTCAGCTGGGCTGGGAACACCTCGGGGTCCCCCCGGAGGAGCTGGAGGAAATGTGTGCGGAAAGGGAAGTCTGGTCCTCCCTGCTCAGACTGCTGCCCCCGCGACACGGCCATGGATAAAACAGAAGAAAGTTGATGGATGGACATAATCAATACTAAAGATAGTATCAAAACTCATTTGAACAAGTGCTGATAGCCTACTAAAAAAGTCCCAATGACAGGACATAAATGAATCTTTCCTGAATGTCTTTAGAATGATGTTGAGCTGTATCAGAACAAGTATAAGAGCACATAGACTAGTATACGCCCATGGAGCACTATGGAACCTACAGGACCACTGAGGGATTACACAGATATAAGACCACATGGGAATAGAAAAGAAACTACTACCATTCAATGCTGAAAATCACATTCTACTGTCTAAATAATATTCCTTAGTATCGAAATCGAGCTTTAGCATCGTGGCAACACTATGGTGCACCTTTATGGCTTATAGTTAACAGCTTGAGTGAGTGTGCCTGACATGCACAGTGCTGTTGGAGTCCCTTCTCTCTGTGTGCTAGCTAAACCACGCCGTTAGCCTGCTCTTAATAGGCCAACTTCCTGCAGAGCTCCCCAGTCCTCCGCCTCCTGCTAGCCCTGCAGCTACCCAATGGCAATTTGACGTTTTGCCAACACACACTTTTTCCTAGCTACATTTTCTTTCTTTTTTTTTGCTAAATCAGCAATCCTCAAGCTAATGCAAAGTGGAGATTCCAACAGCAGATAAGAGTGGAGAAAGGTGTAGCATTTTGGCAAATCGTTAGCATAAAGTGATTCATGAGGATTAGCTATAATTAGCATAAATACACAAAATCCTGGCCAAGGTTCTCACTGGAGGAGAGACGGTTTATCTCTGAGGCGACTGCAGCAGCATTTGTGGATTTCAGTGCGAGATTATGCAGCTATTTACGAAGCAATGAACTGTGCCTGTGCTTTTTAGGTTAGCGCAAAGATAAACTATTCAAATACATGAGAGGTTGCCATGTTTTTAATAAAAACTGCATGAATTAGGATTACCTTAAGATCTGTACTAAGATTGTTCTCTTAGTAATTACACTAAAGACCCGAGCAAAGTTTGCCTTGCCCCAGTACAGATATATTGTATAAGCAGCTCTGGAGGTCAAAATCAGTCCGCTGTGTACTGTCTGCGTCTAATTATGAGAATTACCATCATTAGGAAGTGCGTATTAACATACTAGTTGCTGCCATTACCGTGACTGCAAAACTCCGCTCTGGTCTCTGAAAGTTTAAAAGTGCTTATAAACTCATCATGGTGAGTAATTAGGACGCTCTGAATGCATAAGGTCAGTGAGGAAGAACTTTGGACCACTGCAAACTGTTTCAAATGAACTAGTTCTGTTTTCACGTTTTTAAGATTTTTAAGCCCTTAAAGTATTTTTCAGACAAAATGCTGATAACAGTTATTTGTCGATATGTGTCCCACAAATTAAAGTTATAGTAAATTTCACAAAAATCACTTTTGATAATAATAACGCATTCATGTTTTTATATAGCACTTTTACAGATGCTCAAAGTCACTTTACAATTTTGTGCATTGTAGCTGTACTGTGCCCTGGGACAGACTGACAAAAGCAAGGCTACCAGTCGGCACCATCGGCCCCTGCCATCACACACACACACACACACACTCACACTCACACTCACACTCACACCAACACACACATACATACACTCCGCGTTCATAGTAGGCAGTGAGGGTGAAGTGTCTTATAAGGACACAACGACCAGCCGTCTCCCATACAAGTTCTAACCAGACTGACCCTGCTTAGGCTTCAAAGATCTGACAAGACGAGGTTCTGACAAGTAGGTTTGGCCACACTCTTTTGTAAAAACAATAATATGTCTGAAATGATCTATAATCTACATAATCAGAACAAAGTTGTTGACTCTATGGCCTTTAAAAACAAAGAGGAGCGCTCTATACTAAATCTGCAGGATCAGACACTTCACGGTCTGTTTATGATGACGATTCACTTAAATGTATAAAACGCGCATCCATGAGGACTCAAGATGAACATTTTTCTTTGTACAGTCCCTGACAAAAGTCTTGTCGCTTATCCATTTTGTAGAAACAAAAGCTTATAACCTGACTTTAAATTAATCGATTGGTTTTAGAAATGTCTCATATGAAAGATAAAACCCTCCCAAATTATGCTCAATATACTAAAATAAATTTGCTTCACTGAAGAAAGATTGATCATTTAATGAACACAGAAAGGTCAGATTTTGGCAAGACAAAAGTCTTGTCGCCTTGTCATATGATGCACCCAATCCTAGATTACAGCCTCACCTGTGATCAGTTACTGATCAATCAATTAGTGGGTGTGTATAAAAAGAACCCCAGCACACCAGACCTTCACATCAACTGCAACTTGACCTCTGACAACACGCCTAAGATCCACCCTGAGACCAAAGCGTTAATTATCAAGAGGCTGAAGACCAGATCCACTGCTGAGGTGGCTGACACCTTCAATGTGTCTCAGCGTCAAGTACAAAGAATAAGAAAAAGATCTGAAAAGACTGGAGATGTTTTTGACAAGCCCAGGTCCAGCAGACCCCGCAAGACAACTGCTCGGGAGGACCGTTTGTTGATTCGAAAATCCAAGGCCAGCCCCTTTTCCACTGCAGCAGAGCTCCACCAGGCCTGGTCACCTCAAGTCCCTGTGTCAACCACAACAGTTTGTAGAATTCTGTCTCGAAATGGCCTCCATGGTCGAATCAGTGCACAGAAACCAGCACTAAACAAAAGGCAATTAAAAAACCGTGTGGCATTTGCCAAGGCCCACAGCCTGCTAAAAGGATGGACACTGGAAAAGTGGCAGAAGGTGGATTTCTCAGATGAATCCTCGGTTGAATTACATCACAGCCGCCGCAAATATTGCAGGAGACCTACTGGAGCCCACATGGATCCAAGATTCACCCAGAAAACACTTAAGTTTGGTGGCAGAAAAATCATGGTCTGGGGTTACATCCAGTATGGGGGTGTGCGAGACATTTGCAAGGTGGAAGGCAATATCAATAGCCTAAAATATCAAGAAGTATTAGCTACCTCTTACATTCCCAACCATAAAAGGGGTCAAATTTTGCAGCAGGATGGTGCTCTATCGCATACTTCTATCTCTACATCAAAGTTCCTCAAGGCGAAGAAGATCAAGGTGCTCCAGGACTGGCCAGCCCAGTCACCAGACATGAACATCATTGAGCATGTCTGGGGTAGAATGAAAGAGGAAGCATGGAAGGCAAAACCAAAGAATCTTGATGAACTCTGGGAGGCATGTAGGACTGCTTTCTTTGCTATTCCTGATGACTTCATCAACAAATTGTATGAATCATTGTCGAACCGCATGGATGCAGTCCTTCAAGCTCATGGAAGTCATACAAGTATTAAATATGGATCTCACAGCACCACTACTTAATTCACTGACGTTATGCAACATATTTTTGTATTTGAAGTAAATTATTTGTTCAATTTTCTGTAGGCGACAAGACTTTTGTCTTGCCAAAATCTGACCTTTCTGTGTTCATTAAATGATCAATCTTTCTTCAGTGAAGCAAATTTATTTTAGTATATTGAGCATAATTTGGGAGGGTTTTAGCTTTCATATGAGACATTTCTAAAACCAATCGATTAATTTAAAGTCAGGTTATAAGCTTATCCATTTCTACAAAATGGATAAGCGACAAGACTTTTGTCAGGGACTGTAAACTTGTCTTTCTTCTTTCCTTTTGTGCATTTTAAAGGCGCTGATCTGAGTGAGTGGGTGCCACAGGGGAGTTTGAGTTAACATTAGCCTAGAACACCATTTTTCAGTCTGTTGGAAGCCGGAGAGAGAGAGCGACGTTTTGTTTGTTTATGTCAGAGAATTCCTCTTGGGATTTCTGAAGTCTTGAAGGAATTCTCAAAGACGGCCGACATGGGTAAACTTGTATCTTGTTGATGTTTCTTCTTGTGATAAATTACATTGTTTATTTCTACAGTAGACGTGCCAATAAACAACACAGCTGTTTTCCAGTCGGCCGTAAAGCTCTCATTAATTACATGAACTTTGATGATACACGGAGGTCCACTCTGCTGCCTGAGGAACCATCCATTAAACTATATGAGATACTTATGGATGAGTTATGGCTAGCTTTCAGATGACATCACCACAGTCTATAGGCCAATCATATTTACTACAGATGGGAGCAACTCAAATGAATATTTATTCCAATATTGTGAATTCTTTACTTGTCCAGCCAGAACTACATGCTTTGATACAACTTTACAGTGATGAGTCAGTTTGGAGCCGTATCCTGTCTCCCTGATTCCAGAGGGAGTAATTGATAGACATATTAACCAATCAAAGAGACACATGCTGTGTTCTGGTAAAAACAAACATGGCAGTTTAGGAGTAAAAAGGGGAAGAAACAACAAAAAGGACTGAGAAACAGTGTGGGTTTCTGCAGAATCAATACTGGAAGCACCAAACTCTTATTTATTTCAGGTAAAATTAGTGGCTGTGGTTGGACAGAGGTTTTTCACACTCTATGGTTCGATTCCAAAGCTTTCTAGTTTCAAACAGAATGTAAACGGGACTGGCTGCTCAGGCAAGTGAGTTCTAGTTTCTCGGTTCAACATTTGTGAATTTACCTTTTGGATTTTTCATGGTAAAGTACAAAAATCTGTCTCTTGCCCCCATCTGTGGAGTATGACATCATCACATTCTAGCATCTGAAAACCACCAACACAGAGGAATTTACAGACATGACAATACAGATACTTCTTAACTGTGCAACTGCAAGGATTATTTTAGCTTGCTTTTCTGGATAGGGTCTGCAACCTGCTTGTCTCCATGGAGATGCCATTGCTTTGCCTGGCCAAGTTACAGGTCAGAGCTATGAAGAGGCAGCCCCATTCACAGAAAGAATGTGTGTTGTTTTTTGCAATAAAAACACCTGAGGCTAATTGAATAAATGCAAGAATTTAACATTGCAAAACTATAATATCTCCATTGTGAAACTCTGTAATACTAAAACCTGGACAATATGCAAAAATGCTGTTATATGTTTGTCATTAGAAGCAAAACACAAAATGTTGGCAAAATGTAAACATGAACAACTGTTACATCCAAAAATATAGGCTGTTTCAGGATGATTAGCCTCCATTAGAGCTTTATGACTTTTAACTCCTTCAGTTCTGTTCAAAACTGTATGGGTAAAATTAATGAGAACATACAGAGGAAGAGGAGTTAACCGTCCATATGCTGTTGGAGCCGGGGGCATGCTAGCACATTCCCCCCCAAACCGCAGCCACTCCACCGGGCTCCTACCCTCTTCCTGCATTCCTCCTCAGTCTGAGGCACTTCCAGTAAGCCCACCACTCCTCCTAAACAAGCAACTACAACACAAAACAACCCACTACCCCCAACGCTAACAGGCTAAAAACAAGTCTAAAACAGCACACTACGCCCTCTTATAATCATGGCGTTAGCGAGGTGCAGTGATGTACAGCAGTGTGCAGGTGTTGTGTAATCAGGCACATCATTTGAGCAAATTTGCACCAACAGAGCACATCATCTATTTTGCCGATATGACATAAGACGGCAACTGTAATGTCCCACACTGTAACCAAGATATTATTACATTCTTAAAGGCCCTATTACATAAAATTGACTCTTGTGAGCCATGCTAGAATGTTATTGCCTCAAAACAGACCTGGAGCTGAGTTTTGTTCTGTTCACACGTTTGAGTAATCCTTTAGTATTAGTCTGTCTATATCTCCAAAGCTCAAAATGACTGTTCCACCTTGTGATGTCATCTAGTGGTAGTTTAAGTTTACAGTGCCTTTTATCTTTAGTTCAGTAAAAATTGGCAATTCCAGGGCTAAAATTATCCAAATGATTCCAGTGAAGGTGTATGGAGTTTAAATAAACAGTGAAGCACTTCCTGTATTACTATATTACATCACAAGGTGGAACATAGTGTTTTCTGTCTGAGAGAATAACTCAGTCTAAATGTGCAGGTTTTGTGTGTTAAATGTGTGTGAATGAAACAAAACACAACTCCAGGTCTGTTTGTGACGAGGAAATAACTTTATATGATCAGAAAATACTGCAGTATGGGCCCTTTAACAATGCCCATCCCTACCAGGAACTCCCACGGTAACGGGCTAACAAGCTACAGAATTAAAAAGTGCAAAATAACCACCACTGCTCCAAAACAGCAGGGCTGATGGGAAGTGATGCAGAAAGCAGAGCCATGTGTGCTCCATACAGTGACGGGGGGTGGGGGGTGACAGGTGACATGTGTTGGTGTTTCCAGGAATGGGTTAAAACAACATTTGTGGGAAGTGGGTTAGTGGAAAGGTCAGGAAAAGATCAAGTAAACATGTTCTGTATAGTGCACATAATCCCTGTCTCTATTTTACACTGGGGTCTTATCCCACTGATTTACAGCCACATCTCTGACAGTCAGCCCCAGGGCAGCTTTAACTCCCTACAGTAAGGATGTTTATTCAAGTGTATAGGTACAAATACATAATACCTCCTCCACCTATTAAAGGCATTCATTTTTACTGTCTTAAAAATGTAAAAACTGAACTAGTTCATTTAAAACGATTTGCAGTGGTCCAAATGTGGGCAAATGAAATTTTAGCCTGCCCATTCAAACCTACAACCTAATACAAATACACATCTACATTTGCCCATCTTAATTTCCAGTCTGCCCAACCAAATTCAGCAGCCTAGAACCTCACTTAACTCATGCATTCAGAAACATCCTAATTATTCACCACAATGAGTTTATAAGCACTTTTCACAACTTTTAGAGACCAGGGTGGAGTTTTGTGGTCATAGTAAAGCATGGTAGCATGCTAAGGCACACTTCCAGATTATTGGACAATAAAACACTTTATAATTAAATACAGAATTAAATAAATACAGAACTGATTCAGTGTATCTGTACTGGGGCAAGACATATTTTGCTCACATAAATGGAAAGAAATCAGGTATAAAGTTGTTTTTAAAATGGGGAAGCAGTGAGGCAGTGGGTTAAGACTTGGTCCATAAACAGGTCTGTCTCCAGCTCAGATCTCATCCAAAGCACATATTCTAAAGACACATGCTCTAAAGACAGGTTTATTATTGTCTTAACAACAAAGTTCCATTTTCTTTGTTGACAGTCTAATCCTCTTTCACTTGTGTGGATAAAATAGCTTGTTTCACTTTCCCCTCCACATTGACAAAGACAGCATTGGGAAGTCCCTGGAGGTTCAGTCCCACTCGTGTTTAAACCTGAGCTTAAATTAAACCTCCTGTCCACAGGGGGCAGCGCGTACAGGAGATATGCACTGCTGTATTGTGGGTTTGGTGTGAGTTGTATTGTTGTGTCCTGAAGCTTCTCACAGTCTGTAGTCTCTCAGTCTCAGAGCAGTTTAACATTATTCCACATAGACACTTGAACACAACTGATAACAAAAGTCCTACGTGTATCTATGAGGAAATGTTTCAACCATGAGAAGACTTAAGGAAAACAAAAGGATGTGTTCATAGTAATGTACGAGCCAAATCTCTCACGATATTTTCACAATATGTGTCTCACAGTACAAGTGACAGATTTACTGCCATATTTTGTGGATTGTGATTATGTTAGTTTTTCTTTTTTAAATGCCTTAACAAGCCTTTGTCATACTCCAAAGAATCAAGATTTATCATAATTTCTGGACTATAAGCCGCTACATTTTACTCACACTTTGAATCCTGTGGGTTATACAACGATGCAGCTGATTTATGGACGGATTATTCATTTGGCAGCACAGCGTGCAGCCTGAGTGCAGAAAACGCCGCTGTCTGTGCACTTAACACGAAGTTACAACACTAGCTAGATGCTAAAATAACATTAGTGAGTGGGATACGTCTTACCTATATATGTTAAATGCAGGTGGGTGCGTAAATGACAAGAAGAAACATCTCAAACTTCAGTAGACGGACATCCACTCATGCTTGAGCGATACAACTAGCCCTGTCCCCAGAAGAGATACAACTAGCCCTGCTCCCCGGAGAGCCTGAAATCTGCTGAAATCCTCCAAGACACTGACATGATCCCAGACAGGAGAGAGGCTCTTTCTGCTGGAGACAAGAGGGAGACAGATAGGTGGAAGAAATGATGCGCCGAGGAAGATGCTAGTTTGACTGTGTTTTGAAAAGTTATTTTGCGCTTCATGCACACACCCTCCTCATGGAAAACACAAAGAAATGCATATGATGCAGATTTTAAGTTAAAGGCAATTGATCTGGCTGTTGAAGAAGGAAATAGAGCTGCTGCATGTAAACTTCAACGAGTAGATGGTGAGACGTTGGTGACGGCTGCTTGACGGACTGACTCAATGCAAAAAGACGACAAAAGCTTTCAGAGGCAATAAAAGCAGATGACCCAAACTTGAAAACATTCTTGAAGATGTGGACACCTGTGGCTTATAGACAGGTGCGGCCTATATATATAAAAAAAATCTTTTAAAATTTAATTGCGGCTTATATTCAGGTGCACTCAATAGTCCAGAAATTACGGACCTACTGTGTCTCATTTTCAGTCGTAATATTAATATAAAACAACTTCATAAAAGAAACAAGTCCTCTGACTTCCATGTTATAAAACTGCAGTGTCCAATGGAAGCTGACGTCACCGTAAACGTCATCACAACAAACAGTCGGCTCTTCCTGTGGATAACTGCACATCACACTAGTGAGTAGTGGATCTTTTTTCATTTGTACCAAAATTACTACGTGATGCTGCAGAATCCTATGTGTATCACCGATTAAGAAAATAAAACTGGAGAAGTAAGTACATCACAATGGCCGTGTACCAGTGGAGGTGAAAACGGAGGTTGATCGGCAATATGAGGTCATTGAAAACAGGCGTTTAAAGATTACTCAAATATGCACGGATCACTCCAACTACAACTTCAGGAGAGTAAATCGTGACGGGAAACAACTAGAACATGGTTAAAACCTCTGAAAAGTGGATTTCGCAGAATAGGTCTGCTTTAACACATTTTCCTTTGTGTGCATTCATTACACACCATTACATCATAAACATATTGTACTTCATGGCCCATTGACGCCTCATGTTTATCTCTGCTGAGTTTCTGCCGCTTTTGCATATTCCCCACAAACAACTAAGTTAAAAGTACTGTCTCCCATCTGCCAAAAATGCAAACCTCCACATTTAAGGCCAACGGTCCTTTTTTCTTCACAACTTTTCAGAGCCAAAGTGCCTGAAAAAGCTGGAGTTCAGCACATTTGGGAGTCCATCAGTCACATGAGGAGGAGCAGGGCTGAGTGTGACTGTGAATAATGCTGCTGTTCCAGTGATGAAGCTCTCCTCCTCCTTAAACACAGACACATACACAGACTACAGCCACTGGCCAAACAAAGGAGCACTCTGACACACTCTCACCTTCTACTGCACATTTCAATATGAATCCAGCAGGTCCCATTTCAAAAACAAGGTGACGTCAACAGCTTTTGGACACACTCATCTAATGTTTCATTTTCAGAGGTGGGTACTACTCAGTTACATTCACTTGATTAGCTTTTAAAGAATTTGTACTTTTCAGAGTACTTTTAGCAGCAAACTTTGTAATTCCACTTGAGATATAATATTTTGAAAGTTACTCTTACATAAGTAGAATTTTTGGCTACTCCGCCCCCAACTTAAAAATTCTGAAAGTAAACAAACGCAACTTGTTTTTTTAAAGCCACATTATGTCACCTTTTAGCCAAAAAATAGAGATGAAAATGCATCATGCAATGAAAATGCCTATAAATGATGTTTAAAGCCACACTGTGGAACATTTCAGGCTATCTGCTTGCCTCATGGAGGCAAGCAGATAGCAGAACCTCCACCAGAAAAGTTCCATAATGTACCTTTAATATCAAGTCTTGGTAACCACTACTTACTGCTAATACTGCTTTTAATGTCGTTGTTTGTACTCATTAGTTTGGAGAGGATAAATAAAGGTCAAATAAATCAAACTGAAGCGCTCCAGACATTTGTGCCAAAACACAGTGACCAGTGCCGTGTCCACCCGCTCAGATTAAAGACTATTGTAATGCTTTCCCAGCAGCAGAGCCCAGGCCAAAACCAGAGCCCAGAACTCAGTGTGTGTGCGACCCAGGAGGCAGTGAGGGGTGAGCGGGTTTAGGAGCAGACCGAGCGCAGTCATTGTGGTCGTCCAGAGAGGCGAGCCATCGCTTACAGCCACTGAGAGCTCCGTCCAAGAGAGTGAGAGTGAGAGCGCCTGGCAGAGGGACAGAGGTCTGACGTGGAGGAGGGACACAGCGCAAACTGACCAAAGTTATGAATCAAGATTATGGTGGTTCATTTGGCAGCACTGTGGCAGAGTGGTTAGCCTCACAGTAAGGGTTCAATAGCTCTGTGCACAGCAGCATGCTAGTTAGCTCACTGTGTCTTAAAGCTAAAGCTGACTTTTATTCAAAATTAGGGCCTAATGAAAGACTACGCAGTTGCTTTTATATGTAGATTACTTCAATTTGTAACATTATTGTTTATTATGCTTCAAATTTAGCATTAGCATTAGGATTGAGACACAAACATGTTGTTTTCTAAACACAAAGGTGTCTTCCTTGTTTAGTCCTTATCATGCTGTCACATTTCCCTGTCCACTGCCTTTTCTTTAAATATTTATTCATTTTAACACGACTTGGCAAAAACCTCACAGACATACAATTGAACAGGAAATAGTGACTAACAGTGAGGCTGCTGTTGTGCACAAAGACAATTCCTGGACCACACACTTTTCAATGAGGAGGTTACATGTTCAGATATACTTAAAGATGCACTATGTAACTTTTCTGATTGGGGATCTGCTGCCATGGAGATGTTATTGTTTTGGCTGGAATGTTCCACAGCATGGCATTAAACTCATTTATTTTACATGTGTTCAGTTTAACTTGGCTGATGGCATCACCTTCTCCATGGAAATACTAGATAAGTTCAATGCCTTGCTGTGGAACATTCCAGGCAACGCTATAACATCTCCATGGTAACAAAGAGGTAGTGGACACTCCAACAGAACAGTTACACAGTGCGGCTTTTAGGTTGAGTTCTTCTCTTAAACAGAAAACACTCTGTTCCACCTTGTGATGTCATGTGGTAATTCAGGTAATAATCCACTGTGTTTTTAAAATCCATGCATTTGGATAATTTCAGTCCTGAAATTGCCAATCTCCTCTGAACCAAAGGTAGAAGGAGCTGTTAACTTGAAACGTACCACGTCATGACATCACAAGATGGAACAGAGACAGTAGTAGGAATGAATAAAAGAACATGAATGAAACAGAACACACATTCAGGTCTGTTTCTGAGGAGGTAACAACATTGTAACATGGCTTAAAGCTCACCAGAGTCTGTTTTGCGTAATATAAGACCTTTCAGCTTCCTTCTTCCATTCTACTAAGCCCAAAAGTTGAAAGGAGCAATAGAACCTGGTAAATGGCTCCGACCCTGTGTGAGATTACAGGTTTTATACATTCAGACCACTAACCACGCAGAATACATTACAGCTGAACTGGGCGCGAGCTTGTCTAAACTTGTTAACCTTATTTAAGTCCGGAGCCATGCTCCGCGTCTGTGCACTTCTGAGGAAAAAAAACACGTCAATTCTCTTATTTTTGTTGAACCGCTTCAGACCTTTGTGTAATTGAGGAAGCCAGACAGCCACAGGCCAACCACCCAGCCAGGCACAGACAGGACACAGGCTAGTGCTAAGAGGAGCTGTTGGAGCAGCAGTAGTAGTAGTAGCTGTACGAGTAGTGGTAGTAGTAGTGGTAGTGTCATTGTAGAACCAGCAGCAGTAGTGTAGTAGTAGTTGTTCTTGTTGTAGTAATAGTAGTAGTAGTAGCAGCTGTTGTTGTAACAGTAGTAGCAGTAGTAACAGCAGTCATAGCAGTAGCAGCAGTAGTAGTAGCAGTAGTAGCAGTAGTAGCAGCAGCAGTAGTAGTAGTAGTAGCAGCAGCAGCAGAAGCAGCAGTAGCAGTAGTAGCAGGAGTAGTAGTAGTAGCAGCAGTAGTAGTAGTAGTAGTAGTAGTAGTAGCAGCAGTAGCAGCAGTAGTAGCAGCAGTAGTAGTAGCAGCAGCAGTAGTAGTAGCAGCAGTAGCAGTAGTAGCAGTAGTAGCAGGAGTAGTAATAGCAGCAGTAGCAGTAGTAGTAGCAGCAGCAGTAGTAGTAGCAGTAGTAGTAGTAGCAGCAGTAGCAGCAGTAACAGTAGTAGTAGTAGCAGTAGTAGTAGTAGTAGTAGTAGTAGTAGTAGTAGTAGTAGTAGTAGTAGTAGTAGTAGCAGCAGTAGTAGCAGGAGTAGTAGTAGCAGCAGTAGCAGTAGTAGCAACACTAGTAGTAGTAGCAGTAGTAGCAGTAGTAGTAGCAGCAGCAGTAGTAGCAGTAGTAGTAGCAGCAGCAGTAGTAGCAGTAGTAGTAGCAGCAGCAGCAGCAGCAGTAGCAGTAGTAGCAGGAGTAGTAGTAGCAGCAGTAGCAGCAGTAGCAGGAGTAGCAGGAGTAGTAGTAGTAGCAGTAGCAGTAGTAGTAGTAGTAGTAGTAGTAGTAGCAGCAGTAGCAGTAGTAGCAGGAGTAGTAGTAGCAGCAGTAGCAGTAGTAGCAGCAGTAGCAGTAGTATCAGGAGTAGTAGTAGCAGCAGTAGCAGTAGTAGCAGGAGTAGTAGTAGCAGCAGTAGCAGCAGTAGCAGGAGTAGCAGGAGTAGTAGTAGTAGCAGTAGCAGTAGCAGTAGTAGTAGTAGCAGCAGTAGCAGTAGTAGCAGGAGTAGTAGTAGCAGCAGTAGCAGTAGTAGCAGCAGTAGTAGTAGTAGCAGCAGTAATAGTAGCAACAGTAGTAGCAGTAGCAGTAGCAGCAGTAGCAGCAGTAGCAGTAGTAGCAGGAGTAGTAGTAGTAGCAGTAGCAGTAGTAGTAGTAGTAGCAGTAGCAGCAGTAGCAGTAGTAGCAGGAGTAGTAGTAGCAGCAGTAGCAGTAGGCCATCAGATCTCAGAAGCTTCAGCCTGGTTAGTACTTGGATGGGAGACCACTGGGAAAATCAGGTGCCACAGTGTCGCAAAAACTGTCGTTGTGTCCTTCGGCAAGGCACTTCACCCAATTGCTTAGTATGAAAGTGGTATGTGCATGAGTGATGGCGGTGGTTGGAGGGGACGATGGTGCAGATTGGCAGCCGTGCTTCTGTCAGTCTGCCCCAGGGCAGCTGTGGCTACAAAAGTAGCTTACCATCACCGGGTATGGAGTGAATGAAGAATGATCTGTAAAGCTTCTTTGTGACATAGGTCTGTGAAAAGGGCTATATAACTAAAAACGTTCTTACTTAACTTAGTAGTAGCAGCAGTAGTAGTAACAGTTGCTGTTGTTGTCATATCAGTAGTAGTAGTTGCTATTAGTAGTTTAGTGTATTATTAGTTGTTGTAGCAGTAGTAGTGGTGTACAGTGCATCCGGAAAGTATTCACAGCGCTTCCTTTTTCCGACATTTTGTCATGTTACAGCCTCATTCCAAATTGTATTAAATTCATCTCTTACCTCAAAATTCTACACACAATACCCCATTATGACAATGTGAAAAAAGGGTTTTTTTGGACAGTTTTTGAATGTATTAAAAATAGAAAACTAAGAAATCACATTTACATAAGTATTCACAGCCTTTGCTTAATACTTTGTTGATCCACCTTTGGCAGCAATTACAGCCTCAAGTCTTTTTGAATATGATGCCACAAGCTTAGTACACCGATCTTTAGGCAGTTTTGCCCATTCTTCTTTGCAGTAATTCTCAAGCTCCATCAGGTTGGATGTAGCAGCATTAGTAGTACTAGCAGTAGCAGTAGTAGTAGTAGTAGTAGTAGTAGTAGTAGTAGCAGTTGCTGTAGCGGTCATATCAGTAGTAGTAGTTGCCACAGTAGTTGTAGTAGCAGTAGTAGTAGTAGCATTAGTAGTAGTAGCAGTTGCTGTTGTGGTTGTATCAGTAGTAGCCATAGTAGTTGTACTGTATTAGTAGTCGTTGTAGCAGCAGTAGTTGTTGTTGTTGTTGGAGCACTAGTAGTAGTAGCAGTAGTAGCAGTAGCAGCAGTAGTAGTAGTAGTACCAGTAGTAGCAGTAGTAGCAGCAGCAGTAGTAGTAGTAGTAGCAATAGTAGCAGTAGCAGCAGTTGCTGTTACGGTCGTATCAGTAGTAGTAGTTGCCATAGTAGTTGTACTGTATTAGTAGTAGTAGTCGTAGCAGCAGCAGCAGCAGTAGTAGTAGTAGTAGTAGTAGTAGTAGTAGTAGTAATAGTAGTAGTAATAGTTGTAGTAGCAGTAGTATCAGTAGTGGTAGTTGCCATAGTAGTTATAGTAGTAGTAGTAGTTGTTGTTGTTGTTATAGCAGTAGTAGTAGTTATAGCAGCAGAAGTAGTAGTTTTAACAGTAGTAACAGTAGTAGTCAGTTGTAGTAGTAACAGTAGTAGTACTAGTAGTAGTAGTTGTATCAGCAGTAGTAGCAGTAGCAGCAGCAGAGGTAGCAGTAACAGCAGTTGTAGGAGCAGCAGTAGCACTAATGGTACTAGCTGTAGCAGCAGTAGCAGAAGTAGAAGTAGTAGTAGTAGTAGGGTTGGGAAGAGTGTTACAGTCTTTAGATAAGGCAAGTACAACTACAGTGAATGTGAGTGGTATCTTTCCTCTTCTGGATCGATCTAGGTTTCCATTTCACGTGTTTCTTTTCAAAAACACGGTGAAAATGTCTGAGTATTGATTTCATGAACATAAACAAGACAGACTTTTAATCAGGGCCATATTCACATTACTCCTCCACAGTGTTCTTTCTTCTCTAAACCACACGCTCTCACTGACACCCGACTGAGGCTGGAGGCGCTCCATTAAAATACACACGCTCATCACTGACCATTGACACCAGTGGCAAAAAACTGTTGTTGTATCCTTAGGCAAGACACTTTACCCACATTCCCTAGTGTGAATGTGATGTGTGAGTGTTGGTGGTGGTCAGAGGGGCTGATAGTGTGGAGTGAAAGAATAATGCACCAAACTATAAAGCGACTAATGCATTATGATTATTAGCAGTAGTAGAAGCAGTAGTCCACTTTCAAGGCAATCAACACACACACACACACACACACACACACTCACACACTGGGGGCGAAGTGAGTTAAGTGTCTTGCCCATGGACACAACAAGAGTATTCATCTGTGGGAGGTGGAATCAGACCGCCAACCTGAATGTCTGTGAATCTGACTGCTCAATCAATGATGTTGTAGTAGTAGTAGTAGTACAAGTGGAGAAATTTAATTTATATCTGCTTGAAGGGAGGAGCTCCTCCCTTCAAGCAGATATAAGGCAGTGTCCGCCAGCATCTGACCAGAACTGAAGAAGCAGCTTGGATGAGCTGCGAAACGTATTCAACCAAATAAACTCTGTCCAGTTGACAAATTAAATTTCTCCCTTTGCTATGGATTCTACCTGGACGACTGAGGGATTCTACACACATAGTAGTACAAGTAGTAGTAGTAGTAGCAGCAACAACAGTAGTAGTAGCACCAGTAGTAACAGTAGTAGTAGTAGTAGTAGTAGTGTCAGTAGTATCAGTAGTATCAGTATCCTATAGTAGTAGTGTGAGAGAGTACTTTAAACAGGTCAACAGGCAGTAGTTTCAGAGGTTAAGCACACACTTAAATGTATTGATAAAGTGTCTGTGTTTGATCGATCATAGAGTCTATGAGGATCCCACTGGGTTTATAGTCTGAAGTTACACACCAGGTCTGTGGAGAGGCCAGTCCACTCACAGTAAGAATGCTGCTTTTCCAAGTAACAATATAAACGTGAGATTAAATAAATGCAACATAGACAAGTTTAATGCCTGTAGCGAAATAAGTATTCTCTTATCCCTGTTCTAATGTAATTTTCTCATCACAAACACACCTGGAGTTGTGTTTTGTTTCACTCACACGTTTAACACACAAACCTTGCAGATTTAGGCTCAGTTCTTCGCTGTAATGTCAAAAAATAAGAGTTTATCTGCAAAATGGCGTCCTGAAAATCAGCAATTAAAGACTCAAACATGCACAAATCACTCCAAATACAACTTCGAGAGGGCAAACGAGAAGGAAAACCACTATAACATGGTTGGATTTTACAGGATTAACATGGTGGATTTGACAGAATAGGTCTGCTTTAACCAACTTGAGGCCAGTTCCTGATGAGTCCCTCGTGACAGAGCTGGAGAACATTATATGTATCCCTCACTGGCCTCACGTGGGGTTTAACAGATGAGCGCTGATGGAATCTCAAAGCTGCCATTATATTTGACATGTTTTGGGTCATGATCACGGTTCATGTTCCAGTTTGGACTCAGAGTCTATACTTAAGGAAAATGACTCCTCAAATTCTCCCAGTTCCACAGAGCACATGTGGTCTGCACTGGGAGAATCAGAGGAGAGCTGAGGAGTCGTGAAGAGCCAGAAGGGCTGAATGCTTTAGCAGAAATATCAAATTGTGATTAGCGTTTTATGTTTTAATAATAGGATTCTGTTTTTGAGCCGATACAATATCCGATATTTGGCCTGCAGCTGTGTGATAATCGATATTAAGCTTTTAAAATCCATAGTAAAGATCACACATGAACTTTTTATTTAAAAAAATTAAAAATAAAAAATACTAAATAATTTGTTACATGATTGTGATAGCCTAATGTCTTTTCACTTTTTGTTCCCATATATAAATGGACATAGCTAACCCGCTAGCTGCTGCGTTCCAAACAGGAAGTGAGCATGGACACGCTTCCAGCTTCATCGACATCATTTTGGTTTTAAAAATTTTTGTATTAACCCATTCTACATGATCCTTTTTACTTTGCTATTTTGTTCATAAATCAAGATATTAACATTTAAAAGAAATGAAGCACCTTCTTTCACCGAAGTCGCTCCTGCAAGCGTTAGCATCAGCTTTGATTGACAGTGTTGCTAAGCTCCTGCTCCCTGCTAAACCAGTAGTACAGTGGGAATTCCAAAACATGGAACTCTTCAAAGTCGCCCATATAACTGCTGACCTCAGTGAGCTTCATTTGCCTGGAGCCGCTGTGGGTGATGTCACAGTCCCTCAGTCCACTTCTTTACACAGTATGTGCTTGTTCCCCATGAGTCTGTTCAAAAAGACAAACTGGGACTGACACATGGGCACATAGGGACTGAAAAAACAGCAGCACTGAATAGCGGTATCGAAAATCGATATAGGTCGATACCAATATCAGAAAAATGCTGAGCAGTAAAAAGCTTGCATGTCCACAGCCTGTTGCTAACTGTCTCTATCTGTAGATCTGAGTGTGGTTAGCACTAGCGTTAGCATTAGCAGGGCCAGATGTACTCTGTAACCCTGTGTCTATGATGCAGAGCTGAGTCACCCTGTTATCTACTGTGAAGAGAGGGACAAGAGAGGAGGATGAGGACAGAGGGAGGGAGAACAGAGAACAGAGGAGGGAGAGCGAAAGAGAGAGGGAGGAGGAGTGAGGAGAGACAAAACACAATCCGTCTTTCTTTGGAAATGAAATATGACCTATTACAAATGTCATTCCAAATAAACAGTGAGAGCACATCTCCACACTGACTCAGAGATACAGCTACTGCTCACGTGCACATTCTGAAACAACACTCTACTAGTGTTGTTACCATTTCAAACTATTTCCATAACAAGAAATAGATTCGATACTCAATACTTCCGATTCCGATACCACGTTGATAATAAATAAACTCTTTCTTTAGACAATAGAACGTGATTTTCACCTAGTCTATGTGCTCTTACTTGTTCTGGTGCAGCTCAAGATCATTCAAAAGCAGGAAAGATTCATTTCTGTCCTGTCTTTAGTATCAATGCCTGCTCTAATAAGTATGTAGCTTCTGTATACAGTATGTTTTTGTATACAAGCTTTAATATCGATTAGTATCCGATTTTCGATACTTTTGACAGTCTTACTCTCTATGCATGATGCAAAACTAAACTGAACTAAACCACATCTGCTCTGAAGCATACTGAAACGTAGCTGGAAATCTGAACCAACTGCTTCTTCGACCAAGTGTATTGCCCAAGGACACAAAGTCTGTATGTACTAGACAAGCAGATGGAACTGTCAACATTCTGGTTTCAACGTTTATGGATTTTTGGGTATTCCTCATGAAATTCCCACATGCACGAGTTTTTCAGAGCACATTTTCAACTTTTATAACATGTGTCTTTGTTGCACGGAAATCTAGTTTTAAGTGGCGCAATTTCCAAGAGTGATTTCTGTCCCTCTGCAAAAACAGGCCGTACTTGTTGCTTCTTTAGAAAATAAGACTTTAAGAGGCAGGTTCCACTGAGCGCTCAGGAACACACAATCAAAGGCATGGCTAGTGTTTTCTTATATGTCTATGTATTCCTTCAGTGTGTCCTGGTTTAGTCCCGGTTTAGTCCTGGTTTATACCTAGTTTATACCTGGTTTAGACCAGGGTTAGTCGTAGTTTAGTCCCGGTTTAGTCCTGGTTTATACCTAGTTTATACCTGGTTTAGACCAGGGTTAGTCGTAGTTTAGTCCTGGTTTAGACCTGGTTAAGTCCTGGTTGAGTCCTGGTTTAGACCCGGTCTATAGTCCTGGTTAAGTCCGTGGTTAGTTCAAAGCTCAAAATGCTCTGTTCCACCTTGTGATGTCATTAATTAGTGTTCGCCCTCTGATCTGAAGGTTGGTGGTTTGAATCCTGCTCCCACAGACAAATTCTGTTACTGTGTCCTTAGGCAAAGCACTTAAACCGTCTTGCCCCCAGTGTCTATGCGCACTGATGTCTGAATAGCTGTGTAAATGTGTTTTTGTGAACCCTGTCCTTGTGTTTCACATGCCCTACCTGTGGTCTTATTCTGTGTAAAAGCTACTAACCCTGTAGTTTAGACCTCTACAAACATGTCCTGAAATATCCCTGTGTGTCAGATGCTCTACCTATGCCCATTACCTACATGTTCTGAAACGTATGGGATTCTGTGGCAAAAGGAGGGAGATATGGGAGATATGGGATTCTGTTACGATTTCAGTCTTCTCTCAAATGTTAGTGCTCCAGAACATGAGATATTTCCTTTTCCATTTGCGTATAAACATGTGGTCTGATGAACTACAGTACATGACGATTGTGTAACCATGAGATCCAAACCATTTTTGTTTATCATGCATGAAAATCCACTGAGAGAATCCACCCTGATATGAATCATACAACTTTACAACCAAACCAAACCGTCAACAACAGGTTCAAATGTGTGCACTTTCTGTGGCTCCAGCAGGGCAAAATGAGGCAATAATACCGTCTCTTGTGCCCTGAGCCTGCTCTTGTTTCTGATGTTTATCATTATTTCCAAGCTGCATTTCTCCAGCGCGGAGCAGAGCCAAAAGTCTTATACCGTCTGCACATAGCAAGAAGTTACGCAACCGCTAATTAGTTCCATTTGGGCCAGTCAAAACAATACAAGGCCAGACAGCGCAGGGAACTACTGATCAAATTAAAAATATGCGGCGGAGAGAGCTGCAAGTATCACTTCCTCCACAAACAATCAGATCTCCTGTCTTATTCTGCAGAAAAGATCGAAACCCTGTAGTTTAGATCTATACAAACAAGTTCTCAAATGTGATTCTTGTATTAGTTAGTCAGTTCAGATTTCAGTCAAGAGCTGAAACGATAGAGTAAACTGAGTAATTACAAAAAAGTTTTGATTATTATTTTAATGCCTCGAGAATGTATTAAACCAGCGTGAAACAGAAGGAAGGAGTGCACAGAACTATTGCAGCGCACAGACCATGTTTGTGTACAGTACCTGCACAGCACCTGCACAGCTCCGCCTGGTACGAGAGCGCGAAGGAACACAACAATGAAAAAAAAAAACAGCAACAAGAGGCCAAAACACAGAGGGCTAAAGTGAACAGTGTATAGAGCTAGCGCTGTAGAATGACCCCAGCTCACAACAGACCTGTAAACTACTCCAGAGCTCAAAGCACAACACCACAGTATGTAGATGTGAACTCTTGTCTTTGCTCAAGAACTTCAAGAGTTCATAGCTACTGTAGGTGTAGATTTAATGTGGCCTCTTACAGTACAGTCTATTGACAAGTCAAATAGGTTCTAAATGTTCTATGGACATTTTGATCTGGTCTATCAAAGTGAAATGGGGAACATATGGATGTGCAACTAAAATAAAGTAGTAAAATAGTTCTTTTAAGCAGAAACTCCCTCTTTGTTTGAACTATGAAACAAAACTTTATGCACTTTTAAGAATATTTTATGGAAGGTAAAAAAAAAAGTAATAGATTACTCGATTAATTGAAGTAAATTACTGTTTGATTACTAAAATAATCTATAGCTGCAGCACTATTTTAGTCTTTTTCTTGTCAATTCTTCTGGACGTGTTTAAAATATGAACTTTAAACACAATCCTATTATTAAAACATAAATTGCAAATCTAAATGCAATCACAATGCTTTTCAGAAAAATTGCAACTAGTTCAGCCCTAATGGAGGAGATATGAGAGGGGGAGGATAGCACAAAAACAGATCTGGGGTTTTCTGTTATAAGCTTTGAAAAATTGCAGAAAAATGCTTAGAAAAGATTGTGAATTTGAGCAGCTCAGAAACCTTATTTGGACCGAGCAGGCACTCGCTCCCTGCACACACATTTCACAGATGATGTCATTATTCAGAAAAAATTAAAAACAGGACAAAAGTGTGTGTCAAGAACGGGAAGAAGAGAGATAGAGATAGAGGGAGGAGGGGAGAGGGAGAAATAGGAGAGGAAGAGAAAGTAAAAGAAGAGCGAAAGAGGAGGAGAAAGAGAAGAGGAAAGAGAAAGACAGAAGAGGAGAGGTGAGAGAGGGAGGGAGGGCAGCAGGAGAAAGAAAATATGAAAGAGAAAGAGAGCAGGGGGAGAGAGAGGAGAGATAGGGGAGGGGGGTGGGAAAGAGAAGAGTAAGAGAAGTAAGAGGCAGGAGGGGAGGACAGAGAAATGCAAAAAACAGAGGGAGAGAGAGTGTGGAGAAAGAGAGAGAAGAGAGATGTATGTTGAGAGAGAGAGAGGGAGGAAAGACAGAAACAGGAGGGAGAGAGAGAAAGAAAAGAGTGCGAGAGCGAGAGGAGGAAAGAGCATAGCCTGTATATATAAATGGACATAGCTAACCTGCAAGTCGCCGTGTTCCAAATAGGAAGCGATCATGGGTTGTGCTTCCGACTCCATCAATTCACCATCTAAACCGCTGCCCCTCTCTCTGTAAATGCTGCTGTCAGACTCGTCATTTTAATTTTAAAACGTTCGTATTAACCCACTCTACATGATCCTGGTTTTTATTAGCATTAGCAACAGGTTTAAAGGTGCACTGTGTAACTTTTCTAGTGGAGGGCCTGTTAAATACTTTTCTCCATGGATATCTTATTGCTTTGGAATGTTTCACAGTATGATATTAAACCTTTCTATCTTCTTGGAGATCAAACCAGACCAAGTTACAGGTCAGATCTGTGGAGAGGTGACCCCGCTCACAGTCAGAATACATGCCCCCCCTCCCAAACCAGTGGTGCGAGAAGGGTCATTACCTTCAACAGCCTCGCTCGGCTTGGTTCTTTGATTGCTTTGATACTCAGAATTCCAAATATGGAAGTCAGCTCCAAATTCTCCCCTATAACTGCAAGCCTTGATGAGCTTCATTTGACTGGAGCCGAATGCTATGGGTGACGTCACACTCCCATAGTTCACTTCTTTATACAGTCTATGGCCTATAATAATATGTTCTGAAATGTGATTCGTGTATTAGTTCTTCTGGATGTGTTTAAAATACTAACTTCGAACATAATCCGATTATGAAAACAGAAATCGCAAATCTAATCACAATCACAAAGCTCATCAATTCGATATTTTCCTATAATCCTTCAGTGCTGTTGTAAGTCAGCTGCACTTTGCCTGAACCTAACACCAGTGGAGCTTAAACACTGGAGAAACTCAGAAGAGGGACACGACTCAAGCTCACAGCCCAGTCTGACGCTTCATATGTGGGACAAAGGTTTCCGAATGCCTCCCTGTCTCACCACAAAGCCACAGAGAAGAGAGGGAGAGGGGGAAGAGAGAGAGGGAAGAAATGAGGAGAGAGAGAAGAGGGAGGAAAGGAGGAGAGAGAGAAGAGGGAGAAAGGGAGGAAAGAGAGACGGAGAGGAGGGAGAAGAGGAGAGTGGGAGAGGAGAAAGAATGAAAGAAAGAAAGAGAGGAAGAGAGGAGAGAGAGGGAGGGAGAGAGGGGAAAGAGAAAAGAAAAGAGAAGAGAGGAAGTCTGAGGTAACTCCATAAACACAGTGTCAAAACAGAATAGGAAAAATGTGACACAAAAAAGAGAAGAAAGTAGGAGAGAGAAAGGGGGGAGGTGAAAAAAGGAATGAGAGGGGAGAGAGAGTGGGTTAGGGCCAGAGGATTTCAACACAAGCCTCTATAAACTCATTGGCAGGAGGAAAAATGTGATACAAGATACAAAACTGACTCTTGTGAACTTTTACCAGTGTTAGAATGTTATTCCCTCCTCAAAAACAGACCTGGAGTTGTGTTTTGTTTCATTCACACATTTGAGTAACCCTTTATTATTAGTCTGTCTGCATCTCCAAAGCTCAAAATGCTCTGCTCCACCTTCTGATGTCATGCAGTGGTACAGGTATGGTTGTGATGAACAACATTCTAACAGATCAGAAAATAGCGTAATATGGGGCCTTGAATCATTGCCATTTTACACAAGCTCTTTCAAATCTCCCTCTCTCCCTCCTCTCTTAGTGACTACTTCAAGTACCTCATATGTTTATTTTATCCAAATAATCCAAAATTCCAAATGTATCCAAATATTTATCAATCCAAAAGATTTAGATCAATAGTGCAATAGAAACAACACCACATATGATACTCCTATTTCACCACACCAACATCAGCAGCAGCAAAAGTACCAGTAGCAGTAGCATTAGTAGTAGCAGCAGCAGTAGTAGCCCTAGTAGCAGTAGTAACAGTAGTAAATGGTAAGTTGACACATTTTTATGTAGAACTTTTCCATGTTGAAGGCTCAAAGCGTTTCACATCAAGGAACCACTCACCCATTCATACACCTGTGTACATAGACACTGGGGGCGAGGTGGGTTAAGTGTCTTGCCCAAGGACACAATATACATAGCAAAAATATACACAGAAGCTCAGGTAGTTTTCACTTTAACATAGCAGACCAAAACAAAACACATTTTCAGTGGGTGCTCAATTAAAGGAGTGAGTAAATGTCCAAACACATGTCTAATATTAGCCTGACTGTTTCCTACATAGTGCAGTTGAATGCCTCTCCTAGACTGAACCTAATTTAATTTAAAGCAAGTGTTATTGGGATCTTTTTCTGCTGTATATAAATGTAGCGAGCAGTAGTAGTAGTAGTAGTAGTAGTAGTAGTAGTAGTATATTGGTTCCTACCTGACCACAGGTTGGGGTATAGCCTCCATGTTGGCAGGCACCTGCACTCCCTTTTCCCACTCCTGCCTCCAGGGGTCAGTGAGGAGGTAGAAGTCTTCCAGAGCCAGAGGAGCAGAGTCTGGGAGCTTCATGGCTGTGATCAGGTCTGTACGGAAAACCTACGGGAAAGAGGGACATCATTTTAGTGTAATATAGAACAGTATAAGGAAAACCTATGGAAAAGAGATGCCATTTTAGTTTAATCTAGAACAGTGTACAGAAAACCTATGGAAAAGAGATGCCATTTTAGTTTAATCTAGAACAGTGTACGGTAAACCTACGGAAAAGAGACACCATTTTAGTTTAATCTAGAACAGTGTACAGTAAACCTACGGAAAAGAGAGACACCATTTTAGTTTAATCTAGAACAGTGTACGGAAAACCTATGAGAAAGAAATGCCATTTTAGTTTAGTCTTGAACAGTGTACAAAACCTAGAGATAGGTCAGCCTTGAATCTCCAACACAGGCTGATATTTTGTTTGTGCTGACCAGTTGTCTAGTAAAAGCTTCAATTGAACACTTCACTTGAAGAGAACACTGCGCAAAATGGGACTGCACTGTTCTCTTATCCAAGTTGAGGTAAAACTGGGTGGTAGATGAGTTTGTAATCAATTCAGATTATATATTTTGGGGATAAAAAAATACCAAAATTGGCACTACATATCGGCCAAAACATATTGGTAGATCTTATCGGCCATCAGTTTCTCTGGGTTCTAAACAATCTGTATCAGCTAAGAAAAAAAAACAAAAAACTATTTGGTCGGTCTCTAACAAAAACAAAAAAGGAAAAGAGACATAATTTTAGTTTTGTCTGTTATAGAGCTGCAAGATTAATCACTATATGGAATCAATATGCGATTTTAATTTTTTTAAGTAGTTGATTTCCTCAGCCAACAACAAAATCTCCTGTCTTATTCTGTTAAAACCCTAACCCTGTAGTCTGTTGCATGTCTTGTATTAATTTATCAGTTCAGATTTCAGTCTTTTTGTCAATTCTTCTGAACCTGTTTAAAATGTGAACTTAAAACATAAATCCCAAATCTACTCACAATCACAAAGAACAGAGGAAGGACAGGATGAGAGAGGAGGTAGAGAGAAAGAGAGAGAAAGAAGAAGACAAGATAGACAGAAACACGAGTACCGTTTGGGTATGGACAGAGCAATAAGACAGGACAGTGAAAAGAATGGAGAGAGATGGAGAAAGAGGAGTTTTTAAAGTGAAGCCAGAGCTGTGATGGATGCAGTGTCCCTCCTGGTGATACGAAAGGCAGACAGCGAGGTCAAGGGTCACGCACTGCTCTTTAATCCACTTTGTCTGCTCACACCTCCAATACACCTCCACAGTACACACAAAACACGCACAATACTAGGGCAGCACTACTGAATCAAAATCACTATATGAGTTGGTGCTTTTATTACATCAAAAGGCTGCAAATAATTTCAGAAATAGAATGTTCTCAAATCACAAACATGTCTACAAACATGTTCTGAAATCTTCTCCATAGTCTGTTAGTGTCCAGAGTCTGTATTTAACCTGCTCTAGGTGTTAGCCGGAACATTAGCCACAGATGTCAACATTGGTAGAAGTCATCCACAGGTCGTCACGCAGGAAAATACAGAGTAGCGATGTAACGATATTCAAATCTCTTTGTACGATATTTTCACGATATGCATCTCACGGTACGATATTTATTGCAATATTTTTAGAGGTTAACAAAACTGTGAATACGCTACTTTTTCCCTTTTAAAATGCCTTGACAAGACTTAACCCAATTTAAAGATCTTAACCCGATTTAAAAGTGCTTAGAACAGTTATTTCTTCATGTAGTCTGCGCTGAAATGGAACAAAGGATCATGGTCTATGTAGTTCCCTCTGTTTTTTTTTTTTTTTTAGCTATTTCTGTACCATAACAATTCATTTAAGCAAAGAGTAATTCAATATATTGTGATGGCCCACAATATTATTGCGAAACCTTTGACAATACGATATTACGATATTTCGGTTATTGTTACATCCCTAATACAGAGTGGTATCAGAATGGTGATTTGGTCTGAGTACTCACCGATACAATACCTGAAAAAACTGTGTTAATCGAATATGAGTATCAATATCAGAATAACCCTAGTTTCTGAGTGATTAAAAATTCAAAACTAAATACATTATTGTATCTTTTAAGTGGTTAAAACTCCTGAAAATGGAGCCTATAAACAGGTACCTGAAAATACATAGTTAATTCCTTTAAAACAGCTGCCCTTTAGTTCAAATATTCCTTTGCACAAGTGGAGCATGTTTGAGCTGTAAACTTTGATTAAATTTGTACTAATGAAATGCAATGTGTTTTTCATTTTGTCACTTCGTACATTTTCACTAAATTCAATATTAAAAAAGCAGGAGTTTGAAAACAGTTTGAAAACTGTTACACAATTCAGTATGAAATCTAACAGGCAAATTAGTTCACATCTGTTTTTTTAAGTCAAGACGACAACAAATCCAAAACGACAGAGACTCCATCCTTCAGGAGATCATTTCAATTGGGTTAGACTGGTTCATTTGCATCAGTGACAGACAGAAACAGACATATTTCACCTGCAAAAAACAAAACAAAGGACTAAAAATGCTTAGAGTCGTCATTTACAAAGATTAAACTGTATTTTGGTGGATTGTTGCCGCGGTAACCCCAGAGCTGGTCTCCAAACAGCTTAATTACCCAATCAGTCATTTGTCACAAGTGTGGTTCATTACAGGGACATTTTGAACATCGATCAGCTGAAATAATAACATCTGATTGAATTTCCAGCGAGCTCGCCAAAATTGATAAATCAAGACTTGCAAATTGAAAAGTCTCCTCTCACCACAAAAACGCCAAACAAACGATTTGCTACAGAATGGAGACCTTTTCAAAGAGGACAGAATCCAAATCTGGGCTCAAACCAGTGGGAAAAATATCTTAATGCCATTTATTATAATTCGGTTCAAAGAGTGTATTAAAGGGTCTGTACTGGATTATGTAACATTTCAGTTGGGGGTCCGTCATCTTCTTGTTTCTATGGATACATCATTGCTCTGCCTGGAATGTTCCACAGTGTGACATTAAACAGCTCTACCTTACATTTATTATATTTATCACAGGTGGGTTTAGAGCTCAAAAATACCTAGAAAAACAGGCATTCTGACTGTGAGCGGGGTCGCCTCTCCACAGATCTGTCCAGTAACTTGGCTTGGTTTCTCCATGATGATAGAAAAGTTTAAAGTCACATTTCTGACAAAGCAATAACATCTCCATAAAGAAAACTAGAAAAGTTATACAATGCACCTTTAAAATGATAGCATTTCACGTTTTTAAGACAAAAACCCGGTACAGCGTCTTTAAACCTCTCATGAAATCTTTGTAAACGTGATAATCCTTAGAGTGCTGTTTGAAGCTCCTCTCAGTATCGGCCTCTCTGCAGGACGTGACACGGTGTTTGTCTAAACTGCTGATTCAAACGAGCTGATAAACATTTGGAGCATCAACAGCACAATGCATCATGGGAAAGCACCAAGGTATACCATTTCAAAACCACATGCAAAACACAGAACGAAGTGACCGCTTTTGTTTGCCCATCACCATGGAAAGGCCATTACTTGGTCAGAAATGTTCCTCAATATAGCATTTAACAAATCTAGGTGACACAGCTTCGGCACTTTTCAGAGACCAGAGCAGAGTTTTGTCGTGACAGTAAAGCTAACAACAACTAGCATGCTAACTGTGCACTAAACTAGCATGCACTTCCTGATTATCGAACAACAAAACATTAGATAATTAGACACAGGCCCTTTGATGAGAGGTTTAAGAGAATAGGAGTTTAAATAGGCTTAACGTACAGCTAAAAGAGACAAAGGCTTTTCATTACAGATTTAAAGGCAAAAGACTTTAAAACTTTATACTCTTAACTGAAGCAAATCTTGAGACATCCAGGAATAAGAAATTATCACGAAATTAATCAAAACAACTGCACTTAATTCTAGTTCAGTAAGTCAGTAAGTTGTTTTGATTAAATAAAGATCTGCTTCAATTAATTCCACTGGAGTTTGGTAGTGATTGCCTCTGATTGTGGGAGAAGCACCACTGGTTGGGCTTCAGCAGCAGTGGGAACTCCTGCATTGTTACATCCAGAGGGAGTCACGGCCAATAACACAAAAACCTGAAGAAGCTCCTTGTTTAGTAGTGAAACATTGGCTGATTTATTTTGTAATCATACTTTATACTCTTGGTCCTATATTATGCAAATCTGACTCATGTGAACTTGTGACTCTTGTTTAAAGTTGTGTAAGAATGTTGTTACCTCCTCAAAAACACACCTGGAGTTGGGTTTTGTTTCATTCACACATGCTTGAATAACCCTTTAGTCTGTCTACATCTCCAAAGCTCAAAATGCTCTGTTCCACACAAAGCGGTAGTTTCAGTTAACAGCTACTTTTTTTTGTTTCAGTTAACAGCTACTTTTTACCTTTAGTTCAGTAGAGATTGACAATTTGACGGTTGAAAATATCTAAATAATTCTGAAGTTTAAAAACACAGTGGAGCACTTCTTATATTACCAAATGACATCACAAGATGGAACAGAATGTTTTCTGTCTGAGAGAAGAACTCAGCCTAAATATGCAGGGTTTGTGTGTTTAACATGTGTGAATGAAACAAAACACAACTCCAGGTCTCTTTGTGATGCGGAAACTACATTAGAACAAAGATCAGAATAGCGTAATATGAGCCATTTAAAATAACTGTTATTACAAATTAAATACTCCATATTTATCCATAACCATATTTCAATAGCTCCTCCACTTCTAATCGGGCTAAAAAATGCAAAACCTGTGCACATTTTTTCGCCCAGAACCATAATTTCTGCATATTTCCTGAGCTCTTTCACTGCTTTGCTTCGTCTGTAATAACTCACAGTGTCGCTCAGTCGTGTTGATGGTTTTCATTGACTCAGGCTGATAGGATCAATGCAAAGACAGAGCCAGAGACACGTCCATAAAAGCTAATGTCCTAAAGTCCTATAGAGCAGAGTGATGGACGAGAGACACCTGCTCGTCATGAGGGACACGACCAGAAGAGGGACATGTTGGCCTATTATATTACGGTAATTTTTTATCACTGTTATATTGCTGTATTCTTATCACAAACATACCTGGAGTTATGTTTTGTTTCATTCACAAATGTTTAACACAAAAAACCTACATATTTAGGCTGAGTTCTTCTCTAAAACACTACATACCATCACCACCATACACTTTCATTTGAATAATTTCTAGCCATGCAATTGCCAAACTTCTCAGATATTCTTTTAGCCTTGTTAAAGCAGACCTATTCTGCAAAATGGGCTTTTCAGAGCTTTTAACAGTGTTCTAGTTGTTTCCCGTCCCCATTTACTCACATGAAGTTGTGTTTGGAGTGATTCGTGCATCTTTGAACAATCTTTAATCGCCTATTTTCAGGACACCATATAGGTACTTTAAAATTGCCACTTAATGACATCATAAGGTGGAAGAGAGTATTTTGAGCTTTGAAGATGTAGACAGACTGGTAAAGGATTACTCAAACATGTGAATGAAACAAAACATAACTCAGATATATTTCTGATGAGGTAACAACATTCTAACATGACTAGAAGCTCACAGGAGTCGATTTTGTTTAATATGGGACCTTTAATAAGTGAATTGTGCATTGACTATCGATAGTAAGCATTGATATCAGCTGATACTGACGCACTCTACTGATATTGGCTGATACCGATACTAGAAACAATATGTCACCCATCCCTTGACTAAGGCCCAATCCCAATTCTCCCCCTTAGCCCTCTGTCTTTGTCTTAGCCCTACCCCTTAGCCCTACCCCTCTGTCTTTAAACAGAGGGGTAAGGCAAAGGGGTATGTTTTAACCCTTAGAAATGGGACACCCCTTTGCAGTCGCAACAATATGACATTATTTTTAAAGTTTTGAAGTATTGTGCTCCTTTTGAGTTTGTTTTAAATGAACTTTGCAAAAAGTCAAATGTTTTTTTAATTTTTTATTTTTTTTAAATTACTATACTCTGTACAACATATGTAAATCAAATTTTAATCAACTGTAACACAAAATTAAAATGCTGCAGAGGTGGACGGAGTTGTAGAGGATGCCTGGTACACACAAAAAAGAAAACAAAATGAATACATAGTCATAAACATATAGTTGTTCTGGTACCTACAAATATTATAGAATGTAATATACCTTATATTTTATTTTCAAATTCTCCCACTTTTTTGAAGCTTGTTGGGCTGACACAACTCCAACAAGTCCAGCCTCCTACAAGAAATACAAATGTGATTAATAACATGTCATTAAATAGGGGATAATTTACAAGGCGAAACGAAACAATAATATTTTAGGCCATGCATGTTCGTAATACTTTACACATTCTACGTAACGCGTATAGTTCTAAACGCGCATGAGACGAGTTACGAGGCGAAATACAGCGATATATTTGACACATTCTAGTCTAACATATATGCGTATATAGTTCTTTTAGGCCATGCATGTTCGTAATACCGTAACATGCGTATAGTTCTAACCGGGCATGTTACGATAAGCCGTATATGTCAGAAAGCGTAAATGCAGGCGCCATGAGTATACCTACAACTTTTCAAAAGTTACTACAGTTTTATACAACTTTTTATGAGGTTCTTGAGTGCAAATACTCACATTTGTCCAATTTCTTCCCGATTGCCGACACTTCCCGATTTCCGTGTTGGTTTTTGCTCCGACTTGCGTTAAGCCACGCCTATCCCCTTTGCGCAAAGTGTGCATCTGAAAACGCTTTGCGCAGAGGGGTATCATAGCCCTTCCCCTTACCCCTTCCCCTTACAGAAAAGAGAATTGGGATACCCCTCTGTCTCTCGTGAACGCGCACAACAGAGGGGTAGGGCTAAGACAGAGGGCTAAGGGGGAGAATTGAGACGCAGCCTAAACCAGGTCTATTCCAGTGCAGACTAGTGACCAGTGACTGATGTCTAACTCTGGACCAAACCAGAACTTAACCAGGACTTAACAAGGTCTAAATCTTCTTGACTGGCTGATCAGGGACTAACCAGTCTAGTACACTTTTTGCCACCTGATGACATCACAAGGTGTAAATGACCATTTTCAACTTGGGAGAGGGAGACTATAAAAATGCAGACTTACTCAAACTTGAATGAATGAAACAAACTAGAACCAGAAATGAAATGATTAACAGCAACAAAGTTCACTTAGAATAACACGGAGTCTTGTAAAGCCCTGCTCAGTGTTTAGCCTGCCATTTGAAAAAGAGGGTGAGTGTATGTATGCGAATGAGAGGGAGTGTGTGCTAGTGGCGTTAGCGTCATGGCTACCTGTCAGTGCCTGTGCGTCATGGCAGATGTAGACTGGAGGGGAGCTAATTTTAGCGCTAGCACATGTAGAGTGGCTCCTGGCATCTGATTTGCTGATCTGAAGGGCCTGGCTCTGATCAGGGCTCTGGGGGAAATCAGTGCTGAGAATAGGATGAACAAAATGTCACAGAAAATCACCAAATGAAGGCAAAATTATGATAAGAACAAAGGCATGACACAAAATCTAATTCACAAACATTAAACATGCACAATGGAACTTTCTTTGGAAAATTATGCCACCTGCTTGTTTCCTTGGAGATGATATTGTGTTGCACAGTGTGTGACCTATTGTGCTTGTGTCTGTTACAGTTATAATCTATGACACCTGTGGATCATTATGTTATAATTAACACATTTTAAATCACCATATTCATCTATAACAACTTTGCAGTGTCCAACAGGAGCAGACGTCGCTGTAAACGTCATCACAATAAAAAGCTGTGAAGTTGTCGTCCCCTCCTGTGGATAGCTACACGTCAAACTAGTGAGTAGCAGATTTTTTTCCATTTTTACCAAAATGCCTCTGCAGCAATATGGCGTCTTAAAAATAACCAATTAAAGATAACTCAAACATGCACAAATCACTCCAGATACAACTTTGAGAGTGTGTAAATGATACAAGGAAACAACAATAACATGATTAAAAGCTCTGAGAAGTTGATTTTGCAGAATAGGTCTGCTTTAATCTCATCAATCTGTAACTTATGCAATTTCTCTTCCCTCTGTCTCCTGCTTCCCTCTCTCCTCCTCTGTTTCCCTCTCCTAATCTTCCCCATCATCCCTCTCTTCCCCCTTTTACCCCTTTCTCCTCTTCCTCCTATCTCTTCTCTCTCCCTCCCCCTTTGCATCCTCTCCACCTCTTCTCCATTTCTCTCCTCCTCCCTCTTTACCCTTCCTCTGCATCCTCCCCAGGTTCTCTCCTCTCCCTACTCCCCCTCCTCATCCCTCCCTCTCCTTCCCCCTCCTCACCCCTCTCTCTTCCTCCCTCTCTATCTCTTCCTCTCTTTATTGACTCTCCCTCTCCACATTTCAGATGGCACTATACACTCTGCGCTAGTCAGAATCGCCCCCCGCTGTTTCTCCTTCAGCTCCCTCTTTTAAAACTCAAGTCAATGGGATCACTCCATCACACTCAAAAATCACACACTAAAATCACATGCTTAAATCACACGCTAAGATCACACATTAAAATCGCATGCTTAAATCACACGCTAAAATTACATGCTAAAATCACAAGCTGTTAAAATCACAGGCTAAGATCACACGCTAAAATCACACACTAAAAACACACGCTGGTAAAACCACGAGCTGCTAAAACCACGAGCTGCTAAAATCACACACTAAAAACACACGCTGCTAAAATCACACGCTGCTAAAATCACATGCTAAGATCACATGCTAAAATTACATTCTGCTAAGATCACACTCTGCTAAAATCACACTCTGCTTCAAGCCTCTGTTCGCAGATTGTTAAGAAACAAAACATTGTCTAAACTCATTATGATGTTCTATTGATTTCTCCTTTTTAAGCTCTTTCCACCCTTTTCCTCTGTCCTTCTCTGCCTTTCATCCCTCTCTCCAGCATCGCACTTATTGGAAACATGTTCAGGAGTTTTAACTTTGACTCAAATCTGAACTTTAAAGTAATCCAAGAATCCCACGCATTTCAGAACATTTTGTAGAGGTCAAAACTACAGGGTTAGCTTTTGATGATGAAGATAAACTTTTCTGCCACCTACTTGTCTCCATGGTGAAATAGAACTTGTCATTATGCATGTAATTAAACAGATATTCAAGTTAATGCTATAATGTGAAATATTCCAGGCGAAGTAATAACATCTCCATGGAGACAAGCAGGTGGCAGAAAAGTTAATATTTGCTGTCTTTGCGATTTGCTAATTGGGACCATTGCAATCCAATTGCAATTAATCTCATAATAACACTACTAAAAACACTTCTGCACTGTGCCATGTGCACGGCCATGTTGAAGTTGCTGAACGCATAAAGCTCAAATTAAGCATTAACATGAATACAAAACAGCTTAAACATGGCTCTTTTCATTTCTAAATCACTTCCTGTTTCTTTGTCAAACGTCACATCTGTAGCAATTAGCGTAGCATGTTTCTGAAAAGGCTCCAAAAACGCGCTGCTCATTAGCCCAATACAAAACCGCTCCTTTAGAGATGTCTGCGCCGGACCAAAGCCAAAATCTGCTCCAAAGGTCGAGCAATTACGCCTTGTTCCTCTCTCAATACAGCTCCCAGTAACTCGCTCCAGCAGATGGGAGGTTTAGTCTGTGGTTTGATAAAAAACACTAAAAAATCAGCATGAGACAAAGGAAATGTTCACGTTTAAATGCCCTATACCCAATTTCAATTTCTTTCTCTGTCTTACAGATATATTGTATAAGCAGCTCTTGAGGTCAAAAACTTAAACTAGTATTGATACTAGATACTCATTTGAGCAGATATCGATACAAAAAAAGTTCCATTCACAGGACAGTATCAGAACAAGTATAAGAGCACATAGACTAGTATAGAGTGTATGCAGTCACGTGACAGGAAGTTGTCAATCCGCCATATTGACGGTCTAATCGTGACTGACCGCCAGTGCTCTAGTGACAACAAAAAGCCGTCTTTTACTCATACTGACTTCACTAATCACCTAGATAGTAATCAGAAGAAAAGATATGAGGACAAGCTTGCTAATCTGAACATATCGGACCCCTACAGTGTGCCCCAGGTCCTTTTTACAGCCCTAACAGCGGTAGATTCTGTCCCAGACCTTCAGTGGCCAGATATTTACAACTATAAATTTCCCATCACACTTCACCGGGGAGTATAAATTTATAGTTTTCATATGGCTAATTATTAACCATTAAATGAATAATAAATAAATATATAATAATACAAACATACACTAGAAAAGCACTCAGCGCAGACCTCCGCCAAGCCCCATTTAACGCAATGCTAACGAAATTTTCAAAATGATCCAGAATCCAGGATTTCTTCTGGATCATCACCATATATATCCAAGATGGCGCCGCGTATGGTTGCCCTGGTGATTTGGTGCTCTTTGTTTTGTCTGTTTTTGTGCGTAAATCGTGTGTCTGCGTGCTCTTACACCCGTGAAGAGCTCCTAAACATCAGAACAACGACTTCTGCTGATCTACTGCCAGTTTTTTTAGTGCCTGCAGTAGATTTAGTTCATTTTTTGGCCAAAAAAGTGAGACGCCGCAGACGAAGAAAACGCGCAGGGGCTCTGGTGCGCCTTCGGAGACGCGGCACACGGACGCCCTTACCTGGGATTTTCCTGTCCAACGTTCGCTCACTCAGCAACAAGATGGACGAACTGGCGCTGCTGATGAGGAGTAACAGAGACTTTTCTTCCTCTTGTGTCTTGTGCTTCACGGAGACATGGCTCAGCGAGCAGATCCCGGACCGCGCGTTACACCTGGACGGATTTCAGCTCCTCCGCGCGGACAGACATCGGGCTCTCTCCGGGGGAAAGACAAAAGGTGGAGGGGTCTGTTTCTACATCAACAACGCCTGGTGCTCAGATGTAACTGTGATCTCCCAACACTGCTCTCTCGCTCTGGAATATCTTTTCATTCACTGCAAACCTTTCTACTCGCCACGTGAGTTCGCTTCATTCATTCTGGCTGCTGTTTACATCCCGCCATGCGCGGACGTGCACGAGGCTCAACGCGTGCTAGCGGAGCAGATTTTGGATGTAGAACGAACCTTCCCGGACTCTCTACTTATTATCCTCGGCGACTTTAACAAGGGAAACCTGAGCCAGGAGTTACCAAAATACAAACAGTTTATTAAATGCCCAACGAGAGAGCAGAACACGCTGGATCATTGTTACACAACAGTCAGTGGGGCCTATCGGAGCGTGTCACGTGCTGCTTTAGGCTTTTCTGACCACGTCATGGTTCACCTCATCCCCACATACAAACAACAGCTGAAGCTCTCCAAACCAACAGTGAGGACTTCTAAAAGGTGGACTAGCGAGGCTGTGGAGGAGCTTCGCACATGCTTGGACACAACGGACTGGAGCATGTTCAAGACCTCCGCAGAGAATCTGGATGAGTACACGGACACAGTGACATCATACATCCAGTTCTGTGAGGACAGCATTATCCCATCTCGCACCAGGGTGTCATTTAACAATGACAAACCCTGGTTCACACCCAGACTGAGGCAGCTGAGGAAGGAGAAGGAGGAGGCGCACAGAAGTGGTGACCCTCACTCTTACAGACAGAGCAAGTACTCATTTAGCAAGGAAGTGGAGAAGGCTAAATCGAGGTACAATACACATCTGAAGGAGAAGTTCTGGTCCAACGACTCCGTCTCTGTTTGGAAAGGTCTGAAGGAGATCACAAACTATAGACCCAAAGCCCCCCCTGCTGTGGATGACCGACAACTAGCGGAAAGGCTTAACACCTACTACGCTAGATTTGAAGTCTCACACCCCTCCCCCACCCCACTGACTACAATGGACATTGCGGCCAAGCCCACCTCAGACCCCTCCTCCTCCCCCACTGCCCTCACACTCTCCAAGCAGGATGTGACTAAGACATTTAAAAGGCAAAACCCACGGAAAGCCCCAGGTCCGGACGGTGTCTCTCCTTCCACCCTGAGACACTGCGCTGAAGAACTGGCTCCTGTCTTCACGGACATCTTTAACATCTCCCTGGAGTTATGCCATGTCCCAGCCTGCTTCAAGCTGTCCACCATTGTTCCCGTCCCCAAGAAGCCCAGGATCACCGGACTTAACGACTACAGGCCTGTGGCGCTGACGTCTGTAGTCATGAAGTCATTTGAGCGCCTGGTTCTGCCTCACCTCAAGTCCTTCACCTCCCCCCTCCTGGACCCTCTGCAGTTCGCCTACAGAGCCAATCGGTCTGTAGACGACGCCATCAACCTGGCCCTCCACTTCATCCTTCAGCATCTGGACTCCCCGGGAACCTACGCCAGGATCCTGTTTGTGGACTTCAGCTCTGCATTCAACACCATCCTCCCTGCTCTGCTCCAGGACAAGCTCGCCCAGCTCAACGTGCCTGACTCCACCTGCAGGTGGATCACTGACTTCCTGACGGACCGGAGGCAGTGCGTGCGGCTGGGGAAGAATGTCTCGGACATTCGGACTATAAGCACAGGATCTCCACAGGGCTGTGTACTTTCTCCCCTGCTCTTCTCCCTGTACACCAACTGCTGCACCTCCAGCCACGACTCCGTGAAACTGGTTAAGTTTGCGGATGACACCACCCTCATCGGGCTCATCTCGGACAGCGATGAGTCTGCCTACAGGAGGGAGGTGGACCGGCTGGTGTCCTGGTGCAGCAGCAACAACCTGGAGCTCAACGCCCAGAAGACAGTGGAGATGATCGTGGACTTCAGGAAAGTCACAGCCCCCCTGCCTCTCCTCACCCTGACAGACTCCTCCATCACCACTGTGGACTCCTTCCGCTTCCTGGGCACCTGCATCACCCACGACCTCAAGTGGGAGCCGACCATCAGCTCCCTCATCAAGAAAGCCCAGCAGAGGATGTACTTCCTGCGGCAGCTGAGGAAAGCCAAGCTGCCTGCCCAGATGATGGTGCAGTTTTACACGGCCATCATTGAGTCCATCCTCACCTCCTCCATCACTGTGTGGTACGCTGGGGCCACTGCCAGGGACAGACAGAGACTGCAGCGCATTGTGCGCTCTGCTGAGAAGGTGATCGGCTGTAGCCTTCCATCTCTCCAGGACCTGTACGTCTCCAGGACTCGGGGGCGTGCAGGCCGGATAGCAGCTGACCCCTCTCACCCTGGACATGGACTATTCGAGCCACTTCCCTCTGGCAGAAGGCTACGGTCCATACGGACCAGAACCTCTCGCCATAAGAACAGTTTCTTCCCCTCTGCCGTTGGACTCATAAACACTTTATGAACACTTATAACACCTGTACTAAGGACACTTTATAATACCAGTCACTTTAAATAAGTCATGTCACGTCACTTGCTCTTTGCACTGTCGGTTTGCACTGTTGTTCTGATGCTCTGTATATACTTGAATATTTTTATTTTTATTATATATCTTAATCTTTTTGCATGCTCTTACTTTATTCAAATAGTGATACTTTATTATCATTATTATTATTATTATCCTTTATAACTGTGATATCTCTACTTGTATTATTATTATTATTATTATTATTATTATTATTATTATTCAGTGTTCTATGTTGCACCTTATCACCAAAGCAAGTTCCTAGTCTGTGAATTGTGTTCACTGACAATGGCAATAAAAGCTTTTCTGATTCTGATTCTTCTGATTCTAATCATCTGTTGGATTTACCATTAGGAACATTTCCTGAAAATTTCATCAAGATCCGTCCATAACTTTTTGAGTTATCTTGCTAACTAACAAACAAACAAGCAAACTAACTAACAAACAAACAGACAGACGCAGGCGAAAACATAATCTCCTTGGCGGAGGTAATGATACGTTAAAACTTTGTGAATAAAGACCAATAAAGTGATAGCTATGTGCAAAAACATACATATACAAAAACACTGCAACATCTGATAGTTACACTGTATTAATAGTAATTAAGTCTTCTTGCTTCCAAATGTGAAACCACTCAATGTGATTGACCTACTAGTAAAATTGTAAAGATCAAATCAAACCACACCTGATATGAAGTGTCTGCTACAAAGCCTGGAGTGTTTGGTTGGTTCCCAGGGCTTGTCAGCAGTTTTATGATGGGCTAATCGCAGCAATCCACCTACTTCTGCGGTCAGGATCAGACTCAGCAGGAATCCTGTACAGCTGAATGTTTTTATCTTTGTCCCTTGTCTGAGAACACTGATAGGCACAACATTTCTCGGGCATTTTGTGACTTTATGACGCGTAATTTAGAACTGAACAGTGTGTTTACTATGGCGGCCTACGGAGATCTGGACCGCCGGAAGTGGATCAGGGGAAACCTGTGACGTCAACTGCATACACTCTATACACCCATGGACCACTATGGAACCCACAGGAAAAAAAGTACTACCATTTAATGTTGAAAATCACATTTTAATGTCTAAAGAAAGAATGTTTTAATTATTATCATGGTATCAGAACTGGCATTGATTATTCCTTATTATTGAAATTGAGTTTGGAATTTTAGTATCGTAACACCAACACTGTCTGCATCTAATTATAAAGCTGTTTATTGTCTGATAATCAAGAAGTGTACAGTTAGCATGCCAGTAGTTGTTAGCCTTACCATCACAGCAAACTTCCTCACTGGTCTCTTATAGTGGTGCTACTTGCTGGTGCTTATAAACTCATTGTAGTGAATAATTAGAACTTAGAAACTCTGGACCACTGGAAATTGTTTCAAATTAACTAGATCTGTTTTTCTCTTTTTAAGGCAGTAAAAATCAGGTATTCAGAGACTTTAAGTTCAAATTGAATGGAGAGGCCTGGAGTAGTCTGAACCAGTTTGAGTAGGTCCAAGGCAATTATATTAAGAACAATTAAGTGAATATTATCTGAACATGTCCTGGAGTCATTTCACCTCTGAGCCGAAGGTCGTTAACAACATGCAGACAGAACCCCATCAGGAGGGGGCTCATTCATTTCATAAAAGGAGAAAGCAGTGGGTAATTTTAAAACATGGGCTTACAAATGAGGGAAATTGCCAAAGCACAAAGAAAATAAGGTTGTGAAAAGTACTGAAAATTAGATACTAAAATGCAAAACTAGATACAAATTTTAGGTGGTATCAATGCAAAAAAAAGTCACATTCACAGGACAGAAATGAGCCTTTCCTGATTAAGTTAAAGGCCACTACAGTAAAGGATTTTTCAGTCTTAAAAGATTTTAAAACATGCGACAAAAGTGCAGACCACAGACACAAGGAGAATCAGAGGAGATTTTAAATGATACGATTGTGATATATAGCGAAGAGACGGCACACCACAAGCTAAAAGTTGTGAGCTATCAAAACTATAGTGTTTCCTGTCTACAGTAAAACAACTCGCTCTGAGACTCAGATCAGATCAGAGCATTGATATTTTTATCAATGAAATGTGGTGCAATACTTCAGATTAGGGGTAGGCAATATTGGAAATCACGATTTTATTTTTCCATATTGATTAACCTTGATTTTTGATTAGATTTTCTTCCATCTTATTAAAGACATAGACAGACACACTTCAGGCATAAAGAGCAGAGTGTCAGAATCATTACAGTTTTTATTTCATGTTAATTGGACTGATAAGTACGGAGAAATCCACATGTAAAATTTGAAATGAGTTTGTACAATATATTAAGCCTAAAAGCAAACAGAGGCACTACTGCTATCAACAGAAACACGTGCAATGTCTGTGTGCTAAATTACATCTTAAGTTGCACTCATAAACGGTGAGGAAATAGTCGTTTACTTTCTGTAACTTGGATTATGATGAAATGAAGCACCAGAGGAGAGAAGCTGAAGAAAAGGTGAGGAGCAGCGGCTGGATCAGAGAGAGGGAGGGGCACCATGCACACACAGAGACAGAGAGAGAGAGATTGGACTTTTTAGTCAAATTGTGCAGCTTTAAGTCAAAACTTGTGAACATGTGAGGTGACATAAAGAGAAGTGCTGTGGCTCAGGCTGCTTTTTCCTAAAAATAAAAAAAGAGAGCATAAATAAATCGCCAGCACCACACGCTCTTACTGCCACATGATTGGCTGTAGACCTATCGATTAAAATGCGCAAGCCTCATCATCGAGACCGACCTAGTAAGTAGAGATCTCAATCTTTTTGATTTTTGGCACATGATTTTAATGCACAGACACACTACTCTCACCTTTTTACTTAAAGAACGCTTCAAACTAGATTCACAGCACTGTTTTATGGACTGGGTGTCATTATTTGTGGAGGACACATTCTAATGGATAATATGGATGAGATGCTGCCGTTAAACTTTCAACTTTATGAGAGGTGAGTAATAAAGTTGCCTCATTATTTTCCTCTGTGTCCGTCTCCGTCTGGCCCTGATGCTCTGTTTTATTGGCTGTTGCCGTGGTGATGTTTTGTGGTTATGATGATATGACAGATATGACAGAGTCGCACTGACACCACACACGAAGAGAGCAGTGGATTCAAAATTGCAGATGAGGATCCAAAGTCGAGTCACACCTCCCAGAAGTCTGGGAGAAGCAAATCAGGGCCTAAATCAGGCAAATGATCCTGTAGTGTGTGTAAATATAAGAGCACATAGACTAGTATACACCCATGGACCACTATGGAACCTACAGGACCACTGAGGGATTACACAGATATAAGACGACATGGGAATAGAAAAGAAACTACTAACATTTAATGTTGAAAATCACATTCTATTGTCTAAAGAAAGAGAAGAGAGAATCACACTCATTAGAGAGCTAAAACCACTCTGTATAAAACCACCTGAAGTTTGGCTCAGTCCTCGATCACCCGTGTTCTGCCCGTGGAGCCGACAAGTGTCCAAGTTTCGCCCCACATGAGTTTAGTGTTATAACATAATCATATATTCTCGTGACTCGTCTCTAAAACTAAGGTAGTACTGTAGTGAACACAAGTATCTGTTTCTGACACACACACAAACATATACACACACACACACACACACAGCTAGCGTCAATGAGCTTCATTTGACTGAAACTGAATGCTATGGGTCACATTCCCTCAGACCATGCCTTTATAAAGTCTATGTGATAAACACACTTACACTTGTAATACTTTATTTTTTCAAGAGCCCCAATGTACTTGTATTAAATGGCCCTATACCACACACAAACACAAACACAAACAAACACACACCACAATACCAAGGCACGTAAAATTACTGCAAGGGAAATTCTGTAACCCTGTACATGATTGTGATTCATTGCAAAAGTCCAGTCCTAAAAAGACACTTTGAATCTAAATGGTGTCTTGTTGTGTTATAGTTGTGTTATACTTGTGTTGTATCCCTGGATTGCACAGGTATATAAATAGTTGTGTATTCAGAGTTTGGGGCGGGTTGCCAGATCTGGTCAAATCTGCTCCACAGACGAAGTGTGAGGCAGCATTCATCATGCACCGCTTTGGTTCTGCTTTTCTGCCGTTCACCAAAACTAGGTCACCTCTCCTCCATCTGCACCACAACTCTCATCCTCCTCTCCTCCCTCTCTCTCTCTCCCCTTCTTCATTTTTACCTGTCTCTCTCTCTGTCCTCTGTCTCACTCTCCTCCTGTCCTTCATCTCCCTTCTCTCTCTCCCTCCCGCTCCTCTTCCTCATCTCTCTCTTCTTCTCCTCCTCATCACCTCCCTCTTCTATCTCCCTTCTTTCTCCCTCCTCCATATCCTCCTGCCTGCCCATGTTCCCCTCTCTCCTCTTCTCCTCTCCCTCATGTCTCCCAATTTATCCTCCTCACCGACCCTCTCATCACCTATCTTCCTCTTCCCCCCTTTCTCCCTCCCATTGCTTCTCCCCCTTCGTCACCACCCCCTCTCATCTCCTCTCTCTCTTCTTCCCCCTTTCTCTCCTTCCTCCCTCAATCCCTCCATTCTCTCATGCTCTCTCCCCCTCTCTCTCATATCCTTCGCAGCCATTCTCAGTCGCTGCCCTCTTGCTCTCCCTCCCCTCTCTCCCTTTTCTTTCCTCTTCCGCTCCTTGCCCCCACTCCCTCTCTTATCCCCCTCTTTCTTCCTCTCCTACCTCCCTTCCTCACTTTTCTCTCTCCTCCTCCTCCTCTCTCTCCTCATCCCTCCCTCTCTCCTCCCCTCTCTCTCCTCCTTCTCACAGCCCCCATGCCTCTCTCCTCCTCCTCACAGTCGTTATGGCTCTCTCTCTCTCCTTCTCTTCCTCACAGTTGCACAGCCTCTCCCTCTCTTCCCCTCTGTCCTCCTCCTCCTTCTCAGTTGCTCAGCCTCTCTCTTCCCCTCTGTCCTCCTCCTCCCAGTCACTCAGCCTCTCTCTCCTCCCCTCTCTCTTCCTGCTCCTCACAGTCACTCAGCCTCTCTCTCTCCTTCCCTCTCTCCTCCTCTTCCTCACAATCGCTCTGCCTCTATCTCCTCCCCTCCTCCTTCTCACAGTCGCTCTGTCTCTCTTCTCTCCTCCGCAGAAATCACACATCTGATTTTGGTCTTGTGAGCTCCGCGGGGGACCAACATTTTATCGCTTGCGCTTTGACACTTTCGTCACTGACCCACTTTTTCATCTCGTCGTTTTATTTCATCTTGTCATTCCTTTCTTTTTTTCCATCCCTTCTTTCCTCTGCGTGTGCTCCTGATGCATATTCATGTTACGCAGATTTTCACCTGGGAGCAAAATCATACAACCTCCTCTCTCTCTCTCTCCCCCCCCTACTCTTTGTCTGTCTTGCCCTCCTCATTTCTTAGTCTGTCTTTCTCTCCCTGTCTCTTCCTTTTTCCCCTCTCTCCGCTTTTCTGTTTCATTTTCCTTCTCTTTCCTCTCTTTATTTTCATAGTTCATGTATCCTCTTCCTTTCATTTTATCTCTCCTCTTGCCCTCGCTCGCTCTCTTTCTTTCCTCTCTATCTTTTTCTCTCTTCTATCCCTCCACCTCCTGTAAATGAATGAACAGTGAGCTAAACTGATGTAAAACTGTTAGGGGAGGGAGGAGACGCAATTTCCACAAGAAGAGATGACATACCAGATTGGATCTACCAAAACAGCGCAATCGAGATTTTGATAATGGATTAAACTGATTCATCGAATTTGAAGTTCAAATTGATTTGTTTGGAAGAAAATATATTTTTATTTCCCCACTTTCTTGCATTGGAAATGTAAGAAAGGCTGCTCATTGAAGTCACAGGGAGTAGAGTTTAGCACAGGGCCATGCAGTGCTGATGCTCTGAAATCACTGATGTCAAATGAAATGTTGGGGGCATGTTTAAAGGTGCATTGTGTCACTTTTCTGGTGGAGGGACCATCAAATGCTTTTCTCCAGCTGTTTGAGAGTAGAACTCAGCAGGGTATAAACTCCGGGTACATTTTTGATGAGGAAACAACATTATAACATTATAAGATCAGAAAATAGCATAATATGGACACTAAAAAATTGACCAAATATTTGCATAAAACTGAATTCTCCACTTTAAATCACAATCACTGAACAGGACGGCAAAAGCTTTTTGTGGTTTATTCCGAGAATGGAGCAACATGCATTGCATTTTATTCCAGTATCTTAAAGTTAGCCTTTCTTTAGGATGGTACTTTTGAATGATGTTTTGTGTTTAAGAAAAAAAAACAAAAACAAAAAAAACACCAGTTTTCCATCTCCTCTTCAGACAGTGGCTCTATTGAAGTTGCTCTACACCTTTTCACAGTTAATTCTCATTTCATTGTTCGGCTCAGACCTGAAAAGAACACTTCCTCTGTTCACAATTGGAATAATACGACTGCATATTGGTTTAACTCCCTGATTCGTAGGGTTGTCAAAGTATCGAAAATCAGATACTAATCCATATTAAGACTAGTATCGAAACTTGGTACTCATTTGAGTAGGTATCAATACTAAAAAGTCCCATCAACAGGACAGAAATGAACCTTTCCTGAATGTCTTTAGAATGATCTGGAGCTGTATCAGAACAAGTATAAGAGCACATAGACTAATATACACCCATGGAGCACTATGGAACCTACAGGAGCACTGAGGAAGTACACACATATAAGGACACATGGGAATAGAAGAGAAAGTACTATGGTTTAATGTTGAAGATCACATTCTATTGTCTAGAGCATTTTTTATCATCATCGCGATATTGGATCAAGTCTAGTATTGAAATCAAGTTGCAAATGTTTTTATCATGACAACACTACCTGAGACTGGCTTTACTGAAGCTGCTCTACACCATTTCACAGTTAATTCTCATTTCATTGTTCGGCTCAGACCTGAAAAAACACTTCCTCTGTTGACAATTGGAATAATACGACTGCATATTTGTTCAACTCCACGATTCAATAAAACAGCCTCATTCTGAAGTTGTGAAACATGAACCTTTGTGTATTTGGATTGGATTGGATTGGATTGTAACACAACACGGACAGCTGCGTCCTGCAGAAGTTCTCCGATGACTCCGCCATCATCGGTCTCATCACGGATGATGACGACGCGGAGTACAGAGGACTAACACAGGACTTTGTGGACTGGTGTCACCGGAACCATCTTCTCATCAACGCGGGGAAGACCAAGGAGATGGTGGTGGACTTCCGCAGACGCCACTCTACTGCCCCCTCACCAGTGAACATCCAGGGAAGAGACATTGAGAGAGTGGACTCTTACAAGTACCTGGGTGTGCATCTGAACAATAAACTGGACTGGACTCATAATACAGATGCACTGTACAGGAAGGGCCAGAGTCGGCTCTATCTCCTGAGGAGACTGCGGTCCTTTGGAGTGAGTGGGCCACTCCTGAGGACCTTCTATGACTCTGTGGTGGCATCAGCCATCCTGTACGGTGTGGTCTGCTGGAGCAGCAGCGTCACAGAGAGGGAGAAGAAGAAACTGGACAAGATCATCAAGAAGTCCAGCTCAGTCCTGGGCTGTCCTCTGGACTCGGTGCAGCAGGTGGGGGACAAGAGGGTCCTGGCTAAACTCATGTCTATGCTGGACCATGAGGGTCACCCCCTGCAGGACGCCCTGTCTGCTCTGGAGAGCAGCATCAGTGACAGACTGATTCACCCTCGCTGTGTAAAGGAGAGATTTCGCAGGTCTTTCCTTCCTGCTGCTGTCAGACTGTACAATGATCAATGCTAGTCATGTGTCATCTCCATAGCAACCATGTGTCATCTCCATAGTAATAATAACAATGTGCAATATTATTTGAAGTCACTTTACCTGCTATTATTTATTTACCCACCACTGTCCATCACTGCACTGTACACAATCATCTCAGAATCAAAAATGCTTATTGTGCAATGTTCTTGTGCCTTTTAGCTTAGCTTACAGTGTTGTGTTTTTTTAGTTGATTGTAAATACTTATTATTATTATTTATCTTGATTTTGATGCATGCTCTTATTTTCCCACTGTTTCTGTAACTTGCGTTGTGACACTGCAATTTCCCCATTGTGGGACAAATAAAGGATTATCTTATCTTATCTTATCTTAATGGGAGTTTTTGTGAACACTTGAGAAGAGTTATATTTATAAATGAGTTGAGCTGTCTTCTTTTTAGTTCTGTGTGTTTTAAAGCAGACCGAGATGTTTCCCCTCACCATTTACTCACCCAAAGTTGTATTTGGAGTGATTTGAAGTCTAAGCAGTCTTTAATCACTTATTTTCAAGACGTCATTTTGTTGATCTACCCCCGTTTTCACCGCCAGCATGCAGCATACGCCAATCACTCTCGACTAATTTTGTTCTCCAGTTTTAATTTCTTAATCAGTGATACATGTAGAATTCGGCAGCAAAGCCTAGTCATTTTGGTACAAATGAAAAAAAATTTGCTGCTCCTGGTGTTTTGTTTTGTTTTTCGCTATATTGTCTGTAAATCAAGCCTTCTTATACCGAGGTCACTCCCGCTAGCGTTAGCAAAAGGTTTGATTGACAGCATAGCTAAGGAAAGGGTTGTTACCTTCAATATCCTTACTCCAGATTGGCTCATTGGTTGCTATGATATTCGCGGTCGGACTTGGATTTTGGCTCTAAAGTCGCCCCTATGCTAGCCTCGGTGAGCTTCATTTGACTGGAGCTGAATGTTATGGGTCACACTCCCCATTCCACCACTTTCGACACATGATAAATACACTTAAACATAATATATTCTTCTCAGATTTACCAAAGTGTCTCAGTAATCACCAGAACATGTGGATGTTTGTGTTAAATCATTTACACACATCTGGAAAGACTTATTATGGTCTGTCGGGCCAGCTGTGCATCTCCATGGCAACAGAGGTAAACAGTTGGCTGGAGTTAACACTGAGCTCTACCACAAGCCTCTATAAAGACGAGAGCTCCACAGACGAATTACAGAATCTGTGCTTTAGATACAGACATATGTTTTGAGAATGAGCAATATAGAAACAACAAGATAAGAGTGAAATTGTAGTTTAAAAATATGCTAAATTAGAATCTCAAGTAGGGCTCATAGACTGTATATAATGTAACTACTGTAACTGCTGCATTGCAACTAGGAAGCGAGTATGGGCGTGCATCCCGCTCCATCAACCCGGGTTCCAATTCACTTCGTATTAAAAAAAAAAAAAAACGTCTGACAGCAGCAGTTACACAGAGAGGTTTGACTCCTCATTTTAGTCTTAAAATGTTCGTATTAACCCACTCTACATGATCCTGGTTTTTATTTCACTGTTTTGTCCGTAAATCAATTCCTATTCCTGATATGGAACTGGCTTCAAATTCGCCCTCTGAGAGCTTCATTTGACTGGAGCTGAACGCTGTGGGTGAAGTCACACTCCCTTAGTCCACTTCTTTATATAGTCTATGGTAGGGCTGCACAATTTGGGAAATATATACAATTTCTTCGTACAAGAATTGTGATTTGCAATTTATGTTTTAATAATAGGATTCTGTTCAAAGTTCACATTTTTAACACGGCCAGAAGAACTGACCAAAAGACTGAAATCTGAAGTGACAAACTAATACAAGAATCACATTTCAGAACATGTTTGTGCAGATCTAGACTACAGGGTTAGCAGTTTTTATACAGAATAAGACAGGAGATTTTGTTGTTTGTAGAAGAAACTGTGGTACTAAACTGCAGTCTTTGCAATTTGCTAATTTGCTAATTCTGTCCATTCAAATTGTGATTAGCTCGGATTGCGATTAATCTTGCAGTGGCCGACCGTTCATCAGAAAAGTGACATAGTGCAGGTTTAAGTCACATCATGAGCAGCCCTTCCTCTGTCCTTGCCACATGGATTGGTCCTGATGCCCTTCCTGTCTCTATATTTAGGGAGCAGAACATGTGTCCCTCTGGAGGTTTCTCTGACACACATTTAAACTGCTTATTTTTGCACAAACTTAAAATAACGTGATCCAGATGCCACACTACAGTATTATCAGCCACAGTTTAAAGAAGGGAGATTTTACTTCTCTGGGGTATTAACTGTAACACCTCACATACTTAGATAACCATGTTACCTTTAATTGTTTGAAAATGATATATTCACCGTATTAACAAGCTTAATAGGTTTCAGTTTAGTTTTTGACTTCCACCACCCCTTCAAAGCACTATCACAACATAATCAGTGTGCACCCCGCTTATGAAACTACTGCACATCATATTAGGTTTGTGAAGTCGTAGTGTATTGTTTTGTAGAATGTTTTTATATATTTATGGAGATTTGTCCTGTGGGAGCATGTGTGATGTAAACTTGTGGGTGGAGCATTGTACAGGATTGTACTGCTAACTGGGAGAGATTGCTAAATTACTCAAACAAGTCAAATTTGAATAATACCCCCTCTTTCAGACTACAGCTCACATCCATCAGTCTATTCAAATTAAAAATGCACTGGGTAACTTGTGCACTGGTGGAGTCATCTGCCACCTGCTTGTTTTCATGGAGATGTTATTGCTTTGTTTGGAATGTTCCACAGGATGACATTAAATATACACTGCACAATAAATGATCAGTGAAGTCAAGTTACAAAAAATAAAATTGTATTTAAAAGTTACATAAAGGTGTACCGTGTCACTTTTCTGGTGGAGGGTATGTCACTTGCTTGTCTCCATGGGGCTGAGAATGTCCCACAGTATGACATTACACCTGTCTATCTCCATGCATGTCAAGCAGATGACGCCACCAGGCCAAGTTACAGGTCAGATCTGTGTAGCGGCGACCCCATTCACAATAAGTATGCATGTTTTATAAGGTTTTGCTGAGTGATTAAGACACATGTAATTGAATAAATGCAAAGATGCAAACAAGTTTAATGACAACAAGATCTTTATGGACCTACCTTCTTATGACTACATTTGAAACAGCTGACATACCTTTTTTTATTTGCAATATTTATTTAATTATTTGTTTGAGAAAAATAATTCTCCCGAGTGCCGTGCAGCACAGCTCGTGTGACACTCCCACAGACAGGAAACCACAGCACATCACAGCATTAGGCCTACAGTTCCACACTAGGCCTACATTAGGCATTTATCTAAACCCCAGCCTCAGGTCTGTGTTACTGCAGGTCACCAGCTCATTCTGAGAGCTGCAGGTGTGGAGGAGAAAACTGGAAATTACCGACACCATCAAATGCAGCATAATCTCAGTTTCAACCCCAAAAGGTAGTTTTTCTAGGTACTTTTGCTGCATAGAACTTATGGGTGGGTGAAATAAACAAAAAATAATATATTGTTTTAGTTAATTATTATTAGGGATGCACCACTCGGATACTGGTATCGGATATCAGCGCCAATACTGAAAAAATATCAGTTCTGCCGATATTTTGGACATATAAATCTGTGTAGTAAGACTATTTCCTGGCCCTCATAATGTTTGAACTTTTATTTATACACATTCGTTCTGTGGTATAATTAACAGCTACATGACATGTTTGTCTTATTTTATTTTTGTTTAAAGGACCTAATGCTCATTTCAGTTTCTGCACTGGTTTCTGTTGATAGTTAATGCCAAGGTATCGAAACCGGTGCATCCTTAATTATTATGCTTCAAATTGCATTAATGGCAACAAACCATTATTTAAAAACAATCCACATAAAATCGTACAAATCGTATGTTTTGTATGTGTGTTTGCCATATCCTTGGGTTATATAAAAATTAGCATTGTTGCTGTAGCAATTAACAATTCAAAACAAAATATATAAAACAGTAATCTGAAACTCATTAATAACAGATTTGGCCTCTCTCATATTCAAGTGAGTATTCAGATTTCACTTCTTAGCAGGATGGTGACTTTAGGGCAGATTACACTCCTCTGGACCGTGTGGTTGAGATGTGGGGCTGAGGACCAGGATTAAAGAGGGACCAGGTCCAAAAGAGCTGAGCTAAACTAAAATGATAAAATGAGCTGACACATCTAGTGGTGTCCCAAACAATATGTTTTTTTGAAAATAAGCAATTAAAGATGGCTCAAATATGCACAAATCACCCCAAACACAAGGGTAAACAACTATAAAATGGCAAAACAAAAAAAATGACTAAAGCTCTAAAATCTCTATTGCAAAAAATATTGAAAAAATCTTTTTTGTCAATACTGCGCACATCTAGCGTTTCTGTGCACTATTGTTGTTTAAGTGTATCAGGTTTAGACTGACCTCTGAAGGCTTCTTGTGTGGGTGTACGACCCATGTGCTGCTGGTGCCTGTGGATTTGGAGCGCGACCACGACGTCACCGGACCTGAAAGAAAACACCACACAACCACTGAATCATATAATTATAATATAAAGCACCGGACCTGAAGGAAAACCCCACACAATCAGAATCACATAAGTAAGCATTAAACAACGAGGAGTCGTATGTTATGCAGTTTTAACGCACAATGCGGAGTACTAGAACAGCACGATGCACAGTGCAAAATATACTTCTTTTAACCTAGAAAATTTTTCCTGTCTTTTTACTGTGTGGTTCTGGCTGGTTAGGCTAATAAATGACCTGACCTTAACTAATTCAAGAATCCCATGCATTTCAAAACATGTTTGTAGAGATCTAAACTACAGGGTTAGCAGCTTTTACACAGAATAAGACCCAGTGGAGACACAGGGAGGGCATCTGACACACAGGGACATTTCAGAACACGTTTGGAGAGGTCTAAACTAGTTGATTGTGATTTATCTTGCAGCCTTATCTTCATGCAATAAAAATAATACAATATATTAGAATTGCATCAGCTTACATCGCCAAATGCTAAATAAGCACTTGCCAGTAGCATTCAATATTTAACTCACCTATTCTTCTGTAGCGGCTATGATAATCTGATGCTAATCTCACGATTACATTCAGAGAGTAGCGCTTCAGGCTAACAGCTAAATGACTTCCCACATGCCATTCAGGCTAACAGCTAAATGACTTCCCACATCTCTAACCTTATGATTTGATTTAATCTGGTGTAACACAGGTTTATAAGTTTACTCCACCCTCCGATCGCCTAAGGGGCCAGAAAATATTAGAGATACTTCAAAACGTAAATGAAAAACCTGTGTTGACAGGTTATTGCATAGACAGAAGTTAGTGAATATATAACGCTATATAAAACCAATGTATTATTATTATTATTATTATTATGTGTATACAGGTTCTAGTTTAGGAACCATTTGAAAGCAGATTTCTTTATAATAAATGTTAGCTCAAATATTACAGTTATTTTTTTACACTTGACTCACATTAAGTCGATTAAGCATTCTTAGTTTAAACTGATACTTTGCAGCTGATTTCATCAACGGTCCCTGAGGGTGTGATGCTAACTGAAGCCACTACTCTGTCTGAGGCTCTGTAACTCAAGTTAGATTTAGTCTGGGCTTTGTTTTAACACAGTCTGACCAGAAAGAACTGATTTAGTTGGAGCAGGTGAGCTGATTTATGCTGTTAAACAACAGAAGTCTCTGTCATGAGTCATGAGCTAGGATTAGCCAACTGTTTTTTAGTCACTCTCACCTTTTTGTTGAAAATCAAACTCCTAAACAGGACCACGAGCACTCGTATTGATCACAGGCTCCTAAAATCTCTTGTTTAAATCCATTTGTATTTTTTGGGGGGGTAGTTATTGCTAATTTGTTCATTGGTATCTCCATGGAAACTGCTGAACATACTGCCATAAGCATGCAGGAAGAACAACCCCAGCACAATGTCACTGTATAGTATCAATAGAGACTGACCAATATGGGTTTTTCATGCCCTATGTCAGTATGACCTATAAAGGCTTTGCAGATATTTTATATTTATTTATATATTGTTGATATGTAGGACCAATTTTGATGATATTCCCCAAAAATATATTATCTGAAATTACTATTAACATAAATATTATCTATACTTCTACTGCTAAGAAGGAACTATAATATCAATATGATCCACAACCCTGTTTTTATTACTAACCCATGATGGAGCAATGGATTTTGTGCAGTGCTATAATCAAAATAAAGTTTTTATGCAACAATTGGTAAACTCAAGTGAAATAGGCAGGAGATTTAAGGCCAGTACGAAAAAGTACAAATGTCTGCCCGATACACTGGTTAACTGTGTGCAAAAAGTGCATATGACAGGTTACACTTTTCTCTAACATAGTTAATATAATTGAGATTGTACTCAAATTCATACCTAGTTTTCTAGTTTTGTAATTTTGGTGTTTAGGTTATAATTTGACAGAGGCTGCAGTTATAACATACATAGAGGTATGTTATCTAGCAACCAAAACCTAAATAACAAAATTCTTATGATTTTGCAAATAAAAATAAATGACACACAAAATCAATGTTTAAACTGCCCGAAAAATGTGTGTTAATTGTCTCTGCATTTTGGACTGAACTGATGGCAGTTGATGACATTATGTTTTAAATCTCAGCGCTACGTCCAATATTTTCCAACTTTTTGTTTTCTACTTTTCTTCACAAACAGCCACTTAACTGATATAAAACTATGATAAATATTTAGCACCGGTACTATCCACCAAACCAAGTCAGAATTAAAAAAGTATAGGAATCTGTCAAATGCACTTTAAAATGATTCCTCATTTCTTATAGACTAAATTGATTGTAATTTTTAAAATATATGAAATAAAAATGTTAATATTATCTTGTATCTATACGACAGGCCTGTCCAGGAATCATGTGCGGAGTGGGACCTGCTTCACGTCTGCCCCTGTAACGGATTCGACGCCAACATTAAAGCTAAGTGTGTGTTTTCAGTTCACACCGGGGCTAATGAGCTCTCAGACGCGAATAGTGCAGCTCCGGTTGACACTTTCCCTCAGTGAAGACAAACTTACTGTCAGTGGTGTCGGAGTCTACGCTGCTCGTCGAGTATTTCCTCCTCTTCCTCTCACTCTCCATCTGTCACAGGGAAAACAAGAGGAGAGGGGGGTGGAAAGAGAGAGAGAAAGAGGAGAGAGACAATTGATAGATGAGATGAAGAGAGAAAGGAGAAAGAGGGGGAGAGAGAGAGAAAAAAAGAGATAGGGGAGAGAGAAAGAAAGGAAGGAGGAAAAGAAAAAGAGGAAAAAGAGACAGATGAGCAGGAGAGAGAAGATGGAGAGAGAAGAGAGAGAGAAAGAAGAGAGAGAAAAAAGAGAGAGAAGAGGGAATGAAAAAAGTAAGAAGAGAAGAGAGAGAGGAGGGAGAAGAAGGGGAGAGGGAAAACAGTGAGTCAAAATGTGCTCATATGTGAAAGTAAAGTATGAAATATGAAAATATAGTGTTAATGCCACACTATGTCACTTTTTCTGGGTTTGGCGTCTGCTGAAAAACCCAGATGAGTCATTTACCCTTTAGTTACCATGTAGCCACAGCCGCCCTGGGACAGACTGACGGTCACTCTTAGCAAGATGTGTGAATTGCCAAAGGGCACAAGAGCTGTAAGCAATACAAGTAACAGGAATCAAACCGCAGCAACATTTAAGTAGTGAGCAAAAATGTGTTTCTTTTACCTAAATTAGCCAAGTAGAGTTACAGTTAAATAAAAATACAATTCATAATAGAAATAAAATACATAATACCCCTTTTTAAAAAATAGTAATAAATAAGATCTGGAATGTTTGTTGAGGAATGAATCTTTAAAAGCACATATATTTGTTTTGCGTCATTTGAACCAAATTTTAAGCCAAATTCATCACATTTTTGTTGTGGAAATATTCAAAGCTGTTTTGTGTTGCTCATCGTTTACCCAGGTGCCTCGGAGCAGCACATTTCTCAACATTAGTTTAAGTTTAGAGCGTCATCCATCAACATGAAGTTTGGACAGATCCGATTAACCAGGAGAAAACCGGAGCTGCTCTAAAAACAGGCTTATGAGGCGCATCTGTCAGCACTAAGGTTTGGATCGAAATATACACTGACAGATACAGGGGAGGGCAGAGGCATTCACCGATAGCTAACAAGGGGCACTGCTCTGTCTGAAGCTCTGTTACTCGAGTCGACTTTAATCTGAGCTTTGTTTTGACACAATCTGACCAGAAAGAACTGACTACAAGTGAGCCAATTTGTGCTGTCAAACAAGTCCCTCTCAAATAACATTACAGTCACAAGCTAGCTAGCATTAGGCAACCGTTTTTAACGTCAAACACCTAAACAGGTCCATGAACGCTCATACTGATCACAGGCTCCTGTAAATAAGTTGTTTAAATCCATTTTGGGTTTTCAGACGAGCTAAAAATGTACTTGGCAGTGCTTGCTAATGCATTGTGTCACCATGGTAACTGCTGAACATTCAACCATAGATATATATGGAGTCCCCCCAGTGTGATTACAATAGATGCAAAATTTTCTTTCTGCCCATTGCTACAAATTGATCACGTTGCTACTGCCGATGCTACCCGGAGTTACGCTACTTTAAAGTTCCATCATATAAGAAAATAAATGAGAAAAGGGCTGCACAATGTGGAGAAATATCTAATTGTGACTATTCTGACAAGTCACAATTAGATTTGCAATTTATGTTTTAATACTAGGATTCTGATCAAATTTTAAACACATCCAGAAGAACTGACAAAAAGACTGAAATCTGAACTGACACACTAATACAAAAATCACATTTCAGAACATGTGTGTAGCATAGACTGTAACTATAAATAGACATACTGTAGCTAACCAGCTAGCAGCCATGTTCCAAATAGGAAGTGAACATGGCTGCACTTCCGGCTCCATCGACTCTGGTTCCAATTCACTCTGTATTGAAAAAAACGTGGCTCTCCTGTCTGTAACTGCTGCTGGTTCAGACTCCGCATTTTGGTCTTAAAATGTTCGTATTAACCAGCTCTACATGATCCTGGTGTTTTTATTTAACTATTTTGTCCATAAATCAATTCCTATTCCTAAGATGGAACTTGACTCCAAATTCACTCCTATAACTGCTAGCCTCTGTGAGCTTCATTTGACTGGACCCAAACGCAATAGGTGAAGTCACACTGCCTTAGTCCACTTCTTTAAACAGTCTATGGTTTGTACAGATCTAAACTACAGGGTTGTTTTATGGTTGTTTGCGAAGGAAATTATGATTCTTCAAAAACTTCAAATTGTTTTTTGCAGTCCTATAATGTTATGTGATGGCAGAGTGTGCGTTTGTCTGAATAGCTGTGGGCTGGGAGAGATCACACTGAAGTTCTGACCAAAGCTGCAGACTTTTACACTGCGTCCTCACGTCCACTGCTAAAACGACACCAATGATACTACAAACTCCACCAACTGTCTCACACCACTTTAACAAAACCCATGTGAATAATACAAGGTTTGTGATTCATTAGGATAGACTAGTATCACTTTCAGCCAATCCCTTTAATGACTGAACAGAGTTAGGACATGATTTTTCCCCCATGTCTTTGAGCAGTCAGCCTTGCCCCAGTACAGATATATATTGTATAAGCAGATCAAAATAAGTCTGTTGTGTACTGTCTGCACCTAATTACAAAGCATTTTTTGATGTCTCTGAACCAGGAAGTCTGCTGCTGGGCATGCTAGTTGTTGATGGCAAAACTCTGCTCTGGTCTCTTGCATTTTCAGTCAATTACAAGTGTATTTACTGTTTAAAAATAATCTTTGAAAATGCATGCATTCTTACTGTTAGCAACCTGAAGGTGCTTGAAGGTTCTTGTCTCCATGGAGATTGTCGCCGTGGACGTTTAATGCCATACTGATGAAAAATCATAGACTGCATGTTATTAATGTTCATATCTTGATATATGGACAAAATGGCGAAATACACCAGGATCATGTAGAGTGGGTTCATTTCTGTCCTGTGAATGTGACTTTTTTAGTATCGATACCTGCTCAAATGAGTATCTAGTTTCGATATTGATTACTATCTGGTTTTCAAAACTTGTGACAACCTTAAATGCATTACCACCTTATGTGTGAGTGAGCAGAGATAATGGCAGGAATAACACAAAATGGCTGCTTAAGTCATGTTTATTTTAGTTTAAATGACTCTTCTTTAGTGTAATTTATTTTGCATTTTCAGTGTTTATGGGTTCACCACTCGTCTCCTGTGCGTCTGTACCAAAGCACAGATTCACAATGCCCTGGGAACATGAACGTGTCTGCTCTTGAGTGGCAATTACATCCAAATGTTACACACCTAAAACAGTGCAGATTTCATACAGGAAATACAAGAGGCAAAGAGGGTCAAACTTCAAACTACAGCAACATCAGAGGAGCCAAAAAAAGCAAAAAGCAATTACTTCTATAACTGCTACTGCAGTAATGTTTAGTTTTTATGGCAGTTTTATTAAAGATGCACTGAGTAAGTTTCCTGATGGAGGGTCTGCCACATGCTTGTCTCCATGGAGATGTTACCAGTCTCGGCCAAGGGAGCCTTTCCCCCCCTTATTCTACCTGCCCCGGGAGTTTTCACATGTCATCACACTGGCTGTGTATATTCCTCCCAGTGCTAACGCAGAGAATGCTTGTGACACTCTGCTCTCCTGCATCAGCTCTCTTCAGACTCAGCATCCACAGGCCCTCTTCCTCACCACCGGGGACTTCAACCATGCATCTCCCTCATCTGTCCTGCCAACATACACCCAGTATGTGACCTGCCCTACAAGAGACAATAAAACTTTGGACTTATTCTTTGCCAACGTCAAGGAGGCCTACATCTCATCACCCCTCCCCCCCCTGGGAAGAGCAGACCACAACATCATCCATTTGAGGCCTGTGTACGAACCGCTTGTGCGCAGGCAGCCTGTGGAGCCCCGAGTGGTGAAGAGGTGGACAGCAGAGAGCGAGGAGGCTCTGAGGGACTGCTTTAGCACCACTGTGTGGACAGAGCTCTGCCAGCCCCATGGGGAGGACATCAATGCTATCACGGACTGTATTACAGACTACATTAACTTCTGTTTTGAAAACACTGTACCCTCTCGGACGGTGCGGTGTTTTCCAAACAACAAGCCGTGGATTAACTCGGACATCAAAGCTCTGCTGAAGGAGAAGAAGAGAGCTTTCAGGTCCGGGAACAAAGAGGAGCTGAGGACTGTACAGGGGAAGCTGAGGAAGAAGATCAGACAGGCTAAGGCCAACTTCAGGAGGAAGATGGAACAGCAGCTGCAGCAGCGGAATGTCAGGGAGGTGTGGAGAAGTATGAAGAGTGTCTCTGGTTTCAGCCCTCCGCCCGTCCAGACAAAGGGAGACCAACAGTGGGTGAACGATCTGAATTCTCACTTCCTGAGGTTTGATCAATCACCCACTCCTCCCCCCGCACCGCTGCATGGGCTCACCTTGTCTCCTGCACAAAGGCCCAGACTGCCACCACTTCACACCTCTGCCTCAGCCTCAGCCCCCCAGCCCCTGAATCCACATCAAGAACTCAGCCAGACCTCCAGCACACACCCCTGCTCTTTGTCTGTCACAACAGCTCAGGTTAGGAGAGAACTGAGCCGGATAAGGAGTAGGAAGGCTGCTGGACCAGACGGGATCAGCCCCAGGCTCCTTAAGTCCTGTGCAGATGAGCTGTGTGGAGTTATGGAGCATGTCTTCAACCTGAGCCTGAAGCTGAAGGTGGTGCCACAGCTCTGGAAGACCTCCTGTGTGGTACCTGTGCCCAAGACACCGCACGCCAAAGACCTCAACAGCTTCAGGCCAGTGGCTCTCACGTCTCATCTGATGAAGACTCTGGAGAGGCTCGTCCTGGGTCACCTCCGCTCTACGGTGAGCTCAGCGATGGACCCGCTGCAGTTCGCGTATCGGCCCGGCATCGGAGTGGAGGACGCCATCATCTCTCTGATGCACCGCTCACTGTCCCACCTGGAGAGGCCCGGCAGCACTGTGAGAATCTTGTTCTTTGACTTCTCCAGTGCTTTCAACACCATCCAGCCGCTGCTCCTGAGGGACAAGCTGGAGTGGGCAGGAGTGGACTGTGACCTGGCTGAGTGGATCCTGGACTACCTCACAAACCGGCCCCAGTTTGTGAGAGCCCAGGACTGCGTGTCTGACCTACTGACCTGCAGTGTGGGGGCGCCCCAGGGCACTGTCCTCGCACCCTTCCTCTTCACCCTTTATACTGCAGACTTCAGACACAACACGGACAGCTGCGTCCTGCAGAAGTTCTCCGATGACTCCGCCATCATCGGTCTCATCACGGACGATGACGACGCGGAGTACAGAGGACTAACGCAGGACTTTGTGGACTGGTGTCACCGGAACCATCTTCTCATCAACGCGGGGAAGACCAAGGAGATGGTGGTGGACTTCCGCAGACGCCACTCTACTGCCCCCTCACCAGTGAACATCCAGGGAAGAGACATTGAGAGAGTGGACTCTTACAAGTACCTGGGTGTGCATCTGAACAATAAACTGGACTGGACTCATAATACAGATGCACTGTACAGGAAGGGCCAGAGTCGGCCCTATCTCCTGAGGAGACTGCGGTCCTTTGGCGTGAGAGGGCCACTCCTGAGGTCCTTCTATGACTCTGTGGTGGCATCAGCCATCCTGTATGGTGTGGTCTGCTGGAGCAGCAGCGTCACAGAGAGGGAGAAGAAGAAACTGGACAAGATCATCAAGAAGTCCAGCTCAGTCCTGGGCTGTCCTCTGGACTCGGTGCAGCAGGTTGGGGACAAGAGGGTCCTGGCTAAACTCATGTCTATGCTGGACCATGAGGGTCACCCCCTGCAGGACGCCCTGTCTGCTCTGGAGAGCAGCATCAGTGACAGACTGATTCACCCTCGCTGTGTTAAGGAGAGATTTCGCAGGTCTTTCCTTCCTGCTGCTGTCAGACTGTATAATGAACAATGCTAGTCATGTGTCATTCCCATAGCAACCATGTGTCATCTCCATAGTAATAATAACAATGTGCAATATTATTTAAAGTCACTGTACCTGCTATTATTTATTTACCCACCACTGTCCATCACTGCAATGTACACAATCATCTCAGAATCAAAAACACTTATTGTGCAATGTTCCTGTGCCTTTTAGCTTAGCTTACAGTGTTGTGTTTTTTAGTTGATTGTAAATACTTATTATTATTTATCTTGATTTTGATGCATGCTCTTATTTTCCTACTGTTTCTGTAACTTGCGTTGTGACACTGCAATTTCCCCATTGTGGGACAAATAAAGGATTATCTTATCTTATCTTATCTTATCCAACCTTTCGCTGCTTTGTACCCCTGGCATTGGGGGCAGCGCCCACGTGGCTGCAGGATCCGGATGGCTGCTTGCCTACACTGGGTTAACTCCACACCCCTCTCCTCCCCAGTTGCAAGTCTAGTCACAATGTTTGTACTGTGTTTTGATTATGTGCTGAATTTGCTGAGGTGGTTTTTTTTGTGTACTGGTCCCATATTGTGTACTGGTCCCATATTATGCCCCGACAGGAGTACTGTCTGAGCGCTGTTCTCTTTTTTTCTCCTCACCCTATCCTCATGTGATGCTGCTTTGTTTCTTCCTATTTGCTACCTGTCTCCTGGTCCGGTCCATGTCTTAGTCTCCCTATGTCATATTGTACTGTTTGTACTGTGTTTGTAATGTGTGGATGGGGGGACAAGTCCAATTTCAATTCCTTTGTATGTCTAGTACATGTGAAGAAATTGACAAATAAAGACCATTCATTCATTTCAGAACATGTTTGTATTGGTGTAAACTACAGGGTTAGCAGATTTTCTACAGAATAAGACTGAATATTTTGTTGTTTGTAGGCACTTAAAGTTGCACCATGTAACTTTTTGGTTGGGTGTCCATTACCAGCTTGTTTCTATGGATATGTCATTCCTCTGCCTGGAATGTTCCACAGTATGACATTAAGCAGCTCTACCTTACATTTATTCAATTACAGGTGGTTTTATAGCTCAGAAATACCTAGAAAAACGTGCATTCTGACTGTGAGTCCGAAGTGAAATATTCCAGCCAAAGTAATAACATCTCCTTAGAGAAAAGCATTTGACAGACCCTCCACCAGAAAACTTACACAATGCACCTTAAAGGGGTGGGTTTTTATGTAAAATTGAGGTATTTCTACCATGTTACAGTACTGTTCCCTTAACAAAAACATGCCTGAAAAAAAGTTTTCAATGTCATCCATGCATGTTTGAGTAATCAGTCGATCTTTTTCCTTACAGTTAGCAATAACAATACTGTACAAGGCTCCGCCCATAAGCCTACATCACCCATGCTCCTGCACGGACATTTTCCAAAAAGCACGATGCAAAACAATACACTACAACTTGACAAACCTGATGCAATGTGCAGTAATTTCATCAGCAGGAGGCACACTGATTGTGTTGTGATATTACTCTGAAGGGGGCGTGAGTTAACACAGGGAGCAAAAGGACTTAAAAGGGCTAAACTTTTTAATACGTTGTTTTCAACAAATATAGCATTTTCAAAACAATAAAAGGTCATGGTGATCTAAATGTTTTATGTTATCAATGAATAGGACTACCCCCTCTTTAATAAAGTGCAGTCTTTTCACTTCTTCCTATAATAAAGCATTTCACATTCAGTGTTGTTGACATTTCGTTCCATTTGCTTTGGAGAGACTCAACTGAAAACTGTGTGAATCTCCAACAATGAAGCGTTCCTTTTGTGTTGTACTTTTGTCACAGGCATCTCACTGGCGGTTTCACGTCAGTGGCACAAGTGTTACTACTACAAACGTTATTACTACGAATCCTCACATGCTCTTTCACCAAATGTGACTGAGAACAGAGAGAATGGGACAATGGAGAGAGCTCTGGAGAAATACGTGAGTAGAGAAGGATCTAAAATGTCAGGAAACAGTTTCAATAAAATGGAATGAAGATTAAGAGAACACTACAACAAGACAACAAGCCAAATGCAGGTATAAGTTTTGCTTGTAACTAGGGCTGTCAGAAGTATTGAATATCAGATACTAATCAATACTACAACTAGTACCGAAAATAGATGCTCATTTCCTGAAGCTTTCCTGAATATTAGAATGATCAGAACAAGTATAAGAGCACATAGACTAGTATACCCCCATGGACTACTATGGAACCTACAGGACCACTGAGGGATTACACACATATAAGGACACATGGGAATAGAAAAGAAAGTACTACCATTTAACGTTGAAAATCATGGCATGGTAATCAGTATTGAGTATCGAGTCTCTTACTTACTATTAAAATTAGAGATGCAAAGATGCAGCTTTTTATGTTCTGATACAAATGTCGATACTTTGGCTTTCAGTATCTGCCGATACCTGATATCAACCAATACCAGGGCAGAGATTGAAAATTTTGTATTAATCTTTTATGAATGAAACAAATAAAGAAATGAAAAATGAAATGAAATGAACAGTTATCCGTATTATGAGTTTTGTAACGCATTTATCATATAAAATCATTACAGAACAAAACAACTTTGATACAAATACAAGTTCAATATTACAAGGTGTTTTGGGCCAATATTGGTAAGTCAATCGTCTTATTACACCAATTTATAAACCAAAATGGGGTATCTTGGGACCGATATACAATCCATAAAAATTTCAAATATCGGCGCAGATATTCGATTATTAGGGCATCCCTAATTGAAATACAGTTTGAAATCTTCATTTCGTGGCAATACTAGTTGTATTACATTTAGTTCAGGCACTTTTGCTGTTCCACATTATGGCATTAATCTTATCCATCTCCATCGAGACAGGTAGGTGACAGCACCACACTGGACAGCTCAGATAAACTTTTGGACTCTTGTCTCGTGTGTGTCCTGTCCACCTCCTCAGAGATCAGGACGGCAACAGCTCAGTCTGAACTACTACACTGTCTGACACCAAGAGAGAGAAGAAAGAAGGAGGAATACAGAAGGAGAGGGATATGGACAGAGAGAAAGAAAAGAGAAAGAAAGGGAGAGGGAGTAAGTCACAGGGAGATGGACTGATAGTCTAGTTCCCATTACCACGTGTCGTTTGGGTTTAATGGACAGGTGAAGATTTGTGTGAGAGTCTACTGAGCTGACAGGTGATGAGAGAAGAGTCCAGTGACAGGGATAGAGACAGAGACAAGACTACTGACTCAAATTAATTTCTTTTCGAGTGTCCCAATAATGATTTTGGCAATACAGAAATGTCTTTAAAGGTCCTATATTACACAAAACTGACCCCTGTGCTTTACTTCGATCTAAACTAATACTGTTAAAAGGTCCAATATTAGGCTATTTTCAGATCTATGTTCTAATGTTGTTTCCTCATCAAAAACACACCTGGAGTTGTGTTTTGTTTCATTCACATGTTTAACACACAAACCCTATGTATTTAGGCTGAGTTCTTCTCTCAAACCGAAAACACTCTGTTCCACCTTGTGATTTCACCATGTGGTAATACGGGAAGTGCTCCACTGTGTTTTTTAAACTCCATACACCTTCACCAGAATGTGGATAATGTCAGGCCTGGAATTGCCAATCTCTGAACTAAAGGTAAAAGGAGCTGTTAACTCTAAAACCACCACTACATGACATCACGAAGTGGAACAAAGCATTTTGAGCTTTGGAGATGTAAACTAATAAAGGGTTACGTAAACATGTGTGAATGAAACTAAACACAACTCAACACAGCAAACAGGTATGTTTTTGGCAAGATAACAGCATTATAACATGACTTAAATCTCACGAGTCACTTTTGTACTTTTGTGTGATAGAGGCCTTCAAAAATGACATTACTATTTAAAGTGTATAGTTCTCCTAAAAACCTGAGCTTGTGTGACTTGAATGTGTGTGATGAATGGAGCCAGGCGCTGCTCTCCTCAGCATTTTCACTGTTCAGTGTGACTCCAGGTGGAACTGCTTCACAAACACACACACACACAGAGACACAGACACAGCACTTTAAGGACCAATATGAACACCCCTCTAATCCTTCAGCTAGGTTCTTCTGACCAAGACCCAGGCTCATGTCTCTCCATCTGCAATAACTAAAAAAATTGACTTAATGTTGTTACCTCCTCAAAAACATACCTGGTCATGACATCACAAGGTGGACGTTTATGTGTTAAACATGTGTGAATAAAACAAAACACAACTCTACATATGTTTGTGATGAGTAAACTACATAACAGAAAATTGGCCTTTTAAACAGCTGTAATTATTAACCTACTTGCACTGTCCTGCCCTACTGTACATTTTATATATTTTATAATTTGGTGTTTTGGTTCAAGATTATTATCTGAAATCCAGTTGGTTTAAACTTAAAATGACTCTCTCTGATCTGAATGGTCACTAACTAAACCCCAGCCCCTGCACCAGTCATGAGTCAGTGCTAATGCAGCCTCTGCAGCTCAGCTCACATGAGACATGTTCTGTCCATATACTGAAAATGAGACAAACTCTCCTCTCTCTCTCAGTTCTCTCAGTTTATCATGTCCAGAGAAACATCTGGACAAGAGTTGGATGGACAGAAGAGAGAGAGAAAGAGAGCGAGAGAGACAGACGAAGAAAGGGAGTTCACTCTTCACTCTTTGAAATGTTTGTCTTTGGCTCAAATGCTCCTGAGTCCTGAAAGGAGTCTGTTTGAGATCCAGAATACACACCTACTTTACAAATGATGTGAGTCTGGTCCAGACTCACCATCTCAACTCCAATCTCCCTGAGTTCAGATGGGCGTGATTGACAGGTGGATTAGCCAATCAGCAACAAGCTTATCCGTCCCTATCAAAACAAATATGGCTTATATATATATATATATATATATATATATATATATATATATATATATATATATATATATATATATATATATATATATATATATATACTTTCAAGTGAGAGAAATGTGATTTTATTTGTTAGGTGACCAATGAGCTCCTTTGTTTCACATGTGCCACTGAAATCAACTAATCTGATTGGACGATCATGTTCAGTTCTGACTTGAGGCGTGACAGAGGGAGCAGTGACAAGTCTGTTATTTCAATAATGATACTTCCAAACTTAAAGCTGCACACTGTAACTTTTCTTGTGGAGGGTCTGCCACCTGCTTAGTACAAACAGATGCTATTGCTTTGCCTTGGAATGTTCCACAGTATGGCATTAAAATGTTGTTTTTATTGTGTAACAAAATATCTGGAAAACATGTATTCTTACTGTGAATGGACTCACCTCTCCACAGATCTCACTTGTTACTTGGCCAGGTTTTGTTTGTTTCCATGGAGGCAGAAAACTTTAATGCCATAATGTGGAATATTCCAGGCAAAGCAATAATATCTCCATGGAGACAAGCAGGTCATGAGTCCTCCACCAGAAAAGTCCCACAGTGTTGCTTTAAGAAACAGTGACGTCCAATCAGATTTTTTTCTACATCGAATCATGTCTAATTTAGTGTGAACAGAAAAAGGACAACAACAGCTTGAAGGCAAACAGGGAAACCTCTCTCCTCCTACTCATCCCTCCATCTCTCTCTTTCTCCCACACAAAACCACAAACGCTATTTTTGGAGTGTGTCACTGAAGAGGAACTAAGCAAAAGAAGAGAGGAGACGACTGACAGGTACAGCAGAGAAAGAGAGGGGGAAGAAAGAGCTGGAGACTGAGAGAGACAGGAGAGAGAGCACGGAGGGGGAGTAAGGAGGGACAGAGAAGAGAGAAAGAGATGAGAGGGGAGGATAGGTGGATAGGAGACAGGGGAGAGAGAGTGTTTGAGAAAAAGGGGAAGGGGAAGAGAGAAGGAATAAGAGAACAGACAGAAAAGAAAAAGAGTGGAGGTAAAGAGAGAGGGAGTGGAGAGAAAGTGGGTGGTAGAGAAAGAGGAAAAGGGTGAGGAGAGAGAGGGAATAGAGCAAAGACAAGAGAAGAGGGAGATTAGGGGAGAGAGAGAAGAGCCTGAAAAGGGGGAGGCAGAAGATACGAAAGAGGGAAAAGGGATATAGAAAAATAGAGAGCGAGAGAAGGGGTAAAGAGAAAGAGGGGAGATAGGGGTACAAAAAGAGGGATAGAAAGGAGAGGAAAAAGAGAGGTGGCAGAGAGAGGAAGAGGGAGAGAGAAGAGAAGAATGTGAAAGAGAGAGAGACGAAATGAAGAATAAAAAATGAAACATGAGCAGGTGGGGGGATGTGTTTGAGAGACGCTTCCTGCTGTTTGGCCATAAACTATTGACCTGCTCTTCAAAAGGAGAGCGAGGAATGAAGGGGTAAACAGAGAGGGGAGAGAGGAGAGAGACAAGAGAGAAAGAGTGAGGGAGGAAAGGGAGAGGAAAAAGGGGGGGCAGAGGGTAAGAGGAGGGGAATAGTGAGAAAGGAGAGCGAGAGGATGGAGCAATGGAGGGATGGTGAAAGTATAGACGATGGCTGGGAGAAAAAGGTGGAGAAATAATGACAAGATATAACAAAATATTGGTCCTCTCTCTCCTCTTCCACTCTCTCTTCCTTTTCTCATTCTCTCCTACCTCTCCTCTCCCTTTTTCTCCCATCTTCTCCCTCTCTTCAGCCCCTGCTTTCTCTCTCTGCCTTCTTTCTCCATATTTCTACTGTCTTTCCTCCCTTTCTCTCTCAATCTTTCTTTCTCCTTCTCCCTCTCTCTCTCCCTTTTCTTCCTTTCTCTCTGTCCCTCTAGCTCTCTTCCTCTCGTATCTCTCTCTCCCACCCCTATATCTCTCTCTCCATCTCCTCGCTCTTCCTCTCCGCTCTTCTTTTCCTCCATCCTCCTTCCTCTCTCCGCTTGTCTTCTTACAGGTCGCACATCAGTTTTTCTGTTTGACTGGAAACAGAGAGACACTTAAGAGAATCCAGAGTGAGTCACAGTGACATCACCACACTACGTTTCCCAGAAGCCCCTGCACTGCCTCATCAGTCAATCAAATCATACTTTGTCCTTTACTAATGCACTCTTTCAAAGACTGCAAACAGGAAGGAAAGGCTGACACATACATGAATCTATTGTATAAAGTAATAGTAGTAGTAGAAGTAGTAGCTTTACCTGATTTTTATTGTGTTAAAGGGCCCATATTAAGCTATTTTCTGATCTCTGTTCTAATATAGTTTCCTCATCACAAACAGACCTGGAGTTGTGTTTTGTTTGATTCACACAAAACACAAAAACCCTGCAGATTTAGGCTGAGTTCTTCTCTCAAACTAAAAAAAGCACTCTGTTAATTTCAGGTAATTTCAGACCTGGGATTGCTAATCTCCACTGAACTAAAGGTAAAAGGAGCCCTTAATTTGAAAACTACCACTTCATGACATCACAAAGCGTAACATGGACATACAGTCCCTGACAAAAGTCTGGTCGCTTATCCATTTTGTAGAAACAAAAGCTTACAACCTGACTTTAAATTAATCGATTGGTTTTAGAAATGTCTCATATGAAAGCTAAAACCCTCCCAAATTATGCTCAATATACTAAAATAAATTTGCTTCACTGAAGAAAGATTGATCATTTAATGAACACAGAAAGGTCAGATTTTGGCAAGACAAAAGTCTTGTCGCCTTGTCATATGATGCACCCAATCCTAGATTACAGCCTCACCTGTGATCAGTTACTGATCAATCAATTAGTGGGTGTGTATAAAAAGAACCCCAGCCCACCAGACCTTCACATCAACTGCAACTTGACCTCTGATAACATGCCTAAGATCCACCCTGAGACCAAAGCGTTAATTATCAAGAGGCTGAAGACCAGATCCACTGCTGAGGTGGCTGACACCTTCAATGTGTCTCAGCGTCAAGTACAAAGAATAAGAAAAAGATCTTAAAAGACTGGAGATGTTTTTGACAAGCCCAGGTCCGGCAGACCCCGCAAGACAACTGCTCGGGAGGACCGTTTGTTGATTCGAAAATCCAAGGCCAGCCCCTTTTCCACTGCAGCAGAGCTCCACCAGGCCTGGTCACGTCAAGTCCCTGTGTCAACCACAACAGTTTGTAGAATTCTGTCTCGAAATGGCCTCCATGGTCGAATCAGTGCACAGAAACCAGCACTAAACAAAAGGCAATTAAAAAACCGTGTGGCATTTGCCAAGGCCCACAGCCTGCTAAAAGGATGGACACTGGAAAAGTGGCAGAAGTGGTGAATTTCTCAGATGAATCCTCGGTTGAATTACATCACAGCCGCCGCCAATATTGCAGGAGACCTACTGGAGCCCGCATGGATCCAAGATTCACCCAGAAAACAGTTAAGTTTGGTGGCGGAAAAATCATGGTCTGGGGTTACATCCAGTATGGGGGTGTGCGAGACATTTGCAGGGTGGAAGGCAATATCAATAGCCTAAAATATCAAGAAGTATTAGCTACCTCTTACATTCCCAACCATAAAAGGGGTCAAATTTTGCAGCAGGATGGTGCTCCATCGCATACTTCTATGTCTACATCAAAGTTCCTCAAGGCGAAGAAGATCAAGGTGCTCCAGGACTGGCCAGCCCAGTCACCAGACATGAACATCATTGAGCATGTCTGGGGTAGAATGAAAGAGGAAGCATGGAAGGCAAAACCAAAGAATCTTGATGAACTCTGGGAGGCATGTAAGACTGCTTTCTTTGCTATTCCTGATGACTTCATCAACAAATTGTATGAATCATTGTCGAACCGCATGGATGCAGTCCTTCAAGCTCATGGAAGTCATACAAGATATTAAATATGGATCTCACAGCACCACTACTTAATTCACTGACGTTATGCAACATATTTTTGTATTTGAAGTAAATTATTTGTTCAATTTTCTGTAGGCGACAAGACTTTTGTCTTGCCAAAATCTGACCTTTCTGTGTTCATTAAATGATCAATCTTTCTTCAGTGAAGCAAATTTATTTTAGTATATTGAGCATAATTTGGGAGGGTTTTAGCTTTCATATGAGACATTTCTAAAACCAATCGATTAATTTAAAGTCAGGTTATAAGCTTTTGTTTCTACAGAATGGATAAGTGACAAGACTTTTGTCAGGGACTGTACAAGTCTGTATCGTTCATGTTTAAGGAATCAGTATTGAAGATGATTTTTCTTTGGTTTTTTTTTCACCACTGACTACGTCGCCGCTAATGCTAATCACCTGGTCACTTAGTCGCTCCTTGCCCCCCTTTTCCACCAATCCCTCCTTTTTAACCAAAAAAAAAAACTCAAATAAAAAATTGTGAGATCAATATTTCGTCTCTTCTCTGTAAAAAAAACAAAAAACAAAATAAACCTCTCAACAGAGCGGTACCACTCGAGTGTGCTGTTGCCGTCTGGTGCCTGGAGTAAAATAACTCTAGAGGAGCAGTGATGGACAGATGACAGACGGACTGCGAGAGAGAGGGAGAAAGAGAGAGAAAGAGAGAGGGAGAAAGAAAGAGCAAGAGAAAGATTGAGCGGGAGGAAGAGAGATGACAGACGGACAGATAAAGCAAGAAAGCGGGAGGAAGAGGGGGAGAGAGAGTGAGGCGAGAGGGGGGCAAATAGAGAGGGGAGCAGGAGGGAGATAGATTGAGAAGGAGAGAGATCAGAGACAGATAGAAAGAGAGGGAGGGAGAGAGTGAAGGCAAAGAGAGAGAACGGGAGGGAGGTGAAAAGAAAAAGATTGAGAGGGAGAGATGACAGATGGACAGGAAGAGAGAGAGGCAGAGAGAGAGCAAGAGGGAGGAGGAAAGAGAGATTGAGAGGGAGAGAGCGGGAGATGACAGATGGATAGAAAGAAAGAGCGAGAGGTAGGGCGACAGAGAAGAGAGGGAGAAAGAGAGCAGTGATGTACAGATGACAGACAGAGAGAGGGGTCGGTAAACACAAATCTGGAATGGTAAAAAAAAAACCTCAGACATAAAATATGTAAAAAAAAAAAAAAATCCTATTTACAAAGAAACAGATGAGAAAATCTGGGAAAATATTGAATTATAATTTGAATAGATTTTTGAATGTGTATTAGTCATCTGAAATCTGAACTTTAAACTAACCCACAAATCCGATGTATTTTAGAACATGTTTGTAGAGGTCTGAACATCAGGGTGAACAGCTTTTACACAGAATAAGATCTAGATTCTTTGAACTTTGAACTTTAAATATTAAGAGATTTTGGTGTTTGCAGAAGAAGTTATTAATGATATAATTGGTCCTTAAGTTCATTTTTTATGAAAAACTATATGGGAATAAAAATAGACTATGGTCATTGTAGTAGTAGAAGTTGTAGTAGTAGAAGCAGTAGAAGCAGTAGAAGCAGTAGTAGCAGTAGGCGCTTAAGTATTAGTAGTAGTAGTTGTAATGAGTCCTTATAGTTGTAGTAAAATGGTAGTTCCTATTTGAACCACTATGTTTCCTATAAAAACACAATGTTCCGCACTGAGCTTTTCTGGGCCATGTGTCTCTTGCAGTGACATCACCACAGGCCCCTCCCTTCCCCGCTCTGCTCCTCTGCTTACTACCTCGCCGCTAATGCTAATCACCTGGTCACATGATCGCCCTTACCCCCCTTTTCCACCAATCAGGGGCCGGGGCCAGCACACACATCCATGCGCGCAGGCTGCACATGGAGAGCGTGGGCCTGCAGTCAAAACAAACACTGGTCTGAAGCAGCGGGGGGTTAATCAGTGAATTAAAGGTGAATTATGGAACTTTTCAGGTGGAGGGTCTGCTGTCTGCTCGTCTCCATGGAAGTCATGTCACGTCACTTGCTCTTTGCACTGTCGGTTTGCACTGTTGTTCTGATGCTCTGTATATACTTGAATATTTTTATTTTTATTATATATCTTAATCTTTTTGCATGCTCTTACTTTATTCAAATAGTGATACTTTATTATCATTATTATTATTATTATCCTTTATAACTGTGATATCTCTACTTGTATTATTATTATTATTATTATTATTATTCAGTGTTCTATGTTGCACCTTATCACCAAAGCAAGTTCCTAGTCTGTGAATTGTGTTCACTGACAATGGCAATAAAAGCTTTTCTGATTCTGATTCTGATTCTGATGCTGGACCTTTGCCTGGAATGTTCCACAGAAAAACTCCAAAGAGACAAGAAAGTGATGTTAACAAACAAAACTATAAACAACTTTTTTTTTTATAGTTTTAAAATAGTTTAAAGCGGCATTATTTACACTTTTAAAAAAAGTGTATCACCAATTAAGAAAATAAAACTGGAGAAGGACATCACAGTGGGCATGTACCAGTGGAGGTAAAAACCAGTAGAACAGCGCAATAACGTCTTGAATACAGGAGAATAAAGATGACTCAAACATGCACAAGTCACTCTAAATACAACTTGCATGTTTTTCTGGTTTGTTTTTTCAGTGACATATTCATCAGCATCAGATCTGTTCATATTGTAACTAAAGGTCATAAAGCTACAGTATAGACCTAGAAATTGATGACAGTCCTGTATTTTTGTACTTTTCTTCACAAGTTTTTTCCACAAACAGGTCATATATTATGTAAAATAAGAGTCTTGTGAGGTTATTGTTACCTCCTCAAAAACATAGATGAAGTGTTTTGTTTCATTCACACACATTTGAGTAACTTATTATTAGTCTGTCTACATCTCCAAAGCTCTAAATGCTCTGTTCCACCTTCTGATGTCATGAAGCGGTAGTTTTCAAGTGAACAGTTCCTTTTACCTTTAGTTTAGTAGAGATTGGCAATTCGAGGGCTGAAATTATCCAAATGATTCTAGTGAAGATGTGTGGAGTTTAAAAACACAGTGGAGCACTTTCTGTATCACCACATGTACCACATACCTCATTATGTAACTTTTCCAGTGGAGATGTTATTGCTTTCTGGCATTAAACCTTTCCATTTTCATGGAGACCAAACCAGACCAAGTTACAGGTTAGACCTGTGGAGAGGCGACCCCGCTCACAGTCAGAATGTCTGTTTTTCTAGGTGTTTTTGAGCTATAAAATTACCTGTAATTGAATAAATGTGAGATAGAACTGTTTAATGTCACACTGTGGAACATTCCAGGCAGAGCAATGACATATCCATCGAAACATGCAGGTGATGAACCCCAAAACAAAAAGTTACACAGTGCACCTTTAAACATCATATGCCCCTTTTATAAATAAACAAAATGCAGAATTGTTATCAGTGAGCACATCTGGAGCAGTGGAACGGAGCTGCTGACGAGACTGAGCTTAAACCCGAGTGACCCCGACTCAGACCAAAGATGTGACGAGTTTGAGCCGTCCACTTCAGCTTTTGTAAACAACCACTGTCTCCAGGCAAAAACACACCAAGCTGCAGGGAAGAAGGAGGGGGGGTAAAGAGGGGGAGGGAGGAGAGAGACCAAGAGAGGGGGAGGAGACAAAGAGAGGGAGGGAGAGAGGTGGGGGATGAGAGAGGGGAGTGAAAGACGAGAGAGGAGAGAAAGAAAGGAGAGAGAGACATGAGAGAAAAAGGAGAGAGTGAAGAGAAAGAGAGAAGAGAAAGAGAGAAGAGAAAGAGAGGAGAAAAAGAGAGGAGAGAAAGAGAGGAGAGAAAATGAGGGGAGAGAGATGGGGGGGGGAGAGATGAGACAGAAAAGGGGGAGAGGGAAGGGAGGGGAGACAGGGAAGGAGAGAGGGAGTGAGAGAGTGGGGGAGACAGAGAGAGGAAGAAGAGACATGAAGGAAGAGAGAGGGAGGGCAGAGGGAAAAGAGAGGAAGAGAGAAAGGGCGAGGAGAAGGAAGAGGAGGGAGAGAGAGAGACAGAGAGAGGGGAACAGAGAGGGAGAGAAAGAGAGAGTAAATCAATGAAGCGTTGGGAGCAGATATGATGGACACACACCAGGAAGGGGGGGTCTAAGTGCCCACACACAGTGACTCATCTCTGGTTACAGAAAAACAACAGGGGGTAAGAATAGTACAGTAGTAGTAGTAGTAGTAGTAGTAGTAGTAGTAGTAGTAATAAAAGATGTAGTAGTAGTAGCAGTAGTAAAAGATGTAGCAGCCATTTGTTTTTGCTTTTTATTTCTTAATTTTTTATCTTCCTGAAGTTTGTTGTCAAAAGTATTGAAAGTCTGATACTAACTGATACTGACACCAATACCGAAACTAGATACTCATTTGAGCAGGTTTCAATACTAAAAAAGTCCCATTAGCAGGACAGAATTGAACCTTTCCTGAATGTCTTTAGAATGATGTTGAGCTGTATCAGAACAAGTATAAGAGCACATAGACTAGTATACACCCATGGACCACTATGGAACCTACAGACCCACTGAGGGATTACACAGATATAAGGACACATGGGAATAGAAAAGAAAGTACTACCATTTAATGTGGAAAATCAAGACAACAAAGAATCACTGAATTAAGGAGGCAACAGAAATTCAAAAACATGCCCATGGGCGATAAACCGGGACAAGGGGGCCTTTTTACTGTCACACACCTGATACTGTCCTGACGAACTTGATGGCGCTGTCGGTCAGAAAGAAGAATCTACTAGAATAAATTATCGGTTACTGCTGCTGTCAGACTCCTCATTTGGGTCTTAAAATGTTCATATTACACTCTACATGATCCTGGGGTTTTTATTTCACCATTTTGTTCATAAATCAATTCTTATTACTAATATGGAACACTCAAAATTCACCCCTATAACTGCTAACGTCTGTGAGCTTCATTTGACTGGAGCTGAATGCTACGGGTGACGTCACACTCCCATAGTCCACTTCTTTAAACAGTCTGTGGGATGAGCCAAAGAACCTCATTGGACTAGTAACAGTAGTAGTAGTAGTAGTAGTAGTAGTAGTAGTAGTAGTAATTGCCAAATTGCAGTACAGAATGTGACAGCCAATGAAACCATGGAAATAAAATGTGAAGGAAATATTAGAGAGGAATTAGCATTAAATGAATGATTATGTTAATTGTCCCAAGTACTGAATGGGTCAGATGATTACATTGGCCAATATGGGAAGCTAAAATAACTATAGAGGTATAAGACAGGTTTTGATGGTTTAATTTTGACTTCATTTGGTCGGAGAACACCTGTTGTTAATATAAATTATAGTTTTCCACCGATCAAGAAGCAATTTGTGAAGAAAAGTTGAAAAATAATTTGAAAATTACAGAAAATATACTTCTGTTTTAGAGGGTTCCATACACAGTAGTGCAGAAAATTAACCCAAAGTTCTCCTGTAATAAAAAGAAAAAGTCCCCACCATAAATATTGACCTCCAAAAGTGTTCAAAGTTCATGTATTGAACGTCACTATAGTAATTATCTTAACAGGCCAATGTGTTTCTCCATAAAATAAACACAGAAACGGACAACAATAATGGATCAATGCTTCTGCAGCTTTAAAGGTCCTATATTACTCAAAATGGACTTGTGAACTTTAAGTCATGTAGTAATGTAGCTCCCTCTTCAAAAACAGACCTGGAGTTGTGTTTCGTTCTTCTCCAAAGCTCAAAATGCTCTGTTCCACCTTGTGATGTCATGAAGTGGCAGCTCCTTTTACCTTTAGTTCAGTAGAAACTGGCAATTCCAGGACTGAAATGATCCAAATGATTCTAGTGAAGGTGTGTGGAATTTAAAAACACAGTGGAGCACTTCCTGTATTATCACATGACATCACAAGGAGGAACAGAGTGTTTTCTGTTTGAGAGAAGAACTGTAAATATGCAGCGTGTGTGTGTTAAACATGTGTGAATGAAACAAAACACAACTCCAAGTACGTTTTTGATGAGGAAACGACATTAAAACAGATAAGAAAATGGCGTAATATGGGCCCTTTAACTTCTAATAGAAGTTTTTGTGACATTTTCTTACATAAAAAGAATCTTCTAGAAAAGCAATGCTCCCTTTCTACTTCTGTCTTCCTCTCTCTCCAACACTTGTCCCCTCTCTTAAACTTGCTCCACCCTATCTCTCTCTCTATCACTCCCCCTCATCCTCCTTTCTCTGTCTTGCCTTCTCTTCTCTCTTGTGCTCTTTTGCTCCCCCTCACTATCTCCTTTACTTCCTCTCTCCCTCCCATTCTGTCTGACCCTTTCTCTCGATCTCTTCTATTACTCCTTCCCTCCACTCTCTCCTCTTCTCCCTCTAACTTGCTCCTCCCCACGTCTCTCTTTTGTCTCTCTACTGCCCTTTCATCCTCTCTTTCCTTCCTCTCCCCAAACTTGCTCCGTCCCTCTCTCTCCCCCCTCCCGCCCTCCCTTCTTTCTGCTCTTCTCTGCACATTTGTCAACATTTCACACACAAAATCAGACCTGACCAGTTTCCAGCTCCACACACGCCCCCTTGGACCCAAACTTCACAAAACCTACACATCCACAGTCCTGCTGCTTTAGTCCTGGTTTAGTCCTGCTTTAGTCCCTGTTCTGGTCCCAATTGATTCCTGGTTTAGTTCCAGTAAACACAGGAGACATCTGTGGTCGTACTGCCATGGTCAAGTTTAGCCCGCCCCCCTGCTCCCGTTGCCCGCCTGACTGCCTCCGTGTCCCTGCTATATCTCCCCACATGCCCCACTGAACCTTCGCCTTTCCCCGGAGCAGAGCCCGCACATGGCCGCCCCGCAGACTCTGAACCCCGGAGCAGAGCACGCACATATCCCGCTGAACCGTCCCCGGAGCAGAGCCCGCACATGCCCGCCTCGCGGGCTCTGAGCCCCGGTGTACAGAAGTGTTTACCTTGTTGTTGGTCAGCCTCGACAGCAGAGACGTGCTCCGGAGGTTAGGAGCTCATTGGCGGACAGGGACATGTAGTTTTGGGGTGAGCCGTAGTTCGCGTGTCCTCCGCGGGCAGTGACAGGACCCACTCCCGCTGCGCTCCTCTGACAGCTCCGCTCCAAACGGCGGCTCCACAGTAAATCCACGGGCACAATTACGATCCAGAGGACAGTTAGGATCCACGGGGGAATTAGGAGCAGTCAACACAAGCGCTCACGCCGCGGTCCTCGCGGTGCGCCAGCGCGCGGAGGAGGAAAGCGTGTCGCATTTAGAAAAGAGCCGCTCTCCGGAGCTCTCCCGGAGCCCTCCCGCAGCTGCAGCGGGACCACGGCTCCAAAGCGCGCACAGAAGGATGCTTTAATCCAAACGATGAGTCAGAAAGAAGCGAGCGAGTTTCGCAACGTCCTCCTCAAAACCCAACACTGCTCCGCTGCTCCGGTCTTCTCTCCGGTCCTCCGGTCTTCTCGCCGGTGCTCTGGTCCTCTTCCCGGGTCCCCGCTCTCCACACGCCGCTCTGCACGCTCCGGGCTCGGCTCTGCTCCCGGACTCTTGGCCTCCTCTGAGGAAGAACACGGAGGACGCTACAGAACGAGCTCCAACATCAGCTTGAAAACTCTTTTGGCGCCATATTTATGGCGTACTTTCAATTCACTGTACCACCGCAGAATGCACTTCCTCCTGACGCACCGCGGGGGGAACTGCGCCGCGCCGAGGCCACGGGGGGAGCTGCACATGTGCGCTTCACTGTGTCATGTTTAGGGCTCAGAAGATGACTGGGGGATTTATTTAGTAGAACTTCCCAAAACAAACAAATTGTATTGAGGTCTTAAACTGGAGTCCAGGTGGAGGAGGAGACTCATGTTTTAGTTTAAAGAATGACATAAACTTTCTCTTGTGTTACTGTCCATGATCAGAGCATCTGATCTGAGTTCACTGCTTATACACAGTCTATGGTCCACTGCTGTGGTGGAACATGGAACATGAGGAAAATGTGTTGTTCAGGACAAACCCGATGCTGTGGGATTTACAGTCTGAGGACAGTTCTGAGGACTTCTGCGTTATTACACTCCTGTGGAAACAACATAGTGATAAAATAAATTAATCAAATCATCACTGTTACATAAGACATATTCTTAAACTTAACATATGCTGCTGTCAGACTCCTATACAACCTGCTCTCTCTTCTCTCTCTCTCCATCTCTCTATAATATATATATATATATATATATATATATATATATATATATATATATATATATATATATATATATATATAAATAAAAAATGTGTTTCTCACCTTCCACGGTGGTTGGTCTCTCTCACCCTCATCCAGCTCGGGCCCTCTACCAGAGGCCTGGGAGCTTGAGAGTTCTGCGCAGTATCTTTGCTGTTCCTAGTACTGCGCTTTTCTGGACTGAGATGTCTGATGTTTTTCCGGGTATCTGCTTTAGCCACTCTTCCAGTTTGGGGGTTACAGCCCCGAGTGCTCCGATTACCACGGGGACCACTGATGCCTTCACCTTCCAGGCCTTCTCCGGCTCTTCCTTGAGCCCCTGGTATTTCTCTAGTTTCTCATGTTCCTTTTTCCGGATATTACCATCGCTTGGTATTGCAATGTCCACCATCACGGCTTTGTTCTGTTGCTTATCCACCATCACTGTGTCTGGTTGGTTTGCCATCACCATTCTGTCAGTCTGTATCTGGAAGTCCCACAGGACCTTGGCTCGCTCATTCTCCGCAACCTTTGGGGGAGTTCCCCACCTTGACCTTGGGGTCTCCAGCCCGTACTCTGCACAGATGTTTCTGTACACTATGCCCGCCACTTGGTTATGTCGCTCCATGTATGCTTTCCCTGCCAGCATCTTACACCCTGCAGTTATGTGCTGGACTGTCTCAGGAGCCTCTTTGCACAACCTACACCTTGGGTCTTGTCTGGTGTGGTAGATCTGGGCCTCTATTGCTCGGGTGCTCAAGGCCTGCTCCTGTGCAGCCAGGATGAGGGCCTCTGAGCTGTCCTTCAGACCAGCCCTCTCCAGCCATTGGTAGGATTTCTTGATATCAGCCACTTCAGTTATGTTTCGGTGGTATGCCCCATGTAGGGGCTTGTCCTGCCATGATGGTCCCTCCAGCACCTCTTCCTCTGAGCTCCACTGTCTGAGGCATTCCCTGAGCACATCATCTGTCGGGGCCTTGTCCTTGATGTACTTATGGATTTTGGATCTTTCATCCTGGACAGTGGTTCCCACACTCACTAGTCCTCGGCCTCCTTCCTTCCGGCTCGCATACAGTCTCAGGGTGCTGGATTTGGGATGGAACCCTCCATGCATGGTCAGGAGCTTTCGTGTCTTAACGTCTGTGGTCTGTATCTCCTCCTTTGGCCAGCTTATGATTCCTGCTGGGTATCTGATCACTGGCAGGGCGTAGCTGTTTATTGCCTGCGCCTTATTCTTGCCATTGAGCTGGCTTCTTAGGACTTGCCTTACTCGTTGCAGGTACTTGGCCGTAGCCGCTTTCCTTGTTGCCTCTTCAAGGTTGCCATTTGCTTGTGGGATACCAAGGTACTTGTAACTGTCCTCAATGTCTGCTATTGTTCCCTCTGGGAGTGAGACCCACTCTGTGTGGACTACCTTCCCTCTCCTCTCCTCCCTCTACCATCCTACTACATTTCTCAAGCCCGAATGACATTCCAATGTCTGTGCTGTAGATCCTGATGGTGTGGATCAGTGAGTCGATGTCTCGCTCACTCTTAGCGTACAGCTTGATGTCATCCATGTAGAGGAGGTGGCTGATGGTGGCCCCGTTTCTGAGTTGGTATCCATAGCCAGTGCGGTCAATGATTTGGCTGAGGGGGTTCAGACCTATGCAGAACAGCAGTGGGGACAGTGCATCTCCTTGCCACATTTGATGGCCACTTGTGCAATTGGCTTGCCATTGGCTTCAAGGATGGTTTTCCACAACTGCATTGAGTTTGCAATGAACGCCCTTAGAATCCGATTGATGTTGTACAACTCCAAGCACTCAGTGATCCATGTGTGTGGCATTGAGTCATAGGCTTTCTTGTAATCAATCCAGGCAGTGCACAGGTTGGTCTGACGGGTTCTGCAGTCACGGGCGACTGTTCGGTCAACCAGGAGTTGGTGTTTGGCTCCTCTGGTGTTTTTGCCGATGCCCTTCTGTGCTGTGCTCATGTATTGATCCATGTGCCCACTTATCTTAGCCGCAATGATGCCTGACATGAGCTTCCATGCTGTGGAGAGACAGGTTATTGGCTGATAGTTGGATGGGACTGTACCCTTTGAGGGATCCTTCAGGATCAGGATCGTACGCCCTTGGGTTAGCCATTCAGGGTGAGTCCCATCCCTTAGCAGTTGGTTCATTTGTGCTGCCAGGCGCTCGTGGAGAGCCGTGAGCTTCTTTAGCCAGTACGCATGGATCATGTCAGGGCCAGGTGCTGTCCAGTTTTTCATGCCTGAGACTCTTTCCTGAATGTCTGCCACTGTGATGGTGACTGGATCTTGTTCAGGGAGGTTGCTGTGGTCTTCCCTCAGAGCCACCAGCCACTGTGCATCGGTGTTATGTGATGCCTCCCTCTCCCATATGCCTTTCCAGTACCTTTCAGTCTCCAGCCTTGGGGGGTCTGCTCTGGTGTTATTCCCCTGCCATTGAGCGTACACTTTCGCAGGTTGTGTTGCGAAGAGGCGGTTTATTCGTCTGGCTTCATTTTCTTGCATGTACCTCTTTAGGCGGCTGGCTAAGGCTTGCAGCCTTTGATTGGCAGTTTCGAGTGCTTCAGTTATGGGCATCTGGCTGTACCTCCTGGGTACTTGCTTTTTCATTGCACCTTTCTTGGCCTCTGACAATTGGCTCACTTCTCTCTGCGCCTCCTTGATTTTGCCCTCTAACCGTCTTTTCCATGGTGGGTATTGTCTCTCATGGCTCCCATGGTTGCTCTTATAGCCCAGCACCTCAAGGATCACTGCTGCTGAAGTGTATATCAGCTCATTGGTTTCAGTGATGGTTGTGGTAGGGATCGCTCTCAGTGCTGCATTCACATCTTCTAGGAGACTTTCAGATGGTACTTCACTTAGCCTCTGTAACTGGCGTCGGGGTTGCCTTGTGTTCATTCGGGCCATGATCTTATCTTTTAGGTCAGTCGCTGCCTCGTTCAGCGTGATACTTATTGGGGATTCGGACCCAATCTCTGGTTGGGGAGTTGGTGTTAACTCCCCTCTGACCTGGCGTCCTGGCTCCCCCTTGCTGTAGCATTTGTGTTGTACCTCGTCAATCTCTAGTTGTGATAGCAGTTGCCGTTTGTGAGCTACTAGTTGTTTGGCCGTTAGCATAAGTATATCTTCTCTTCCTTTCCCTCTCCTTTTTCTCCTTCCCTCTGTCCCTTCTCCCATAGATTGTATATGTCCCCACTCTCTCTTCTCTCAAACTTTTAATTTGAATGTATTTTTCAGAGAGTCTATGGGAAAAATGAATGGGAAATGTTCTTGGAGTGTGTGTTCCTCTGCCCTTCAGTTTGGCTCCGGTCCAACCCACACAGACCCTCTTTATGGACTCCGCACACTTATGTTTATAGCCCTTTTCTCCTCCTCCTCTCTGTCTCTTTAATCTCTCGTTCATTCATTCATTCTCTTTTCCTTCCTTCTTCCCTCACCCTTTCCATCTCTCCATCTTTTCTTCCTCCTCATTTCAAATCTACCCCTCTGTCCCACTCTCCCCTTTCCCTCTCCTCCTCCTCCCGCTCCTATCTTTCTCTTTCTCTCTCTCCATCTCCGATCAGTCGCTCCATAGTTTCTCTCTCACTCCAACATTTCTCCTCCTTCACCCTCTCTCCATCTCCCCTCACTCTCAACCCCACTCTCCATCTCCATTTAGACTCTCCCCATCCCTCCCTCTCTCTGCCCTTCTGCTCCTTCTCCTCTTTTCTGTTCTTTCATTTTATTTGCCTCTCTCTCTCTCTCTCTCTCTCTCTCTCTCTCTCTTTCTCTCCTTCTTCTCTCTCGCTCTCTCTCTCTCCCCTTGTACTCTCTCTATGACGTTTCTTTCACATTACCTCATTCTCTCTCTCTGGCTTGCCTTCTTTCTTTCCGTCCTTCCTTCCTCTCTCACTCTCTTCTTCTATCCCTCCCACTCTCCCTCTCTTCCTCTATTCCTCCCTCTCCCCCTCTCTATCTCTCTCCCTCTGTTCTTCTATCCCTCCCTCGCTCCTTCTCTATCTCTCTCCCTCCTGTCCTCTGACCCTCCCTCTCTCTCTATCTCTCTCCATCTTCTCCTCTATCAGTCCCTCCCTCCCTCTCTCTAATACAAGCTCGCATTCAGACTGAACAGAATGTAGTTAGTAGATGATTTCATGAGTCATTGTTGCTGCTGCGTCAGAGAAAGTACCACAGGCTGACAGAGGGGGCGCTACAGACACACTGAGAACTGGACACAGGAATAAAAATATGAAGGCGGTGTTTTAAAGCCACAGTGTGTAACTTTTAGCCTAAAAAAGAGACAAAACAAATGAAACAGAAACGCATGTGTCCTCACTGTGAGCAGGCTTGCATCTCCACAAACCTGACTCTTATCTGGCCTCTTCCTTTTGCTTCCATGGAAGTGTTGTTGCTTGGCTATAATAGTCCACATTATGGCATAAAACTTAACTATCTCCATGGAGAATGTTCCGCAGTATGGTTTTAACATTCTATTTTCATGGAATCATGCAGGTGACGTGCCACCTCCAGAAAGTTACATACTGTAGCTTTAAATAGATTCCCCAAATAATTGAGTTACTGTCTTGGACCGCTACTTTGTACTTGAGTATAATATTATTTTGCAGAAACAATACTCTCTTAGTCTTCAGCTCTCTCAGTCATTGGTCACTCTAACTAACTGGCTGTCTACATACCATAGACTGTATATAACTGGACATGGCTAACCCACCAGCCGCCATGTTCCAAATAGGAAGTGTTCATGGGCACGCTTCCAGCTCCATCAATTCCAGCTCCAATTCACTTTGTACTGAAAAAAACTGTCACCCTCTTTCTGTAACTGCTGCAGTGAACCTCATCATTTTGGTCTTAAAAGATTTATATTAACCCGCTCTACATGATCCTGGTGTTTTTATTTCACTATTGTGTCCGTAAATCAATTCCTAATATGGAACTCGACTCCAAATTTGCTCCTATAATTGCTATGCTGGGCTAACACTGTGTGCTTGTGTGTGCATTAGATAGTGTGTTAATGACACAGAGAGAGTAGACTGAAGATTTGCTAAACACTGTTCATATGTTTAACGTTGACTGCATAGAAATGTAGATTGCAGAAAATAAAATCACAAACTAAAGTTAAATGAATAGTTTTTGTGTGTTTATTACATTGACATGAGTGATTTAGCTGCTGTAGCTATAGCATCTGCACATTAGTCAGAGCACATTGTATTTTTTGCTTTTTATCCATGTCACCTCATTTAAACTGTCAGTATCAATAAAAATGATATGTACAGGGCTTTATAATAAAGTCTGTTTTTCACAAACATGTCCAAGGACCATTTCTGATGATATAAGAAGGTGAAAAATAAACCAGATGTCCAGATATTTCAGAAATAAGGCTTTAAATAAACTCATACCCGTGCCAGTTTAGGGTCACTTATGTTTAATCTGATTAGTTAAAATAAATCATAGTCAACGATATCCTTTAATGACAAAAAAAAAAAAAAAAAAAGTGACTGATTCATTACCAGTAATCCACCACTGCCAATAAGGTGTCCCTTGTCAGGTTTAGTCACGGGGGAGCACGAGCTCTATGGGCTCCATTACTCCACTTCTTTATAGAGTCTATGCTAAAAACACAACAAATAAACATGTTACATACATGACCAGTCCAAAATTTGGACACACCCTCTCATTTAGTGATGTTTTTATTTGTTTACTACTTTCATTTTAGATACATGTGGAAGACATCTATGAAGCAATATATGGAATTATGTAGCAAAGACAAAAAAGTGAAAAAGCTCAACTAAATATTTGTATTATATTTTAGATTCAAATCCTCAAAGCCACTCTTTGCTTTGTCGACAGTGCTGCAAACCCTTGACTTTCATGGTGAAGTCTCCTGAAATGGTTTTCACTTCACACCTGTGCTGTGTCAGGGTCAAAAGTCAAAGTGCAAAGCAGTGTTCGAAGTCTTCAGTGAGAATCTACAATGTAAATAATCATAAAAAAGAAGTAAAGAAATAAAAAAGGTAGCATAAATTTAAGTGTTTCCAAACTTGTAGTTCACCTTTCCGCCGCTGCACGTCGCTCTAATAAACCCCTAAACCGCTGCTCTCTCCACTTCCGCTCCAGACCGGAGGTCCCTTTGTTTTGCTCTCTGGCTGCCGAAGAAACATGTCTGCTCTGGACGTACAAGACTTCATCCAGCAGAACCGGGCCGTGGCGGAGCAGGTGGAGGCGTTCCGCGGGTACTGGGAGAGCGACAAGCACTGGGCCGCCCGGAGAGAGTTTATTCTGCGGAACAAGAGCGACTTCAGCCCGGATCAACAGGACCAGCTCCTCTCGCTATCCATGGTCTGGGCCAACAACGTGTTCATGGGCTGTCGGTGAGTTTAGACTTAGATTTAGACTTAGACAAACTTTACTGATCCACAAGGGAAATTATTTGGATACAGTAGCTCAAACATCACAATATAATATATTAACAGAGAGTAACAAAAATAGATGGTATAGCAAAAAGAGACAGGTGTCAAATGAGACATAATTATAAAAATAAAAATAAATGTATATGTACAAGTCAAAATAAAATCGGAAAATAAGTAATAAACTATAAAATAAACTATAGAATTACAGCTATATAAAAAAGACAAGAACGGCAGTGCAAATAATATGCTTATTGACAGAGCATAGGTTCAGTTACTTGAGATTAAAGTTGTAGTACGGTTGTAGGGAGTATTATCTGTTACCCAAGGGTGAGTTGTTGTACATCTGTATGGAGTATGGTATGAATGTAGTCTTGTATCTCTCACTGTTTGAGTGGAGCTGTAGGAGCCTGTTGGAGAATGAGCTCCTCTGTCCTTCGATAGTCTGGTGCAGGGGGTGAGTTGTTGTACAGTTGTAGGGAGTATTATCTGTCCCTCTATAGTCTGGTGCAGTGGGTGAGTTGATGTACAGTTGTAAGGATTATTATCTCCTCTGTCCCTCTATAGTCTGGTGCAGTGGGTGAGTTGTTCTACAGTTGTAGGGAGTATTATCTCCTCTGTCCCTTTATAGTCTGGTGCAGTGGGTGAGTTGTTCTACAGCTGTAGGGAGTATTATCTCCTCTGTCCCTCTATAGTCTGGTGCAGTGGGTGAGTTGTTCTACAGTTGTAGGGAGTATTATCTCCTCTGTCCCTCTATAGTCTGGTGCAGTGGGTGAGCAGGAGTGTCCATGATGGAGAGCAGTTTGTCCAGTGACCTCCTGTCCCTCACTGTGACAAATGTCTCCAGCTCACAGCCGATCACGTAACCCGCTTTACGGATCAGTTTGTCAATCCGCCCAATGTCTCTTTTCCTGGTGCTGCTCCCCCAGCAGACCACAGTGAAGTACAGCGCGCTGGCCACCACAGACTGGTAGAAGATCTCCAGTAACGTGCTGCACACATTGAAAGACCTGAGCTTTTTCAGGAAGTAGAGTCTGCTCATGCTCTTCTTGTAGACAGCATTACAGTTGTCCCTCCAGTCCAGCCTGTTGTTCACATGGACGCCAAGGTACTTATAGCAGTCCACTATTTCCATGTCCTGGCCCTGGATGGTGACAGGCTCCACTGATGTCCTCTTCCTCCTGAAGTGGATCCAAGATGGCGCCGCGTATGGTTGCCCTGGTGATTTGGTGCTCTTTGTTTTGTCTGTTTTTGTGCGTAAATCGTGTGTCTGCGTGCTCTTACACCCGTGAAGAGCTCCTAAACATCAGAACAACGACTTCTGCTGATCTACTGCCAGTTTTTTTAGTGCCTGCAGTAGATTTAGTTCATTTTTTGGCCAAAAAAGTGAGACGCCGCAGACGAGGAAAACGCGCAGGGGCTCTGGTGCGCCTTCGGAGACGCGGCACACGGACGCCCTTACCTGGGATTTTCCTGTCCAACGTTCGCTCACTCAGCAACAAGATGGACGAACTGGCGCTGCTGATGAGGAGTAACAGAGACTTTTCTTCCTCTTGTGTCTTGTGCTTCACGGAGACATGGCTCAGCGAGCAGATCCCGGACCGCGCGTTACACCTGGACGGATTTCAGCTCCTCCGCGCGGACAGACATCGGGCTCTCTCCGGGGGAAAGACAAAAGGTGGAGGGGTCTGTTTCTACATCAACAACGCCTGGTGCTCAGACGTAACTGTGATCTCCCAACACTGCTCTCCCGCTCTGGAATATCTTTTCATTCACTGTAAACCTTTCTACTCGCCACGTGAGTTCGCTTCATTCATTCTGGCTGCTGTTTACATCCCGCCATGCGCTGACGTGCACGAGGCTCAACGCGTGCTAGCGGAGCAGATTTTGGATGTAGAACGAACCTTCCCGGACTCTCTACTTATTATCCTCGGCGACTTTAACAAGGGAAACCTGAGCCAGGAGTTACCAAAATACAAACAGTTTATTAAATGCCCAACGAGAGAGCAGAACACGCTGGATCATTGTTACACAACAGTCAGTGGGGCCTATAGGAGCGTGTCACGTGCTGCTTTAGGCTTTTCTGACCACGTCATGGTTCACCTCATCCCCACATACAAACAACAGCTGAAGCTCTCCAAACCAACAGTGAGGACTTCTAAAAGGTGGACTAGCGAGGCTGTGGAGGAGCTTCGCACATGCTTGGACACAACGGACTGGAGCATGTTCAAGACCTCCGCAGAGAATCTGGATGAGTACACGGACACAGTGACATCATACATCCAGTTCTGTGAGGACAGCATTATCCCATCTCGCACCAGGGTGTCATTTAACAATGACAAACCCTGGTTCACACCCAGACTGAGGCAGCTGAGGAAGGAGAAGGAGGAGGCGCACAGAAGTGGTGACCCTCACTCTTACAGACAGAGCAAGTACTCATTTAGCAGGGAAGTGGAGAAGGCTAAATCGAGGTACAATACACATCTGAAGGAGAAGTTCTGGTCCAACGACTCCGTCTCTGTTTGGAAAGGTCTGAAGGAGATCACAAACTATAGACCCAAAGCCCCCCCTGCTGTGGATGACCGACAACTAGCGGAAAGGCTTAACACCTACTACGCTAGATTTGAAGTCTCACACCCCTCCCCCACCCCACTGACTACAATGGACATTGCGGCCAAGCCCACCTCAGACCCCTCCTCCTCCCCCACTGCCCTCACACTCTCCAAGCAGGATGTGACTAAGACATTTAAAAGGCAAAACCCACGGAAAGCCCCAGGTCCGGACGGTGTCTCTCCTTCCACCCTGAGACACTGCGCTGAAGAACTGGCTCCTGTCTTCACGGACATCTTTAACATCTCCCTGGAGTTATGCCATGTCCCAGCCTGCTTCAAGCTGTCCACCATTGTTCCCGTCCCCAAGAAGCCCAGGATCACCGGACTTAACGACTACAGGCCTGTGGCGCTGACGTCTGTAGTCATGAAGTCATTTGAGCGCCTGGTTCTGCCTCACCTCAAGTCCTTCACCTCCCCCCTCCTGGACCCTCTGCAGTTCGCCTACAGAGCCAATCGGTCTGTAGACGACGCCATCAACCTGGCCCTCCACTTCATCCTTCAGCATCTGGACTCCCCGGGAACCTACGCCAGGATCCTGTTTGTGGACTTCAGCTCTGCATTCAACACCATCCTCCCTGCTCTGCTCCAGGACAAGCTCGCCCAGCTCAACGTGCCTGACTCCACCTGCAGGTGGATCACTGACTTCCTGACGGACCGGAGGCAGTGCGTGCGGCTGGGGAAGAATGTCTCGGACATTCGGACTATAAGCACAGGATCTCCACAGGGCTGTGTACTTTCTCCCCTGCTCTTCTCCCTGTACACCAACTGCTGCACCTCCAGCCACGACTCCGTGAAACTGGTTAAGTTTGCGGATGACACCACCCTCATCGGGCTCATCTCGGACAGCGATGAGTCTGCCTACAGGAGGGAGGTGGACCGGCTGGTGTCCTGGTGCAGCAGCAACAACCTGGAGCTCAACGCCCAGAAGACAGTGGAGATGATCGTGGACTTCAGGAAAGTCACAGCCCCCCTGCCTCTCCTCACCCTGACAGACTCCTCCATCACCACTGTGGACTCCTTCCGCTTCCTGGGCACCTGCATCACCCACGACCTCAAGTGGGAGCCGACCATCAGCTCCCTCATCAAGAAAGCCCAGCAGAGGATGTACTTCCTGCGGCAGCTGAGGAAAGCCAAGCTGCCTGCCCAGATGATGGTGCAGTTTTACACGGCCATCATTGAGTCCATCCTCACCTCCTCCATCACTGTGTGGTACGCTGGGGCCACTGCCAGGGACAGACAGAGACTGCAGCGCATTGTGCGCTCTGCTGAGAAGGTGATCGGCTGTAGCCTTCCATCTCTCCAGGACCTGTACGTCTCCAGGACTCGGGGGCGTGCAGGCCGGATAGCAGCTGACCCCTCTCACCCTGGACACGGACTATTCGAGCCACTTCCCTCTGGCAGAAGGCTACGGTCCATACGGACCAGAACCTCTCGCCATAAGAACAGTTTCTTCCCCTCTGCCGTTGGACTCATAAACACTTTATGAACACTTATAACACCTGTACTAAGGACACTTTATAATACCAGTCACTTTAAATAAGTCATGTCACGTCACTTGCTCTTTGCACTGTCGGTTTGCACTGTTGTTCTGATGCTCTGTATATACTTGAATATTTTTATTTTTATTATATATCTTAATCTTTTTGCATGCTCTTACTTTATTCAAATAGTGATACTTTATTATCATTATTATTATTATTATCCTTTATAACTGTGATATCTCTACTTGTATTATTATTATTATTATTATTATTATTATTATTATTATTATTATTATTCAGTGTTCTATGTTGCACCTTATCACCAAAGCAAGTTCCTAGTCTGTGAATTGTGTTCACTGACAATGGCAATAAAAGCTTTTCTGATTCTGATTCTGAAGTCAATCACCATTTCCTTGGTCTTGTCCACGTTCAGGAGCAGATGGTTTGACTGGGACCACTCCACAAAGTTTGCAATCAGTGTCCTGTACTCCAGCTCCTGTCCATCCCTGATACACCTGACCACTGCAGAGTCATCAGAGAACTTCTGCAGATGGCAGAACCTGGAGCTGTACTGGAATTTCCTCTTCCAGGACAAGTTTAACATCACAACTAGGACTGAACCATTTGAGGAACATGGTATTTAGCTGACAGGCATTGTGATTAGATTTGCTATTTTCAATATTTTCAGACGAATTGGCAAAAAGACTGAAATGTGAACTGACAAACTAACACAAGAATCACATTTTACAACAAGTTTGTACAGATCTAAACTTCAGGGTTTGCCTTTTTGATGGCACTCTTACTGATTTGCTGCGTCTGTTCAAATTGCTATTTCAATTCAGGTTGAGAGGGTTGTTTCTGATTCCTCACAGTGGCAGGTGAACTGGGGATCACTTAAGATCCCTTTATGAAGTGGAGATGTTGACCACTCACCCACGGCTATTTAACATGTCCACTCAAACTGTGGAAGCCAACACAACCTGCATTATGTTTAGTGAAAATCAAAATGTCAACAAAGGTACTAGCTATCAACGCGTTTCAGAAGGATATACAGGCTTAGACTATAAAACAACAACTTTTTCTTTGTATATGATGAGTTTGTCTTTGGGTTCATTTCTGTGTTTCCACTCACACACACAGTGTGTGGATTCAATGCTGAGTTCCAGCTGTAATGCCACTTTGCTCCAGTAGGTGTCTGCAATGGCAGTGGAGAGAGACGCAGCTCAGTTTAGTCATAAGAATCTGGAGTATTAAACAGTATACAGCTGCTGTAGCTGTGTTCATACAGCTGTGTTCATACAGGTCATACAGTATTAGGCTGTGTTCAGTACAGTGAAGTCATTACTCAACACAGCTGCTGTAGCTGTGTTCACACCTGTGGGTTAAGTACACGAGCACTGTAGGCCAATCTGCTGCATAAGAAACACATTTAGCTGTAAGAATGCTTTATTTAGTTATTGGCATTATTTGTACACCAATTATGTTTTGATTTGCAGTTAAAAGCTGCACTATATAACTCTTCTGGCAAGGGGTCTGCCACCTACCTGACCCTATGGTTATTGCTTAGTCTGGAATGCTCCAGTGCTTATCTCCATGGTGACAAGCAGGCGAAGATATAACATGCCAAGTTACAGGTCCGATCTGTGGAGAGAAGAGTTTGAATGCATATTTTTCAAGGTAATTTTGAGCAATAAAATCATGTATTACATGCAAGACAGATACGTTTAAAGCCACACTGGGAAACATTTGTTTTTACGAATCACATACAAAATAAAAAATAAAAAACATGGCATTGCATCTTCACATGAAACTCAAGCTAAAGTGTTGTGTTTGTGTTTGCAGATACAGCGAGGAGCTTCTGGAGCGAGTGAAGGAAATGGCTGAAGGCATTGTGGTGGAGGATGCTCCTGTTTTTAAAACCAGAGACGAGATCATGAAGAGCCAGCAGGTACCACTCTTTTCACTATAAATTAGGTCTGAATTATACAGTCTGTTTATGCCAAATAAACAAACTGAACATTTGGCAAAGTTATAAGTGACAGATTTTTAATATTCTATTTAAAGGGCTCATATTACACTGATCCGATCTGTTATACTGTAGTTTCCTTATCACAAACAGACCTGGAGTTGTGTTTTGTTTCATTCACACGTTTAACACACAAACCTTGCAGATTTAGGCTGAGTTCTTCTCTCAGACTGAAACCACTCCACCTTGTGATGTCATGTGTTAATACAGGAAATGCTCCACTGTGTTTTAAAACTCCACACACCTTCACTAGAATCATTTGGATAATTTCAGACCTGGAGTTGCCGATCTCTACTGAACTGGACAAAAACACAAGATGTAAGGTAGCTCTTAACTTGAAAACTACCACTACATGACATCACAAGGTGGAACCATCGAGTGTATAAATGGACATAGCTGACCCACTAGCCGCGGCGCTTTCGGCTCCTTCGACTCTGTTTCCAATTGACTTTACATTAAGAAATTGTCGCCCCTCTCTCTGTAACATCATTATGGTCTTAAAATGTTCATATTCCCAAATTCGGAATACTCCCCTGTAACTGCTAGCACTGTGAGTTTCATTTGACTGGAGCCAACTGCTGTGGGTGACGTCACACTCCCTTAGTCCACTTCTTTATACAGTGTATGGGTGGAGCAGAGCCTTTTAAGCTTTGAAGATGTAGACAGACTAATAAAAAGGATTACTCAAACATGTGTGAATGAAACAAAACACAACTCCACGTATGAGGAGGTAACAACATTATAACATGTCTTAAAGCTCACAAGAGTCCATTTTGTGTACTATAGGACCTCTAAAGCCCTCCGCGTTACATTAAGAAAAAGTAAGACTCATTTTCTGTTTCAATTTGAATGTTTTAATTGTACTAAAAAACATGCATCTCCACAAAGCTGAGTCTTATTTGGCCAGGAGGAGGACTTGCTCCTGGTTGTTTCCATGAAAATGTAGTTCTTTTGGCTGTAATATTTCACAGTGTGGCATAAAACTCCCCAGTAGATCAGAACATTTCTAACATACTGTAGTTTAGACCTTTACAAACAAGTTCTGAAATGCAAAACTGTAAAATAAGCAGAAATTCTGTATTCTTTCTTCTGTTCCAGGGACGATGACAAGGCGATGATGTCCAGGAAATGGGACCGAACCATTTTTTTAAGGACTGTTTTATAAAAATGAACTTGATTACGCCATCGTCCTGACGTCTCCAGATTCAAAGGCTCACATCAGATTTCTTTTTTTTTTTTAAACTTTCGTCACATGTTGTCTTTTTAAATGTGTTTTTTATATTTTTAACAACAATATTTTTAACCGGTTCCTTTCTGTCCATTCAGTGTTTACAATAGGGATGTAACAATAACTGAAATATCACGGTATCATATGGTCAAAAGTCTCAGTAATATCATAGACCATCACAGTATACTGAATTACAAGATCTTTTGCTTAAATGCATTGTTTTATTGTAGTAGTAACAGCTATTAAACATAAGGAACTATTTAGAACATGATCCATTTCAGTGCAGACAACATGAACAAATACCTTTTATATTTTAACTCTTTGGTGCGAATCATTACTGTCAAGATATTTTAAAAGCAAAAGTAGCTTATGTACAATCCTGTATACCTCCTGTATAATATTGCAGTAAACATTGTATTATAAGATGCATACTGTGATAATATTAGACTTAGACAAACTTTAATGATCCACAAGGGAAATTATTTGGATACAGTAGCTCACTCATCACAATATAATATAATAACAAAGAGTAAAAAATAAATGGTATAGCAAAAAAGATAGCAAGAGACAGGTGTCGAATAAGACATAATTATATAAATAAATGTATATGTAGAAGTCAAAATAAAATGGAAAAATTAGTAACAGACATAAAATCAAATATAAAATCACAGCTATATACAAGAGACAATAAAAGCAGTGCAATGATATGCTGATTGATATTATTGTTTGGGAGATTTGGCTATTGTTACATTTGTAGTACTAACTTGTTTGAAAACCTGCATGTATTTATGTTTACAGGTCCTATATTACACAAAATTTACTCTTGTGAGCTTTAAACCATGTTACAATGTTATTGCCTTCTCAAAAGCAGACCTGGAGTTGTGTTTTGTTTAATTCACACATGTTTGATGTTCTTTATCTTTAGTCTGTCTACATCTCTAAAGCTCAAAATGCTCTGTTCCACCTTGCGATGTCATGAAGCAGTAGTTTTCTAGTAAACTTGTAAACAAACTAGCCTAAATATGCAGGTTTTATGTGTTAAACATGGAACAAATGAATGAAATGGAACAAAACACAACTCAAGGTATATTTGTGATGTGGAAACGACATTATAGCGTAGATCAGAATATAGTGTAATATGGGTCCTTTAATTTATCACAGGGGTCTCCAACATTCCAACCTATTGCTTGGGAGCTACCAGTAGCTCTACACCCTGTTCCAAGTAGAACGCCTAAGGATTCTGAATTATACATATTGTGCTGAATGACTCAAAGTTGAAGAACTACCATTGTACATGTATTATTTTGATGCCTAACTTTGTGCACTATAAAAATGATATGTTTTATAGGCATTTAACTATTCCCATCTAAGGTTTTTCTATGCTCAATTTCTTGTGACCACTAAAATGAATAGCTCTTTGGCATTTTCTTTTTGTAAAAGTAACTCACCGGAAGAAAAAGGTTGGAGACCCCTGTTTTATGTGGATTGTGACAGTAATGATATGTACCAACGTCTTGTCAAGATAGTTTAAAAGCAAAAAGTAGCAATAAATGTACAGTTCTGGTTGCCTCTCTTAAAATATTGCAATAAACATCCAAAAGATAAATATATACTGTGATTTATTATTATTTAGTATTTCTATAGTTATTATCCCATCCCCTAGAACAAACATTATCTCTAAAACGTGCATTTGTCCATGTTGATGTCATAAGTGAGGACGCTTCGACAAAGTTCAAAGTCTGAAAAATGTGTTTATTATGTTTTATACAGCATATCGTTATAAGTATACATCATTTAATTCACAAAAGTTTATAACATATCCCTTCTGCTTATTGGGTGTGGTGAAGTGTCACGAACCACGACATGTCTCTGGAAATATGACTCATTTTGGATAATATTTGACGGTTTCATGAAGAGAATTCATTTGTAAAAGGGCACAATAAAGACATGATTAATATGTCCCGGTTTTAGTAGCTTAATCTGTGTAGCTTTTCAAAATAAAAGACATAAATGGTTGTGGAGGCAACTGGGGCTGTTAGAGAAGCAAACCGTGTACTGCTAAGAGTTTGACCATTTCAGTATTTGATAAATCGCTGCGTTTCTGATTAAAACATAAAATCAACGTCAACGACCTATTAAAATACAAATGTAAATAACCATGACCCAATTATTTTTATATGTAGAATACTTCAGTTTGTGGTGTTGTTCTAATATTATGCCTCAAAATTAGCATTAAGACACAAATATCTCTCTTTTCTAAACACAGAAGAGTCCTCTGCTCAAGTATTCATGTTATTTGTGTACTTTTTAAACGTGATCAGTAACATCCAAGAAGCCTAATATAATCACATAATATTGATTTTAAAAAGTGATGGCTTTTGATAACTTGCCTGGGAAGTCCAGACTGATTTTTCTTTTTTGTATTTTCTCTACAGAGTGACACCAGTCTGGTCCCCACACCGTCTGTCACGCCTCCAAACACAACCAAACATATTTGTTTTGGTACGGACAGACACTGTGTGCGCCTGACTGGCTAATCCACCTGTTCATCACACCCATCTGAAATCCACCTGACACCTGATATGTCCGTCAGGCTGACCACGTCTACAGGAAGTAACAGCAGCAAGACGAGCGAGAGTTCTGAAGATGGCACAGCTAGCAGCCCAAACATGCCAACGCGCTAAATACATCTATTGTCTTGTCTTAAAAATATATAAATTTATGTTCTTTTTTAACTATTATTCCTACCACCTCTCAGCCAAAACAATGAATGATTCCTATGTTAAAGAGTATGTGACTTTTGGGTACATCCAGACTATAAATATGGTGATACATCTATAGGCTCAGGCAGTAATGGTGGGTATATTGTCCACAGCCTTCTTGCATTTTCCTTTCGAGGTCATTAGAGCACAGAGTGGTGTCTTCATGAATCATCCGTACAGTAGAAACTTGGCACTTTTTCAGTTTGTGACGCCAGAAACTAAACCTACAGTATCCAAAAATAAACCGAGCAAATGACTGCATAACATATCAGCATTCAGAGGAGGATATAGAAAAGAATGGGCGTGTATTGTACTCTGAGCACAGCTTGGAGTCCAAACTGTCCTAAACCAGGGCTAAAGAAAGCTTTTTGGTTCTGGTTTAGTTCCATTTAGTCCCACTATAGTCCAGTTTATTGTCAGTGATCAATAGGATTGGCAAAGTGTGGTTCAGACTTGGTTTAATCCTAGTTTAGACCTGCCCTAATCCTACTTAAGACCTGGTTTAGACCCAATATAGTTTTCCTGTTTCTTGTATGCAGTGTATAAATACTTTTAGTCAAGGAGCAAGAGAGTCTTGGTATAGTCCTGGTCCAGCCTCACTGCCCTGTTCCTATTTTGTGGTTTAGCCCCAGTTCAGACCAGGTTTAGGCCTAGTTAAAACCTTTTTGTTCTTTTAGTCCAGTTTTGTATTGATTTTCGATTGGTTTAATCAAAGTTTAAATACCATTTAGTCAATGTTTCTCTGATGCAATGTATTTATTAATGTGTAAAGACATACACTGAGAATTAATATTCTCAGATTAAGTCCTGGTTTAGTCCTAGTATAGATCCGCCTTATTCCTACTACTTTAGTTTAGACCTCTTTGGGTCTTTATTTAGTCCAGTTTCAGACCTGGTTTACTCCTTTCGACCCGTCTAATTCCTACAAGACATGGTTTCGTCAAAGTTTAGACCCCTTTTACACCAGTTTTACCTAGCCTAGTCCTAGTTTATACCCAGTTTAATTCGTTTAGACCTAGTTTAGACAACGTTGCTTCTGGTTTAGTCCTGGTTTAATTCAAATGTAAAACCTTTTAAGGGTGGAGTCACACTTGTTCTTGTTTAGTCCTGGTTTGAGACCAATTTGGCAGATGGTATATTTGGCTTGGTCCCGTTCTAGTCCTGGTGTAATCGGTTTTAGTTCTGGGTTTAGTTCTAGTAATAAACTAGAACTAAACCCAGATTGTGCTAATGTGAATGCATCTTTAGTGACAATTTATAGTTAATTAGCAGTCTTGTTTTAGTCCTAGTTCAGACCGTTTTGGTTAAGATTTAGATCCAACATAAACCACATTTCATTACTTCTGTAGACAATATATAGAAGTTTACGTGAATTTTATGGAATTCCCTAGCATGTCGTCATGATTTCATATCGGAGTACATTTTTAAAAATACTTGGTAATATCTTAAATATAATGATCTTAACTGTTAGTAAAATGAGTGGCCCAACTAACAATTCATACGCAGACTTTTTTTTTTTTAAGGCCAAGCAAACTTTTTCATTCAGCATTTTGTCTGTGTTATACTATGATAGCTCAAGAGCGACAGGAGCAAATACCTAGTCTTTTATGGACCTATTTTGCATTTCAAACAGCCCCAATAGCTTTGACACCGTAAAAAGTAAAAAAAAAAAAAAAAAAAAAAAAAAAAGCCAAAACCAAACATGAAACTATAATTTGTAAAACTCAGTCCAACCAAACAACTTAAAAGATATATTACAAATTCTGTTAGCAATAACTTATTCACATCATGCAATAAAAAAGTGATCCAACAGACAAAGACCATCCACATAATGTTTGGGCTCCTCCTCTCCCTCTGTGCAGGTCTGGACTCCTGGTGCGTTCAGTGGCACTTGCATTTGTACTGTAAAAAGACCTAAATATGTGAATATGACTTGAATTCAACACCGTAATCTTGATTTGAGTAGTTTTGAAGAGTGTAGATTTAGCGTTAAAATTTCAAACTTGATTTCGAAGCTAAGGAAGGTAAGGAACAGACTCAATACCAATTCTGAAATGGTAGTACTTTCTTTTCTATTCCCATGTGGTCTTACATCTGTGTAATCCCTCAGTGGTCCATGGGTGTATACTAGTCTATGTGCTCTTATACTTGTTCTGATACAGCTCAACATCATTCTAAAGACATTTGTGTCCTATGAATGGGACTTGTTTAGTATCGTTACTTGCTCAAATGAGTATCTAGTTTCGATACTATTTTTAGTATTGATTAGTAGCTGATTTTCGATACTTACGGCAACCTCATTGAGAATCAGTTAATTTGGTTTGGTTTAAAAACTTTTTTTTTACCAATTTCCACTCAGTATGCAAATTGCACATGATTAGCCAACTAAATAACTCAATAAAATCTTACAAGACAAATAAGATAATTTAGCTTAAAAAAGAAGCACTGCGTAACATGGTGACAAGTCCGCCACCTTTTCATCTCCATGGAGCTGTTATTGCTTTGCCTAAAATGTCCCAGAGTATGGCCTTAAACATATCCATCTAGCACTCATTTCATTACAGGCGTTTTCGTGCTCAAAAATACCTTAAAAAACAAACAAACAAAAAAAAAAGCATTATTACAGTGTGTGGGCAGTCGCCTCTGCACAGATCTGACCCGTGACTTGGCCCAGCGGCATCACCTGCTTTTCTTCACGAACATGGACGAGTTGGATAAATGAGGAATGCCACACGGTGGAACATTTCAGGCAAAGCTGTTGTGTTTCAGATGACATCAGAACATTCTATAGTCAGTGAACGATTTTTTATACAGATGGGAGCAGCTCAAATGAAGATCAAATTCGGGCTGGGAGATTCGGTGATGAAACTTGAATCACAAGCTCATTCCTGTAACTGTCTGCTATTTAAGTGAAATCATCATGTCTTAATTCACTGTCTGTTTTAAAGCAGCTCTATGCTCTATAAAGACACGCCTCCTATTGGTCACCGCCTGTAAGGCTCTGAGTGAGTGACAGCTGGATTTAACCAATCACAGTGAAGATTGAACTTTTTGAAGAAGCCGATGACTTAATTTGCCATTTTGCTCATAAATCAATTCCTAATCCCAATACTGAACTTGGACCTGGGGCACACTGTAGGGGTCCGATATGTTCAGATTAGCAAGCTTGCCCTCATATCTTTTCTTCTGATTACTATCTAGGTGATTAGTGAAGTCAGTATGAGTAAAAGACGGCTTTTTGTTGTCACTAGAGCACTGGCGGTCAGTCATGATTAGACCGTCAATATGGCGGATTGACAACTTCCTATCACGTGACTGCATACACTCTATAGAATCCGATAAACAACAATAACATCCCCATGGAGACGACCACAAACGTTACGCAGTGGAACTTTCACTTTAACAATTAACTGAACCCAGTAGTTGAAATGTATCAAAATATGTAGTCCAAAAAAGTAAATAAACCCAAAATGATAAAAACTCTTCAGATCAAGATTGTATTTGTGCCTCGTGGAGCTCTTCCTTCTGCAGTGTGGCCTCATACGTGTGGCTGTGGGGGCGTTTGTGTGTTTGTCGAGGTAAACATGAGCGATGGGAGGAGGAGGAAGTGGAGGAGAAGGAGGATGGGTGGAGGAGGCTGGAGTTTGTGTCTAGACGTCCACCCAGCTCTGCTCCACGATGGCGGTCACCCTCTTCTCATACTCGCGCTTGTTCTCCTGGTAGAGCTGCGCCGCCTGGCTGTTGGCCGGGCTGTTGGGGTTCGGCTCGTCCAGGAGAGACTGAGGAGAGAGGGAAAGGTCTGTGAAAATACTGTCAGAATGCAAATATTCAAGTGTTTATGACTACTCATTTCTCTCAAGTTAAATGCATAGGTGCAAGTGAGGAGCAACTTAGAATCACTGCAAACAGTTTAAAAACATGAAAAACAGATCTGGTTAATTTAAAAAGGTTATTTTAAAAGGTCATATATTACACAAAATTTACTCTATTGTTATCTCCTCAAAAACACCCAGAGTTGTGTTTTGTTTTATTCACACATTTGAGTAATCCTTTATTAGTCTGTCTACATCTGCAAAGCTCAAAATGCTCTGTTCTACTTTAAGATAAGATAAGATAAGATAAGATAAGACTTTATTGATCTCACAGAGGAGAAATTCACTCGTGACAGAAGCTCACAGTCAGGGGACAGTATAGTGCAAAAAGTTGTGAAAAATTGTGCAAACACTCAGAACAATAAGTAAATAAAAAATAAAAATCACAATAAATATTAACATATTTACAACATCAGGTAGCTCTTATGTTTTATTATATATTTACATTTCTTTCACTCCCTGTACATATCTCTTATATAATATATATATATATGTAAAAGAATACAAATATACAAATATATAAATATATAATCTGAGGACAGTGGAGGCGGTTACTGAGGTGACATGGTTACAGGTTATTGCACGGGCTATTGCACAGGTTATTGCATGTGTTATACAGTGGAGTTGTACAGTCTGACAGCAGTGGGGATGAAGGACCTGTGGTAGCGTTCCTTCTTGCACTGAGGGTGCCTCAGTCGGCCGCTGAAGGTGCTGCTCAGTTCCTCTACAGTCCGGTGCAGAGGGTGAGAGGTGTCGGCCATGATGGATGTGAGTTTGGCCAGCACCCTCCTCTCACCCACCTCCTCCACAGACTCCAGAGGACAGCCCAGGACAGAGCTGGCCCTCCTGACTAGTTTGTTCAGTCTTTTCCTGTCCCGCTCTGTACTGCTCGGGGCCCAGCAGACAACAGCGTAGAGGAGAGCAGAGGCCACCAGAGTGTCATAGAAAGTCTTGAGCAGGGGCCTGCACACTCCAAAAGAACTCAGTCTCCTCAGAAGGTGGAGGCGACTTTGGCTCTTCTTGTACAGGGTGTCAGTGTTGTGGGACCAGTTCAGTTTATTGTTGAGGTGAACACCCAGGTACTTAAAACTGTCCACTGTCTCTATGTCCTGTCCCTGGATGTTCACCGGTAAGGGAAGTAGTGTCCTTCTCCCGAAGTCGATCACCATCTCCTTGGTCTTACTGGTGTTAAGGCACAGGTGGTTGTGCTCACACCAGTCCACAAAGTCCCTGATGACCGATCGGTACTCCAGCTCATTCCCCTCAGACACACAGCCCACAAGGGCCGAGTCGTCAGAGAACTTCTGGAGATGGCAGGTGTCCGTGTTGTAGGTGAAGTCCGAGGTGTAGATAGAGAAGAGGAAGGGTGAAAGGACAGTTCCCTGTGGGGCCCCAGTGCTGCAGACAACCACCTCTGACTCACAGCCGCGCAGCCTCACATACTGCGGCCGGTCAGTGAGGTAGTCGATGGTCCAGGCGGCGAGATGTCCGTTCACTCCGGCGTCCTCCAGCTTCCCCCGCAGCAGTGCCGGCCTGATGGTGTTGAAGGCGCTGGAGAAGTCAAAGAACATGACTCTCACAGCGCTCCCGGCAGTCTCCAGGTGGGTAAGCGCCCGCTGCAGCAGGTAGATGACGGCGTCCTCTACTCCAATGTTGGGCTTGTAGGCAAACTGCAGCGGGTCCAGAGTGGAGCTCACCACAGAGCGGAGGTAGCTGAGGATCAGCCTCTCCATGGTCTTCATGAGGTGAGAGGTCAAGGCGACTGGTCTGAAGTGGGCCGGTTCCCTGGCATGTGTTGTTTTTGGAACTGGTACCACACAGGAGGTCTTCCACAGGACAGGGACCTTCTCCAGGCTGAGGCTCAGGTTGTAGATGTAGCAGAGAACCTCACAGAGCTGGTCCGCGCAGGTCCTCAGCAGCCTGGGGCAGATGCCATCTGGTCCTGCAGATTTCCTCTGTTTCAGCCGCCTCAGCTCTCTCCTCACCTGATCCGGTGTGATGTAGACGGAGGAGTAAGGGGGGGACTGGGGTGGACTGCCGGGGGTGGGGGGCAGAGGGGGGCTGGTGCTGGGAACAGTCGGTGTGAAATGAGCTGGAGACGTGGGTGGTGGGGGGCGGAGGGTGGGTGCAGTTGGTCCGGGAAGGGGGGGTGTGTCCAGTGGCCTGAGGGTGTGTGGAGAGGGGGGATCCGAGAAAGAGGCAGAGGGGATGGGGGGACAATCAAAACGGTTGAAATAAACGTTTAGTTCATCCGCCCAGCGCTGATCTCCATCAGATGTCCCTCTGGTGTTCTGACCAAATCCTGAGATGTTCTTCAGACCTCTCCACACATCCCGCACGTTGTTCTGGGCCAGCTGCTCCTCCATTTTCTTCCCGTAATCCTTCTTGGCCCGACGAATCCTCCACTGAAGCTCCCGCTGGACCTTCTTCTGCTCCTCTCTGTCCCCTGAGTTGAAAGCCCTCTTCTTCTGGTTCAGGAGGTCTTTGAGCTCAGGGGTGACCCAGGGGTGGTTGTTGGAGAAGCACCGTACCCTCCGGGTTGGCACAGTGCTCTCCACGCAGAAGTTGATGTAGTCCGTGATGCAGTGGGTCAGGCCATTGATGTCATCTCCATAAGAGCTGCTGAACATGTTCCAGTCTGTGGTCTGGAAACAGTCCCTCAAACTCTCATTGGCCTCTTCAGTCCACAGCTTCACAGACAGCTTCCGCGCAGGTCCTCTTCGCACCTTTGGTGTGTATTGCGGGAGCAGTTTGACGAGGTTGTGGTCTGAGCGTCCAAGCGGGGGGAGGGGGACGGAGGTGTAAGCGTCTTTGATGTTCGCATACAGGAGGTCCAGAGTCCTATTGTCTCTCGTGGGGCACGTGACGTACTGTGTGTAAGTGGGGAGAATGGCGGACAGGGAGACGTGGTTGAAGTCCCCGCTGATTAAAACCAGGGCTCTGGGATGCCGGGTCTGCATCAGCGCTACGCTGTTGTGGAGTTGTTCACAGGCCGCCGTCGCATCGGCGGAAGGGGGGATATACACACAATACGTGATCACGTGTGAGAATTCCCTCGGCAGGTAATACGGCCGCATGCCCATTGCGAGCAACTCAATGTCCGGGGTACACAGCTGTTGCTTGACGTACACGTTAGCCGGGTGGCACCACCGCTCATTCACAAACACCGCCAGCCCACCTCCCTTCTTCTTACCGCTCCTAGCGGCAGTTCTGTCAGCCCGCTTTGTGATGTCATGAAGCAGTAGTATTCAAGTTACCACTCCTTTCGCCTTTAGTTCAATAGGAGATTGGCAACTCCAGAACTGATATTTTATGATGGCTTTAGTGAAGATGTACGGAGTTTAAAAACACAGTGGAACACCCTGTATTCTTCTCTCAAATGGAAAACTCTGTTCCACCTTGTGATGTCATGTAGCAATACAAGAAGTGCTCCAAGTGTTTTTAAACTCCATACACCTTCACTAGAATCATTTGGGTCAACTCAGGTCTGGAATTGCCAACCTCTACTGACCTAAAGGCAAAAGGTAGTATTCATGACATCACAAGATGGAACAGAGCATTTTGAGATTTCGAGATGTAGATGTAACCCATATGAGAAACTAACCCATAGACAAACTAATAAACCAGGTTTACTCAAAGATGCGTGAATGAAACAAAACACAACTCCAGATATGTTTTGGGGAGGTAACAACATTCTTAGATGGCTTAAAGCTCACAAGAGTCAAGTTTATGTAATATAAGACCTTTAACAATGGACTTGCATCAGTGAAAGCAGAGTTCTACAGAGGATTTTAGCTCCAGCTGTGGTTCCAGACAGCAGCGCATGGTCCTGTGTAATAAAATACAAACACAGCTCATTGGAGTGTACCTGGATAGAGGTGAGGATGGAGGAGACGTCGTACGTGGGGCTCCAACGATTCTGAAGGATGTCTAAACATATACTGCCATCTGCGTAAACTGAACACACAACACATACTAATGGAACAGGCTATACAATACATAGTTATACACACAAGGAAGTAACACTGGATTTAATCATGTATTAGGTTGATCCATTTTATTTATTGTAGAGACAGCTACAACTGAGATCTTCTCCTAATAATCCAGTATAGTCAAGACAAATTCATGTAAATATACTTCATTAGGAGGTGGAAGTAGTACTCAATTTTGTTACTTAAGTAAAAGTACAGATACTGGAGCAACAAAGCTAGCTAGCCTAGCTCTTTTTATTTGTATTATTTGTATGTGTATATATATATATATATATATATATATATATATATATATATATATATATATATATATATATATATATATTTTTTTTTTTTTTTTTTTTCGCAAGTTACGAACATGTTTAAAAAAAAAAAAAAAAAACCTGCTGAAAAGGTGTCACACAATAATTTTCAGCCCTGTTCAAAAATGTAGTGGAGTACAAAGTACTTTCTCTCAAATGGACACTTATTACTTTTACTACAAGTTAAGTACAGACACCTACAATTTGTACAGTACTTTACTACTTTTACTGTATTACATGTCACCACTGATTAGGATGGCCTCAAGCAACATCATTTTGAGATATGACAGAGATAAGAGAACCTTCATTTGTTCCACAATGGGGAAATTCCAATGTTGCAGCAGACAACAGCAAAAGAAAAGAGGCGCTCAAAAATCAAGATAAATGAATATTAGAAAATAGACTGAGATTTGATTCTACTTGTACAGTGTTGTGTCCACTCTAAGGCTACAGCACTATCATGTACAGGAAGTCTCTCTATGGTTATGTACACAGCATATTATACACGTAGGATTTTTTTTTGTAAACCTTATTTCCAGATCTTACCATTTGGGTGAAACATTCGGGACACAAACCGCACCGTGGGGGGTTTGTTTGGATACTCCTCCGAAAACTCTATCAGCAACTTAAATGTTCCTGCAGATGAGAGGAGAGAGAGAGGAGAGAGAGAAGAGACAGAGAGAGAAAGAGACACACAGAGGGAGGGGGAAAGACAAAAACACAGAAAAGAGAGATGGAGGGAGAGAAGAAAAGAGAAGTTGGACAGAAAACATAAGTGGAGTTAAAAATAGCCTTTGCCTGAGATACTGCAGAAATAAAGTCTAAAAATAAAACCGGTGACCAAGGACTTTTCTGTGTCGTATTATTGTTTATCTGCAGTGTGTCCCACTGGTTTATACTGACACTATGCGATCCACATAGGAATTCCATCGAGGAATCCTCCTGACAATCGCCAAACCCAGACTCGCCTATCAGATTGCCAGATGGAGAAGCGTGATTCGTCACTCCAGAGAAAGTGTCTCCACTGCTCTAGAGTCCAGTGGCGGCGTGCTTTACACCACTGCATCCGATGCTTTGCATTGAACTTGGTGATGTATGGCTTGGATGCAGCTGCTCAGCCATGGAAACCCATTCCATGAAGCTCTCTACGCACTGTTCTTGAGCTAATCTGAAGGCCACATCAAGTTCGGAGGTCTGTAGCGATTGACTCTGCAGAAAGTTGGCGACCTCTGCGCCTCAGCATCCACTGACCCCACCCCGTCAGTTTATGTGGTCCACTTCTTCGTGGCTGAGTTGCTGTTGTTTCCAGTCGCTTCCACTTTGTTATAGTCCCACTGACAGATGTGTCTAGAATCCCTCAGTCGTCCAGGTAGAATCCATGGCAAAAGGAGAAATTCAATTTGTCAACTGGACAAAGTTTATTTGGTCGAATACGTTGTAGTTCGCTCCTCCCTTCAGATAGATATGAAGCAGTGTCCACGAGCGTCTGACCAGAACTGAAGAAGCAGCTTGGATGAGCTGTGAAATGTATTCGACCAAATAAACTTACAGTCCCTGACAAAAGTCTTGTCGCTTATCCATTTTGTAGAAACAAAAGCTTATAACCTGACTTTAAATTAATCGATTGGTTTTAGAAATGTCTCATATGAAAGCTAAAACCCTCCCAAATTATGCTCAATATACTAAAATAAATTTGCTTCACTGAAGCAAGATTGATCATTTAATGAACATAGAAAGGTCAGATTTTGGCAAGACAAAAGTCTTGTCACCTTGTCATATGATGCACCCAATCCTAGATTACAGCCTCACCTGTGATCAGTTACTGATCAATCAATTAGTGGGTGTGTATAAAAAGAATCCCAGCACACCAGACCTTCACATCAACTGCAACTTGACCTCTGACAACATGCCTAAGATCCACCTTGAGACCAAAGCGTTAATTATCAAGAGGCTGAAGACCAGATCCCCTGCTGAGGTGGCTGACACCTTCAATGTGTCTCAGCGTCAAGTACAAAGAATAAGAAAAAGATCTGAAAAGACGGGAGATGTTTTTGACAAGCCCAGGTCCGGCAGACCCCGCAAGACAACTGCTCGGGAGGACCGTTTGTTGATTCAAAAATCCAAGGCCAGCCCCTTTTCCACTGCAGCAGAGCTCCACCAGGCCTGGTCACCTCAAGTCCCTGTGTCAACCAGAACAGTTTGTAGAATTTTGTCTCGAAATGGCCTCCATGGTCGAATCAGTGCACAGAAACCAGCACTAAACAAAAGGCAATTAAAAAACTGTGTGGCATTTGCCAAGGCCCACAGCCTGCTAAAAGGATGGACACTGGAAAAGTGGCAGAAGGTGGATTTCTCAGATGAATCCTCGGTTGAATTACATCACAGCCGCCGCAAATATTGCAGGAGACCTACTGGAGCCCGCAGGGATCCAAGATTCACCCAGAAAACAGTTAAGTTTGGTGGCGGAAAAATCATGGTCTGGGGTTACATCCAGTATGGGGGTGTGCGAGACATTTGCAGGGTGGAAGGCAATATCAATAGCCTAAAATATCAAGAAGTATTAGCTACCTCTTACATTCCCAACCATAAAAGGGGTCAAATTTTGCAGCAGGATGGTGCTTCATCGCATACTTCTATCTCTACATCAAAGTTCCTCAAGGCGAAGAAGATCAAGGTGCTCCAGGACTGGCCAGCCCAGTCACCAGACATGAACATCATTGAGCATGTCTGGGGTAGAATGAAAGAGGAAGCATGGAAGGCAAAACCAAAGAATCTTGATGAACTCTGGGAGGCATGTAAGTCTGCTTTCTTTGCTATTCCTGATGACTTCATCAACAAATTATATGAATCATTGTCGAACTACATGGATGCAGTCCTTCAAGCTCATGGAAGTCATACAAGATATTAAATATGGATCTCACAGCACCACTACTTAATTCACTGACGTTATGCAACATATTTTTGTATTTGAAGTAAATTATTTGTTCAATTTTCTGTAGGCGACAAGACTTTTGTCTTGCCAAAATCTGACCTTTCTGTGTTCATTAAATGATCAATCTTTCTTCAGTGAAGCAAATTTATTTTAGTATATTGAGCATAATTTGGGAGGGTTTTAGCTTTTATATGAGACATTTCTAAAACCAATCGATTAATTTAAAGTCAGGTTATAAGCTTTTGTTTCTACAAAATGGATAAGCGACAAGACTTTTGTCAGGGACTGTAGTCCAAATTGAATTTCTCCTTTTGCCAATACCACTGACAGTTGACTGTGGAATATTTAGGAGTGAGGAAATTTCACGACTGGACTTATCACAGTACCACACTGGAATTCACTGAGCTCCTGAGAGCGACACATTCTTTCACAAATGTTTGTAGAAACAGTGATTGGAACACCTGATTTCCATTATTTGGATGGGTGAGTGAATACTTTCAGCAATACAGTGTATATTGTATAAGCAGCTCTTGATGTCAAAATAGGTCTGCTGTGTACTGTCTGCATCTAATTACAGTCCCTGACAAAAGTCTTGTCACTTATCCATTTTGTAGAAACAAAAGCTTATAACCTGACTTTAAATTAATCGATTGGTTTTAGAAATGTCTCATATGAAAGCTAAAACCCTCCCAAATTATGCTCAATATACTAAAATAAATTTGCTTCACTGAAGAAAGATTGATCATTTAATGAACACAGAAAGGTCAGATTTTGGCAAGACAAAAGTCTTGTCGCCTACAGAAAATTGAACAAATAATTTACTTCAAATACAAAAATATGTTGCATAACGTCAGTGAATTAAGTAGTGGTGCTGTGAGATCCATATTTAATATCTTGTATGACTTCCATGAGCTTGAAGTACTGCATCCATGCGGGTCGACAATGATTCATACAATTTGTTGATGAAGTCATCAGGAATAGCAAAGAAAGCAGTCTTACATGCCTCCCAGAGTTCATCAAGATTCTTTGGTTTTGCCTTCCATGCTTCCTCTTTCATTCTACCCCAGACATGCTCAATGATGTTCATGTCTGGTGACTGGGCTAACCAGTCCTGGAGCACCTTGATCTACTTCGCCTTGAGGAACTTTGATGTAGAGATAGAAGTATGCGATGAAGCACCATCCTGCTGCAAAATTTGACCCCTTTTATGGTTGGGAATGTAAGAGGTAGCTAATACTTCTTGATATTTTAGGCTATTGATATTGCCTTTGTGAGATTATTATTCTATATCAAATGAAGAATCATATTTTGAACCTATAATGTTCCAATGTGACAATGAACTTCCATATTTGCTTAAGAACAGATTAATATTTGTTTATTGTGCACGTCGTCTCCTCTGAACCAAATGACATTTTGTATGTGTACATTTCTACATCTATCTGAACATTTCCAGTCGATGTATATGTACATTGAACTTGTTATGCAGACTTGTCCTAGTTGAACTCAGAGGGGCGTTTTGTACTTTGTACTTCTTAATGCAAAGTTTTGTCATGTACCACAGTATATAAAGAGCCACAGTGGCCATGTTAAAGCAGGAGATAGCTGTAGAGACAGTTGGTGTTTAACTTGATTGTTAAATGCCTAAATAAAGAAACCGAATCGAGAAATCGCCTGGCTCCTCGACTCTTGCTTTTGGTTCGCCCTCAGGAGAAAGCTGACAGTTTTTGGTGACCCCGACGTGATTATCTAGGACGTGATCCTGAGAATCCTGACGGCAAAAGCAAACCATCAACGTGATCCTGTGAGTCCTGGAGGCAAAGGCAGAGCAGGTCTCCTCCACAACGTCCGAGAGAAACAACACAAAAACGAGAGCTCCAGAAAAGACTGTACGCAGAGGCCTTTTTCACAGAATTTCTGTACAATTGGTGGTATTAAATTAAAATGTGATGTGTTCTCGGACATTGTGCAATTAATTGTTATTCTAACTATACAAAATTAGTAATTAATAAATTAATTAAAAGTGTCTTACGTCTTTTGACACAAAAAACTAAAGAAAAGAGAGTTTTTTTAAAGAGAAAGACAGATGTTTTATGCTTTAAAGCACAAAAAAGCAATAAAATTAACAATAAAGTAGTTTCTTTAGAACCTAGATCAGAAAAGGTGTAATTGGAAAGTTAAAATCATTGCCGTGTTTATGTCTTAGCACGAAGAGAGAAAAAAAGCGTGTTTTATAACAAAATATTTAGTGGTTAAAACTTTACACTAAAAAGAAAACAAAACTTTTAATTAAGTTTACATAAAAATGAGGTACCAGAAAAACTATATGCAAAAAACTAGATATAAAAAAACTATATATAATGCTAGCAACAATTCTTAACATCATGACATCTCAAGCAAACGAACCTGTTCAAATAAATTTTACTCAGAATGAACAGCAAATCACTTGTCACTGTAAAATTTACCAAGGGTTTATAATTCAGATGGGCATAATATACATCCCTTGTGAAGCAGAGACATTATTAGATGGAATCAACTTAATAGACTTAACTAGGAAAGAGCAGGAAATCGCAATCTTTTCGCCGGAGCATGGCATATTTTCAAAAGTTTGTGACTTAGTTAACGAAGTGTCTGAACAAAAAGATAACGTAACCGAAACAAAACTAGAATGTACCTGGTATAACAGACCTATTCGTTCTAATATTGGCTGTATTTGCAACACCTATCCTTATGGAAATACAGAAATGGATAATATCGAAAATAATTGTAAAAAAAGTACAATAAGGGATGTTCAAATTACAACAGTTACAGATACTAATCACCTTAATAGGACATCTCAAAATACTAGTGAAAATAGTCTGTTTGATGTTCAAATGCTAAAAAGTAAAATTGGCACCCTTATGAAAAAGATCACGCTTACAATTGGAACAATCTCTGAATCAAAATCCCCACAAGAAGTAAAATTAGAGACTATGCTTAAGGAACTGAAAAACGAGATGGTGAAAGAAATCACTGAAGAGGCTAGGAATATAACTAAACATCTATGTTTGTCAAATTCAGCAAATATCTCTAAAATATTAAAAGATCTAGAAGAAGGGTATGACATATTAAGAAATATCTTGAACGGAAGTGTTATTTACATTTTAGCAACATTTATTGCGATTTTTCTAACCCTGGCTATCGTATTGGTTATGGCTTTATTTTTATGTCTGTGTTCGCCACGGAACACTAAAATTATGACATTAAAACCTCCTGATTCAGCTTCCATCTTAAGTTGGGATGATTTAAATGATTAATTGATAGGTTATTGGATGACATTTTTTGGTGACTGTATCTTGTTAATGGCCAGATAGAGTATAGTACCTTTAAAATGTTACTTTGAGTAAATAAATTGACTAATAAAAAGAATTTAAAAACTGTTGGTATTATTGCAAGTTAATAGAAGGAATAGATAATTGTTTAGGGGATGTGGGTTAGGATTGTTTTATCACATTTATTGGTCAAAACTTATGTGGATAATTGCCTGATGTATGTGGAATAAGGCTATTGTTTTTTCACTCATGGTAAGATCGTTGGATAGGTCTCTCTCTCTCTCTGTCTCGCTCTTCTCTCCTTCTCCCTCCATAGCAGCATGTGGTGCGGTTTAGTTAGTTGTTCAATTAGGTGTTTATTTAAGGATTAAATTGAGTGATTGTTAAGCCTAGGTCGCTATTGGTCAGGTCTGGTCATTATTGATTGGGTCTTTGTTCGTGCCTTGTCGAGGTTGAGTAAAGGATAGAGGAAGACTGTTAAATTAATAATAATTAATTAAAAATAAATAAATGAATCGAGAGAAAATTTTTAAAATAAAAAAAAAAAAAAAAAAAAATAATAATAATAATAATAATAATAATAAAATAAAGTAATATAATAAGATAATGCTGGTTCCTAGGTGAAATTTCGAACTCTTTCTAAGTTAAGTTTTTTCTTTCTTTTTAGAAACCAAAATAAAAGACAGGAGGTGAGAACAAAGACGCCCCCTTCGAGATTAAAAAAAACAAAAAAACAAAACAAAAAAAACCCCCAAAAAAACCTTAGAGCCTACAGGTAGATAGTGAAAGACAAACTGTTCAATAAAAAAGTGACTCACTCCGCCAAATACACAAACCTGACGCCTTAAATACCAATTAGTACAATACCCAAAATTGGTATACAGCAGCTGAGAAGATAATTTAACAAGGTACGATAATATAATACATATCACAATGTCCCAGTTCACCATCACATTGCACCAGTTGATAGAATTCTGGAAAAATAAGGCACTCCAAGAAGAGGCAAACCCGAAGAAGGCTCAGGAAACCCAGTCCATCATTCAAGACATAATCAAGAAATATGTCAAAAAAGGAATGATCCATGGTGGAAAAAATGCAATCGCCCCCACCGAGGAACAATGGAAAAACATAAAAACTAGAAGGAGAAGATTATACAGTGCAAATTGGAACCTACACGAAATGCTATAATAAGGAAAATGAACCAATTGAAGATACAAAAGCGCAAGAATGAGATGAGGAGTAAATTAAAAATACAAAAATACGAGAATGAGATGAGACTGGCAAAGAAGATGCATGCATGGGCAAAAGAGATGAAAGTAATAAAAGAAACAAGAGAATTGTCTTCCATCCTAGTTCTCAAGCCAGAGGAGAAAGAACTTCTGAAAGAAAAGCTGAAAGAACCTGCTGCAAACGTATATCCAATTCTTGGAGAAGACAAAACACCACACAGATACGACACACGCTCTAAGAACAAAAAGTCTTGTGAAGAACCTGAAAATTCTGAGGAAGAAGAAGAAATGGCTGGCAGTAAAATATCAGAGAAAAGACAAAGATCATTAAGTTGGGATGAAGACAACCTCGATGCCGACATTCCACGCCTTGACGGTACTCTACGATATGCAACCAGCCCATCCCCACATGACAAAAAAACCGCTATGTGATGACAAAAAAAACTGTACTGCCCCCACCATATCCAAGTGTCACCAACAGAAACCCAGAACTGAGAAAACCTTCCGCTTCCATGATGACATCAGACCTGGATACGTGTGCAACTCCAAAGATAACTCACAAAGTAATTGGAGGAGAGTTGGCTCTAACATCTGTTGAAACATGCTCGAGAGAACTAGAAGACAAAATAGACTCTGTTCAAAACCAAGTAGCTGCACTGACTCGTATTATAGAAACTGAAAAGACTCTAAGGAAAAGTGATGATGAGAGACACAGGCAAAGACAAGCAATGAAGCTGCAAGGAATAACAACAGAGACAAGCAGAAGTTTGCTCTCAAGGACGGAAGAGGATGAAATTGGAGGTGCTATGGCTGAACTCTCAATGAAACAATATGATAGACCCTTTTCCGTTGATGGATCATTCAGCGGAACAGTTGAAGACACTCCATATAAAGAGGCATACATCAGTGGCACCATCGATCCTATCCAACCGAAAAAACCAACAGCCGTCTTTCCAATAAGAACAGATGGCCGACAAGTGGTTTACCAGCCATTCACCCTGAAAGACTGGAGTGCCTTAATGTTCACCCTACCAAAACTGACCAAGGGAGGTATACCATGGATGAGAGCCCTCCTGAAACAAACGGCTGGAGATAAACTATGTTGGGGAGACATGCAAGCTGCCCTCATCAAAGCTGCTGATGAAACAGTCGCTGAAAACATCAGAAATGCCATAGAAAGAAGATTGAGAATAAGGCTTCAGAATAACAATGCCATCCATATCTTCCGAGACATCCTGAGAGAAGAACTCAGAACGCGATATCCATGCATTGTGACGGAAGAATTATTAACCATGCAGATGAAAGATACTGAAGATTATTATAGCTTCAAGCAACGTTCCACTAACCTATATCATGATGTCACAGGAGAACAAATTGAGCCAGGAACTGGTATGTCTGTCATGTTCAGGTCTGTTCAGGTCTGTTCTGGTCAAAGGGATGCCTAAACAGATTCAAGAAGCCTTGCAGAATGTGATGGGACTGTACAGTAAAGCTGAAGAAGACTTTGACGCCCACTGCAATCATGAAATAAACAAGTGGCAGAAAAACAAGAAGGAGGCTGAAGACCAGAAAAAGGAGTTAGAACTTGCAACTACAAAGTTACAATTGCAGAAGTTCCAAGCTGAACTTAAAGATAAGAAGAAAGAAAAGAACTCAAAAGTGATGAGTATCCAGTCAGACCCTACTGAAGAAGATATGTTATCAGTTACAAAACAATTAACAACTGCAATTAAGATGGTGATGAACACTCAACAACCACAAGCAACAACAATGACATCCAAAGTCCAATCAGGTCAGCCTATGTCAATACCGAATGTGCCCATGGTGATCTACAACGGCCCTCAATCAAGAAATGAAGGAGGTTTCGGAAACCCCAGAAAAAACAAAGGAACTGGCTACAATCCAAGACGTAATCAATGTCACTTTTGCCACAAAATGGGACACTGGAGAAGAGACTGTCCCCTAGCATCTCAAGGACAAAGACGAGAGTCCAGCAATTTCCAACAATTTCCAAGGCCGATATACAACCAACAACAACAGCCATCAATGGTGCCACAGCAGACAGCCGTGCCAATGCCTCATCAACAACAACCACCACCAATGATGTCACAGCAGACGGTCGTCCCAATGCCCTCAGCTCTAAATGGAAGACTCACGAACGTCTGAGCTGAATACTACAACTACTGAAGGGGCCTACAGCCAGACCATTCGCTAAAGCCATGGAAGAGCGAACCAATGGTGGTCTTAAAGATAAATGGACAAAAGATTAAATTTTTGGTGGATTCAGGAGCCACAGTATCCTGTATACGACAGAAATTTCCACTCACATCAAAGACGATGTCCATCACGGGCTGTGTGGGAGAACCAGAAATAAGAACTTTTACTGAACCATTGGCAGTAACAATGAATGAACAGACAGTGAAACAAGAATTCTTATACCTGCCTGACTGCAGTATCTCCATCTGTGGAAGAGACTTGATGTGCAAATTATCATTGTCAGTGGTGTTTTGCCCCGAAGGTCATAAGATACTCGACCGAAGTGAAACCCTCAAGATACTGAGAAATGTAACCAAGTGTAAAACCACTAAGATCCTATACCTTTCTCCAGATACCGCACAAGACTCAAAGTCACACGTCACGATCTACTGGACTCAAATTCTCACAGATCCAGAAAAAGGAAATTCTGCATCAGCATTATGGCAAAACTACAAAGTGTGGGCAAAATCGCTATATCCACTCAGTGAACCTTTTGACCCCCTACATGTCACTCTATACTACAGTCCCTGACAAAAGTCTTGTCGCTTATCCATTTTGTAGAAACAAAAGCTTATAACCTGACTTTAAATTAATCGATTGGTTTTAGAAATGTCTCATATGAAAGCTAAAACCCTCCAAAATTATGCTCAATATACTAAAATAAATTTGCTTCACTGAAGAAAGATTGATCATTTAATGAACACAGAAAGGTCAGATTTTGGCAAGACAAGAAAGTCTTGTCGCCTACAGAAAATTGAACAAATAATTTACTTCAAATACAAAAATATGTTGCATAACGTCAGTGAATTAAGTAGTGGTGCTGTGAGATCCATATTTAATATCTTGTATGACTTCCATGAGCTTGAAGGACTGCATCCATGCGGGTCGACAATGATTCATACAATTTGTTGATGAAGTCATCAGGAATAGCAAAGAAAGCAGTCTTACATGCCTCCCAGAGTTCATCAAGATTCTTTGGTTTTGCCTTCCATGCTTCCTCTTTCATTCTACCCCAGACATGCTCAATGATGTTCATGTCTGGTGACTGGGCTGGCCAGTCCTGGAGCACCTTGATCTTCTTCACCTTGAGGAACTTTGATGTAGAGATAGAAGTATGTGATGGAGCACCATCCTGCTGCAAAATTTGACCCCTTTTATGGTTGGGAATGTAAGAGGTAGCTAATACTTCTTGATATTTTAGGCTATTGATATTGCCTTCCACCCTGCAAATGTCTCGCACACCCCCATACTGGATGTAACCCTAGACCATGATTTTTCCGCCATCAAACTTAACTGTTTTCTGGGTGAATCTTGGATCCATGCGGGCTCCAGTAGGTCTCCTGCAATATTTGCGGCGGCTGTGATGTAATTCAACCGAGGATTCATCTGAGAAATCCACCTTCTGCCACTTTTCCAGTGTCCATCCTTTTAGCAGGCTGTGGGCCTTGGCAAATGCCACACGGTTTTTTAATTGCCTTTTGTTTAGTGCTGGTTTCTGTGCACTGATTCGACCATGGAGGCCATTCGAGACAGAATTCTACAAACTGTTCTGGTTGACACAGGGACTTGAGGTGACCAGGCCTGGTGGAGCTCTGCTGCAGTGGAAAAGGGGCTGGCCTTGGATTTTTGAATCAACAAACGGTCCTCCCGAGCAGTTGTCTTGTGGGGTCTGCCGGACCTGGGCTTGTCAAAAACATCTCCAGTCTTTTAAGATCTTTTTCTTATTCTTTGTACTTGACGCTGAGACACATTGAAGGTGTCAGCCACCTCAGCAGTGGATCTGGTCTTCAGCCTCTTGATAATTAACGCTTTGGTCTCAGGGTGGATCTTAGGCGTGTTGTCAGAGGTCAAGTTGCAGTTGATGTGAAGGTCTGGTGTTCTGGGGTTCTTTTTATACACACCCACTAATTGATTGATCAGTAACTGATCACAGGTGAGGCTGTAATCTAGGATTGGGTGCATCATATGACAAGGCAACAAGACTTTTGTCTTGCCAAAATCTGACCTTTCTGTGTTCATTAAATGATCAATCTTTCTTCAGTGAAGCAAATTTATTTTAGTATATTGAGCATAATTTGGGAGGGTTTTAGCTTTCATATGAGACATTTCTAAAACCAATCGATTAATTTAAAGTCAGGTTATAAGCTTTTGTTTCTACAAAATGGATAAGCGACAAGACTTTTGTCAGGGACTGTACTCCACGCTTGACGATGACACCTATGACGAATTATGGCAAAAGGTGGATGGACAAACTTTTCGAGTGAACTACCCATATCTCTACCTGGGCCCTCAAGGAATGGCACTTGCTGTATCGCTCCCAGAAGAACTGAAACCGTATTTCATGGGAAGTAAAGAAAGCACACCACACGTATCGTTGGCCATATCGAAACATCATTCACCAAGACAACTTGGCCCAATGGTGAAACTGGCTTCCAGTCTTCAATATGAAGCCACTGAAATCGAAGGTGTGTTTTACAACCCACAACACAAAACATTCAGAATTGTGTTACCTCAGGGCTCTGAAGATAACACAAGAGCATCCAAGCAATCCAGACAACGAATTTTTGAGAATCATCCGGATACAGAAAGGTATCTCGCACAAGTACCATCACATATATGGATGATGCACCCAAATGATGTTGGTCAGACGAAACATGTTGTTAAAGTGCAACTTACCACAAACAAACCGATATACCATCCACAATATCCACTCAAAGAAGACCAAATAGCGGGGATTCAAGAAACTATCAATGGATTACTGGAATCTGGAGTGATATATGAAACTGAATCCAAATACAACACACCTCTCTTTCCAGTAAAGAAATCGGACTTGCAGAACTGGAGGATGGTTCAAGACTTTCGTCCAATCAATGAAGTTGCAGCAGGAGAATCATATCCAGTACCGGACCCCTACATCACCTTGAATAATCTGTCGCCAGAACATAAGTATTACACTGTCTTGGACTTGGCCAATGCATTTTTCACAATCAACTTGGAGGCCTCCTCCCAGAGATACTTTGCATTCAGACATGGAAACAAAGTCTATTCATACAGAAGAATGCCCATGGGATGGAAACACAGTCCCGATATTTCAGCCACTTCTTAAGACAAGACCTGGCAGATTTAAAGTTTCCAGAGACATGTACTCTAATCACCTATGTGGATGACATCCTCATCGCTGGAAGGACGGCAAAAGAGGTTCTAGAAGCCACAGTACAACTGCTTACACATCTGTTGAAGAAGGGGTACAAGGTTAAAAGACAAAAGATACAAGTCGCAAGACAAACTGTGCATTTCCTCGGACGAGAGGTGTCGAACGGTACTCAAGGAGTGTCTGCCAACAACAAAGATGCTATCCTGAGTACTCCAAAACCAACTACAGTTCGTCAAATGCTCAGTTTTTTGGGACTCTGCAACTACTCTCGGGAGTATGTCCCTGGCTACACCGAACTCACAACGCCCCTTCGAGAACTCATCAAGCCCCATGGCATGCATAACCTCTCAGCCGACTTACAGTGGACAACGGAGTCCGAAGAGGCATTCATCAAGACAAAACAAGCTATTTGTGCAGCATGCAGCCTATGTGCCCCAAATTATGACATTCCTTTCCACCTTGATGTGACAGAGAAACAATCATTCGTCCAAGCTGTTCTCTATCAAAAACACCATCAAAGCAGAAGAGTACTGAAACACTACTCTTGTAAGTTGGATCTCCATGAACAAAGTCAACCTGGTTGTGCTCATTACCTGGCTGCTCTGGCAAAGACAATTGAGAAGACTTCACATATCGTACAAAATCATCCACTGGTGGTGCACACCCAACATTGGATACTCGCTTATCTCAACTCTCGTTTGTACATCACTACAGCACGAAGACCCAACCATATTTCAAAGACCTTGAAACAGTCCCATATTACTTATGAAGGAGGAAATAACATGGCGGCAAATATGAAGACTGAAGGAATTCCACATGTGTGTGAAGAAAAAGTCAGAACTGAACTATATGTGAGAGCAGATTTGCACACTACACCGCTTTCAGACCCAGAGATGACCATTTTCTGTGACGGCTGTGCATATAGAGCAAAAGAAGGTCATATTGTGTCCTCATACGCAGTAGTGGAACAGCTGCCCTCTAACCAATATCGTTTGATGGAAGCCCAGCAGATAGCAAAAGGTTCTGCACAAGTAGCTGAGATAACAGCAATGTTACGAGCACTACAACTTTCAGAAGGCAAAGCAGTAAACGTCTATACGGACTCAAGTTATGCTTACAAGACTGTCACGCTGTCATTAGCCGGGTGGATCAGAAATGGTTTCAAACTTGGGACCGGTCTTCCAATTAAGCATGAACAACTGATCAAGCAACTGATAGACGCTGTCCAACTGCCATCAAGACTTGCTATCATGAAATGCAAGGCTCACACCAAGGAAACAGACTCCATTTCCCTGGGCAATCATGCCGCAGATCAAGCCGCAAAGAAAGCTGCAAATTATAATCCAAGAAACATGCTTGTTTGCACCGAAGAAAAGATTGAGAAGCTACCTGATGCAAACCTGATCGATGCAACATACATAAGAGAGATTCAAGAAGCAGCCGGACTATATGAACATGGAGCCTGGAAACAACGTGGTGCTACAAAAGATGCTACGGGAATCTGGAGAAATCATGAAGGAAAAATTGTGGCTCCCATCTCATTGCTACAGATGCTCTATGACGAATACCATACTCCTACTCATCGAAGTTATGAAGCTATCCTAAAACATGTTGATTTGTGGTGGCATCCAAATATGAAATCTATAATGCAATATTGGATAGATGACTGTCACATTTGTCAAACCATGAATCCAAAGAAAGCGTGCAAACCACCGCCAGGAACTTAACACTCTTCCCAATAAACCTTTTGAAAGAATTGTCATGGATTTTACCGATATGGGACCAGAAATGAGAGTTTGAGGATATCGTTATCTACTGGTCATAATCTGTGAATATACAAGATGGGTTGAAGCATTCCCCTGTAAGACAGAAACTGCCAAGGAAGTAGTTAAACACTTAACTACTGATGTCTTTCCACGATTCGGCATTCCGCAAGTCATAAGGTCAGATAACGGGACACATTTTACTGCCAAAATAGTCCGTGATGTGCTAAAGGCTCTTAATATCACCCAACGTTTTGGAACTGTCTATCATGCTGCCAGTCAAGGGGTTTGTGAAAGAATGAATGCCACTGTCAAGAGAAAACTTGCGAAGGTTTGGAAAACCACTAAACTCGACTGGGTCACTGCCTTGCCTTTCGTTTTGATGGACATCAGAAACAGTATGAATAAAATCATGTCATATTCTCCTCATCTATTACTAACAGGCAGAGAAATGCACAAACCAGAAGGCTCATTCACTGAAGATACACCATTTATAGAATGGGACAAACAACATCACTCATATGTTCAACAGCTTCAAGAAATAGTGATGCAACTACACAAATGCAGACAAAGAACACATGATCTTGAAGATGTAGTCGATCCAGAAATGAACATATCCCCGGGATCTTGGGTGTACGTGAAGAATGAAGAAAGCCGACCAAATCTTGGAAACAGCGACCCTGATGACCAACCCCGATCACCCTCTGGCACTGGGGCTCCAGAAGAGGAGGAAGAAGGGGGGAGAAGAAGAAGCAGGAGAAGGAGAGTATAGGCCATATTTTTTTAAAAATTTCCAGTATATATTCTGGATCATGCTAAATGTGATGCTTTTCATTGTTTTAGTGAGCGGGTACATTCCCCTTGTCCATGGAAATGTTGAGAATGGCCTCGGACAGCCAACAATCAAAACAGCAAGCCACAATACAACCGAGTTAACAGTCATCGATACAGGTAAGGAACAAAAGGCACTGAACAGAGTAAAAAGAGGGACACCAAAAATTTTTAAATATTGTTATGAGGGACAAACCTGCAACATATTATTTGATGTATGCGAAGTCCTAGATTGTATGCAAAATGTACCCACCATAGATAATGCTTTAAATATACAAATTGTTTGTAAGGACACATGTCTGACCCAGGTAGATGATTACAATAATAAGGTTATAGACATCGCCAGAGTTATAACAGGCACCCATGGTCAATATAATAAAGAGAAAGATACTTTTGAAATTGACTTACAACAGAGAATTACCTTAAGAAAATTAGGAAAAAGTTATGCTTCTCAACAAGAAGACCTAAAACATTGTAGAGGGCGTAAATCCATTAATCAACGATGTAATCCTTTAGTATTATCTATTAAAAATCCAACGATTAACGACTTTGGAATATATTCCATAGGATTCCAGTGTTCAAAAGTTACAACTGTACCCTGCAATAGGAAATTGGAGCTAAATTTTGAAGGCTACATCCAAACAACAATTTTGAAACCTAACAAACCTGCTCCAGAAAATGATTTAATTTCCCTAACCGATGCAATTAAAATTGAAACAGGATACGAAATGAATGAAAATTCTTGGCTTAAATGGGTTCAGTATACCGCTCATACCTTAACTATGGAAGATTGCATTGCATGTTCTGCAGCTAGACCCCGATTAACAACTACGTCCATACCATATTCTAATGAAAAAGACCTGACCTGTATACTTAAACTCTTCACTACAAAATCATTTGATAAAACTGACGAATGTTATCAACTTCACAATAAATTACCGGTAGTAGCTTCAAAAGATGTACCTACATCCTGGACTATGGGAGTGGCTAAATATACTTGTTTTCTTAAAGATACCATTATGTATACAGATATAATAAGTGATGACAAAAATGAAGTAGAAAGTTTCATTAAACAATCTGTAATCAGACCTTATCTTCCGATAATTATAGAGAATTTGCTCCTGACTAATCATGTTATTGCTCGAGCAGATATTTGGTGGTTATGTGCAAATTTACGTTTATATGCCACTCTATCAAAAACATGGTCAGGTGTCTGTGCACCAATTATGTTAATCATTCCATTTACTATAAGCCCAGCAAACTTACTAAATTTAAAACAAACCCAATTGCCATACAGAGTTGACTCAAGAAATAATCATGTATCTAAGAGGTCGTTGTCTCTAGGGCTGCAACAACTAATCGATAAAATCGATAAAAATCGATGATTAAATTTGTTGCCAACGAATTTAATCATCGATTATTGTCGGCAACTAATCGCGAGTGTTTTCCAACATTAGTTGTAGCTTCAAAGCTGCTGAGACGAGCGCTCCGGTGAGCTTTCCACAGGGCACGTCTCCCCGTACTTGTGCGCATGCGCAGTAAGGTCGCATCTCCCTGCGCTATCCCAAACAAAGATGGCTGCGTCCTGTTCGGCACAGGCGCGTGATCGTCCTAAAACTTCTAAAACATGGGAGCATTTCACTCTTGACAAGGTGAAGCAAAGAATCACATGCAACATTTGCAAGATGGACTTTGCTTGGCACGGGAGCACAACCACTATGCACGAACATCTGAAGAGAAGACATGCCGGAGTACTCGAAGATAAAGACTCACCCCGGTAGGTTAGCTTATGAGCGAGCATGGTATTGGCATAAACACTGTTGTCTGTCTTGGCTTTTAACTATGTATTCCCGTCACTGGGATGTCTTATTGCCGTCATGTTGCGCGATTTCGCCATGAAAACATGAGCGCTGAAATGGGATCTGTGATAAGGGAAAACTACACTTCGTGTAGTCATAGACATAGCTATCATGTCTGTAGTATACACGTATGTAGACCCGAGACACACAGTCGGTGCAAAATATAATAAAGCATTGCAGTCAGTAAAATCTGTTATTTGATAAATAAATACATAAATAAACACATAAATAAATAAAAATAATACCTGAATTTAAAGTTAAACATTAACAAGGAACCACAAACTCCCATATTTTAGTTTACCTTTTTACATTAAAAGCCAAGACACCACGTTTCAAAAACATTAAATACCCAGTTAAGTCAGAAAGCTGTAATAAAATATTTTTGAAAGAATTAATTATTCATTTTGTCTTCATTGGCACTTGGAACATCCCTAAAACAACATTTAGGAGTTAATTGCAAAAAAGTGCCATTTATCCGATTAATCGTTGAATTAATCGTCCGATTAGTCGATTATGAAAATAATCGTTAGTTGCAGCCCTAGTTGTCTCATCAAACTAAACCCAAACCTCAAGGATCATTTAATGAGGACATTTATCTCAGTAATATCGGTTTACCTGTAGGGGTTCCAAATGAGTATAAAGCACAAAATGAAATTGCGGCTGGATTTACCTCAATTTTATTTGCAGGAGTAACGGCTACTAAAAATACGATTTGGATAAATTATCTTTATTACAATCAACAGAGATTTATAAATTACACAATTGAGGCAATAGAAGGCATTGTAGAGCAATTGGGTCCTACATCACTCATGGCCTGGCAAAATCGGATCGTTCTAGACATGTTACTTGCTAAAGAATCATCAGTATGCAGCATGTTTGGAGCAGAATGCTGTACTTATATACCAAATAATACCTCCCCTGATGGAAGTATCGCTAAAGCTCTGAACAAACTTAAGTCCATGTCCGTGGAATTTGCTAAAAACTCTGGCGTATCTGAAGACAGTTGGTCAAATTGGTTTTATAGGATATTTGGTCCTTGGACTGCTACAATAAGATAAGATAAGATAATCCTTTATTTGTCCCACAATGGGGAAATTGCAGTGTCACAACGCAAGTTACAGAAACAGTAGGAAAATAAGAGCATGCATCAAAATCAAGATAAATAATAATAATAAGTATTTACAATCAACTAAAAAACACAACACTGTAAGCTAAGCTAAAAGGCACAGGAACATTGCACAATAAGTGTTTTTGATTCTGAGATGATTGTGTACAGTGCAGTGATGGACAGTGGTGGGTAAATAAATAATAGCAGGTAAAGTGACTTTAAATAATATTGCACATTGTTATTATTACTATGGAGATGACGCATGGTTGCTATGGGGATGACACATGACTAGCATTGATCATTATACAGTCTGACAGCAGCAGGAAGGAAAGACCTGCAAAATCTCTCCTTAACACAGCGAGGGTGAATCAGTCTGTCACTGATGCTGCTCTCCAGAGCAGACAGACAATAATATCTATAGTTACTACAATATTAACTATAATTGCTATCTTAGTCATAATTGGATGTTGTATCGTCCCATGTCTCCGATCTCTAGAAGAACGATTGATTGCAACTGCCCTAACGAAAAAAGACCCTTCGTCACAAATTCTATTACTCACTTTAGGGTCCCAACTCTCAGTTCCAGAATCAATTGACTAAATTCGGTAAAATATGTAGATTGATCTTTTATTTTAAAATTATACAAAATATAAGCAGAATCCTAGTAAGTGCTTTTGTTCCTTATTTGCTGTCCGAGAGTCATGTGTAATTTTATGTGTTATATTAGCCTAAGGGCTGGGGTTTTTGTTTTTGATTTTGTTTTTGTGATCACATGTGATATGTGATCAAAAGGGGGAATTGTGAGATTATTATTCTATATCAAATGAAGAATCATATTTCGAACCTATATTTGTGTAATGTTCCAACGTGACAATGAACTTCCATATTTGCTTAAGAACAGATTAATATTTGTTTATTGTGCACGTCGTCTCCTCTGAACCAAATGACATTTTGTATGTGTACATTTCTACATCTATCTGAACATTTCCAGTCGATGTATATGTACATTGAACTTGTTATGCAGACTTGTCCTAGTTGAACTCAAGAGGGGCGTTTTGTACTTTGTACCACAGTATATAAAGAGCCACAGTGGCCATGTTAAAGCAGGAGATAGCTGTAGAGACAGTTGGTGTTTAACTTGATCCACCTTCTGCCACTTTTCCAGTGTCGATCCTTTTAGCAGGCTGTGGGCCTTGGCAAATGCCACACGGTTTTTTAATTGCCTTTTGTTTAGTGCTGGTTTCTGTGCACTGATTCGACCATGGAGGCCATTTCGAGACAGAATTCTACAAACTGTTGTGGTTGACACAGGGACTTGAGGTGACCAGGCCTGGTGGAGCTCTGCTGCAGTGGAAAAGGGGCTGGCCTTGGATTTTCAAATCAACAAACGGTCCTCCCGAGCAGTTGTCTTGCGGGGTCTGCCGGACCTGGGCTTGTCAAAAACATCTCCAGTCTTTTCAGATCTTTTTCTTATTCTTTGTACTTGACGCTGAGACACATTGAAGGTGTCAGCCACCTCAGCAGTGGATCTGGTCTTCAGCCTCTTGATAATTAACGCTTTGGTCTCAGGGTGGATCTTAGGCGTGTTGTCAGAGGTCAAGTTGCAGTTGATGTGAAGGTCTGGTGTTCTGGGGTTCTTTTTATACACACCCACTAATTGATTGATCAGTAACTGATCACAGGTGAGGCTGTAATCTAGGATTGGGTGCATCATATGACAAGGCGACAAGACTTTTGTCTTGCCAAAATCTGACCTTTCTGTGTTTATTAAATGATCAATCTTTCTTCAGTGAAGCAAATTTATTTTAGTATATTGAGCATAATTTGGGAGGGTTTTAGCTTTCATATGAGACATTTCTAAAACCAATCGATTAATTTAAAGTCAGGTTATAAGCTTTTGTTTCTACAAAATGGATAAGCAACAAGACTTTTGTCAGGGACTGTATAAAGCATTTCATTGTCTGATAATCAGGAAGTGTGCGTTAGCATCAGCTTTTCCGTTTTCATTTCATTTCATGGTAAAGTACAGTGTAATCAGTAGGAAAACAAGGGCTGGGCGGAGAGCAGGGACGGTCTTTTAAACAGGGGGAGCTTTTTACCTTTTTCCTCTAATCATATCCTGTTATTTAAGAAATTATAACTGCCTTACATTGCATTTGTTTAGATAAGTTATCCATCTTTTTTTTTTTTTTTCCAATGCCTGTTATTTGCCCAATAACCCAACTTTGTAAGAAAGACCTGTTTGATAAGAATCCTCCATTTCACAATTTTAAAATTTTTCAAAATCTTGATTATTAAAAACTTGAATTGCATGTTACATGAACATTGCCCAGCCTTAAAAACGGTCTCTTGCCCTGATCCGTGAGTATGATGACATCATCACATTGTAGAGTGTGAAGTACAGTGTGAAGCACTGTGCTCTTTCACACTGCAGCTGCAGACTGATGATTACACTGTTTTTACTTAGAGTCTGGCACATTTAAACAGCTTTTTCTTTCATTATGTAACAGCACTTCCTCACACCACAGCAGTCTCTCTCTACCATACACTGTCACCTTTAAGATAAGATAAGATAAGATAAGATAAGCCTTTATTAGTCCCACAGTGGGGAAATTCCAGTGTTGCAACGCACAGTTCAAGAACAGCAGGAAAATGGAACATGCAATAAAACAAGATAATAGATAATGGCTAAAAAAATAATAATTTAGAAATAGACTTAAAGATAGACTCTAATTTTGTTTTGGTGGAGCAAAAATATAAAATACAAAATATATAATATAAAATACCAAAAAATACTATTATGTACAATAAAAGTAACAGTGCAGCATATGAACAGAGTAAATCTCAGTAAAGTGACTTCAGTATATTATGTTATTTACAGTAATGACTATGTTTATGTACAGACAGGATAAATATCAGTAAAGTGACATGAGTGAATTGTACCAGAGGTCTTCAGTATTGCACATAGATAGAGTTGAATGACACATGTTCAGTGTTAACAGTGTTCATTGTACAGTCTAACAGCAGCAGGAAGGAAAGACCTGCGAAACCTCTCCTTCCCACAGCGAGGGTGAATCAGTCTGTCACTGAAGCTGCTCTCCAGAGCAGACAGGGCGTCCTGCAGGGGGTGACACTCATGGTCCAGCATAGAGATGACCTTAGCCAGGACCCTCTTGTCCCCCACCTGCTGCACTGAGTCCAGAGGACAGCCCAGGACAGAGCTGGACTTCTTGATGACCTTGTCCAGCTTCTTCCTCTCCCTCTCTGTGATGCTGCTGCTCCAGCAGACCACACCGTACAGGATGGCTGATGCCACCACAGAGTCATAAAAGGTCTTCAGGAGTGGCCCCCTCACTCCAAAAGACCTGAGTCTCCTCAGGAGATAGAGCCGACTCTGGCCCTTCCTGTACAGTGCATCTGTGTTGTGAGTCCAGTCCAGTTTGTTGTTCAGATGCACACCCAGGTACTTGTAAGAGTCCACTCTCTCAATGTCCCTTCCCTGGATGTTCACTGAGGTGACAGTAGAGTGGCGTCTGCGGAAGTCCACCACCATCTCCTTGGTCTTCCCTGCATTGATGATGAGGTGGTTCTGCTGACACCAGTCCACAAAGTCCTGCGCTAGTCCTCTGTACTCCACATCGTCATCATCCTTAATGAAGCCAATGATGGCAGAGTCATCAGAGAACTTCTGCAGGACGCAGCTGTCCGTGTTGTGTCTGAAGTCTGCAGTGTAAAGTGTGGAAAGAAAGGGCGCGAGGACCGTGCCCTGGGGCGCCCCCACACTGCAGGTCAGTAGGTCAGACACGCAGTTCTTGGCTCTCACAAACTGGGGCCGGTTTGTGAGGTAGTCCAGGATCCAGTCTGCCAGGTCACAGTCCACACCGGCAGTCTCCAGTTTGTCCCTCAGGAGCAGTGGCTGGATGGTGTTGAAAGCACTGGAGAAGTCAAAGAAGAGAATCCTCACAGTGCTGCCGGGGTTCTCCAGGTGAGACAGTGAGCGGTGCAGCAGGTAGATGACGGCGTCCTCCACTCCGATGCCAGGCCGGTATGCAAACTGCAGCGGGTCCATCGCTGAGCTCACGGTGGAGCGGAGGTGGCCAAGGACCAGTCTCTCCAGTGTCTTCATCAGGTGCGATGTTAGAGCCACCGGCCTGAAGCTGCTGGGGTCTTTAGCGTGCGGTGTCTTAGGCACTGGTACCACGCAGGAGGTCTTCCAGAGTTGTGGTACCACCCTCAGCTTAAGGCTCATGTTGAAGACATGCTCCATAACTCCGCACAGTTCGTCTGCACAGGACTTAAGGAGCCTGGAGCTGATGCCGTCTGGTCCTGCTGCCTTCCTGGGTCTGATCTTCTTGAGCTCCAGTCTCACCTGGGCTGTAGAAAATGACAGTGGCAGGCTGGGGGGATGGGTGAGTCCATGTGTAGTGGTGGGCTGAAGAGCAGAGGCAGAGGTGTGAAGAGGTGCAGAAGTTCCCCATTGTCCAGCTGGGGAGGTGAGAGCTGGCAGCTGGGTGGGGGGAGTGGTGGGTGATTGATCAAATCTCAGGAAGTGAGAATTGAGCTCGTTTACCCACCGCAGATCCCCCTCCGTCTGGGCAGGAGGCGCTTTGAAGCCTGAGATCGTCTTGAGGCTTCTCCACACCCCCTGGATGTTCTTCTGCTGCAGCTGTTGCTCCATCCTTCTCTTTTGGCTGGCTTGGCTCGTCCTGATTTTCCTCCTCAGCTCCTTCTGTGCAGCCTTCAGCTCCTCCTTGGTCCCTGACCTAAAAGCTCTCTTCTTCTCCTTCAGCAGAGCTTTTATGTCAGGGTTAATCCACGGCTTGTTGTTTGAAAAACACCGCACCGTCTGGGAGGGGACGATGTTTTCAAAACAAAAGTTGATGTAGTCCGTGATGCACTCTGTCATTGCATTGATGTCCTCCCCATGTGGGTCACAGAGCTCTGTCCACACTGTGGTGTCAAAACAGTCTCTCAGAGCCTCCTCACTCTCAGCAGTCCACTTCTTCACCACACGGGGCACCACAGGCTGTCTGTGCACAATAGGCTGGTACACAGGCCGCAGATGGACAATGTTGTGGTCAGCTCTACCCAGGGGAGGCAGTGGGGATGAAGAATAAGCCTCCTTGGCATTGGCAAAAAATAAATCCAGTGTTTTATTGTCTCTTGTGGGGCAGGTGTAACATACTGGGTGTATGTAGGCAGAACAGGTGCAGGAGATGCATGGTTGAAGTCTCCAGAAATCAGGAAGAGAGCCTGCGGATGCTTTGTTTGTAGTGTGCTAGTACAGGAGTGCAGTGTGTCACATGCTGTCTCAGCATTAGCAGAGGGAGGAACATAGACAGCGATCACAATCACATGTGAGAACTCCCGGGGCAGATAATATGGCCTCATGCTAACAGCCAGCAGCTCAATGTCTGTTACACAGCTGCTCCTTCACTGTACAGTGTCCAGCTTTGCACCACTGCTCATTCACAAACAGAGCCAGACCTCCTCCTTTCTTCTTACCACTCTCTACCGTCCTGTCTGCGCGCAGCAGGTGAAAGTTGTCCATAGCAATAGCTGAATCCGGGATTTGCGGGGTCAACCAGGACTCTGTGAAAAGCATGATGCTACTGTCTCTGTATTCCCGCTGATATCGCGTGAGCACCGCTAATTCGTCCGTCTTGTTCGAAATAGACCGCACGTTTCCCGCGATGACAGAGGGGAGCACAGGTCTGAAGCGTCTCTTCTTTTCCCGGAGTTTGCGTCCAGCACGTCGGCCCCTGCGCGTCTTCCGTAGCAGCTCCGCCGGGATGTCATGGCGGTCTCGGGGGAACACAACAGCGCAGCGCAGCGCAGCGCAGCGCTAACAGCTGATCCCTTGTGTATACAATGGGGGGTCGCAGGCCCACGCACATCGCGCCGGTGAAAATTGGCGAAAATCCAACAAAAGAAAAGTTGAAGCGAAGCAGAACCAACGCGTTTCTGAAGTACTTAACTTTATACACACTATTTACAAAAAGTACAAACACACAAAGAAGGTAAAGAGCAAAAAAAGTTGGAAAATAGAGAAGCGCGATGCAACCAGCTGCGGCTCTCACCAGCGCCGGAAGTGAAAGTGTATTATTACCTGAATGTGAACACAAACACAACTAGTTCATTTCAAACAGTTTGCAGTGGTCCAGAGTTATTCCTCACTTACCTTATGCATTTGGAGAATCCTAATTATTTACCACAATGAGTTTCTAAGCACTTTTCACCACTTTCAGAGACCAGAGTGGCGCTCTTCGTGGTTCTCAGATGCTTTATAAAATTAGATACAGACAGCACACAGCAGACATATTTTAACCTCAAGAGCTGCTTATACAATATATCTGTACTGGGGCAAGCCACATTTTGCTCAAATACTTGAGGAAAAAATCTGGGCCTTTAAATACATGATAGAAGAACAAAACATCCTGCCCTTTTAATAGAAAATTCTTGTTGTAGCTGTAGTTTAAACGTCCACAAGCATGTTCTGAAATGTGTCAGATGCCCTCCCTGTGTGTCAGATGGCCTCCGTGTGTTTCCATGTGGTCTTATTCTGTGTAAAAGTTGCTAACCCTGTAGTTTAGAACTCTCGCATTCATTTCAGAACAGTAGAGTAGAAATGTTTGTATTCTTCAGATTTCTGTCTTCCCTCAAATGTGAACACTCCAAGATTTGTTTACAATGTGGTCCAAGAATAGAATCCTTTTTCCTAAACATGAATCGCAAATGTAGTGGCCAAATGCTGCAGCTTTTAGACTACAAAGATTTTTACAGGGCAAAGAAACAAGCAAAAAGAACAGGAAAAACAACATACCATCTTCAAATGGTGTCCCCACAGGTCTGAAAACACACACATATGTAGAATTAATTAGAACGTCTTGAAATGCTATAACTCATTAAAACTGCTAATAACAATGCATTAGTCTTATATAGCACTTTTCCAGATGCTCAAAGTCGCACACTCCACATTCATGTGGATGAAGTGTCTTGCCTAAGGACACAACAACAGTATGCTCTAGAGCCACTCCCTCTCCCTTCTTACCCCCCTTCTCTCCACCCTTTCCCACTCCCTTTCTGCCCTCCTCCACCCACCCCTCTTTCCCTTTCTTACTCTCCCCCTCTATCCCACTCCTTTCTCGCTCCCCTCTTCCATCTGTCACCTTATAAATTTCTCTCCTGTCTCTTTCGCTCTCCTTCACTCCTTTCTCTGTCTGTCTCCCACCTTCTCTCTCCCCCTCTCTCCCTCATCCTTCCTGCCTCTCCCCCTACCACCCCCCCTCTCTTTCTCTTCTTCTTTCTCCCTTTCTCTCTATCACACCACTCTCTCCCCCTCTACTTCTCTTCTCCATCTCCCCTCTCTCACTCTGTCACCTCTTTTGCCCTTTAAATCCCCCCCCCCCAATTCACTCCTTCCTCTTGCTCTCCCCATCTCCCTCCCAACCAGTTTCCCTCTCTCCTTGCCACCTTTTTTGCCTTTTGAATACCTCTACTCCGTCTCCCCATCTCTCTCCCTGTCTTCCTCCTCCTCTCCTCTCTCCCCCTCTCTCTCCCCCTCTCTCTCTCCCTCTCTCTCTCCCTCTCTCTCTCCCTCTCTCTCTCCCTCTCTCTCATCCCCCCTTCTCTCTCCCTCTCTCCTTGTCACCTCTTTTGCCCTTTGAATTCAAAGTGTATCTTATTCGTCACAATCAGAGGATGGCTCACGAAAGCTTTGTACTGAGCTAAAGAGAGAGCGGAGGGGAGAAAGAGAGGGAGAGAGAGGAGCGGAGGAGAGAGAGGAGGCTGCAGAGAAGAGCTTACCTTATTTTTAAATCTTTGAAATACCAAAATTTACATATTTGAAATCATACAGTAAGGTTAATTCTATAATATGAGATTTGGAGATTTGGATACATCTCTACTATTATTATTACTCTCAGTTAAAAAAATATCAAATTGACTTCAAATCAAAATAAACTGCTTTTGAAATTTACATTTTTAGATTAAATTTCAGGTCATGCTGAATCCTCCATTTGAAAAAATTGTAAATTCCAGTCTCAGCAGATAAAGAGTGAGTAATGTTCAGTATTGCCATCTCAGAGGAGAGAGGGAGAGAAAGAGGGATAAGAGGAGGGAGGAGAGGAGTGAGGGAGGAGTGAGAGAGGAGATAGAGGATGGAGAGAGTATGGGGAGAGTATGGGGAGAGGATGGAGAGAGTATGGAGAGTGGATGGAGAGTGGATGGAGAGTGGATGGAGAGTGGATGGAGAGTGGAGGGAGAGTGGAGGGAGACAGGAGGGAAGAGATGGAGGGAAGAGATTGAGTAAGAGAAGGAGTAAGAGAAGAGAAGGGAGAGGAGCGAAAGAGAGAGGGGAGGGAGAAGGAGGAAGAAAAGAGGAAAGAGGGAGAGAAGAGGGAGGAAGAAGAGAGGCGGAAAAGAAGAGAAAAACAGGAGGAAGAGGGGGGAGAGGAGGAAGAGAGACAGAGAGAGGAAGGAGGGGAGAAGGAAGATAAGAGAGATTAAGGGAAAGAAGAGAGAGAGGGAAAGAGGAAGAGGAGAAAAGACGTGTGCCTCACCCAAAAATAACTGCGTTCCACAACATTATGTTGTTCTCTGATGGTGCCCCACTCACTCCGGTCGGGGGATCTTCTTGAAGTCTGAGGAGAGAGACAAACGTTAATAATATAAATGTAAGAAACAATACAAATATACAAGAGACAATCCAAAACATCCATGACAAATATCTGAAGTCAAGGCTTCGCAAAACCAGGGAACCATCTCCAGACCTCACAGCACAACTTGCAGCTAACTTAAAGGGCCCATAGCAAAAGGAGAAATTTAATTTGTCAACTGGACAGAGTTTATTTGGTCGAATACGTTTCGCAGCTCATCCAAGCTGCTTCCTCAGTTCTGGTCAGATGCTGGTGGACACTGCTTTATATCTGCTTGAAAGGAGGAGCTAATTACAATGAAATTACTCTGAGACACACATATTTGTTTACAGTTTCTGTTAGTTAGGTGGGTCTATTCAATATGGAGTGTTTACAGTTTCTGTTAGTTAGGTGTGTCTATTCAATATGGAGTGGGAGTGGGGGAGTAGTTAGCCTATCCATTCAGGGCCATGATGGCGTTTTCACACCCCTGGACATGTCCTGGCTAGTCCCATTGTTTTCTCTGTTTGTTTTGATTTAGGTTTGAGGATAGAGTTATAGATGGGAGACAAATGATGTCTGAGCCCTCCATTTCTGTTCAAAGAAGGATTCTCTTTCTTGACAAAAATAGCCTCTTTAACTCCCCTCTCAAACCAGTTCTTTTCTCTGGCCAAGATCTGGACCTCGCTGTCCTCAAAGGAGTGGCCTGTGGCTTTTAGGTGGAGATGTACGGCAGATTGCGGCCCACCCTGGTTTTCCCGTCTGTGTTGATACATTCGTTTGAAAAGTGTCTGTTTTCTTTCTCCAATGTAGCGCTCACTGCAGTCTTCACTACACTGAATGGAGTAGACCACATTGCTTTGTTTGTGGCTCAGTGTTTTGTCCTTAGGATGGACCAGTTTTTGTCTTAAAGTGTTTGTGGGTTTGAAATAGACTGGGATGTCATGTTGTCTGAAGATCCTCTGTAGTTTTTCGGAAACGCCAGCCAGGTAAGGAATAGTTACACCTTTTCTCCTGGGCTCTGGTTCTCTGTTGTCCTGTTTCTTTACGTTTTATTGAAGGGCCCATATATTCGTTTTATTAAAGGGCCCATATATTAGGCTATTTTCTGATCTAGGTTAAAATGTTGGTTCCTGATCACAAACATACCTGGAGTTGTGTTTTGTTTCATTCACACATGTTTAACACACAAACCCTGCAGATTTAGGCCGAGTTCTGAGCTCGCCTGCATTTTTAAGCTCCACACACCCTCACTAGAATCATCTGGATCTTTTCAGCCCTGGTATTTCCAATCTCTATTGAACTAAAAGTAAAAGGTAGCTGTTAACATGAAACTTCCCGTCATGACATCACAAGGTGGAACAGAGCATTTTGAGCTTTGGAGATGTAGACAGACTAATAATAAAAGGATTACTCAAACGTGCGAATGAAACAAAACAACACCAGGTATGTTTGTGTTGAGGAAATAACATGATGACATAGATCAGAAAATAGTGTAATATAGGCCCTGAAATGCTCAGAATGTATAAGGTAAGTGAGGAATAAATTTGGTTATGTTTTTACAGTATCAGGTACAATGCCTTTCATTTTTGGCACATGGCCCTTCTCTATTTAAATGCCAAAATGAAGGCATGCGGTCTGATCTGAGGTGGAGACTGTGACAGACGGAGCAGTGATCTGAATGAAACCAGCTCTAGTCTGCAGCGTGATTATGAGTCCAAACGCGCGCGCGCGCACACATACGCACACGCACACGCACACACACACACACACACACACACACAGAGCAGGAGGAGAATGAACCACTGCAGTTTACACTCGAGCTCCAACACAGACACACACAGACACACACAGACACACACAGACACACACAGACACACACAGACACACACAGACACACACAGACACACACACAGAGCAGGAGGAGAATGAACCACTGCAGTTTACACTCGAGCTCCAACACAGACACACACAGACACACACAGACACACACAGACACACACACAGACACACACAGACACACACAGACACACACAGACACACACAGACATACACAGACACACACAGACACACACGAGACCCTCACCTGGAATGAACCACTACAAACAGCTGCAAGATTCACCTTTAGGCCTGTTACGGTAACAAATTTTGAAGCATGATATATTGCTACAGAAAAAAAGAACCATAAATCGGTGTAGTAATTATGACAGGCCTGTTCATGGCAATCCAAATGGCAATTTGAGTTAGGGCTGCACAATATATCGCATAAGTATGAGTATCGCAATAGTAGCTGACACAATAATGGATAACACAACAGACTCATTATATCACAATAACACCAAGGTTCTCCATCTTCTGAAATAATTATGCCAAATAAAGCTAGAGTTTACAGTGATCTTCCTCAAGTCGAACATTAGCCTTGATTTAGTTCTGTCTGAGAAGTTTAAAAGAAAGCATGTATTCTTGTTGTTTCAAAGCAGACCTATTGTGCTTGAGTCTGATATAGTTATAATAATGACACCTGTGGATCATTATGTTAGAATTTTCATATTCTGTGGATAGTAGCACGTCACACTAGCAAGCGGCAGATTTTTTTTAATTTGCACCAAAATGACTACGCGCCGCTGTCAAATCCTACATATATCACTGATTAAGAAAATGAAATGTTTAATGCAAAAGTTTGTTGTATCTCATTCATTAAAAGATTGCCCCAATGGCCAATGGGTTCAATATGATCGCTGATCACACTGTTGCAGCTCTAGTATTCAGTTTGAGACCTGTAAACATGCAAACACACAGATACACACAGATTAAAACATCCCTAGAGTGATCAGTGACTCTGACTCCAAGTTCTATTTAAAGTAGATCTACGACATCACAAGAGCACCACAGAACCAGAGCCAGAGCAGACAGAGCCGCAATCTTTGGACTTCCACCAACAAATGAGAATTACACCAAAAACAAGAGAGATGGCACGAGCACATGGAAAAAACATCTTGTGAGATTCAAGATCTGGAAAGTTGTGTATGTTTGAGCAGCTCTAGCTGAAAGATTCTTCTACATAAAGACTGTAGATCACATATTTGGACAGAACACTCTGTCCCAGTTTATTTCGTAGTGACAGCACCAATACTGACACAGATAATCAGTGTTTGTAAAAAAAAATATTTACGTACTTAAAATTATTACACAAAATTGACTCTTGTGAGCTTTAAGCCATGTTAGAATGTTGTTACCTCATCAAAAACAGACCTGGAGTTGTGTTTTGTTTCACTCACACATGTTTGAGTAATCCTTTATTATTAGTCTGTCTACATATCCAAAGCTAAAAATGATCTGTTCCACCTTGTGATGTCATGAAGTGGTAATTTTCAACATAACTTTTAACTTTAGTTTAGTAGACATTGGCAATTCCAGGGCTGAAATTATCCAAATGAAACTAGTGAAGGTGTACAGAGTTCAAAAACACAGTGGAACACTTCCTGTATCACAAGATGGAACAGAGTGTGATCAGAAAATAATGTAATATGGGTCCTTTAAACATCCATAACTTAGTTTAAAGGTGCAATGCATAGAAACAAGCAGTTGACGAACCCCTAACAAAAAAGTTATACAATGCCCCTATAAAGGGCTTTAGTTAGGGCATTAGTTCACATCAGTTCAGATTTCAGTCTCGTCTCAAATGCTAAAGCTCTTGTGTGTTTTGAACTGAATTTGATCGTTTCCTTGTCGTAAAGAGGCAGCAGCACTTTCAATGTTTAATCTAGCAACAAGAACCAAGCAACTTTAAATCTGAAAACTCCTCACACCCGTCAGCTACTATTAAAGAAAGAGGAAGGACGGCATGTTTAAGTGTCAAAAACCACAACGCAACCTCTCCATACAGTGGCCTTTGCGAATGCTGACGTCCCAAAACTGGTTTAAAATCAATTATGAACAAACAACACACGTTTAAAGAGCTCATATTACGCCATTTTTGTTATTATGTTATTATGTTTTATGTCTTCATAAAAACATACCAGAGTTGTGTTTTGTTTCATTCACACATGTTTAACACACAAACCCTGCATATTCAGACTTCTCTCAAACTTAAAACCCTCTGTTCCACCTCGTGATGTCATGTGGTAATACGGGAAGTGCTCCACTGTGTTTTTAAACTCCATACACCTTCACTAGAATCATACGGATGATTTCAGACGTTGATCTGTTCCAATCTCTACTGACCTAAAAGGTAAAAGGTAGCTAGCTCACGCCCTGTCAATCAGCATAGTATTTGCACTGTCGTTCTTGTCTCTTGTATATAGCTGTGACTATACAGTTTATTACTTTATTACTTATATTTCTATTTTATTTTGACTTGTACATATACATTTTATAATTATGTCTCATTTGACACCTGTCTCTTGCTCTTTTTGCTATACCATCTATTTTTGTTACTCTCTGTTATTATATTATATTGCGATGTCTGAGCTACTGTATCCAAATAATTTCCCTTGTGGATCAATAAAGTTTGTCTAAGTCTAAGTCTAAGTCTGTTATCTTGAAAACTATCTCTTCATGACATCACAAGGTGGACAGAGCATTCTGAGCTTTGGAAATGACTAATAAAGGATTACTCAAACACGTGTGAATGAAACAAAACACAACTCCAGGTGTGTTTTTGATAATGACACATTATTTTTGACAGCACTAACGAGTTAACGCAAAACAATTTTAACAGCATTAATTTTTTTAATCGCGAGATTAACGCTCTTTGTAGTGAACTAGTTTTTTCAAAAGCTGTGGGCACTGCTAGGAAGGTTTGAAAAACTACAGGATCCAGCTGTAAATTGGAAGCAAGACAATTTGCACTAAACTGAGAAGTCCCATTTGGAGGAGGTGGGACAAAGCACGGCACAGTTGCTAATGTACAACTTCACTATACAAGCCCCGTGTGTGCGCAGATGTCACTCATGTGAGGAAAACAGTGAATAAAGTCCGCTCCAAAACATACGGCGAATCCGTGCTTACCTTTGATATGGACTGTGACAGAGACAGAAGTTTTGCAGCCTCGTCTCCGTCTGTCCTCACTGCTCTGAGCTGTTTTTATATCCATAAACTAACGGAGGTGCGTATCGCAGCAGGACTCATATCTGTCTGTATTTTGCTCTTCCAAAAGGCCTAGTCCCAGTCTAGGGCTGAACGATTTAAGAAAAATATCTTAAAAGCGATAAGAATTGCAATTTAAATACCTTTTATGTTTTAAAGGGCCAATATTATGCTGTTTTCTGATCTATGTTGTAATGTTATTTCCTCATTAAAAACAGGAGTTTTGTTTTGTTTCATTCACACAAAGCCTGCATATTTAAACTGAGTTCTTCCCTCAAACAGAAAACACTCTGGAGCACTTCCTGTATTACTACATGACATCACAAGGTGGAACAATGTGTTTTAAAACTCTATACATTTTCACTAAAATCATTTTGATCATTTCAGCCCTGGAATTGCCAATCTCGACTGAAGAAAAGGTAAACGGTAGCTTTTAACTTTAAAATTGCTGCTTCATGACATTACAATGTGGAGGTGGATAATAAAGGGTTACTCAAACATGGGTGAAAGAAACAAAACAACATTCTCCATCCATCCATTTTCTATCGCTTAATCTGGCTGGGTCGCGGGGGCAGCACGCTGCCCATTACTCTGTGCACCAGACCCAGACCCCTATGAACCCCTATGCAGGTGGTGAGCACACAGGAGGGAGGAATTCCTTGACGGTCCTTGATTGTATACTGTTCATAGGGGTGTTGCATGTTTTTGGTTGATGGGGGGGAAACCGGAGTACCCGGAGGAAACCCATCCAGACACGGGGAGGAAACATGCAAACTCCACACAGAAAGGCCCGGGCGACCCGGGGATCAAACCTGTAACCTTCTTGCTGTGAGGCATGCGTGTTGCCACCAACATGTCTTAATAGGTCACTGATGAAGGACAGCGTTAGAGTGTTGGAGTCAGAATGAGTCTAGTTTCACATATCTGATCCATAGGTGGATGGTGTGATGGTGCAGCATTTAAATGTAGGTCAGTTTGTGGAGCAGGTTGGAGCAGGTCTGATGGGAAGCTTAGCGTGCAGCTGTGGATCTACAGACACAGAGCCAGCGCAATTAACCCCATTTAGTAAAGCTGATACTGTCTCAGCCTAGAAAACTCACTCACCAGCCACACACCAAGCTCTGGTTAATGCAGTTTTCCCATAGACTGTAAAAAGAAGTGAACTAAGGGAGTGTGACGTCACCCATAGTGTTCGGCTCCAGTCAAATCAAGCTCACTAGGCTAGCAGTTTTAGAGGCAAATTTGGTAACCAAGTTCCATATTTGGAATAGAAACTGATTTATGGACAAAACAGTGAAATAAAAAACACCAGTATCATGTAGAGCAGGTTAACACGAACATTTTAAGACCAAAATGACAAGTTTGACAGCAGCAGTTACAGAGAGAGGGGCAACGTTTTTTCAGTACAAAATGTATTATAACTAAAAAACTGGATCAGATGCATTTATGATAAAAAAAATAAGAGAATATGAGGCTTAAAATAGTGGTGAGGGCGTATCCACTTCTCGTACTGTGTAAGCCTAGATCTGAGTTTTGATTAGTTGACTAAAAATCCTGACGACTCATACTGTCTGCATTGTGTAAGAGATAATTTTACAGCATCAAAATAACAGGATGTAATAGTAGTAATGGACTGGCAGTATGGAGTACCAAGAACTATTGGACAATAGACAGTTTGTACTGGAGGTCATTGGAGAAGATGTGATTTTGATCGGATTACATCATTTTCATGGATTTATTAAGCTTTAGCTCATAGTGGTGCATATTTTAAACTTGTCCAGGAGCTGTATATGGATTTGGATATGGATTCTATGAATGAACACAACACAAGTCCTGGCTTTTAAAAGGTCGACTATATAACTTTTCTCCATGATGTTTACACAGTATTGTTAAACTCATCTTGAATTTATCCAGTGACTGACGTCTTAACTGCTAAAAATATGTTGAAAAAACATGTATTCTTCCTGTGAATGGGGTCATCTCTCCACAGATTTGGCATGTAACATGTCATGCCTGTTTGAAATCTGAAGAGGTCTACACTATAGTTCCCTGGTTTTTATAAAGAATTAGTCACCATGGAGACACAATACCTTTAGATCACCTAATAATTACCTCCGCCAAGGAGGTTATGTTTTCGCCTGAGACTGTTTGTTTGTTTGTTTGTTTGTTTGTTTGTTTGTTTGTTTGTTAGCACGAGATCTCAAAAAGTTATGGACGGATCTTGATGAAATTTTCAGGAAATGTTCCTAATGGTAAATCCAACAGATGATTAAATTTTGGTGATGATCCAGAAGAAATCCTGGATTCTGGATCACTTTGAAAACTGAGCTGCTTGGCGGAGGTCTGCGCTCTCTGAGTGGTTTTCTAGTTTCATCTTTTGCCATTTGCTTATTTTTGCTGACTATATTGAGTTTAGAGACTAGTCAGCGAATCTGTTTACGATTAGGCGACTAGTCAAACACGTATTTGTAATGCAAATGTGGATTTTCAAAACTAATTTTAACCAAATAAAAGGTTGAAATATGGGGACTGAAGCCTTCTAGATAGAGAATGATTGATGAATAGTACAATATTGATTAGGGATGAACCAATCCAGTAGTTAGTTTTAAGTTTTCCATAGTTTTAAGTTAGTTTTAAGTATTTGCTGATACCCGATAAGATAAGATAATACCAACAATACCAACCGATACCAGTGCAGTTATCAGTTATGTAGCTGTTATTTATCTCCAATTAAAAGCTCACACATTATGAGACTTTCTGAACCAACTACAACCAATAAATAGTCTTATTACATCAATTAATATGTCCATCCAGGATATCAGCAGAACCAATATTTTGGAGCTGATACCCAATCCAGCAAATTTTCAGATTTGCCAATATTCGATGCCAGTATCGACGTATCCCTATTATTGATGACAGTTAGAAATGGTTCATTCTTTTTTAACATTTTAATTTAATAATGCCACAGTCTTTCTTATAAAAAAGTATGTATTGTCTGTATAGTCCAGATAGTCATGATTATCAAGGTAACACTATGTTTCTATTTTACAGTCGTCCAGTCCTGCTCAGAGTTCGAGTTGAGAGTTTGGAGGTGTTCAGTGCCTCCATTGCTGATGTAGGACAGTGCAATGTGCTTATGTGGCTGCTGTGTTAAAGTCAGGTACCTGTAGAGTGAGGAGAGAGTAGAGTTACTGACACTGTATCCACACTGCTACACACACACTGCCCACGAAGTTAGCTTAGCATCTTTCTCCAATGGTGGGTGAAGAGCTCTCAGACTGGAGGCAGATGGAGCAGACCACCATAAGGATAATAAAAGGTAGAGGGAGAAATAAAGAAATCACGTAGCGATTGTTGTTCTGGAGATATGCCAATTCATAATATCCGGAATATTGTCTAGAATAAAAACTCAATTTCTGCAAAAATATTAGAAATTGCCATTATAGTCATCATAGTAAAAAAAATACACTGATATACATTTGTTGAGTTTGGGTTTAGGGCTAAAGGCTATAGTCAATAGTCATGTAAACCATATTTTCTAGGGATAGTACAAGATCTCGTGAGACAAAATCGCCACAAGATCGTGCACACAAGAGTAAAATAATCTTGTGAGATTTTGTTTCCATTTGGATTGGACAAAAAAGGGTTAAGTATTGGTGAGTTACATTTTTTACAGTTCCAAAACTAGAACAGAAACAAAAATATGAAATCAAAGAAACTGAACTGTGAAGTTTATGTATTAGGAATTATGTGAAAATCTTGTCTTGGACCCAATCTCGCATCTTGTATCTCGCCTTGACTCGTGGAAATTGTGTCTCGTTACATCCCTAATATTTTCTGATCTATGCATATTTAGGCTGAGTTCTTTTCTCAAGCAGAAAACACTCTGTTCCTCCTTGTGATGTCATGTGGTAAAACAGGAAGTGCTCCACTGCATTTTAAAATGGAGTTTGTTTATGTTTAGACATAGTGGAGCACTTCCTTCATTAGAATGATCTGGATAATTTCAGTCCTTGAATTGTCTATTCTATGCGCTACAAAACAAACGGTAAAAGGTAGTTGTGAACTTGAAAACTACAGCTTCATGACATCACAAGGTGGAACAGGGCATTTTCAGCTTTTGGGATGTAGACCATAAAGGATTACTCAAAGGGTCACTGTGTGAATGAAACAAAACACAACTCCAGGTATGTTTTTGATGAGGTAACATTACAACATAGCTTAAAGCTCACAGGAGTCGGTTTTGCGTAATATAGGACCTTTAATTCACATAACTCAACCTCAAAAGTGAACGCTCCTATTCTAATCTTTGCACCACATCTCCACCATCTCTATAGATACATTTGACATTTTAGATTTACTTTATTTGTACAAATCTGTAAAGCTGAGCCCTATTTAAGACACATCTTATGCTTTCTTTGCCATTTAGTTCATTTTCTATTCTTACTCTTTAGAAATGTATAGTAATGTGTGAGCTACTGTGTCCATGTAATTCTTGTGGACCAATAAAGTTTGTCTAAGTGCAACTCATTTTTTGCAGCTAGACAGCTCGATTCAAAAATTTTCAGATTTAAAAACAGTTATTTTGCTGTGACCCAGGTGAGGCTCTCTCTTGAGCTAACTAGGGAGGGAGAATTGTGTGGTTTGTGAAACAGTGTGAGAAAACTGCTATTATTTAGTCAGTGATGTCATAGGCTCAAAGAACAGATCCTTATTATAATTTCAATAGCTTTGACTGACAGCTATAGTGAGCATATTTTCTGATTTTAACAAATCATGTGTTCTGCCATCTGCCCATAAAAATATACTGGTGAATTATATGTGAAGGATAGATTGTATGAAAATCCAATGAAATAGGTTCACTTTTTTTTTTTTTTTTTTTTTTTTTTTTACAGTTTTAGCCATACTAAGTTAAATTAGGTGAACATAAACGTGATTCTTCAAATATAGATACATTATTGGAAAATGTACAGAAACTACACAAAAACAAGAGGAAACCCAAGTCCCTAGAGGCAGTCATACAGAAGATTGTGCAACATCTGAGAACCATGTGTGAGCAAAACAACAGCACTATGGAGAAATCTCATTTCAAGTAGATCTACAGAACTAAGCCAACTGGGTTAGAAGCACCTTTGTTGCTTTGTTAAAACAACTGATAAATTACTCTGATCTTTAAAAGGTCCTATAATACTCAAATTTGACTCTTGTGAGCGTTTATAATGTCATTATCGCATCAAAAAGAGTTAACATGTTTTAGTAAGCCTTTTTTTATTAGTCTGTCTCCATATGGATTCTGCTTCATTCTCTGACATCTCTGTCTGCTAAATCAACAATTTTGTGAAGTCCGCCAAGATAACTGTTGTTGTGATTTTGGGCTATACAAAAATAAATTGAATTGAACTGAATATGTCTAAATGCTCTATTCCACCTTGTGATGTCACAAAATGGTAGTTTAACAGCTACATTTTACCTTTTGTTCAGTAGAGATTGGCAATTCAAGGGTTTAAATTATCCAAATGACAGTGGTGCACTTCATGTATTACCACATGACATCACAAGGTGGAATAGAGTGTTTTCTGTTTGAGAGAAGATCTCAGCCTAAATCTGCAGGGTTTGTGTGTTAAACATGTGTGAATGAAACAAAACAAAACTTCAGGTCCAGGTATGTTTTTGATGAGGAAACAACACTATAAAATAGATAAGAAAACACCATAATATAGTCCCTTTAACTACCCCTATATTTGGTCATAGCTCCCCATTTCTAGTGTGAGCCAATTAAGGTTTGATTCCCGGGGCATTATTAACCTACAAACCCCGAAATTGCATCGAATCAGACTTTATTTCACCATTTATACGCCCAAACTTAGTAACCGGACTTGGCTTTCTAGAAAATTCCACCTGTAATAGTCTCGGGCTGATAAGTGCACTTAAATAAACAGGAATGGATCAGAAGACAGTCCACTGTACTGCACGGGCGAGCCTTTGTCACAAACCGGGAGCCAACACACCGCATAAATGCTCCAATAATCATGACATCTGCACTAGATGAGAATAAAAACAATACACGTCCGATATGAGCATGTTATACCTCGCGATTAGTTTAGTAGTGGATTTAAAGCGTTTTGCGGCATCAACTGCAGCTAGGCTAATGCTAAGCTAACGCTGCTAACAAACACAAACAGATCGAGGAAGAAAAGACTAAAAGCCTCGGTACCTTTTAAAATCCCGCATAAGTCGTCGTCTGGCCGGGGTCGACATGCTTCAAACTGTATTTAAAGAAACTAAAAAGGGACTTAAACGTGTCTCTGCCCCCCACAAAACGATAGATTTGGTGTTTTCTCCGTCCGGTCCTTCTCTTCCGCCACCACAGCGGATCACAGCGCTTTTCTTCTCCCCAAAACAGCTTGCCAACCTCGGCTGCGCTGCTTCGGTGACGTCGGTGCAGCGGATGTACAGCCCCTTTTACGACACGCTTGGCTTTCTCGGGGCTTTTGAGGAAATAGTGGTTTAAAAAAGCTTTGCAGTGACGAAAATGGACACGTTTTGACATTTTAATAGAATAAAAGGCAAAATGCAGAAGTTAGTGGCAGAGTGGACCAGTTAGTAGTGTAATGTATGCAGTTTTGAGGATAAACACATGCATGTAAGAAACAAAATGTAACAGAAGTAAGACAAAACATAAGTCTACTAAATAAATAATGGCATAACATGTTTAATAAAGTACAAATGAAGTAGCCATGGTTTCTAGATTGGGGTATTTGGTGCTATGGTAACAGGTAACAGTAAGACCATAAACAAACAAAACAATGGCAGCCCTGACCCCATGGTATTTCCAAACTTTCCAAGCCAGAAACTTCAAAATAACCACACACCCAACCCTACTGAATGAGACTATTGACTCAAATGGGTTAGATATGTTTATCTGAAAAGGCTTGCTCTATATCTAATTTTTAAAGCTCTTTTTTAGACTATATTGTAATTTTCAACACAAAATATTTGTTTATTATGCCATTTGGTCTTAGTCTAGTATCCAGTTATGTGATTCTAGTTTCAATATTAGTTTTAGTAGCTTATTGATTAGTAGTCTATTTGATTTTTGATACTTTTGACAGCCCTGTACTCCTTGTTTTAATGTATGTCCTTATTTAATGTTATCATGATTTATACTTACTATAAACTATGATTACTAAAATGTACTCAATTACAAGTACAAGTAGGCCTATTGTTTCCAAAATTAGACATAGACTTAGACTTAGACAAAAGACTTAGATTTAATTGATCCACAAGGGAAATTATTTGGACACAGCAGCTCACTCGTCACAATATATTATAATAACAAAGATAACCCCCACCCTGGACCCCTTCCAGTTTGCATACCGAGCTAAATGTTCCACAGAGGATGCAATCTGCTGTGCCCTCCACCCAGCCCTCACCCATCTGGATAATAAAGAGTCATATGTGAGAATGCTGTTCATAGACTTCAGTTCAGCATTCAACACCATAATACCACAACAACTCATCTGCAAACTCAACAAGCTGGGTCTCAGCACCTTCCTCTGCAACTGGCTGCTAGACTTCATCAGCCAGAGACTACAAGCAGTACGTGTTGGCAATGATACCTCAAGCACCATCACTCTGAGCACAGGGACTCCCCAAGGCTGCGTGCTCAGTCCTCTTCTCTTTATCCTGCTGACACATGACTGTACAACAACCTTCTGAAGTCTCATCACCAAGGGCGACGAGACTCACTACAGGAAAGAGGTAGACCTTCTGACCAGAGACAATAACCTCCAGCTGAATGTTAGCAGGACTAAGGAGATTATTGTCAACTTTCAGAGAGGCCACACCCAACACCTGCCACTGAACATTGACGGTGCTGCTGTGGACAGAGTGAGCAGCACAAAATTCCTGGGGGTGCACATCAGTGAGGACCTCTCCTGGACCACAAACACTGCATCACTGGTGAAGAAAGCCCAGCAGCGCCTCTACTTCCTGCGAAAACTCAAGTGGTCAAGTGCCACATCACCCATCATGACCACATTCTACAGAGGAACCACTGAGTGCATCCTTTCCAGCTGCATCACTGTGTGGGGCGGAAGCTGCACTGATCACAACAGGAGAGCCCTGCAGCGCATAGCGAACACAGCCGAAAAGATCACAGGTGCACCTCACCCGCAAAGCCATCACAATTGTGAGTGATGCAAGCCACCCCGCACACAATCTGTTCAGCCTCCTGCCCTCTGGGAGGAGATACAGGAGCCTCCCTTCCCTCAGCACCAGACTCACTAACAGCTTCATCCACCAGCCTGTGTGGATGCTGAACTCTCTCCCCTCTTTATCCACCAGGCTGCCAGGAAGCTAGGAATCTACGTCTCCCCAAGAACAGAACTCCCGTTGGACACGCCCCTGACTCCTCCCCAAAAAAGCCTGTCTTATGCCTTGCATATGCCTTTATGCCTTTTGCACCTTTTGCACTATTTACCATATATTATTTATTTATTACGCACGGGATAGTGTGAAACATAACTTCAATTCTTTTATATGATCTTTGTTTGAACAATTGACAATAAACTTTGAACTTAAACTTGAACTTAATTGTATACATGTACTATATGTAGAAGTAAAAATAAAAATATAGAGATGAAGTAAGAAAAATATATCTCAACTATACACAGGAGGTAATAAGATAAGATAAGATAAGATAAGACTTTATTGATCTCACAGAGGAGAAATTCACTCGTGACAGGCGAAACAGTGCAAAGATGAAATAATGACTGACAGGACAAAGGGTTATGTGTTCCATAAAGGTGAGTTATTGTACAGTTGTAGGGAGTATTATCTGTTCTATAAGGGTGAGTTGTTGTACAGTTGTAGGGAGTATTATCTGTTACATAAGGGTGAGTTGTTTTACAGTTGTAGGGAGTATTATCTGTTACATAAGGGTGAGTTGTTATACAGTTGTAGAGAGTATTATCTGTTACATAAGGGTGAGTTGTTGTACAGTTGTAGGGAGTATTATCTGTTACATAAGGGTGAGTTGTTGTACAGTTGTAGGGAGTATTATCTGTTACATAAGGGTGAGTTGTTGTACAGTTGTAGGGAGTATTATCTGTTACATAAGGGTGAGTTGTTATACAGTTGTAGGGAGTATGGTATTAATGTAGTCTTGTGTATGGTATGTAGTTTTGATGAAAACTGCATGCAGTACAGACTCCATCACGTACAATGTGGCTAAACACCTAAAAACTATCCTGGCTCCTCTGGTGGGTAACACGGAGCACCACATTGAGAACACAGCCGAATTTATGAACAAAATCAAGCATCTCCAGTTTGACCGGGATGAGACTATGGTTTCCTTTGATGTGACCTCTCTTTTCACTTACATCGGTAGCGGTGGAGGCAGCAAGGAGGAGACTACTGGAGGATACTAAGCTAGAAGAGAGAACCAAACTTTCACCCGACCAAATCTGCCAACTGCTGGAAATTTGTTTAAGTACCACCTATTTCCAGTTCAGAGGAAACTTCTACAGACAAATCCACGGCTGTGCCATGGGCTCACCGGTCTCCCCTATCATTGCAAACTTATACATGGAACAATTTGAACAGAGTGCCCTGGCCTCTTATCCAGGCACTCCACCCACATACTGGTATCGTTATGTTGATGATAATTTTTCAAAAATCAAAATTCAAGATTTGGAACATTTTACTGTACATATCAATTCTGTAGATCCGAACATCAAATTCACACGTGAAGATGCCAAGGACAACACACTGGCCTTCTTAGATTGTGCAGTAACGATAAGAGAAGACCGGCGACTCCAGGTAGAGGTCTTCAGGAAGCCTACACACACCGACCAATATCTGCTTTTTGATTCACACCACCCACTTCAGCACAAACTTGGAGTCATTCGGACATTACAACACAGGGCCCAAGTGGTTCCTACAAGCGCAGAGGGAAAGGAGAAAGAAGAACAACACGTGGAGAAAGCCCTCTCCGTTTGTGGATATCCTAAATGGGCTTTCAATAAAATGAAGAGAGCCAAGAAACAGGACAACAGAGAACCAGAGCCCAGGAGAAAGGGTGTAACTATTCCTTACCTGGCTGGCGTTTCCGAAAAACTACAGAGGATCTTCAGACAACATGAAATCCCAGTCTATTTCAAACCCACAAACACTTTAAGACAAAAACTGGTCCATCCTAAGGACAAAACACCGAGCCACAAACAAAGCAATGTGGTCTACTCCATTCAGTGTAGTGAAGACTGCAGTGAGCGCTACATTGGAGAAACTAAACAACCACTTTTCAAACCAATGTATCAACACAGACGGGAAAACCAGGGTGGGCCGCAATCTGCCGTACATCTCCACCTAAAAGCCACAGGCCACTCCTTTGAGGACAGTGAGGTTCAGATCGTGGAGAGAGAACTGGTTTGAGAGGGGAGTTGAAGAGGCTATTTTTGTCAAGAAAGAGAATCCTTCTTTGAACAGAAATGGAGGTCTCAGACATCATTTGTCTCCCATCTATAACTCTATCCTCAAACCTAAATCAAAACAAACAGAGAAAACAATGGGACAAGCCAGGACATGTCCAGAGGTGTGAAAACACCATCATGGCCCTGAATGGATATGCTAACTACTCCCCCACTCCCACTCCATATTGAATAGACTCACCTGACTAACAGAAACTGTAAACAACTCCATATTGAATAGACACACCTGACTAACAGAAACTGTAAATAAATATGTGTGTCTCAGAGTAAATTTCATTGTAATTAAGCTCCTCTCTTCAAGCAGATATAAAGCAGTTTCCACCAGCATCTGACCAGAACTGAAGAAGCAGCTTGGATGAGCTGCGAAACGTATTCAACCAAATAAACTCTGTCCAGTTGACAAATTAAATTTTTGCGATGAAAACTGTACTTAAGTAAAGTAAAAAGTACACAGAGAAGATGCAATGCAAATATATATATATATAAATGAAACAATTTAGAGGTGATTTCAGTCTGCATATAGTTATATAGATATACTGTGAGCTGTGAGCAGACGATGCAGAGCTGTGATGTGAGTGAGTCGTATTGAGGAGCAGAGACACACGTGGACTGGGACAGTTGGGACTTGTACAGTAACTTCTGCGATTTTAAATGTAACTAGAGTTACATGGTTAGAATTATACTCAATTACCAGTACAGGTACAGTTTTAAATATCTACTCAAAAAAGTACAATTACCCTAAAACTCTAGCATGAGTACTTGTAAAGTACTTAAGTATACATTTTAGGCACCTCTACTTTACTTACATTTTAAAGTGGATACTTTTAAGAGCAGGTATCTACTTTCCACTCCACTACATTTTTAACTGGTAAGAAAAGTAAAAGTATTTTTTATTATTCTCTGAGATCTGCTGAAAATGCCAAGGGGTTAATTTTTTACTGGTTCATAGTTTGAGCAAACAAAAATATACAAAGAAAAACAGCTATAGGTAAAAAAAACAAAACAACTGAAGCTCTTTAGATCTCAGTATCTGTGCAACATACTTTTACTTTTTACTCTTTAAGAACATTTTTAACTGAGTACTTTAATACTTTTATTTAAGTAGATTTTTTCATGAAATACTTTTACTTGAGTATTTTTTTGTTCCATCTGTACTTTCTACTTAAGTAACAAAATTGAGTACTTCTTTCACCACTGATAATTAGATTCTTTCCGTCCCTGCTAACTTTGAATGTTTTCAATAATAATAAAGCTTACATACAGTGTCACAGGCCTATTTTGACATGATATTTTCTAGTCATCACTAAGCAGTTCTCGGCTCAGTGCCTCGTGATCCCTGGGGTCTTGTGGGGCCCACAGTTTTTCTAAACAATAACAGAATACAGCTCATGTACAGGCCAAAATGATCAAACTCTCTTTAACAAATTCATAAACAGCTCTGTATATGATTTCTAGTGCAAGCGTGACTTCTAGGAAACAAAACAGATGACCTGCTCACCACCAGGTCGGGTTATGACTTAGGTCTGTGAAGAAGCAAGCCTGCCTAGGGTTTACATGTATGTTTTTAGGTGAAATCTAACATTTTTTGACCAACATATATCCTTATTGTGCATTTGAAATAGCATTTTAACATAACACATTCTTTTTTAGTGTCTTTTTTGACTGAAATATAATATATATTTTGACAAACATGTAGGCCCATCCTATACATTTTCCCCATGACAGCTCTATTAGTTACGACTCAGGCAAGCTCACTTACAGTAAGGATGAATGTTTTCAAGGTATTTTGCCTAATAAAACCTATAACATAACAATAGTTTATTTTTTTGGCTGCAATCTAATATATATTTTGACCAACATGTATCCTTGTTGTGAGAAGGCTTGCCTGTCCATAGACCTGACTCGTACCTTGGCCTGATGGATGGCAGGTTGCAGTATAGTACTTTCTGAAATGACATGCATTTTGAGCTGTCATACTTCTCCCTTGCAGCTCTATTTTTGCTCTACATCTCTATAAGGTACCAGCACTAAATATAGGCCCGTGTAGCAGAGTGTCCGGAGATGTCTGTTGCCATAGAAACACCCGGTCCTGCGGTGGAGAGAATGAGATTTTAAAAGTTACAAAACAAAAAGGAAGCGTGCAATTAGGTTTGACATGTGATGGGGAGACAAAGAGCGTTGCCAAACATAATGTAAGAGGATTAAAGCAGAAATGGTATCAGCCTAATCCAATTGTAACGCAGCCTATATCCTGCTATAAGACATATGCATTGTACAGAACATATTATAAAAGTACAGCTGGCTTCACTTAGCCACAACCAGCGCATACACTATTTACAGAGGTGGGTAGTACTCACATTTACTTGAGTACCTTTTTGAAGAAATTTTACTTTTCAGCATACTTCTTCTTGAGTAAAAGTTGTGCTTCCTCTTCCCACTGTGAATAAGTCTACAAGTGACAAAAGCATTTGTGTTTCTTGCAGCTCCTTCAGATATGATATAGTTTGTCTCATTTTTGTCTCTGTTCATGGAAAATGTTTTATCCTTCAAATTACATTCCCTTCTAATTATAAATCAGATGTTACTCTTTACTCTTACTTGAGTAGTAGATCTCCCAAATACTTTACTCTAAAGGGATATTATTTTGAAATAACGTTACTCTTATTTGACTATATTTTTTTGGCAAATTAACAGGTCAGAGAGATGCATGCTCTGTGGCAGTTTACACATAAGAAAAGAAAAAAAACAACATAAAGGACTAAGAAACAGTGTGGATTTTATCAGAATAAACAACGGAAGCACCAAACTATTAATTATCTCAGATCAAAGAAGTTACAGAGTTTATTCTGAGTGATATGAGAGTTTTGGAGAGGAGATGTCTTTATATTTGAGAGACATGTGATACAAATTAGTATTTATGTTATGGACCGTATCAAGTTTGCCTGGTCCTGTTTCAGTACCTTCTAGATTTGAACAGAATGCAGAAGGAACTGGCTGCTCAGTCAGCTGGACCACTGCAAATCTTTTGAAATTAACCAGCTCTGTTTTTCACATTTTTAAGACAGTAAAAATCAGGTACAGAGACTTTAATGAGGAACAATATGTGATCTTTAGTGTCTGTTAGTTTAGCACTGTAATAGTGATCCTTCTGGGTGTGTCTAAAGAGTGCATTGTCAAAGACATCTACATCTGGAATTTCCCCACTGTGGGACTAATAAAGGCATATCTTATCTTATCTTATCTTATCTTATCTTATCTTATCTTATCTTATTTAAATATATCTAATAGCAAAAAACAGCTGTTATTTATTCTCTGCACTTGCAGTGCATTGTTACATCACCTTTAGTAAAAATACTGCACTTGCCTGTTCTCGCCAGCAGAGGGACTGCCATACCTCAGATTCACTGCTGAACTCTGCTGTTGCCATGGTGACCGGATTTTCTGATAGACGCAGAGTCTGATTGGTCCAAATGGAGACAGTAGGGTTCATATAGAAGCCCGGATCATAAGACCAATAATAATGCATGGTTATAAAGCTGGTTCAGTCCTGTTCAGTCCTGGTCTAGTCCTGTTCAGTCCTGGTCTAGTCCTGTTCATTTCTGGTCTAGTCCTAGTTTAGACCTGGATATAGAGTCCTGGTTTATTGCTGGTTCAGTCCTGGTCTAGTCCTGATCTAGTCCTGGCCTATTCCTGGTTTAGTCCTAGTTTAGTCTTGTTCTATAGTCCTGGTTTAAACCTGGTTCAATCCTGGTTAGATCTAGTCCTTGTGGATGTCTATAGAAACATTATGATGTAATGTTACACTAGGAGAGTTGTAGAAATACTTAAACTTTGTCAGTAACATCACTGAGTTAAGTCTTTCTTCATTCAGAAAACACAATTTCCATGGAATATACCATTTCCATTGTATATTGAAGTAGCAGTTCTCACTTTTTGTCTTCTCTCCCCTCCTCTGCTTTGACCTGATTTACAGTTCTGAAACAACAGTGTGAGAGGGCTCTGACTGCAGACTTGCACCCAGAGGACCCTCACATCACGTACCTCCACCCATAGGTCCCTAAAAGAAGACAGGCCCAAACCCTTTCCTAACCTGACCCATTACAGATTTGTGCCCATCTTAACCAGATACAGAGCCTACGGCAACACAGATGGACAAACTACATTTAATATGCCTTTGCTATTTGTATTTACACTATTGTTGGTGTATTGGTGTATTGTTGTTGACATAGTCCTTGCCCTAGCCTGCTTCCATACAAGCAGAGTAGGGCAGAGATTACTCAAAGTTCATTTCACATGAGGACATTTTTAGAAATGTATTGGGGATTCAATCTTTGAGGTGCTAATACGGCAAAAAATGGAAATGAGCTTCATCACATTTAATTATATTTAAAACGTGTAATAGGCTCTGTGCATAATAGCACTCTGGAACCTCTCTGTTAGTGTAGGGTGACCAGATTTTCAAAATCAAAAACAGGGACACTCCTGGTTTGGGGCAGTTGGTAATAATAAAATTGTAATGAAAATTGTTTTGCACTCGGTCCATTTATGACTAACATGTGAGTAAGTATAGTCACATTTTCTTTGTGTTTTGGTCATTTTTAAGCAGCTTTTCTGTATTTTACTGTTGGCGGGTATCAAATTGATCAAAAACAGAGACAACTGGAACATTTCTTGTATAAAACTGGTACAAATCAATGGTTTTGGATAAATCTGCAGGGACAAAGGACACAGGGCTCAAAACTGGCAGTGTCCTGAGTAAATAGGGACGTCTGGTTACCCTGTTAGCCTCACTACTTCCTGTCCAGTTGTAGCCTATATCAATGTGTTTTTTACTGAGTCCTGCTAAAATGAATAAATACTTAAAAATAAGGCAGGGAACAGGGAGCTTCTGTGTTTAGAAAGAGAGATGTTTTTGTCCCAATGCTCATGCTAATGCTAAATTTAAGGCGTTATAAATATTAAAACAGCACCACAAACTGAAGAATATATGCAAATAATCTGGTAGTCATTTTATATTTTGCACAGAGCCTATTAAATTGCTTATAAAGAATAAGCTAATGAAAAAAATCAACATCTACTCAGAGGAACCTACCTGCAGGGTAGGTTCTTCTGAGTAGATGTTGGACTTCTCATACAGTAGCTGAAATAGTTGAGCCTTAGAGACAGAGAATTGTATTGTTGTGCAAATTGTAGCCCATTAAAAATAATTCTTGAACAACAATCTGGTTCATTCAAAGTTGGATAGTTGGAAAAGAAGATCCACACTGGCTCAGATGCCCCGTATGCGTCCGTATGCATCAGAGCCTCTGTAGTCTCATTACACTGTGTTTTATAGTCCCATTGTTCTGTCTAAAGTCACAACAGCCACTTAGCACACAAGACCCACAGAGCCCCCGTAACAGCCCCCATAACAAGCCCCATAACAGCCCATAAAACAGCATGGAACAGGTGACAGCTCTGAGTTCATCTCTGCAGCTCCAGTGATGACAGACTGACCCACATGCTGTTCACATCAGTCTGCAAAAGGTGGAGAAGCAAAAACAAAACATTATGAATAAATAAATAGTACAGTTCACAATGTATGTCCAGAAGCACTGACATTAGACTGGACATAGACTCGTCACGACCTAAATGAGTATTTGCAAATAGCTTTTTATGACCATTGAAAGTGGAATTTGGGTTAACGTTTTAACCAAAGATAGACTAAAATAATGGCATGTTTTTTCATATTGGTTGTTGTTGAGAATTGAGGGATATGTAAATAATTCTTGTAGAGTGAAGTTGGTCTGCCAAACTTAAAAAAAAAAAAAAAAAAAAAAAAAAAATATATATATATATATATATATATATATATATATATATATATATATATATATATATATATATATATAAAGAAATTATGCAGCTTTTTAAGAAAAAAAAAAAAAAAGAAGTTATTGCGATAAATGGAAAAGAAGACACCAAAAATTCAAAGGAACATCCTAATGTCAAGAATTGATTTATTATTATGAACTAGAATTGATTTATTATTATGAACTAAACTTGGAAATAAAAAGGCAATCACACTTTGAAGCAGACTTATGCCGAAGAGAGAATCTGTCAGTTCCAATACAACAGTTTCACTATAGTATGAGTCTTGGTTAATAGCAGCACATTTCACTGAGTAGAAGGGCCGTTAGAGGGGGTATGTGACTCAAACTCAATCTAAAAGGACCTCTAACCCTTCTTTAGTGACAGAGTAAAGATTATTCTTATTAAAAAAAAATAAAAATAAAAATAAAAATAAATAAATAAATAGAAGTATATGCATGTCAAGCAGTACAATTAGTATTAGGGGTTTTGAGATCTTTAACTGAAAGATTAAACTTCAAGGTATGCTTTTTGAGTTAAAACAAATCCTGACGTGTAAATACAATAGCAGTCTAGAGTGGAGTAAGCCTTATGACGTAGAAGATGAGAGGTCAGAGGAGTAAATCAAGCAATAAAAATTTTGAGGATGAGAATAATTCGTGCAAAATGGTCTTAGAAAAGTGCATATTGTATCAAACTGAGTAAGCAATTTTAGCATAAAAGAGAAAAAAGTAAACAACAAATGTGGGAGTTAGATTAATAAGTAATGAAAGAATGTATGAGTCAGTGTTAATATATAATCATGTTTACATGACTAAGAAGTGCCATAATCAATAACCTAAAAAGATGAGAACATCTAATCAGAGTAGGGACTGTATGTATTGTAATGTGTGCTTAAGATAATCTGTGCAGGCTCATCAGGGTGACGCATGCTGACTGAAGACTGAATGACAACACCGCATATTGGAGCGGCCCGAGCTGAAGAAAATACTATCAGGACCGGCCTGGAGACAACTCTGGGTCACGCTGCACTCTCAGGATGTGATACCATATCTGAGCGCAGGGAGAGGCATACTAGAAATACGGGAGCGCCCCGGTTCTAGTAGGAGTTCTTTGTGTAACAGAGTAGGGACAGGACCGCGCTCTAATTAGAATTGTAATATGTTAGGGAAATAAAACTTGTGTGATTCTCCTCGTTGTCTCTTTGCAAGTTTTTACTCTAGACTTTAGAAAATTAATACGCTTACAATTTGGTGACCCCGACGTGATGGAGTCTTGAGGAGCAAGAGCTACGAGGAGAACCACGAGAGGAAAAGTGCAGTGCTGACTTGCCATTCTTCGAATCACAACTCACGCCGTGGCATTAAAAAGGTAAGGAAGGCCTTTTCTGAAAACTTCCACATTTGACTGTGTACTAAATTTGAGTTGTGGTTTGAGTGTTTGGTTGGCAGTTTAAATTGATGCGTGTTTATACGACATAGGGACAGATGTAACTTGGAAGGGGTTAGAGTCCCTATAAGTAAAGATAATGACGGGTTAGAGTCCCGGAAATTAAAAGAGGAAGTACGTACACATGTGTATGGGTTAGAGTCCCATCGGGTTAAAGTCCCAAGTAATAATGAAGGTTAGAGTCCTTCGTGTATGGGTTAGAGTCCCATCGGGTTAGAGTCCCAAGTAATAATGAAGGTTAGAGTCCTTCGTGTATGGGTTAGAGTCCCATCGGGTTAGAGTCCCAAGTAATAATGAAGGTTAGAGTCCTTCGTGTATGGGTTAGAGTCCCATCGGGTTAAAGTCCCAAGTAATAAGGAAGGTTAGAGTCCTTCATGTATGGGTTACAGTCCCATCGGGTTAGAGTCCCGTGAAGGTTAGAGTCCTTTGTGTATGGGTTAGAGTCCCATCGGGTTAGAGTCCCGTAAAGGTTAGAGTCCTTCGTGTATGGGTTAGAGTCCCATCGGGTTAGAGTCCCGTGAAGGTTAGAGTCCTTCGTGTATGGGTTAGAGTCTCATCGGGTTAGAGTCCCAAGTAATAATGAAGGTTAGAGTCCTTCGTGTATGGGTTAAAGTCCCATCGGGTTAGAGTCCCATCGGGTTAAAGTCCCAAGTAATGAGGAAGGTTAGAGTCCTTCGTGTATGGGTTAGAGTCCCATCGGGTTAAAGTCCCAAGTAATGAGGAAGGTTAGAGTCCTTCGTGTATGGGTTAGAGTCCCATCGGGTTAAAGTCCCAAGTAATAAGGAAGGTTAGAGTCCTTCATGTATGGGTTAGAGTCCCATCGGGTTAAAGTCCCAAGTAATAATGAAGGTTAGAGTCCTTCATGTATGGGTTAGAGTCCCATCGGGTTAGAGTCCCAAGTAATAATGAAGGTTAGAGTCCTTCGTGTACGGGTTAGAGTCCCATCGGGTTAAAGTCCCGTGAAGGTTAGAGTCCTTCGTGTATGGGTTAGAGTCCCATCGGGTTAGAGTCCCGTGAAGGTTAGAGTCCTTCGTGTATGGGTTAGAGTCCCATCGGGTTAGAGTCCCGTGAAGGTTAGAGTCCTTCGTGTATGGGTTAGAGTCCCATCGGGTTAGAGTCCCATGTAATAAGTAAGGTTAGAGTCCTTCGTGTTATTAAAAAAAAAAAAAAAAAGTAAAAATAATAAACTAAATAAACAAAATAAGTTGTCAAAACAGTACAAGGAGAATTAGTTGAGCTGCAACTTAAATTACAACATACTCAGGGTCAATTGGAAGAAGCATTAAAAAGTGCAGAGAAGCGCAGAGAAGCTGATGTGAAAGCAGAAGCAATGGTAAGGGAGTGGGAGGAGGCAGAGAAGAGGAAGATGGCAGAACAGAGAGGCAGAAGGGAGGGGCAGGAGTCTGTTAAACCTAAAGCGTCAACACATTATCCATTATCAAGAATACATTTTGAAACAGATAAAGAGTCATCTACAGCAGAGAGTGAGACTGGCAATGATACTGAGGAAAAGGAGGAACTTGGCTTCAAGTCAGCAGTAATGAACAAACAGAGATTAAACAAGGCAGCCCGACCTAAAACACGTAGGACAGTGAAGGAAGATCGGCTAGTGTCCCACAACACTCGCAACAAAACCAGCAAAGGAGGCAAATTAGGATACATGCTTCCACTTTTGCCTACACCACACGGGGGATTAGGCTTATACCAGCCACTTTGATTTAAAGATTTGGAAGCTATGGCAGAAAAACTCCCTCCTCTCTTAAAAAAAAAACCCTCTGACTGTCTGGTACGAGTCACAGGCCGTCTCATGCCTGGCCCACACTCTACACAATTGCCCCATGATTCGGAACAACCGTGGACGCCTGTACGTTACAAACCGTACTGGGATCAATTACATGCTCTTGCTTCCAGTCTTTCTGTGCAGGACACTCACCAGGCTAGACCATCTGCTGCTGATACGGACCCGGAGGTCCCGGACTTGGTGTATTTGAAGGCCATAAAACGAAAGTGGTCACAGCCTCGTTGGGAGGGCCCCTATCATGTTACTGCTCGCACCTCCCACGCCGTACAGGTCAAAAACAAGCCTGGTCGCTGGTTCCATCTGTCACAAATTCGGTCTGCACACAGCAGCTCGGACAACTGATTGTGATTACATCTCTATTGGTGATCGGGCTCCAGAAAAGAAAATACCAAGCGAGAACATCGAGGAGGACTTCCGGGATGGACTCAAACTTATGCTGCTGCTGGAGGTCATCTCAGACGAGCGCTTGGCCAAACCAGAACGAGGAAAGATGAGAGTTCACAAGATTTCAAACGTAAACAAAACCCTCGACTTCATCGCCAGTAAAGGAGTCAAAACTAGTGTCCATTGGAGCAGAAGAAATTGTAGACGGGAATTCTAAGATGACCGTGGGAATGATCTGGACCATCATCCTGCGCTTTGCCATCCAAGACATCTCTGTGGAAGAGACATCGGCCAAAGAGGGTCTTCTGTTGTGGTGCCAGAGGAAGACAGCTCCGTACAAAAACGTCAACATCCAGAACTTTCACATCAGTTGGAAAGATGGTTTGGGCTTCTGTGCACTCATTCACCGACACCGTCCTTCCTGAACTCATCGACTATGGAAAACTACGCAAGGATGATCCAATGACCAACTTGAACACAGCCTTAGATGTTGCAGAGAAATACCTGGACATCCCGAAAATGTTGGACGCGGAAGACATTGTAGGCACAGCCCGTCCGGATGAGAAAGCCATCATGACCTACGTGTCTAGTTTCTACCACGCCTTCTCTGGGGCCCAGAAGGCGGAGACAGCAGCCAACAGGATCTGCAAAGTGCTGGCCGTGAACCAGGAGAACGAACAGCTCATGGAGGACTATGAGAAACTGGCCAGTGATTTGTTGGAGTGGATTCGCCACACCATCCCGTGGCTGGAAAACCGAATGCCGGAGAACACCATGCAGGCAATGTAGCAGAAACTAGAGGACTTCAGGGACTACAGACGTCTCCACAAACCCCCCAAAGTCCAAGAGAAGTGCCAACTGGAGATCAACTTCAACACGCTACAGACCAAACTCAGACTCAGTAACCGGCCCGCGTTCATGCCGTCAGAGGGCAAGATGGTGTCCGATATCAACATCGCTGGGACCAACCCCTACACCACCATCAATCCTCAGGAGATCAATGCCAAATGGGACAAGGTCAAAACAGCTGGTGCCACAGAGAGACCAGGCTCTGACTGAGGAACACACTCGTCAACAGAACAATGAAAGACTGCGTGTACAGTTCGCCAACCAGTGGGGGAGGATGCGAACGAACCTACAGCACCTCCCTATGATCCAGAGGATGCTGCCATGTTTGAAGAAGTGTAAAAGTGATCTATTAAAATAGATCAAAAGGGGGAATGAAAGAATGTATGAGTCAGTGTTAATATATAATCATGTTTACATGACTAAGAAGTGCCATAATCAATAACCTAAAAAGATGAGAACATCTAATCAGAGTAGGGACTGTATGTATTGTAATGTGTGCTTAAGATAATCTGTGCAGGCTCATCAGGGTGACGCATGCTGACTGAAGACTGAATGACAACACCGCATATTGGAGCGGCCCGAGCTGAAGAAAATACTATCAGGACCGGCCTGGAGACAACTCTGGGTCACGCTGCACTCTCAGGATGTGATACCATATCTGAGCGCAGGGAGAGGCATACTAGAAATACGGGAGCGCCCCGGTTCTAGTAGGAGTTCTTTGTGTAACAGAGTAGGGACAGGATATATATATATAGGGACAGTATATATATATATATATATATATATATATATATATATATATATATATATATATATATATATATATATATATATATAAAACAATGATGTGAATTATGGATCATGTCTGAACAGGAAATAGACTTAGGAAGGAGATAACACTGTAAAAGCAAAGTTCCATAAATATTCTAAGGCCTTGCAAGGTGCAAAAGATGAACAAACAAAGAGTATGTGTTAATTACCAAAAAAGGAAATAGGGGAGACAGGTTGTAAATCTACAATGCTATTGGATGTAATTAACATGTATAGGATGGAGTGTTCTGTAAACCACCATATGGAACTTTGTGATAGGGTTGTGAGATTGTTAACCACTTTATGTGGGAGGAGAAATGGGTTACTGAGTTAATAAATAGGGGAGCTTGGGTACCTGAAACTTGTTCACGCCTTGACCCCATGACTGGAGCGCGGCTCCCATCGGGTATGGTGTGTTCAAAATTTTAGGGGCTCCCCAGGCATCTCCGAGCATTGGCTGATGTACTCTGAGACAGAGACTGGACATGTAAACAGGTATCAATCTAAATTGGTTAGTTTTGAAAAGGGGGTATTTGACCCAAAGGGTCAGACCATAAGAGATAGGTCGACTTCAGTTGAGCAGAACTCTGTTAAATCAGAGAAGACACGTCTCTTATGATGGATTATCCACGAATTGACAAATTGGCTGAAAATAAAAGAGGCTTAAGCCCAAATTGATACTTGGTGAAAGGTCTTGGGTCCATGAAAAGTGTAACTCGAATCCTGTCAAATTGTATTGCGTGCGAATACAAATAAACAAACAACCTGTGAACTGCACATTGTCGTCTGGAGAGACTTTATTTGAGACCATCATCAGGAGCTGTGGGCTGCACGTTATTGTTTCGGGGGACTCTGACCAAGGTCATCGCCGAGAGCTGTGGACCTCGCACTATCGTTTGGGGGAGACTGCGCTTGACTTTGACCAAGGCCATCGCTCAAGACTGTGGACCTCGCACTATCGTTTGGGAAGACTGCGCTCACGTCCATCACCAGGAATTGGTGAGTACGTCTTGATTTCCAGGGAAATGATAGGATGAGAATGTAAAATGCTAAGATTGCAGTGAATAGGTAGCAACTGGGTATTGCTCATATGAAGGTTATAGGGTGAGCATTATCTATAATGTGCTATTGTAGTGTGGTATAATATTGCTTGTAACATGGCTTTGTCTATAATGTGGTATTTAAGGGGTAAAATGTAAGGTATAGGAAGGAAGGCTTGTGGTCACATTGAAGTATTACGTGAGTGAGAATGCTGATGTGTTAGGCAGGATGTGGTAATATTGAAGTAATGTGTAAGCTAGAGTAGTGGTGTGTTAGGTGGGATAGTGCTGGGCTATCTGAGGTCTGATACAACTTGGCTCTACACGACAGTTGTTTTAATTGCATTGAAACACACAGAAAAACAAGCACCCTTACTGTGAGTGGGCTCGCATCTCCACAAACTTGGCCTGGAGGAAATATTTCTTTAGCTATAATATTTCACCATATGTCATAAAAACGTATATCCATAAAGAATGTTCAGGAGTCTAACTTTCTTTTTCCATGGAATCATACAGGTGACATGCCACCTTCAGAAAGATCCACACTGTCCCTTTAACGTGTGAACACTCAGACAGTCTTAGATCAGACGGTGCAGCTGAATTCAGTTGCTGAACACTTCATTGTTTACAGTTTGGTGCAGAGTTCTTTGAGTGATCAGTCACTGTTGGCATGTAGTGTTTATGGCCACAGCTGCCCTGGGTCAGACTGATGAGAGCCATTCAGGTTTCAGGTTTCAAGGTTCATCTCCTTGTGCAGACATTTGGCTCAGAGCAGGGGTCAGCAGCATTGACATAACACACTGATATGACATAACAAAAGACAAAAGAAAAACATGTAGAAGTGGACAGTACAGTCACTCAGGCTCCACACAGCTGCAGTCAGTCCATGTTTTTAATGCATTTATGGACTGGGCAACGAACATGTTTTTATACATGTTATTTTTACATAAAGGACCCTGTGTCTCCTCCCAGACTACAGGAACTCATACTATGTGTGAGCACATGAGAGGGACCTCTGATGATCTTCAAGAGCCTGTCTCACTGCTCCTGTCTCATTGCTCCTGTCTCACTGGTCAGAGCCTGTCTCACTGTTCAGAGCCTGTCTCACTGCTCCTGTCTCACTGGTCAGAGCCTGTCTCACTGTTCAGAGCCTGTCTCAATGCTCCTGTATCACTGCTCCTGTCTGACTATTCAGAGCCTGTCTCACTCTTCAGAGCCTGTCTCAGTGCTCCTGTATCACTGCTCCTGTCTGACTATTCAGAGTCTGTCTCACTGTTCAGAGTCTGTCTCACTGTTCAGAGTCTGTCTCACTGTTCAGAGCCTGTCTCACCCTGTGATGTTTGTCTAAGGATCTATGATTTATATTTGACAGTCATGTTTCCACACCAGCAGACAGTTACCTTAGCACACTCCTCCTCATCCTCCTAAGAAAGTCCAGATACTGGTCTGTCTTGCCATTCTGCACTAATGTCCCAACCAACCAACAACATATCGCATACATGAGGCAATATGGAGAAAATGTCTTGCCCAAGGACACAATATCTATATGGAGGACATGAATGGAACCATGAACCTCAGCTGAGTTTCCAACCATTGCCTAAATGCAGTACAATAACAACACAAGAATGCCATGCTCCTGTCCCCCATAATGACCTGATGAGCAGCTGAGTGCTCCAAACACCTGTGACATCTGAACCAGAGCCAGGGAAATGAGCTTTTGTTTATTTGGCCGAGGCTCATGGAGAGTTTGGACATTACATCAGAGCTACTGTGTTTACTGTTCAGACACACAGTCCAATCAAACAACACACAACTACTTTAAAGGTCCTAAGTTACACAAAATGGACTCTTGTGAGCTTTAAGCCATGTTATAATGTTGTTACCTCCTCAAAAACAAACCTGGAGTTGTGTTTTGTTTCATTCGCACTTTGTGTTTGAGTAAGATAAGATAAGATAAGATAAGATAAGATAAGATAAGATAATCCTTTATTCGTCCCACAGTGGGGAAATTTCAATGTCACAACGCAAGTTTCAGAAAAAGTAGGAAAACAAGAGCACACATCAAAAACAAGATAAGATAAATAATAATAAGTATTTACAATCAAAATATTGTGTACAGTGCAGTGATGGACAGTGGTGGTTAAATAAATAAATAAGTAGCAGGTAGTGACTTTAAATAGTATTGCACATTGTTATTATTACTATGGCGATGACACATGACTAGCATTGTTCATTATACAGTCTGACAGCAGCAGGAAGGAAAGACCTGCGAAATCTCTCCTTCACACAGCGAGGGTGAATCAGTCTGTCACTGATGCTGCTCTCCAGAGCAGACAGGGTGTCCTGCAGGGGGTGACACTCATGGTCCAGCATAGACATGAGTTTAGCCAGGACCCTCTTGTACCCCACCTGCTGCACCGAGTCCAGAGGACAGCCCAGGACTGAACTGGACTTCTTGATGACCTTGTCCAGTTTCTTCTTCTCCCTCTCTGTGACGCTGCTGCTCCAGCAGACCACACCGTACAGGATGGCTGATGCCACCACAGAGTCAGAGAGACCCTTTATTATTAGTCTGTCTACATCTCCAAAGCTCAAAATGCTCTGTTCTACCTTGTGATGTCATGTAGTGGTAGTTTTCAAGTGAAAGACTGTACCTTTTACCTTTAGTTCAGTAGAGATCGAATTCCGGGACAGAAATCATGCAAATGATTCTAGTGAAGGTGTATGGAATTTACAAACACAGTGGAGCACTTCCTGTATTACCACATGACATCACAAGGTGAAATAGCGCATTTTCAGTTTTAGAGAAGAACTCAGCCTAAATCTGCAGGATTTGTGTGTTAAACATATGTGAATGAAACAAAACACAACTCCAGGTGTGTCTGTGATGAGGAAACAACATTAGAACAGAGATCAGAAAATCGTGTAATATGGGGCCTTTAATATAACGATTTGCGCCGCCTCTCTCTCACTGATGTTTACATCAAGAGCAGGATTTGAACCGTCAACCTTCGGATCAGTGGACAAACCAAATGAGCTACTGTCGCCCAATGAAATGAACTAGTTTTATTTTTTCCTCCCCGTTTTGACAGAAAAAATCAGGTACAGCGCCTTTAATCAGGTCAGCCGTCATCGTAGATCGTGAAATGTGCTTGAAAAAAGGGACATGTTTTTCTCTCATGTCAAAACTGAGAAACCCTTTGTCCAGTTTTATTTTAGTAACTCGTGATAGACAGACTATTATCTTTAAGTGGGACCCTCCATGTTCCCTTTAGACACATACTGTGAACTGAAATACACCTGCACTCAATTGTCAATGCCTCACACAAAAAATAGGACATTTATTTGTTATGAGCACATGTTTTATGTTTTTGTACTGCATCTAGAAGCAAAAATAAAGAAAAAGGCCAGTCATACAGCAGATATGGCAATAATAATAAAATCAATATCTTTTACAGGGCACTATTTTCTGATCTCTGTTATAATGTCGTTTCCTCATCACAAACACACCTGGAGTTGTGTTTTGTTTCATTCACACATGTTTAACACACAAACCCTGCAGATTTAGGCTGAGTTCTTCTCTCGAACTGAAAACACTGTTCCACCTTGTGATGTCATGTGGTAATACAGGAACTGCTCCATTGTGTTTTAAACTCCATCCACCTTTACTAGAATCATTTGGATGATTTCAGACTTGGAATTGCCCATCTTCACCGAACAAAAGGTAAAAGGAGCTGTTAGCTTGACATCACAAGGTGGAGGGGAGCCTTTTAAGCTTTGGAAATGTAGACAGATTAATGATACAGGATTACTCAAACGTGAATGAAACAAAACACAACTCTGGGTATATTTTTGAAGATGTAACAACATTATAAAGCTGTTATGGAATTGTAAATATATGTTATCAAAGTGTGCTGTGCTGTGATGGGAAGTTGTCCTTGAGTGGAAAGATACTGTGTCTGTCTAAACCACAGCTGCAACTCATGAGGTACAGTCTTGTTCATGAAAACAAGATAAAGGAACTGAAATGTCAAGGTCTGATGATCATGTGTTACAATGATTCTGAACTGCAAATAAAAGCTGAAGCAAACGGAGGTTCGGGGAGACTCTGGTGAACACAGTTCAGCGGTGCAGCTTGTCTCAGAGTCCTCCCTTGCTGCAAGTAAAAACCATTTGTCTGATCTGTGTCGTCTTTTTATCACTATATATATACTGTGGCAGTTATAGGTGATTGGGTTTCCTCGGAGCGCGGTGCTCCGCCTTGACATACAACCGGATTCCAATGCTGTGTCGAGAGGGCGACTGACGGGAAGCTGAAATCTGTGCACAGTCTGGAGGAAGAACGTCTCCAGGATTGAAGACCACTTTTCCACGTGGCCAGCGGACCTTAACCCATCCTTTCTTCACATCAGACGGAATCCGAACGAGTCCCATTTGGGGAAACCAGCTGACAACTAAACAGGTCAGACAGACGGGGAAGAGGCTTCCCAAGATACTAACACGTGTGAATGTTTGTGTGATTGGAGGAAGACCCCTGAATCTAAAATTCTCTATATTTTTGGGATTAGGACCCCCAGACTGTGGCCGCAGGTAAACTAGGTTTTCCTGTAGAAGCTTGCCACGGTGGAAATATACTGAAGTCGAGAGAGACATTTTCTTGCGGGTCTAACTTACAACATTGTAGTAGTAAAATGGGAAATTGTTGTACTAAAAGTCAGGAAGGGGAATTAGAAGGGGACGCTAAATTTATGTATAATGTGTGTCCAGGGTCAGTATGTTATTTGACAAAATGGAAAAAGAAATATGGGTTCAAAGGTCAATTGAATGTGAAAGACTGTAGTTTCTTAACTTAGAAAATTGTGGCCAAAGAGAGAGAGAGGAGAGAAAGAAAGAAACTAAGTGCAGAATATCTTCTTGCGCAAAAATGGTTAGAACAGGCAGGAAAAAAGGCAAGGAAGTAGAAAAAAGGAAACAGTATGTACAGTAACATTAAAGGAGGTAGGTTAGAAGTCGTCTTTAAAGAAAATAGTGGACTGCGTGATAATGGTGATGAAAATGCACCATACAGACAACAATTGAAAAATCTGTGTCGTCTTTTTATCACTATATATATACTGTGACAGTTATAGATGATTGGGTTTCCTCGGAGCGCGGCGCTCCGCCTTGACAAAAGCTCACAAGAATCCATTTTGTATGTTAATATACAAATACAGATAGATTGCTAAAATATGCACAACAGATCAAATCCTCCAGCTAAGATAGTCCTGACCAAGACCAGCTCAAGAGCTGGAGCTGCGTCCCACTACTCCTGACAGGTTTAACCCAGAGACACTGAAGGATGGGTCAAATGCAGAGTGGTAAATAAAGCGGACCTTACGTTAGATGACATGATGACTGCATGATGTCTAGCACTCTCACCTCACAGCTTGAAGGTCTCCAGTTGGATTCTGCGTTATACAGGGTCTTTCTGTGCGGAGTTTGCATGTTCTTTCTCTGTCTGGGTGTGCTTCCTCTGGACTTTTCAGCTTGAAATGTTACAGTTTGGGATTAGATACTGATGTCATCAACTGGAAGCACTGCTCTGTCTGAAGCTCACCTTTTTTTTGCTCAAATGTGTTGTTTAAATCCATTTTGTATTTTTTATTGAGTTTTGTTGTGTTGTGTGGTTGTTATCGCAAGCAACAGTCAATGCACCACAAGCTGCAGCAGTGCCTCTGCAGGGGCCACCACAGTTGTTTAATATGCCTCCGCAAGTCATATATGTGCAGCCACAAGGTTGGGCTGCAGGAGGAAGGGGCAGAGTTTTTCGAAGAGGCCCGAGAAGAACTGGTTGGATGAATGACAGGAGAAACAACAGATGCTATATATGCGGTAAAAATGGACATTTAAGCTACACATGCACAGAAATGCCGCAACAGCAAAGTGGGGGAAACACAGAAAATGGAGCCCCATATGCTGCAGGACCTGGCAACCAGTGGCAGGGTCAGCCTGCAGGACCTGTCAATCCCTGGCAGGGACCACCTGCTGGGTATTAGGGGTGCCCAGGGAACTCAACGGGAGGTCATCAGCTGGCAATGACATCAGGCCCTGATGAGGAACCAATGCTCCGAGTTCTACTGGCGGGAAAAGAGATGAAAATGATGGTAGACACAGGAGCGGCTTATACCTGTGTAAGTCACATGGATTCTCGCCATCTCCCTCGATCTGGACAATATGTACGGGTTGTCGGGTTCTCAGGGACAAAGCAGCTGATACCAAAGTCGGTTCCAGTACCCCTGGAATTTCAAGGACAAACTATTGAACTGCCGGTGTTAATTTCATATCAGACACCTATAAATTTGCTGGGAAGAGATGCTATGTGTAAACTGAAATGTGCTATTTTGTGCACACCAGATGGACTGGTCGTGGACGTCGAACATTGCCAAATGAACATGACACGAACAAAAGAAGAAATTGTGTACTGGCTAGGACAAAGTGACATTTTCATGGCTACCGCCAGAGAGTGGATGGACTTTATTAAGACAAACTTGCCTGAAGCCAAACCGCCATCTTGCCCACCACATTGTACTCTTAAATACTTTAAAAAAGACTCTGAGGCAGATCCAGAAGAATGGATTAAAGAACAGCCAGACAAAGTTCAAGTGCAAGCATTTTGCATTGTGCTTGGTAGACAGGGAGCTGCAATAGTGATAGACAAAAATGAGTATTTAGAAAAAGAGTTTAAAATGAAACATAGCTTGCCTCATGTTACATTGTTGGTAAATCAAGGTTATAAATCAAAACATTTAGGACCTATGGTGGTAGAGGCGGCAAAGACTAAATTTCTGCCAACAGAAAATAAAAACATTTGGATAAGTGAGGACAATACCTATATTAAGATTTCGATCACAGCATCGGGTTGGGCTCACCCACAAGTAATAAGACTTCTGTGTGAATCAGAAATGTGTCTACAGCATTCTGACATTGAAAAAGAAATGTTGGCTGCAGTTCCTTCACGGTTATGGGCAAAACATGATACTGATCGGGGAAGCCAGAGGCCGAGGCGGGTATTGAAGCTACCATTAATGGGTTGGCAGAAGCAGGAGTGCTTGTACGTGAGCCAAACCCATGCAGCAATACACCTATTTTTCCAGTGCAAAAAGTTGACAAAAGTAGGTGCAGACTAGTGCATGACCTCAGGGCTTTGAACGAGATTCCAAATCCACATACGCTATTGACAAATGTGCCAGTGGATGCAAAATGGGTCACGGTAGTTGATTTATGTTCGGCATTTTTTAGCGTACCACTGAGTCCAACAAGTAGCCATCTATTCGCATTCACGTACAAAAATGAATCTTATAGCTATACAAGATTGGCACAAGGCCTAAAACACAGCCCTCATTTGTTTAACAAAATATTAAAGGAGGACAGCAAGGGTGGTGAGAGAGCAGAGCTGTAAACAGCCATGTTTGGCACAACTGGCAGAACTAAAGGCGTTGACGAGTGCATGTGAGTATGCTGAGGGACGAGAAGTGAATATTTACACTGACTCAGCATATGCGCATGGGGCGTGCCATTTGTTCGGAGCAGCATGGAAGGGGAGAGGGTTTAAAAAAAATCTGATGGTTCACCTATTCAACATGGTGAACAAATTGCTAAGTTTGCCATTAATGATAGGAGAGGCGCATGGTGTGAGTCATGAATCATGAAGTGAGGTGATGAGAAAAATAAAACAATGGAATTTTTGGGCACCAAAACTACAGCAACATGTTGACAGTGTACTTAGCCATTGTGATACATGTTTAAAAACTAACATAAGGAGGGGAGAAACTCCACCAGCAGGGCATATTCCGGCACCAGGCAATGGATTCTGTGGACATGGTTAGACCAATGCAAGGGAAAAGATACATGTTGGTTGTAGTTGACAGATTTAGTAGATGGGTTGAGGCACCACCATCAAATTTGGGGGAGCTTTATGTGGGATGGGTTGTGTATTTTACAGATGCTGAAAGACCGGGACTGGCAGCTGAGGAGAAATATGTCAGGTTGTATCATCCTACATTAGCCCCAAATGAGATCCCCTCAACGGAACGTAAGAGTACAATTAACAATATTGTCACTCCAACACCTACACTGACGACGACGCCTACTACAGCTAGAAGTACGACAGCAGAAGTGACAATTACACCGACAGTAACTTTAATGACTACACAGACTGAAGAAAGGACTACTGTCACAGTCACAACTAAACAAAGTACCCTGACTACGGCGACTACAAGTGCAACTATCACCCCAACAACGACGGTTAAAACAAATGCTACTACTGTTAACTCAATGACTACTGAGCTACAGGCGACAGTGCCTACTACTACTGTTGCAGGACAGAACATAGCAACAACAACAACAACAACAACAACAACAACAACAACAACAACAACAAGGACAGAACATAGTAACAAAACTATAAATCAGGTAATGTTTGCTAATGTGTGCATTGTGTCACTATGGTAACAGCAGAACATTTTGCCATAGACATATATGCAGTATACCCCAAGCATGAAGTTACTGCAAAGTACAAATTACTTGTGGGGTTGAATGAAAACATTGACCTATTTTTTCTGAACAGGGACAAGCAGGTGACGCATTGTTTAACAGCACAAATCTGTTGGAGTTCTAATTAAGTAAATTCTTTATGGTCAGATTGTGTTAACAAAGCCCAGATTAAAATCTAAGTTGAGTAACAGAGCTTCAGACAAAGTAGTGCCTCTAGTTAGATTCCCCCCCTCCCCCATGGTCCCGAGCACACAGATGAATGAACTGCATGTACTGCTCACATCTGCTCACAAACTCCACCAAAGACTGGAAGTGTTGAGCAGAATGTAGGCCAGGCACAAACAGTGACATCATTATCCAACCATCACAATAACAACGTGCTTCCTTCACTCTCTTTTCTGAGCCAATAGGAGATGAGGAGCGCTCAGGGATGGACCAATGGCAGAACACAGTCACCTGTCTCCAGTTCTTTGTGAAAGTGGAGCTGCTGCTGTTAAGCTGCATGTGCCTAACATGGTGTAAGGGGACTTGATATTCAGTATTCAGTTTAAAAGTACACTATGTCACTAGGTCCCCGTGGAGATGGAGATTTTAAAGCTTTGTCTGGAATGTTCTACAGTATGTTATTAATTATGTTAATCATTACAAGTACCTAGACGTATGGCTTGATTCTTCATTCAGTTGTGAAATGCACATCAATAATCTGCTTACTAAAGCCAAACAGGTTTCACACGTTCCGCAAAAGAGCTTTTGGTTAAAACTACAGTCCTCCCGATCATTGACTATGGAGACTGAGTTTACAGATCTGCATCAAAAACACTGGACCATAAGCTCCATGTGATTTATGACACAGTCATCCGCTTTGTCACAGATGCACCTTTTACTACCATCACTGTGCACTTTACTCCTTAGTGAAGTGGCCCTCTCTCCACACCCACACACAAACCCACTGGTTACTGTTCAAATGTTTAATGAGAAAAACTCTGTCCTACCTCAGCTCACTACTGCACATCCACAGCTTCAGCTGCAGACTGCGTTTCAACATATACATGATACTGGTCATTCCTAAAGCCCGCACAGCTTTGGACCGCTCCTCATTTCAATTCTGCAGCAAGTGACTGGAACCACCTTCAACAGACTTTAAAACTTAGTTCATTTTTACCTCTGTTGACTTTTAGAAACTCAAACCAGAGTATTTTACCTGATCAGTGTTTATCTTTAATCTGCAAATGTTTCACTATCTCATCTTTCAATTCACTGTTTCATGTTCTGATTGATGTGTGAGTGTTTGTATTCTGCTTGTGCTGTTGTATGCTGCCTCTTGGCCAGGTCGTCACTGCAAATGAGAAGATGTTCTCAATTAACTTACCTGGTAAAATATTGAATAAGTAAATAAATAAAAAATAATCGGGACGTATTATGCAAAATTGACTTTTTGAAGCTTTCTATCATGTTTTAATGTTCCCTCATCAAAAACGTGCCTGAAGAGGTTTTAGATGTCATCCATGCATGTTTGAGTAATCTAGCGATCTCTCTTGGACATAGATGTATAATAGAAGTGGACAAAGGGAGTGTGAGGTCACCCATGACGTTCAGTTGCAACCAAATGAAGCTCAGCGAGTCTGGCAGTTATAGCGGTGAATCTGCAACCAGGGACATATTTGGGAATCCAAGTGCGAAACCCAATCAGGAGTAACGCTGTTGAAGTACATGACCCCTCCCGCCCCCAAACCAGCAGAATGGGCTCTTAGCAACAAGGGTGTCAATCAACTTGTTCCTAACTCTAGCGGGAACAACCATAGAGGACAGCAGGCACCGGATTGATCTGTTATTAATGTTCTTGAGTTAATTTATGGACAAAAAAAAAATAAAAACACCAGGATTATATAGAGCGGGTGATAATACGAACATTTTAAGACCAAAATGAGGAGCCTGACAGCAGCAGTTACAGAGAGAGGGGCCACAGTCGATGGAGGCGGAAGTGTGCCTATGATCACTTCCTATTTGGAACACAGTGGCTAGTGGTATAGTTATCTCCATTTATGTATACAGTCTATCAGTCTAAGCTGACGGGCCCTATTCAAACCCTTGTTACGGTTAGCAGTACGATAATAGCAATAATAGCTTTAAACTTATGTATCTTGCATTTATTTGCCTAATCAAAAATACCCTGAAAAACATGCACCCGCCCGCCCCAACCAGAAAAGTTCCATAGTGCACCTTTAGGTACTTTATTAGGAATAGGCTTGTTCTTGTCCAGTATTTAAAATGTATTATAGGCCTACCTTTTACTATATATTTTGAAAGGCAGCACTATTCGACAATTGAGAGTGAAAGTAAAGAACTTTTAATTTTGTGAACGACAACCAGACCTTTATTGTGAAGCTCCGCCCGGATGTGTGTAACTTTACCCGGGCACACGCTTCACTCTGGGCGGACCGCACACGCACGTCTCCCCCTGCCACTCTCCACAAGCTCCAGAAGTGCAGCCGAAGCACACCGAGCAGCGGCCCTAGCGCACACCGGCAGACGCGCCTCCTCCCTGGGGAACGCAACAAGGAACGCGCCGCCGTCACACGCCTCTTTCCCGGATCCTGCGACGCCGGCGATCGCGCCTCTGAATTTTGATTGCGAATCCCCCTCAAAACAGGCAGAAAAATGGACGTAAAGGTGTGTAAAGAACTAGACCAGTGGATCGAACAGCTCAACGAATGCAAACAGCTGACAGAGGGACAAGTTAAGACGCTATGTGAGAAGGTAGGTCGTGATTTTGCGCTATTTTAACACATATGTTTTGCACATTTTGGTGTCTTCTCCTCGCCCCCTTTTCCAGACCTTCTTAAAATGGCGACTATAGTTTACATTACACTGTGCGGTGCTTATATATTTTTATTTCATGTGAGTCAAGTGCACGTCGCTTTCCCTGCAGTGTCATTTTGTAACAGGAAAGTCTCGTAGTCAAGCTTTAAAGGGCCCATGTTACACTATTTTCTGAATTATGTTATAATGATGTTGTTTCCTCATCACAAACAGACCTGGAGTTTTGTTTTGTTTCATTCACACATGTTTAACACACAAACCCTGCACATTTAGGCTGAGTTCTTCTCTCAAACATAAAACACTCTGTTCCACCTTGTGATGTCATGTGGTAACACAGGAAGTGCTCCACTGTGTTTTTAAACTCCATGCACCTTCACTAGAATCATTTGGATCATTTAAACTCTTGCCAGTCTCTGCTGAACAAAAGATAAAAGGATAAAAACTGTTAACTTTAAGACTACCACTACATGACATCACAAGGTGGAACAGAGCATTTTGAGCTTTGGAGATGGAGACAGACTAATAATGCAAGTTTACTCAGACATGTGTAAATGAACCAAAACACAACTCCAGGTGTGTTTTTGAGGAGGTAACAACATTATAATATGACTTAAAACTTACAACAGATTTTTTTTTTTTTTTTTTATTAATATGTGTGAATAAAACAAAACACAAGTCCATGTATGATTTTTGAGGAAGTAACAACATTATAACATGGCTTAATGCTCACAAAAGTAAATTCTGGTAATGTAGGACCTTTATTAAAAAGTTTTCAAAATGGAGAAGGTCTGAATTAAAGGTGCGCGGTGTAACTTTTTTGGGGAAGTGTCTGCACATGCCTGTCTGCATGTTATTGAATTGCCTGGAATATTCCAAAGTATAGCATTAAACATATCTATGACCACGAAGTAGTGTTGTTGCAGTCTTAAAATTTTGTGGCAACACACATACAGATTCTGATACCATGATGATAAAAAAACGCTCTTTCTTTAGACAATAGAATGAATAGAATGTCAATAGTAAAAAAACAATAGTAAGAATGCATATTTTTTTAATATATTTTAGCTTTATAATAATAATAATAATAATAATAATAATAATACATGTTAAAGCCATACTGAGGAACATTCCAGGCAAAACAATACAGTCTCCATGATAGCGGACAGCTCACCAGAAAAGAATAAGTGCACATTTTAAATTGAACTTTAGTAGTAATTATTGTGAAATGAATCACTTATCCAGCCACAATATGTAAATAGTATAGTTTTAACTTTCTATTTTCATAGAGTCATGACATACCATCTTCAGAAAATTCCACAGTACCTTTAATTGAATATTCAATCATATTTTTCGGTGTGTATTTCTTTGAGTGAACTGGTGACCAGTACAGTCTGACTGCTGTTTTGAGTTAGACTCATTCCTTGAGCTGAAAGTCAACTTCAGGTTCAGTGGCCCTGAACAGAAACCAGACGTGTAATTTAGAGATGCACCGACTGTAACACTAACAGTCCCTGCACACAAGTACAGAGGCCTAATGGTGAAATGCTTCACCATTCTCAAACAGGGGTCTGGGGACTGATGGGGGGCCTTGGGGCCATGTGTAGGTCCCACAAAATAATTTTTAAACATTGATCATAACTTAAATACTAATCCTTTTAGAGGGGGTATAAAGCAAAATCAATATGCCATTCCATGTTCGTACCCTAGCAGTATAAGCCTGTACAAGGATCCACCCATAAGACTACGTCACCCATGCTCCAGCACAGCCATTTTTCATAAATTTATGTATATGAGAAGGATACAAAACAATACATTACAACTTGATGTAAAGTGCAGTAGTTTCATTAGTGGATGTACACTGATTGTGTTGTGATCTCACTCAGGGGGAGTGCAGGAAGCAAAGGGATGGGAGACTCAAAGCATCAAAAAAGAAACTGAAACTTATTTAACATGTTAGTGCATTGTTTTGCATTCTGCGCATTTTCAAAACAAGAAAAGGTAACATGGTGATCTTAGTATGTTGTGTGTTAATAATGAATAATGTAATACCTCTTTTAAATATATGTCACAGGCTACAGTCTTCTTTCTGATAATAATAGTTGTGTCAATACAAGCATATTCTCTAATGTGTTGTCATACTGTGAACATTTGTTTTGAGCTGCTCTGTTTCCTCTGCTCTTCCACAGTGCCCCCTTTGGTTAAAAATAAATCTGCATCGATTTGAGTTGCATCATTGAATCAAACCCTTTACACATCACTAACGCGGTGCTCTTTATATTTTAACAGAGGCCTGTGCTCCTGTTATACATCCTGTTTCTCCTCAAGGAACTGAACTATGATACATTCTGAGCAGGGTTCACAAGGGAATATAGTATTAATTATTGGAAGATCTTTACTATGAAACAAAATCATTTTACTGACCAGAAGAGTTTTATAACTGTATCATTTTGGTCTTGTTTTGTTGGCTAGTTGGCTGTTTGACTCAATTAAATGGGAAACCTGGGAATCCATTCTCTATAATGTATTTAGGACACATACCATAGATTTGGTCATAGGATCTGGCATCCCAAAGTAAATCTGGACTAAACAGACAAATGTTCAGAACAAGTTCAAGTTTGTAGTTCAACAGTTTTAACAGTTTGCAGTGGTCCAAAGTTATTCCTCACTTACCTTATGCATTCTGAACATCTTAATTGTTCACCACAATGGGTTTACACTGCACTCCAAATTATTATGCAAAAGAAGGACATTCCACATTATTAAGCAGAGTACTTTTAAAGAGCATTTTAAAGCAATATGGTAAAGAAAAAGGATCTCTCTAGTACCGAAAAGTGTGAAATAGTTGAATACCTTGGACAAGGTATGAAAACCTTAGATATTTCACGAAAACTTGATCGTGATCATCATACCATTAAGAGATTTGTAGCTAATTCAGAGCACACATGGATTCATGCAAATAAAGGAACAATGAGGAAGATTTCTGCCAGACAAATACAAATCAAATCAGATTAAGAGAAGAGCTGCTAAAATGCCATTACAAAGCAGCAAACAGGTATTTGAAACTGCTGGTGCCTCTGGAGTCCCGCGAACATCAAGGTGTAGGATCCTCCAGAGGCGTGCAGTTATGCATAAACATTTTATTTGACCACCCTTAAACAATGCTCACAAGCAGAAACAGCTCCAGTGAGCCCAGAAATACATGAAGATTCATTTTCAAACAGTCTGGAGTGGTGGATGGTTGGTGGACGGCCACAATGTCCCAACATGGCTGCAACGTCAGCAAGGAGGTGGTGGAGACATGTTTTGGACCGGAATCATAGGGAGAGAGCTGGTCGGCCCCTTTAGGGTCCCTGAATGTGTGAAAATGACCTCTGTAAAGTATGTGGAGTTTCTGACTGACCACTTTCTTCCAATGGTACAAAAAGAAGAACCGTGCTTTCTGTAGCAAAATCATCTTTATGCAGTTCAATGCTCCATCTCATGCTGCAAGGAATACCTCTGCATCATTGGCTGCTATGGGCATAAAAGAAGAGAAATTCATGGTGTGGCCCCCATCCTCCCCTGACCTCAACCCTACTGAGAACCTTTGGAGCTCCTCAAGCCAAAGATCTATGAGGGCGGGAGGCAGTTCACATCCAAACAGCAGCTCTGGGAGGTTATTCTGACATCCTGCAAAGAAATTCAAACTCTCCACAAACTCAAAAGTTCAATGGATGCAAGAATTGTGAAGCTCCTATCAAATAAGGGGTCCTATGTTCAAATGGAACTTGACCTGTTAAGATGTTTTGATTGAAATGTCTTTTGATTTCAGTAATATGCTAATGCTTCTAACTGAAAAATAAACAAATGACCCTTTTCAGTTTTTTACAATAATAACATGGTTTGAAACTCTGTTGTGCATAATAATTTGGAACAGTGCATTTTAAGTTTTTATTTTTGAAAAAAATACTGTTATCATTGGGAGATTTGTTCAATAACATTCGAATTGTACTCTAAAGGTTGATGACTTGAAAATTATGGTACGAAAAATATCGTTTGCATAATAATTTGGAATGCAGTGTATAAGCAGTATAAGTAGTTTGTGGCCCCCGCCTTAATATTGAAGTTTAATATTAGTGCGGCCCGCGAGTTTGACATGTGTGGCACTTTACAGTGTTGTGTGCGGAGCTGAACGAACCTACAGTACCAACCACGGTGGGGTGTATGGCTCTCGGGAGCGGGACATCGGCCAGGCTTGATGCAAGCAGAGAAACATTTCTTAATCAGTGAAAATTACAGCAGCACTGTCATGGAGTGTTTTCTTCCGTGCCTGGCTGGCTGCCTCGTTTCTATTGGGCACACGCGACATTCGTTTCCTCTGGGCACACGCGACATTCGTCCCAGCGCGCTACGTTCACAACACTTAAAAAAAAAAAAAAAGTTCTTTTAAGTTGCTTCCCAGCGGGACCCGCACCTGTCTATAAGCCACAGGTGTCCACGTCTTCAAGAAGTTTTCAAGTTCGGAGCATCTGCTTGTATTGCCGTCTTTTTGCACGTCGCCAGCGTTTCACCATCGACTCATCGATGCCAAACTTACGTGCAGCAGCTCTGTTTCCTTCTTCGACAGACAGATCAGTTGCCTTTAACTTCAAAGCTGCATCAAATGCATTTCTGTGTGTGTTTTCCTTGAGGAGGGTGTGTGCATGAAGCACAAAATAACTGTTCAAAACAAAGTCAAATGAGCATCTTCCTCAGTCCATCATCTCTTCACCTGTCTGTCTCGCTCTTGCGCCCCGTCACTTGGCGCTCTACTACGCATGTCTCCTGCAGAAAGAGCTCTCCGGGGGTCGGGGTTAGTTGTATCGATCATGTATGAGCGGATGTCCAGCTACTGAAGTTTGAGACGTTTCTTCTCGTCATTTACGCCTCATCTGCATTTACCGCATACGGGTCATTAAGATGTATCCACCTCACTAATGTTCATTTAGCATCAGAACTTATTTCATCACATGGCGATAAACTGTTTTAATGCGCGGACAACAGCGCTGCCTAATGTTGTAACTTCATGTTCACTGCAGACAGCGGCGCTTTCTACACTCAGCCTGCGTGTGCATCCACTGTGTTGATAAACGAATAATCCGTCCATATATGAGCCGCATCGTTGTATAAAGTAGCGGCTTATAGTCTTGCAATTCCGGTATATTTATACACACATTGCGAGAGGAAGCACTGCCGGGTCTCTAGCAGCAAGAGGCAAGAGAAGCCATGTTCAAAAGAACAGTTCATGTTCTTCAATGTTCCATTCATGTTGAGGACAATTCATGTTCAGAAGAAGGTTAAAGGTTAAAGAACTGTTAATACATTTGAATCTGAACACAGCAGATATAGAAGACTGAAGAAACCACATATAGTCACTGACTAGAGAAATCTAATTTTTAGGATTTTCATTATCATTATTATTTTATGTATTTATTACTGATTGATTTATTTTCTTATTAATTCTTAATTTGTTTAGTTATTTTTTCATCTTATTTTGTGTTAAAAAATAAAAATAAAGAGATGTGAGAAGATTAGAAATTTTTTTAACAAAGCTTTTCTTGTGTAAAACCTGATGCGGCCCAGACTCAGCCACACTCTGCCTCCAGCGGCCCCCAGGTGAACTGAGTTTGAGACGCCTGCCATAGACTGTATAAGGAAGTGGACAAAGGGAGTGTGATGTCATCCATAGTGTTCGGCTCCAGTCAAATGAAGCTCATTGAGGCTAGCAGTTATAGGGGAGAATTTGGGGCCAAGTTGCATATTTGGAATTCCAACTGCGAGTTTCAAAGCAATCAAAGAGCCAATCAGTGGCAAGACTGTTGAAGGTAATGCCCCTTCCCTTTAGCAATGCTGTCAATCAAACCTGTTACTAACACTAGCGGGAGTGACCTCAGGTAAAGAAGTAACTTGATTTGTCTATTATTAATGTTCATATCTTGAATTCAGAACAAAGTAGCAAAATAAAAACCCCAGGATCATGTGAGTTAATCTGAACATTTTAAGAACAAAATGAGGAGACAGAGTTGATGGAGCTGGAAGCACGCCCATTCTCACTTCATGTTTGGAATGCAGCGGCTAGCAGGTTAACTATGTCACATTTATATACAGTCTATGAGCAAGATTGCGCAAATAGATGGGGAAAATCAGGTACAGGGCCTGTAATTGTAAATCTATGGTGCAGTGTTAGTATTGGCCCTTACATAAGCCCCTCGTGTCTAGGTCTGCTGTGTGAGACCAGGACTGTGGTTTCCTGTTTGAAGGTTGTGTTCTCATTTACATTCAGACTAATAAGCTGCTCTCTGCTCAGACAGTTCATTGGGAAATGGCCTCTTGTTCCTTTCTCCATTAAACAGAAGAACAAATTCATTTCAGTCTTCACAAACAGACACAGCTGCTCTGCTACAGTCTCATACTCACAGGGCCAGTACAGTCAGGACTGGAAAAGACTGGTTTTGTTTGTTTTGTTTGTTAAAGGGTTTGTATCCATGTATTTGAGCAAAATGTGCCCACTACAGATATATTGTATAAGCAGCCCTCGAGGTCAAAATAAGTCCGCTGTGTACTGTCAGCATCTAATTAATTATAAAGCGTTTTATTGTCTGTTAATCAGGAAGTGCACAGTTAGTAGGGGTGTGCATTGCCATGAATCTGGGGATATGATGGATAGATAGATACTTTATTATCCTGAAGGAAATTCATATTTCAGGCAGCATATAATACATAATACAATACATATCAATTTATATACATTTATCAAATTATAGTGAAGCGTTGAATAGCCGTATGGCGTGTGGTACAAACGACTTCCAGAGTATGTCCATGGAGAAAGGCAGGGACAACAGCCTGTCCCCAAAGGTGCTCTCCAGTCCGGGGGTTATTCAGGATGGACAGGAGCTTGTTTAGGGCCCTGTTCTCAGCCACAGATGTGAGTCAAGCTCTGCACTAACTACAGATCCTGCCTTCCTTACCACTTTATCCAACTGCACGATACGCGTCATGATTCAGTATATCACAATACAGTCCCTGACAAAAGTCTTGTCGCTTATCCATTTTGTAGAAACAAAAGCTTATAACCTGACTTTAAATTAATCGATTGGTTTTAGAAATGTCTCATATGAAAGCTAAAATCCTCCCAAATTATGCTCAATATACTAAAATAAATTTGCTTCACTGAAGAAAGATTGATCATTTAATGAACACAGAAAGGTCAGATTTTGGCAAGACAAAAGTCTTGTCGCCTACAGAAAATTTAACAAATAATTTACTTCAAATACAAAAATATGTTGCATAACGTCAGTGAATTAAGTAATGGTGCTGTGAGATCCATATTTAATGTCTTGTATGACTTCCATGAGCTTGAAGGACTGCATCCATGCGGGTCGACAATGATTCATACAATTTGTTGATGAAGTCATCAGGAATAGCAAAGAAAGCAGTCTTACATGCCTCCCAGAGTTCATCAAGATTCTTTGGTTTTGCCTTCCATGCTTCCTCTTTCATTCTACCCCAGACATGCTCAATGATGTTCATGTCTGGTGACTGGGCTGGCCAGTCCTGGAGCACCTTGATCTTCTTCGCCTTGAGGAACTTTGATGTAGAGATAGAAGTATGCGATGGAGCACCATCCTGCTGCAAAATTTGACCCCTTTTATGGTTGGGAATGTAAGAGGTAGCTAATACTTCTTGATATTTTAGGCTATTGATATTGCCTTCCACCCTGCAAATGTCTCGCACACCCCCATACTGGATGTAACCCCAGACCATGATTTTTCCGCCACCAAATTTAACTGTTTTCTGGGTGAATCTTGGATCCATGCGGGCTCCAGTAGGTCTCCTGCAATATTTGCGGCGGCTGTGATGTAATTCAACCGAGGATTCATCTGAGAAATCCACCTTCTGCCACTTTTCCAGTGTCCATCCTTTTAGCAGGCTGTGGGCCTTGGCAAATGCCACACGTTTTTTTAATTGCCTTTTGTTTAGTGCTGGTTTCTGTGCACTGATTTGACCATGGAGGCCATTTCGAGACTGCAGTGGAAAAGGGGCTGGCCTTGGATTTTTGAATCAACAAACGGTCCTCCCGAGCAGTTGTCTTGCGGGGTCTGCCGGACCTGGGCTTGTCAAAAACATCTCCGGTCTTTTCAGATCTTTTTCTTATTCTTTGTACTTGACGCTGAGACACATTGAAGGTGTCAGCCACCTCAGCAGTGGATCTGGTCTTCAGCCTCTTGATAATTAACGCTTTGGTCTCAGGGTGGATCTTAGGCGTGTTGTCAGAGGTCAAGTTGCAGTTGAAGGTCTGTTGTGCTGGGGTTCTTTTTATACACACCCACTAATTGATTGATCAGTAACTGATCACAGGTGAGGCTGTAATCTAGGATTGGGTGCATCATATGACAAGGCGACAAGACTTTTGTCTTGCCAAAATCTGACCTTTCTGTGTTCATTAAATGATCAATCTTTCTTCAGTGAAGCAAATTTATTTTAGTATATTGAGCATAATTTGGGAGGGTTTTAGCTTTCATATGAGACATTTCTAAAACCAATCGATTAATTTAAAGTCAGGTTATAAGCTTTTGTTTCTACAAAACGGATAAGCGACAAGACTTTTGTCAGGGACTGTATATCAAATTAGTAGATTACTAGAACAAAGGAAGATATATTGTGATTTATCAATAATTACAGATAATATTATGGTCAAGTACACCTTCACTTGAACAAAATTGGACGAAATAATGAGACCAGTAAATGGAAATTAAGAATTTTTCATGAAAAATTAACAATGAAGTATCGTCATATATCACTGAATCGATTTTTTTTCTTACACCTCTAGTGGACCCCCATGGAGTAGTTGTTTGCTTGATTGTGACAGCAAAACTATAGACAGTTGTGAAAAGCACTTATAAACTCATCTTGGTGAATAATTAGGATGCTCAGAATGCATAAGATAAGTGAAGAATAACTGCTGGACCACTGCAAACAGTTTTAAATGAAGTAGTGGTGTTTTTAATAAGGTGAAAATCAGTTACAGCGCTTTCAATGACGAGGTTTGTTATTGATAGGTCTTGAAATTTCATGATAAACTCTGCACGTTTGTCAAGTTTTCAAATATCCACCAGGCATCCATTTGAACAGAATCTTTCTATTAAAACATTAAATCGCAAATCTAAACACCATTACAAAGCTCGTTAGAAAAATCACCAATAGAGCCCCACATTAGGGTTGGGCGATGTCTCCTTAATTGGCAGATGACGATGTTTACAGTGAAACATCACGATGGACGATGATATCGTTGGCGGACGGGGGGAATTGATTGGTGAAATTCATGAACACATTTTTGGAGAGCTATAGTCTAAAGCAGGGGTTGGCAACCTGCGGCTCCAGAGCCGCATGTGGCTCTTTCATCGTTCTGTTGTGGCTCCCTGTGACTTTGGAAAATAATAATGAGTATTTAATTACATTGTATTTTTATTTTAGTTTGTTCGTTTTTAAATGTAAATCTAAAATTGTAGATAATGGTAATCTTGTAACATTTAAATAAAACGTTTTTAATATTTTTGTCGCTCAAAACATGCGACAAAGCCGCTGATGTGCGCCACCCGGCACACACTGGCAGCCCGGACTTACCGGCACCTACATCAGCAGTATGATTTTCGGCTCAATGATGATAAATCCAAGAAAAGAAAAGTTTCTGAAGAAAACAGAACGCTTAATGCTACGTGGGCAGATTCATTTGCTTTCACGGCTGATGAGACTGGCACACGCCCGCGACAGTGGATAATTTAAGTTTGGATTTTTATTTCCTACGAGGAGGACTCAAATAATAATGTGTTTAATGCAACTTTGTGCACATTTGTTTACGTTTTAAAGAAGCGAAACTTAAAACCACATGGCTCATTTGCATAAACTAGAAGCGCTGAAAAAACAGCTCGCTCCTTGTGCCGCTGATGCGGTCAGCTTCTGTCAGACTAAAGGGCAGGACTCAGTGGAATATGCGTGTTCTTTATGTGACTGAGGGATGTTCTGCCTATGGTGAGTCTGTTCTGTGCCTCTATTGCGTTGGAGATGTTCATGTTAAACTTTTCAGAGATTATACGTGTGCAGGTCGTACGTGTGCAGCGCAGTTCTTTATTTCACTTATGCACTTTATTTATGTTGGCTACTGTTGTGATGAAAAGACTGAAAGGTGTAAATAATTCTCTTAAGACTCGCGCTTATGAGCTGTAGTGGAGGATGGTGTGCTTGTTGTGGTCCGTTTTCTGGGAGTTGTAGTTTTGCCTGTAGTTCCCCTGATTAGCACTGGTTTAGATGTCAAAAGGGTTTTGTGACTCCAGGTGTTTTCTTTTCTGAGGGAGACGGTCCAAATGGCTCTTTGAGTATTTAAGGTTGCCGACCTCTGGTCTAAAGATATAAATAATGATAGCCTAATAATAATAAATAATAGAATAATAGAAGATAATAGAATAAGGCTTATTTTTGGTAGCCACACAGTATTTTAATTGTTATGTCTGACTTAAACTCTAATGCATATTTGTTTTATTCGTGATTTGATCATTAAACGTGGAATCCCTGGTAAGTTTTTAGGTCAATGAGAGCTAAAGAAGGTCAGTGCATGTTTCTGATCCAGGTTTGTGGTAAGCGATGCTTACTATCCATTGCTATGGTGGGTGATAAATGGTTGTTCCGATGGACGATGACATCGTCCATCGGAACAACCCTACCCCACATCGTTCAACTCTGCTTCCCATTCGCTCATAACCGCTGTGTAACTCATGACTAACACTGTTTAAACTGTTTTATTATTGGTGTGTTGTGCTGATGTAGCGACGTGCCTAGTTAAACGCTCCTTTGTACCGTCCTTGTGTAAACATGAGCTCATACTGTGAGCTGCTGACATTCACTCGACTGACTGTCCTTTCTGAATGATGGGGTTATTACAGGACTCACACTGTCATAAAGTGTGGTTGAATTTAACATGCATGTTAGGGTTAAACATTCAGGGAGACGACATTATTTTCTCTGTACTAGTGTCCCAACTAGTCTCACAAGACATGAAATGAAGCTGTAGTTCCAAAAAGCAGTGCTACAATATTTGCAAAAATATTAAATGGTAAATAAAAAGTTGTATGGCCATAACTATAAATTTTGTACAAATCTTGTCTTGCTGACCTTAAAATGTATTCACGTATTAACTCACTCCACATGATCCTGTTTTTTTATTTCATTGTCTTGTCCCTAAATCAAGATTTGAACATTAATAACAGACAGGTGCTTTCTTTCCCAAAATATGGACGTTGTCTCCAAACTGGCCTCTACAACTGTCAGCCGCGATGTCAATCCACATATCCCGCCTATGGTCCCATCCCATCTCCATTCATCTGTTTATGTCAAATTAAACTGGAAATATCTCTTCAAAGGGCAAACATATTTATAGCCACAGTATGTAACAAAAATGTATGTATGCTTTTTTTTTTTATTTTGGCTGTTTATTGCACTGTAAAACTTGAGTCCTTACTCTGAGTGGGCTTCCCCACAAACCTGACTCTTATTTGGCCTGAACCTGAACAAAGTGAGTGTGATGTCACTCATAAGCCTTGTTTCCCTGGCACAGTTCGCTTGGAGCCGCCTTGGCGTGGAAAATTTAGGAGGGCCACCCCCACCCGCAGATCGTTTCCATGACAACAGGCCTAGGCCGCTTTGGGCATGACACAGGTCTGGCAAGACACACCCAATGGCGTGACGTAGACCTGCGCCATGGGCCGCTGGACAGCTGTCAGAAGTGGAAACACTCAGGGTCCACACTGTACCAGCCCTATGGAAACGAGGCTATAGCGTTAGCGCTATACAGTCCCTGACAAAAGTCTTGTCGCTTATCCATTTTGTAGAAACAAAAGCTTATAACCTGACTTTAAATTAATTGATTGGTTTTAGAAATGTCTCATATGAAAGCTAAAACCCTCCCAAGTTATGCTCAATATACTAAAATAAATTTGCTTCACTGAAGAAAGATTGATAATTTAATGAACACAGAAAGGTCAGATTTTGGCAAGACAAAAGTCTTGTCGCCTTGTCATATGATGCACCCAATCCTAGATTACAGCCTCACCTGTGATCAGTTACTGATCAATCAATTAGTGGGTGTGTATAAAAAGAACCCCAGCACACCAGACCTTCACATCAACTGCAACTTGACCTCTGACAGCATGCCTAAGATCCTCCCTGACACCAAAGCGTTAATTATCAAGAGGCTGAAGACCAGATCCACTGCTGAGGTGGCTGACACCTTCAATATGTCTCAGTGTCAAGTACAAAGAATAAGAAAAAGATCTGAAAAGACTGGAGATGTTTTTGACAAGCCCAGGTCCGGCAGACCCTGCAAGACAACTGCTCGGGAGGACCGTTTGTTGATTTGAAAATCCAAGGCCAGCCCCTTTTCCACTGCAGCAGAGCTCCACCAGGCCTGGTCACCTCAAGTCCCTGTGTCAACCACAACAGTTTGTAGAATTCTGTCTCGAAATGGCCTCCATGGTCGAATCAGTGCACAGAAACCAGCACTAAACAAAAGGCAATTAAAAAACCGTGTGGCATTTGCCAAGGCCCACAGCCTGCTAAAAGGATGGACACTGGAAAAGTGGCAGAAGGTGGATTTCTCAGATGAATCCTCGGTTGAATTACATCACCCGCAAATATTGCAGGAGACCTACTGGAGCCCGCATGGATCCAAGATTCACCCAGAAAACAGTTAAGTTTGGTGGCGGAAAAATCATGGTCTGGGGTTACATCCAGTATGGGGGTGTGAGAGACATTTGCAGGGTGGAAGGCAATATCAATAGCCTAAAATATCAAGAAGTATTAGCTACCTCTTACATTCCCAACCATAAAAGGGTTCAAATTTTGCAGCAGGATGGTGCTCCATCGCATACTTCTATCTCTACATCAAAGTTCCTCAAGGCGAGGAAGATCAAGGTGCTCCAGGACTGGCCAGCCCAGTCACCAGACATGAACATCATTGAGCATGTCTGGGGTAGAATGAAAAAGGAAGCATGGAAGGCAAAACCAAAGAATCTTGATGAACTCTGGGAGGCATGTAAGACTGCTTTCTTTGCTATTCCTGATGACTTCATCAACAAATTGTATGAATCATTGTCGAACCGCATGGATGCAGTCCTTCAAGCTCATGGAAGTCATACAAGACATTAAATATGGATCTCACAGCACCACTACTTAATTCACTGACGTTATGCAACATATTTTTGTATTTGAAGTAAATTATTTGTTCAATTTTCTGTAGGCGACAAGACTTTTGTCTTGCCAAAATCTGACCTTTCTGTGTTCATTAAATGATCAATCTTTCTTCAGTGAAGCAAATTTATTTTAGTATATTGAGCATAATTTGGGAGGGTTTTAGCTTTTATATGAGACATTTCTAAAACCAATCGATTAATTTAAAGTCAGGTTATAAGCTTTTGTTTCTGCAAAATGGATAAGCGACAAGACTTTTGTCAGGGACTGTAGTGCTAGTAGTTATAGGAGCGAATTTGGAGCCAAGTTCCATATTTGGATTTACAGACAAAATAGCAAAATAAAACACCATGTAGAGTGGGTTAATACCAACAAATTTTTAACCAAAATGAGGAGCCTTACGGAGAGAGGGGTGACAGTTTTTGTGAATTGGAGTCAGGAAACCAGTAGAACTCCCATGCTCACTTCCTATTTGGAAGGTGGCGGCTAGCGGATTAGCAATGTCCATTTATACAATCTATGGGTCTGAAGGAGGTCCTCCTCCTGCTTGTTTCCATGGAAATGTTGTTCCTTTGGCTATAATCTTTCAGTGTATGGCATAAAACTTATCCGTCTCCATGGAGAATGTTCTGAAGTATGGTTTTAACTTTCTTTTTCCATGGAAATAACACATTTCCTTAATTCCAGATAATTCCTTAATGTTGAGTAATACTTTAAGTGCAATTTAAGTTCCACAGTATGGCTTCTTCTATTACAGGTGTTTTAGTGCTAAAAACATGCCAGAAAATACCTCATGCATTCTTACTATGAGCCGGTTGATTTTTCTCTTGTTTGAATTCGTATTTGACTTCAGACGTTGAATGTTCTTAACTATAGGAGTGTGAAACTGGACTCTCCATAGGCATATCATAGCACAGCTTAGGCTAGTGTTACATGTAAAACTCTGGCCTTCTCTTTAGTACGAGCTGGAGTATGTCACAAACACTACACGACCGCAAGAATAAACATTTAAATGTGCACAGTGGAATGTTCATTGTGTATATAACCTTTCTGTGGAGTGTCTGCCACCTTCTTGTCTCCATGGAATGAAATGTTCTACAGTATTGCATTAAACTTAATTAATCTCCACGGTACCAACATGCCCAGCTAGATGTCAGATCAGAAAGGCATGTTTTTAAATTGTTAATGCCATACTTTGAAACATTGCCATTTAACATGGAAATAGTCACATTTCTTTCTCCACAGTGTTTTGTCTGCTTTTACTAACAGAGGGCTGGCTGTAGACCTCTCCATTAAAACACACAAGCTCATCACTGACATAGACTGTATAAAGAAGTGGGCTAAGTGAGTGTGACGTCACCCATAGTGTTCAGCTCCAGTCAAATGAAGCTCTTCGAGGCTGGCAGTTATAGGAGCGAATTTGGAGCTAAGTTGGGCATTTAGAATTCTGAGCGCGAGTATCATAGCAACCCAAAAACCAAACTGGAGCGAGGCTGTTGAAGGTAGCGCCCCTTACCTTAGAAATGCTGTCAATCAAACATGTTAACGCTAGCAGGAGTGACGTCAGTGAAAGGAGGCTGTTATTAATGTTCATATGTTGATTTAGGGACCAAAAAGACCCCAAAACCCCAGAATCATGTAGAGCGGGCTAATACGAACATTTTAAGACCAAAATACAGAGCCTGACAGCAGCAGTTACAGAAAGAGGGGCAACAGAAGTTGTTGTTAGCTTTACTGTTACAGCGAAACACTGCTCTGGTCTCTGAAAGTTGTGAAAAGCTCTCAGAATGCATAAGTGAATGAGGTATAACCACTGCAAACTATTTAAAATGAACTAGTTGTGTTTTTCACATTTTTAAGCCCTAGATACAACACCTTTGCAGTGTTCATCTGAGTCCATGAGACACAGGGGCGGTTGTTTTGACCTAAATCCTGGCTGGGTTCTGGACTCTTCTCTGACTCTGTGCTCCGGTTGTTTCATTGAAATGGTTTTGGTCACATGACGTCGGTCTGATGTAGGTCACTGTTTGTGTAGAGTCACTGCCCAAGTCTGCACTCTGCACTCAGCTCTAAACCATCATCTGTGAACAGGGGAGAGGGAGAGGGAGAGGGAGAAGAGAGGGATGGAGGAGGGGAGGGGGACAGGGAGAGAGAGGTGAGGAGAGAGATGGAGGAGAGGGGGAGAAAAAGGAGGAGGGAGAGAGGATGAAAAGAGAGGGGTGAGGAGAAGAGGGGAGTCACTGCCCAGCACTGCACTCAGCATTCAGCTCCAAAACATATAATCTGTGGAGAGACAGAGAGAGAGCTGGGTGGAGGTGGGGATGAAGGGAGGAGTGGAAGGGAGAGAAAGGGAGGAGGAGGGAGAGAAAGGGAGGAGGAGGGAGAGAATGAGACAGAGAGAGAGACACAGAGAGAGAGACACAGAGAGAGAGACACAGAGAGAGAGACACAGAGAGAGAGAGACAGAGGGAGAGAGACAGAGAGTTGAAGAGGTAAGAGATAGAGAGACAGAGAGGTGAAGAGGTAAGAGATGGAAAGAAGAAAGGGGAGAGAGGGAAGGATGGAAGTGGGGATGAAGGGAGGGGAGGAGAGGGAGAGAAAGGTAGGGGGAGGAAGAGAGAGGAGGAGAGGGGAAGAAAGAAAGGGGAGGAGAAAGACAGAAAGAGGAGAAGGAAAGAAAGAGAGGGATAGAAGAGGGAAGGGAGAGAGAATGGAGGAGAAAGTGGAAGAAGTAAGAGAAGGAGAGAAGAGAGGGGAAAGAGAAATGACACAGAGGGAGGGATGGAGGAGAAAGGGAGACAAGGGAGTAGAGAGACAGGGAGAAGAAAAAGGACTGGTAGCTACCTGTCACGAGAACACATTTTGGAGCAGACGGGGAAGGAGGGTGGGAGGGAAAGAGAGCGGGAGAGAGGAGGCGAGAGCAGGTGAGAGAGAAGGAGAGAAGGGTTTGAACGTGATAGGTCTGAGACTGACCAATCACAGGGCAGCACTCTGATTTGGGTGGAAGCCAACACCAAATGAACCAAAAAACTAAAAATGGCGACGCCGACAGATGCACTTCAGCCTATTTTCACATTCATACAGACTATTTAGTTTGTGAAAAAGATGCAGAGGGAAGAGTTTTGTGGATTTGTGAAGGGAAAGATGTCTATATTAACTGTATAATAAGTTTTGTGATGTTTTAAATCCTGTTTCTGTGTCTTCTGTCGTCAGGCTAAAGAGATCCTGACCAAAGAGTCCAATGTCCAGGATGTGACGTGTCCGGTGACGGTGTGTGGAGACGTGCACGGACAGTTTCATGACCTCATGGAGCTGTTTAAAATCGGGGGGAAATCTCCGGACACAAACTACCTGTTCATGGGCGACTACGTGGATCGTGGATACTACTCAGTGGAGACTGTCACTCTGCTCGTAGCACTAAAGGTATGATCACATCCAGGTTTACAAATGGCACTTCTGTGGTGGAAGTTGCTGTTTACATAATGTGCATGATTGATACTTTTCCATACCTCAGTCAGTATCAATGTAATTTTTCATGACCGATGCGCCCATTCCTAGTTTGTAAAGGACGTTATTAGACCTAGAAACAGTGTTCCCTCCTCATTCATTTCCTCAGAGTTGTATTTTGATTCATGGATGTTTAAAGGTGCATTGTGTAACCTTTCTGCTGGAGTGTCCGTCAAATGCTTTTCTCCATGGAGATGTTATTGCTTTGTCTGGACTCAGTTTGGCGTTAAACCTTTCCATCTTCAGGAGACCAAGTTATAGATCAGATCTGCTCACTTTCAGTATGCCTGTTTTTCTAGATATTTTTGAGCTATAAAACCACCTGTAATTGACATTAAACAGCTCTACCTTATATTTATTTATAGTGTGGAACATTCCAGAGCAGTGACATATCCATAGAAACAAGCAGGCACAAGCACTATGTAACCAAAAAGTTACATAGGGCACCTTCAAGTAATCCTGCATTTGAGAAATTTTGGTTTTCACCTACCCCCTATCCCCACCCACTTCTCTGTATTTACTGCCAATCAAAGAAGTGAAGGGGCAGTATATATTTCCCTGTAGTGTCTCTGATGTGGCGTCTGATGTTGTGGTCAGGTCCGGTATCGTGAGCGCATCACCATCCTCAGAGGAAACCACGAGTCTCGACAGATCACACAGGTCTACGGCTTCTACGACGAGTGTCTGAGGAAATACGGAAACGCAAACGTGTGGAAGTACTTCACCGACCTGTTCGACTACCTGCCCCTCACAGCGCTCGTGGACTCTCAGGTCAGAACCTGGTTCTAGGACTAACTAGTTTGGGAACTACAACTGTGAAGCACCTTATAGTCCATGATTTTCTAATTCCTCCTTGGTTTGGTGGGATAGTACCTGAGACAATTCATGTGCCAGGAAGACATTTTAAAGGACAGTTTAAACATTAATATAACAAAATAAAGGTCATTTATTTTTATTTTATAAAAATAATAATTTAGCCTTTGTTTACACTATGGTTGCTAGGTAACAGTTATGGCATTACCTCTACGTATGCCATATCTGCTACCTGTGTCCAACCAGGAAGTACAAATGATCAACTTTAATTTGAAAAACTAGAAAAAAAATAAGCAAGATTTTTTTTATAAAATCTTGTATATAACAATTAACTATGCTTTAAATTTCACTAAAACATAGTATAATAGTCTATTCATTTTTATGGAGTAACTGAGATTAAACAAAATTCTCAACTCTAATCACAACTGCAGTACTCACAAAAATCACAATTTGATTTTTTTTCTCTCTGCATATTCACATGTATTCCTCCTGTTTGTCCTGTAGATTTTCTGTCTTCATGGTGGCCTGTCCCCGTCCATAGACACTTTAGACCACATCAGAGCTCTGGACCGCCTACAGGAAGTCCCACACGAAGTAAGCTCACTATTCACAATACTAAAGTACTGTACACCATCACTACTACTGACACTAACCCCCCCTCTCTATGCCCCTTTTCTTTCTTCTCTCTCTCTCTCTCTCTCTCTCTCTCTCTCTCTCTCTCTCTCTCTCTCTCTCTCTCCACTCTCCTCCCTTTCTCCTCCTCTCTCTCTGCCTCTCAATTGTCTTTTTTCTTTCAATCCCTTTTTTTTCCCTGGCTGCTGTCTTTCTCTCCTATGTCTGACCGCCTCTCTGTTGCCCCTTTTTCTCCTCTCTCCTTCTCCCCCCTTCCGCCTCCTCTCATCTCTCCTCCTCCCTGTTCTCACCGTCCACTCCCCGTGTCTCTCCTCTCTCCCTTCCTCTCTCCTTCCTTTCTTTCTCATCTTCTTTCTCCATGTCCTGCCTCTCTTCCCCTTTCTCTCTAACCTTCTGTCACCCCCCTCCCCTCTCTTTCTCCTCCCTCCTCCCTCCCTCCTTATTTCTCCTCAATTTTCTTTCTCCCTATCATCTCTATCACTCCCCTCTCCCTTCTCTCCTCCCTTTCTCCCCTCCTCTTTTCACTCCTCTCTCTCTCTCTCTCCAGGGTCCCATGTGTGACTTGCTGTGGTCAGACCCGGACGATCGAGGGGGTTGGGGTATCTCTCCTCGGGGGGCGGGCTACACGTTTGGACAGGACATTTCCGAGACGTTCAACCACGCCAACAGACTCACACTGGTGTCGCGCGCTCATCAGCTCGTCATGGAGGTCAGACCAGAACAGAAACACAAAATATACAGTGGAGGAAATAAGTATTTGATCCCTTGTTGATTTTGTAAGTTTTCCCACTGACAAAGAAATGAACAATCTAAGTTTAATGGGAGGTTTATTTTAACATTGAGAGATAGAATATCAAAAAGAAAATCCAGAAAATCACATTATAGAAAATATATTAATTGATTTGTATTTCATTGAGTGAAATAAGTATTTGATCCTCTACCAACCATTAAGAGTTCTGGCTCCCACAGACCAGTTACACTCCTAATCAACTCATCACCTGAATTAAGATTCCTGTTTTAACTAGTCACCTGTATAAAAGACACCTGTCCACAGAATCAGTCCATCAATCAGACTCCAAACTCTCCAACATGGGAAAGACCAAAGAGCTGTCAAAGGACGTCAGGGACAAGACTGTAGACCTGTACAAGGCTGGAATGGGCTACAAAACCATAAGCAAGAAGTTGAGTGTTAAGGAGACAACTGCTGGTGCAATTGTTCGAACATTTAAGAAATCAGCCTAGAACCACACGGGAGGAGCTAGTCAATGTTCTCAAGGCAGCTGGGACACAGTCACTAAGAAAACCATTGGTAACACTTTACGCTGCAATGGATTAAAATCCTGCATTGCTCACACTCACTCTGCTTAAGAAGGCAAATGTGCCGGCCCGCCTGAAGTTTGCCAATGAACACCTGAATGATTTAAAGAGTGATTGGGAGAAGGTGCTGTGGTCAGATGAGACCAAAATCAAGCTCTCATTAACTCAACTCGCTGTGTTTGGAGGAAGCGAAATGCTGCCTATGACCCCAAGAACACCATTCCCACTGTCAAGCATGGAGGTGGAAACATTATGGTTTGGGGGTGTTTTTCTGCCAAGGGCACAAGACGACTTCACCATGGAGCCATGGAGCCATGTACCATTAAAATCATGAGTGACATCCTCCTTCCCTCCGCAAGGAAACTGAAAAAGGGGTCGTGGATGGGTCTTCCAATATGACAATGACCCAAAACATACAGCCAAGGCAATGAAGGAGTGGCTCAAGAAGAAGCACATTAAGGTCATGGAGTGGCCCTTCATAGGTTTTCTATAGGGTTAAGGTCTGGACCTTAACCCTATAGAAAACATATGGAGGGAGCTGAAGCTCCGAGTTGCTAAGTGACAGCCATGAAACCTTAATGATTTAGAGATGATCTGCCAAGAAGAGTGGAGTGGAGTGAAGAGTGGATCAAAATTCCTTCTGATATGTGAGCAAACCTGGACATCAACTACAAGAAACGTCTGACCTCTGTGCTGCAAACAAGGGTTTTAAGTCTTTTTTGGCTAGATGGTTCAAATACTTATTTCACTCAATGAAATGTAAATCAGTTTATATATTTTCTATTTTAAGTTATTTTCTGTTTTTTCTTTTTGGTTATCTTGTCTCTCAATGTTACAATAAACCTCCCATTAAAATTATAGACTGTTCATTTCTTTGTCAGTGGGCAAACCTGCAAAATCAGCAAGAGATCAAATACTTATTTCCTCCACTGTACAGAATGATCTCACATTTTAGTTCATAGTTTGTAATGGTTTGGTAAAGCTGCTCATCGTTTAAAGAGCCCATATTACACTATTTTCTGATTTACATTATAATGTTGTTTCCTCATCACAAACAGACCTGGAGTTGTGTTTTGTTTCATTCACACATGTTTAACACACAAACTCTGCAGATTTAGACTGAGTTCTTCTCTCAAACTGAAAACCCTGTTTCACTTTGTGATGTCATGTGGTAATACACGAAGTGCTCCACTGTGTTTTTAAAATCCATACATCTTCACTGGATAATATCAGTCCTAGAATTGTCATTTCTAGTGAACAAAAGGTAAAAGGTCACTGAAACAGCATTTTAAGATTTGGATATGTAGACAGACTAATAATAAAGGGTTATATGTAAAATCCCTCAGTCGTCCAGGTAGAATCCATGGCAAAAAAGGAGAAAATTTAATTTGTCAACTGGACATCGTTTATTTGGTTGAATACGTTTCGCAGCTCATCCAAGCTGCTTCCTCAGTTCTGGTCAGATGCTGGCGGACACTGCTTTATATCTGCCTGAAGGGAGGAGCTTAATTACAATGAAAATAACTCTGAGACAACACATATTTAAATACAGTTTCAGTTGGTCAGGTGATACAATATGGAGTTGTTAACAGTTTCTGTTAGTCATGTGAGTCTATTCAATATGGAGTGGGAGTGGGGGAGTAGTTAGCATATCCATTCAGGGCCATGATGGGTGTTTTTCACACCTCTGGACCTGACCTGGCTAGATCAATAAAACGAAGAGAACAAAGAAACAGGACAACAGAGAACCAGAGCCCAGTAGAAGGGGTGTAACTATTCCTTACCTGGCTGGCGTTTCCGAAAAACTACAGAGGATCTTCAGACAACATGAAATCCCAGTCTATTTCAAACCCACAAACACTTTAAGACAAAAACTGGTCCATCCTAAGGACAAAACTCCGAGCCACAAACAAAGCAATGTGGTCTACTCCATTCAGTGTAGTGAAGACTGCAGTGAGCGCTACATTGGAGAAACAAAACAGCCACTTCACAAAAGGATGTATCAACACAGACGGGAAAACCAGGGTGGGCCGCAATCTGCCGTACATCTCCACCTAAAAGCCACAGGCCACTCCTTTGAGGACAGCGAGGTCCAGATCTTGGCCAGAGAAAAGAACTGGTTTGAGAGGGGAGTTAAAGAAGCTATTTTTGTCAAGAAAGAGAATCCTTCCTTGAACAGAAATGGGGGTCTCAGACATCATTTGTCTCCCATCTATAACTCTATCCTCAAACCTAAATCAAAACAAACTGGGAAAACAATGGGACTAGCCAGGTCAGGTCCAGAGGTGTGAAAAACACCCATCATGGCCCTGAATGGATATGCTAACTACTCCCCCACTCCCACTCCATATTGAATAGACTCACATGACTAACAGAAACTGTTAACAACTCCATATTGTATCACCTGACCAACTGAAACTGTATTTAAATATGTGTTGTCTCAGAGTTATTTTCATTGTAATTAAGCTCCTCCCTTCAGGCAGATATAAAGCAGTGTCCGCCAGCATCTGACCAGAACTGAGGAAGCAGCTTGGATGAGCTGCGAAACGTATTCAACCAAATAAACGATGTCCAGTTGACAAATTAAATTTTCTCCTTTTTTGCCAATAAAGGGTTACTCAAACAGGTGTGAATAAAACAAAACACAACTCCAGGTCTGTTTTTGAGGAAGAAACAACATGGTGACATGAGTTTAAGTTCACAAGTCAGTTTTGGTTTAACTGACATGATGCCCACTTTATTTATGTTAACATTATCCAATCAGAAAGCAGAATGAGCCTCACATGAGTCTCATTTGGGTTTCCAATTTCAACCCTGAAATCCAGTTGTTGTAAAGCTAAAATGTCCAGCAACTGCACATTCATGAGTCAGTGCTAGTGCAGCCTCTGCAGCTCAGGGAGGGAATTCTGGAGGCTCTGAGCTTCACATGAGACATGTTCTGTCCATATACTGAGAATGAGACACACTTGGATGTGTCTCTATCTGCAGGTGAAGACTCTGGAGACACAGATTCAGTTGAGATTGTAATAACTTTTTTAAAACTGTAAGATCACAGGACACGTATAGTTCCTTTAAAACAACAAACCCAATGTGACTGATGTTTTGATAATGTGCCCAGCTCTGGCCTCACTACAATGTGAACAAAATACACTACACCTGAGTAGCATTTCACTGTTGACATGTTTCCCACAGGTATTTGACAATGGTAGCAATTATTTTTATGTGAATAATTTGATCTTTCCTCAGGGTTATAACTGGTGCCATGAGAGAAACGTGGTGACGATATTTAGTGCTCCTAATTACTGCTATCGCTGCGGAAACCAGGCGGCCATTATGGAGCTGGACGACACTTTAAAATACTCTTTGTAAGTTTCACCAAAGTTTTTACTCCATATTTTAAATTCAGTTTAAAAAAGATTGTACTTTGTTGGAACTATGTTAAAACAAGGTCAAAGCTGGGGTGAAGTAGAATGGTATGTTAATTTTAGAACCCACAATTACTCATGATGTCATACTCTCAAATGAGGGCAAGAGACTGTTTGTCTGTTGATTATATTGTACTTTGAAATATCCAAAAGGTAAATTCACAAATGTTGGACCTGATCATTTCTATTAGTGACAACAAAAATCTGCAGGATTCCACCACCAGTAAAGTTACATATTGCACTTTAATTATTCTAATTTAGACCAAAATCCCAGTGTTATTCATGACCTCACAGCAACCCCACAGCAACCCCAACCTTTTACTCAATACGTAACATAACTATTGCTTTGTCCATTTTAAGACTATGCTCACAGTTGCAAACACACCATCAAAGCTGGGACTAAACCCAGAACTAAACCAGGACTAGAACGGGACCAAACCTAGTGTACATCAGGACTTAAAGGCCCTGTACCAGTCTTAAAATTGTGAAAAACAGAACTAATTCATTTGAAACAGCTTGCAGTGGTCCAAAGTGACTCCTCACTTAGCTTTTGCAACTCACCACGATGAGTTAAGAGCTCACATCTTTCAGAGATCAGAGTGGAGTTTTGCTGTTACACTAAAGCTAACAACAAGTAGCATGCTAACACACACTTCCTGATTATCGGAACATAAAATGCTTTATAATTAGATGCAGACAGTTCACCTTCAGTTCAGCCTTTTTTTTTAAACTCAAAAACATTTTATACAATATATGTGTACTGGGACAAGACACATTTTGCTCAAATACATTGAAGGAAAAAGCAGATACTGACCCTTTATCTAGTGGGAATGTACTCTTAGAGGTGCAAATCACTCCAACAATAATCCCTCATTTTGTTTTTCTCCCACAGCTTACAGTTTGACCCAGCGCCGCGCAGAGGAGAGCCACACGTCACACGCCGAACCCCTGACTACTTCCTGTAATGAAGTCATGTGACCCCCGTGCAGTCCAATCCGCCATAATGAAAAACCCCAAATGAACTCTCAACTTTAAAGGGCCCATAATACTGATCTATGTTATAATGTTGTTTCCCCATCACAAACAGACCTGGAGTTGTGTTCTGTTTCATTCACACATGTTTAACACACAAACCCTGCAGACTTAGGCTGAGTTCTTCTCTCAAACAGAAAACACTCCACCTGGTGATGTCATGTGGTAATACGGGAAGTGCTCCACTGTGTTTTTAAACTCCATACACCTTCACTAGAAACATTTGGATAATTTTAGCCCCGGAATCACTAATTTCTACTGAACTAAAGGTAGCTTTTAACTTGAAAACTACCACTACATGACATCACAAGGTGGAACAGAGCATTTTGAGCTTTGGAGCTGCAGACAGACTAATAATAAAGGATTACTCAAACGTGTGACTGAAACAAAACCCAGCTCCAGGTCTGTTTTAACAACATTCTAACATGGCTTAAAGCTCACAAGAGTCACTTTTGTGTAATATAGGTCCTTTGAAGCACAAACAAATGAAAAAGGGGGACAGCAGAGCACACGGGCCATGTTCAGTTTCTCTTCACTTACCGCCTCCAAGCCTTTAAAGGTGTTGGGACATTCTACAAAGCCAGTAAAATTGTAATGAAGAACAGCTAAGAATCCTATGGTAGAATTTGTCTTTTAACTGTCAGATTGCAGATTTGTTGACCTGGTTTATGGTTCATATCTCTGTAATTTCTGGGCCTGTCCACATGAAAAAAATTTACATAAAATTATTTATTTTTACCTATATAATTATATTTACATTAGTTTATGGTTTCGGGTTTGGAGGAGGCAAAAAGATAGAAATTGGACATGCCCCAAATTCACACAAAGATTTGCATTGTCCTCCATTGATACAGACTATAAATTCACTTTGTGATATGGTATAACAGTGATTTATGAGCTAAACTAGGTACTAGACCTGGTACTAAACTGGGACTAGATTAGGGACTCCAAACCAGGGACTACTTTGTCTTATAGTAAAGCTGTGATTCAAGAACTAAACTAGAATCTAGATGGAGTACTTAGTCCCTGGTCTAGTCCTTGGTCTAAGATATAAAATAAAAATGGTACCAATATTTGTGACCCTTATTCATTTAAACTTCCCACTGAGAGCACTTTAATCAAATCTTTGCTTATCTCGAAATGGTGGCAGTGTGAATGGAGAGCTTTGTATTTGAAAATCTCGTGTGTCTATTGGCGCAGGCCGTGCCATAATCAGTACTAAAATGTCTTGTCCAAAAGTTGAGATGAATAAAATCAAATCTTGTATGACTAAAATGACTTCACTAAAAGCTGCTGTCGGCCCCTGATTGGCCACGGCCTCTTTATCTCGATTTAAACTGCACTTTTGTAAATGAAAAAAAAAAAACGAAATGTAAAATATGTCAAAAATAGAAAAGTGAACATGACACTATGGATGTTTTCTTTTTTTTTTTTTTAATTTGTATTTTTGAAAGAGAAATAAAAGCCCCGTATCGCTGCTTGTTTTTTTTTTTTTTTTTTTTTTTTTTTACACAGTTCCTTCGTTCTGTAGCTTTAAAAACCTTTTGTTAGACAGCGCCACTTAGCATGGTGTGTTTTATTAAAGAAATCACAACTCGCTCTGAACTTCTCTATTTAATCACTTCATTTCAATAATAAAGGTGGCTCATCTGCGTTTAAGCGCCTCTTTTTTTTGTTTGTTGATTTTTTTGTAAAGGAGTTGTTCATATAGTAATCAGAAGTGGGAGAGTACTCGATTACGTTCACTCAATTACAGTAACTTCACAAGCAAGGACCACGCCACAACAGTGAAATACGATAAAGATATTTATTGACGGTGGGTGGATGTGACGGCTGGGGGGAGACTCAGGATGTAAGGGCAGAGTTTAGTAATGGAGTCATAGCAACACCCTATGGACAGTTGAGTAACTACATGCACCCATGTTAATATATAAAGTTTAAGAGGACCATCATTTATTCATTATTATTTGTATTTATTTGTATATTTTTAGGCCTATAATTATATGTAAACGAAATAACAATATTACTTTGAATAAAATAAAAATATTTAAAATTAATATAAAAGTACAACCAGTTAAATAGGTATATTAATTACTGTATTTGCGTTTCTTGTTTTTATTTCAATAACTAATTAATAAAAGCACAAATAAATAAATATAGAATATAAAAAATAAACTATATTCTGGCGGAAGTTTCCCTGGAAGTCTCTAGTGTTGCACGGAACTCCTTCCTCCCAAACTTTGGTTCCTGTCAGTGCAGCACAACATCAACATGTCGTGATCCACCGTGGCTTTTCGATTTATTTTCTTCTAATATAAAAATGAATGCGCTTTTAAATATCCTTTATGTTTGGACGTCATTATTATTTTTGCTTTACCTTTCAGAAGTTTTAAAATCGGCGTCAGCACAAGGTAAGGCAGGGATAATGTTAGCTATCTCTGCTAGCATTTTCCAACAGAAACAAAATCCTCTTAAAAATAACGTTAGTTTAATTCTTAAATGTGCATTATATGGGTTAGGTTGGCAGCTAATTAATTTCTTTATAGTTCATGTGAAGTCAGTGCACCGTAAATATTTATAATAGTGATCTTGCAATATTTGCTAAGGTAACTTAGTCTTGATTATTGTCTAATTCTTCAAGGGTTGTTGGTTGTTTTTAATTGTAGCTTAAATGGTTAGTTAAGTTTACTGCTCTCCCTCTCATCTGGGTTCAATAGCCAGTTTTATGATCTTAAATAACTGAGATATATATATTTTTTTCTTCTAGAAATGTTGAAGTTGATGATTATTATCCAAATTCAGTGATTAACATTTAATAACTAACTTTCTACACAATTTAATATTTGAGAAACTAATAGAGAAACAACAATTAATTTATATTATAGATAATAATGAATCTTTTTAATCTTTTTAAAGCTACTATCTGTGTACTTAATCTTATTTGAGTGGCTAATGAATCTAATAACAAATGGTAACTTTAAACCAGTATAAGACTGTATGTTATTGTATTGTTAATATATGTTGTGATTGCAAATTAATGAAGCAGCTAAGTGGTCTGATTGTTAACTTTTCAGAAAATGAAGATGTTTTGGACTTCGGTCTGTCAGAAGAGTCTGACCTGGAGAACATCCCAAAGTTCGTGGAGTCGGAGGAAGTGAATTCTTTACCCAAAATGCAGTTCAAAACGGCCGAAATCGCAGACGCTGTCATGGGAACGGAGGCGCCCATTGACCCGGCGGAAATCCAGTCACTGTTTCCCAAAAATGTGCAGAATCCCCAGACCCAGGGGTTTTCTCCGCCCTGTGACGAGGCGCAGTGTGTTTCAGAAGGACAGTCAGAGGAGGCCAGCACAGAAGACACACAACAGGTCTGTACATGGTCCGTACCTGCTGTGAAAAACACTGCTTTACACAATAGCCTTCGGGGTTTCACACAAGTACTAGACATATATTCTTGTCAATATGTATTTTTAAAGAGGGGGTGTTATGCAACATTGACTCTTTGGAGCTTTTTACCATGTTTTAACATTGTTCCCTCATCAAAAACATAGATGTCATCCATGCATGTTTGAGTAATCAAACGATCTCTCCTGGGCCCTATTCAAACCCTCCTTAAGCTTAGCAGTACAATTTTGTTGAATGCTCTGCCCACAAGCCTACGTCACCCATGCACAGCCACGTTCCATAAATATACAAAAACATGATACAAAACTATACACTACAACTTGACAAACCTGATGCGATGTGCTGTAGTTTCATTATCGGGATGCACGCTGATTGTGTTGTGGTAGTGCTCTGAAGGGGGAGTGAAGCGGAGAACAAAAGGAGGGGAGACTCAGAGCGTTAAAAAAACATGCAACTTAAACATGTTAATATGTTGTTTTTGGCAAATATAGCATTTTATAGCATTTTTTTATAATAAAAGGTAACATAGTGATCTAAGTATGTTATGTGTTAGCACTGTTAATAACCCCAGAGTTAATCGTTTGTAAATCTAAAACCTGTCTACTCACAGCTATTCAACTACATTATTGGTCTGAACTTGTGTCTTCTCCCTTTTGTTACTGTCCTTTGTGATGTGATTTGTGCAGGTCTCTTTGGAGATGGTGCACTCAGAGGCTTCGGCTCCAGAGGAACACAACATGACTGAAACTGCAAAAACCTTTAAAGTGAACTGTGACAAAAGGAACATCACCGGAGTGGCTCTGTTCACTGTCCACGTCCTCAACGGATCCCAGGTCACTCACATGTGCTCTTTGTACTGTATAGGGATGGGCTGATATGGGTTTTGTTTAGCCAATACTGATATCCAATATTTGACCTGCTGCTGTGGCTGATAAAAGATATTTGTTGCTACTGGTATTTAGCTTTTAAAATCCATGTTACTTAATTTATGTTAAGTAGATGTAAAAGGACAACATCCCAAGTTGAGGTCAACAGCTCTCCACCCGCACTGTAAACAGTGTTGGTGAAGCACTGCTTCCCTCTCCTGAGACGCCGGATGGTTTGCCAGAATTTCTTTGAGACTGTCCGATAGTCCTCTTCCATGGCCTCTCCGAACTCCTTCCAACTCCTAGTTTTTGCCTCTGCGACTGCCTGGGCTGCAGCAGGCTTGGCCCGCCGGTACCTATCAGCTGCCTCAGGAGTCGCACGAGCCAACAAGGCCCGATAAGACTCCTTCTTCAGCCTGACGGCATCCCTTACTTCTGGTGTCCACCACCGAGTTCGAGGATTGCCGCCGCGACAGGCACCACAGACCTTATGACCACAGCTACAAGTAGCCGCATCGACAGTAGAGGGCGAGAGTAAAGCCCACTCGGACTCCATGTCCCTAGCCTCCCCTGGAATTTGGGAGAAGCTCTCCCGGAGGTGTGAGTTGAAGGTCCCCCTGACAGAGGCTCTGCCAGACGTTCCCAACAGACCCTCACTATACGCTTGGGCCTGCCAGGTCTTTCCGTCTTCCTCCCCTGCCAGCAGACCCAACTCACAACCAGGTGGTGATCAGTTGACAGCTCTGCCCCTCTCTTCACCCGAGTGTCCAAGATACGGGGCCGGAGGTCAGATGACACGACAACAAAGTCGATCATCGACCTCCGGCCTAGAGTGTCCTGGTGCCACGTGCACTGATGGACACCCTTGAACATGGTGTTCGTTATGGACAAACCATGGCTAGCACAGCAGTCCAATGACACAACACCGCTCGGGTTCAGATCAGGAAGGCCGTTCCTCCCAATCACCCCTCTCCAGGTGTCACTGTCGTTGCCCATGTGGGTGTTGAAGTCCCTCAGTAGAACAACGGAGTTCCCAGTCAGTGCACTGTCTAGTACCCCTCCCAGAGACTCCAAGAAGGCTGGGTACTCTGCACTGCTGTTCGGTAGGCCGACACAACAGTGAGAGACCTGTCCCTGACCCGAAGGCGCAGGTACGCGAGAGAACACAGCGGCTGAGCTGTGGGGAAATGAGCAGGCCCACACCAGTCCGCCGCCGCTCCCAGCGGGCAACGCCAGAGAAATGGAGGGTCCAGCCCCCCTCAAGGAGTTGCGTTCCAGAGCCCAAGCTGTGCGTGGACGTGAGGCCAACTATATCTAGTCGGTAATGCTCAACCTCCCGCACGAGCTCGGGCTCCTTCCCCTCCAGTGAGGTGACATTCCATGTCCCCAGAGCTAGTCTCCATGTCTGGAGATCCGGTCATTGAGGCCCCCGCTTTCAACTGCCGCCCAGATCTCTCTGCACCGGCCCCCTATGAATCCTCCTGCGTGTGGTGGGTCCATGGGAGGATGACCCCATGTCACTCCTTTGGGCTGTGCCCGTCCGGGCCCCGTGGGGGAAGGCCCGGCCACCAGACGCTCTCCGTCGAGCTCCCACCCCAACCCTTAGCGATAGGGTGAGGAGCTCAGTCACACGGGAGGGGCTCGGAGTAGAGCCGCTGCTCCTCCACGTTGAGAGGAACCAGCTGAGGTGGCTCGGGCATCTGTTCCGGATGCCTCCTGGACGCCTCCCTCGGGAGGTGTTTCAGGCATGTCCCACTGGGAGGAGGCCCCAGGGAAGACCCAGGATACGCTGGAGGGACTATGTCTCCCGGCTGGGCTGGGAACGCCTTGGGGTCCCCCTGGAGGAGCTGGAGGAAGTGTCCGGAGTGAAGGAAGTCTGGGAGTCCCTGCTTAGACTGTTGCCCCCGCGACCCGGCCCCGGATAAGCGGAAGAAAATGGATGGATGGATGGATGGATAGATATTTTCCCTTGAAGTGTTGAGCCCTGTTGTATAACAGCCTTCTTTATCCCCTCTGTGCCCTTCTCTGCAGGATCTTATGGAGTTCTTACATGCTAACAGCTCCGAGTGCTCCGTGGTGCTCTTCTTCACAGCCTGGTGCCAGTTCTCTGCCTCTCTAGCGCCTCACTTCAATGCCCTACCCAGGGTATTTCCCAGCATGCACTTTTTAGCACTGGACGCCTCGCAGCACAGCAGGTCAGTGGACATGACAAAGTTTATTATTGAAAATTGTCATCAAACTTCTGCAAAATGTACATTTACATGAGTAACTGTAACTAAAGATTCAAAATACAAATTTGTTGACCTGGTTTATAGTTAATATCTCTGTAATTACTGGGCCTATCCACATGAAATAAAAACTGGCACTAAGTTCAACGTTGTCTTTGTCAGCACAAATTAAATCTGGTAACATATTTTATTTCACAGTTTAGAAAGTGGTGGCAACATGTAAATAAACAGGATTGACTGTAGCCAGTAGAACTGACACCAGCTTAGCTAACTAAGTAAACTAATACTAAGTGAATAATATCATTTCTATCCCTCTTCAGCCTCTCCACCAGGTTTGGGACAGTGGCCGTGCCCAACATCCTCCTGTTCCAAGGAGCCAAACCCATGGCTCGATTCAACCACACGGACAGAACTCTGGAGACGCTCACCGCGTTCATCTCCAACCAAACCGGTCAGTGCACCAGTGTACCAGCACTTATCAATCATTTATTTATATAGCAGCAGGTTTTATTACACTTTGTTGCAGTGTTAGGCCAAACTGTATATTGTCACTGTTGCCATGGCAATCATGTTAACATTTATAATAATAATAATAATTCATTATTATTAAGTCATTGCAGAATTTAGTGCATTATTTGTTCATTCGTTGAGTTTACCACCACTCACACTGTGGTGGTAAGCTACTTTTGTTGTCACAGTTGCCCTGGGACAGACTGACAGAAGGGAGGCTGCCAATCTGCACCATCAGCCCCTCTGACCACTAACACTCACATACACATACACACAACATTCATACTAGGCAATATGGGTGAAGTGTCTTGCCTAAGGACACAACAACAGTCTGCACTAGAGCCACTGCTGCTCCACTGTGGCACCTGGTGTTCCCAGTTGTCTCCCATCCAAGTACTAACCAGGCCCAGTCCTGCTGAGCTTCTGAAAACTGACAAGCTCAGGGATAATTACATGTTTTACAAAATAATCTTCCACATTTACCAAAGACAGGATCTGTTCTCTACTTATCCCCCCCTTTTTATGTTTGTATTGGTTAACAAAATACTTTTACTCTATGTTTGTCATGTTTATGTTTATATTTAGTTTTCATTAACAAAAATACAACATTAACATAAAATGTTCTGTGATCATCTTGTAGGTTTTGAGGCAGGCCCGGATAGAAATGTTAGTGTCGCAGACCTGGAGGGGCCCCTGAGCTCAGTCCCTGTGCGAGGTTTGGACTGGCTCCTCGTCTTCTCCGTCCTTTTCATCACCAGCTTCAGTGTGTACGCAGCACTCCGGGCTGACAGTATCCGATGGCTCATCCCGGGACAGGAGCACGAGCACCAGGACTGACACAGACGCAGGCAGGAATGGACTGACATCAAAGATTTAGGAAAACTAATCTATGTTTAATGTGTGATGTGTTTCAAGGATTTTAGTAAATTATAATATGAAATGCTTTGTGACTTTTATTTTCACTCTACTGCTTTATCCATGAAGAAAAAACACATCTGTCCAACAACATTTTTGATCAACATCAAATTGTCCGTCTCTGGCAGATTCTTCCTTATGGTTCTCATCCAACTAAATGTAGGTCCCTTGTGAGCCTTGTTAGAATGTTGTTATCTCCTCAAAAATAGACCTGGAGCTGTGTTTTGTTTCATTAATCATGTTTAAGTAATCCTTTATTATTGGTCTATCTACATCTCCAAAGCTCAAAAAGCTCTGTTCCACCTTGTGATGTAATGAAGCAGTAGTTTTCAAGTTAACAGCTACCCTTTACATTTGATTTGTAGAAACTGGAAATTCCATGACTCAAATTATCCAAATGATTCTAATGAAGGTGTATGGAATCCTGTATTACCACATGACATCACAAGGTGGAACAGTGTTTTCAGTTTGAGAAAAGAACAAACCACAGCTGTATGTATGTTTTTCATGAGGAAACAACATTATAGCATAGATAAGAAAATAGTGTAATATGGACCCTTAAAAGTATATAGGCAGTGTAATTAATTTAAAAATTTTCCCATATCTGTTTTACAGTTGACTGTATGTTGGGTGCAAGCACTTTAAAATCTGGCATTTTTTTGACATTTTTATTGCATTTGGAAATTCTGAAAAAAAAAAAAAAAAAAAAAAAAAAAAAAATCTGGTTCAATATTTGTATTTATTTATTTAATATATCTGTATTTAAATAAATGCAAAGCAGCGATATCTCCATGGAAACCTGCTTCTATCAGACAAGTTACGTGGAGCACCTTTAAGCACAAAATATAACAATATAAACTAGTTTGTTAAATTTGGACAACCCTTTTATTTTTTTTTACCCAGTTTTTCCCCTTAAACGTATGACCCGCCCTTTGGTTTGTTTTGACCGGGACCCACGTGTGCGCCCTTTGCCCGGCCCGCACTCCTTTCACACGGCGAAGAGGCGGCACCACCCCGGGACCTGACATCTACAAGGGCCGAAATTCTGCGGAACAAAGCGCCGTTTATGTCCCGGTTAATGTTTAGCCTGAGGGCGGGCAGCTCATGGCCCCTCTGCCGCGTGTCCGCGCTCCTGACCCGGCGTGACTCTGCCGCACACATGGTAAGAGCTCCAGTTTAGCATTAGCTTCTGTTAGCATTTAGCTCCGTGCACTCGGCTAACAGGGTCCAACAGGGTCCAACAGGGTCCAACAGGGTCCAAGAGAGTCCCAACAGGATCCAAGAGGGTCCAACAGGGTCCAAGAGAGTCCAACAGGGTCCAAGAGAGTCCAACAGGGTCCAACAGGGTTCAAGAGAGTCCCAACAGGATCCAAAAGGGTCCAACAGGGTTCAAGAGAGTCCAGCAGGGTTCAAGAGAGTCCAGCAGGGTCCAAGAGAGTCCAAGAGGGTCCAAGAGAGTCCAAGAGGGTCCAACAGGGTCCAAGAGGGTCTGGCTGCAGATGTACAGGCGAGTGGAGCTTCACTCTAGAATGGAAACATGTGACCTCCACTTTTCTAAATGAGGATATTCATAGCCTTTGAAACGTTTTATTTTGACCACAAATAAATGTTGATTAAATAACATTGTGTATAGTGTAGTTTATAAAATGTTTTTATGTTCTGGAATTTGTTCGCACAAATATTCAGGGTGCCATTTGTGGGGGCTAAATTATTTTAATATCTGTTGGGGACAAGGACCTCATAGCGATACTTAACATAACTCCACTGATATTGCTTAAAATCTTATAAAATATCTTCACTCTGGTTAGACATCACTAATGTAGTCTTATTTATTTACTCTTACTCTTATCACTTATTACTGTTATTTACACTTAATTATCTATTATGAAGTATTAACTGATTAATGACTAATAAAATGATTAACAACTGATAAACCAATCATCTGAACAATTAACAAATTAATAATTATCAAACAAATCCACCCCTACTCCTCTAGGCACACAGTTAAAACAGTTAAAGCTGCAGTAGCCAGGGTAATCATGGGAGGAGTAAAATCCCCACAGCACTCCGTGTTGGCCACTGCCATCCGCTCGAGACATATGCACTTCCTCATTTATAAAAGTTGTTGGGTGGAGCTCAACTCGCCCCATACGTCTGCAGCCAGACTCCTCTCCCAGTATCCATATTTCTAGGAACTCCCAATAACAAGGACGCACAAGAGTTCTTAATCACTTTGACACTATTTATATTATATTTTATTTAAAAATGTGTTCAAGCCTGTTTACTTAATTCTGTAATTAAATGGTAATAAAGGTGTTCTATTGTATTAAAGTCTTTGGTGGTCGCGGTACACATTTGCAGCCATTGGTTAACAGGAATACATGACGTCATTACGTTCAGAATCACCAAAACTAAAGATCGTTGGTATTTTATTGTTTGTTGTTTTTTGTATGAATTGTATTTGTTGATCTTTGTGTAATGTCTTGTATATAATAATAATAATAATAATAATAATAATAATAATAAAAAGAGTGTTGGTTTCTATCTTTTTTATAATGGTCTGAGTGACATTGTAGATTATTGCATTAGTGGTCTGTCTGGCTGGTCCTAACAAAGGGTAGGCTTAAGTCACTCTTGACTATATAAAAAAAAAATATATATACGACTTATACTATATTATACTAATTAGGTTTTAGGTTAAATAAAATGTAGGTGGATTTCAGATTCTGGAATGTGTTGGATGTGGGCAAGAGACTATTGATTACATTGTACTTTTGATGAAATCTCCAAAAAGTAAATTAACAAATGTTAGACCTGATCATTTCTGTTAGTGACTAGAGCCAAGAACTCACTGTATTACAACAGAAATCTATTATTTTTAGTCAACCCTCATTTGTACTAAAGGTCCTATATTACACAAAATTGACTTTTGTGAGGTGCCATGTTAAAATGTCACCTCATCAAAAATAGACCTGTAGTTGTGTTGTATTTTCACACGTTTGAGTAACCCTTTATTATTTAGTCTGTTGACATCTCCAAAGCTCAAAATGCTCTGTTCCACATTGTGATGTCATGAAGTGGTAGTTTTCAAGTTAACAGCTACATTTTACCTTTAGTTTAGTAGAGATTGGCAATTCCAGAGCTGAAATCATCCAAATGATTCTAGTGAAGATGTATGGAGTTTAAAAACACAGTGGAACACTTCCTGTATTACCATATGACATCACAAGGTGGAATGTGAAGCATGTTTTCTGTTTGAGAGAAGAACTCGGCCTAAATATATGGGGTTTGTATGTGTGAATGAAACATCACAACATTCTATAATCAATAATATTTTAAGGGGCCCTTTAAATATTATTGGTTATAGAATGTTGTGATGTCACCTGAAACCCAGAAGTATAAATAAAATGCATTGTGCATTCATTGTTTTGTATTATTTTGCTCACTTGGACACATTAAAGCTGCATTGTGTAACTTTTCTGCTGGAGGGTCTGTTAAATGCTTTTCTCCAAGAAGATGTTATTGCTTTGTCTGGGATGTTTCACAGTATGGCAGTAAACCTTAAATCTTCATGGAGACCAAACCAGACCAAGTTACAGGTCAGATCTGCGGAGAGGTGACAACGCTCACAGTCAGAATGCCTGTTTTCCAAGATATTTCTGAGCTATAAAACCACCTGTAATTGAATAAATGTAACGTAGAGCTGTTTAATGTCATACTGTGGAACATTCCAGGCAGAGCAATGGCATATCCATAGAAAGAAGCAGGTGACGGACCCCCCTCAGAAAAGTTACAAAACCTTTAAGAAACAGAATAAAAATAAAGTCTACGTTTAATGAAAGTAGTAACCCTGTGTGGATTATTCTATGTGGTTCTTGTTGCAGTCCTCCGGCTCTCATGGCCTCTCCTCTTCTGAGCGTGAGCAGCTTCTGTCCGAGCTCAGAGATGCAGGATGGGTCCAAGTGGAAAACCAAGATGCCATCTGTAAAGAACTGCACTTCAAAACATTCAACCAGGTCACAATCCTGCTTCTGTTTGATTCTAGTGTGTACTGGGGTCAGTGTCAAAGATAAGGGAGAGGGCCTGTATTTCTGTATCAGACTGGGTTCAGACTAGTGTTGTCACGATACTAACATTTCAAGCTCAATTTTGATACTAATAGACTTAGCAAAAGGAGAAATTTAGTTTGTCAACTGGACAGAGTTTATTTGGTTGAATACGTTTCGCAGCTCATCCAAGCTGCTTCCTCAGTTCTGGTCAGATGCTGGCGGACACTGCTTTATATCTGCTTGAAGGGAGGAGCTTAATTACAATGAAAATTACTCTGAGACACACATATTTGTTTACAGTTTCTGTTAGTTAGGTGTGTCTATTCAATATGGAGTGTTTACAGTTTCTGTTAGTTAGGTGGGTCTATTCAATATGGAGTGTTTACAGTTTCTGTTAGTAAGGTGTGTCTATTCAATATGGAGTGGGAGTGGGGGTGTAATTAGCATATCCATTCAGGGCCATGATGGGTGTTTTCACACCTCTGGACGCGTCCTGGCTAGTCCCATTGTTTTCTCTGTTTGTTTTGATTTAGGTTTGAGGATAGAGTTATAGATAGGAGACAAATGATGTCTGAGACCTCCATTTCTGTTCAAGGAAGGATGCTCTTTCTTGACAAAAAATAGCCTCTTTAACTCCCCTCTCAAACCAGTTCTTTTCTCTGGCCAAGATCTGGACCTCGCTGTCCTCAAAGGAGTGGCCTGTGGCTTTTAGGTGGAGATGTACGGCAGATTGCGGCCCACCCTGGTTTTCCCGTCTGTGTTGATGCATTCGTTTGAAAAGTGGCTGTTTTGTTTCTCCAATGTAGCGCTCACTGCAGTCTTCACTACACTGAATGGAGTAGACCACATTGCTTTGTTTGTGGCTCGGTGTTTTGTCCTTAGGATGGACCAGTTTTTGTCTTAAAGTGTTTGTGGGTTTGAAGTAGACTGGGATGTCATGTTGTCTGAAGATCCTCTGTAGTTTTTCGGAAACGCCAGCCAGGTAAGGAATAGTTACACCCTTTCTCCTGGGTTCTGGTTCTCTGTTGTCCTGTTTCTTTGCTCTCTTCGTTTTATTGAAAGCCCACTTAGGATATCCACAAACGGAGAGGGCTTTCTCCACGTGTTGTTCTTCTTTCTCCTTTCCCTCTGTGCTTGTAGGAACCACTTGGGCCCTGTGTTGTAATGTCCGAATGACTCCAAGTTTGTGCTGCAGTGGTTGGTGTGAATCAAAAAGCAGATATTGGTCGGTGTGTGTGGGCTTCCTGAAGACCTCTTCCTGACAAATTTAATTTGTCAACTGAACAGAGTTTATTTGGTCGAATACGTTTCGCAGCTCATCCAAGCTGCTTGGATGAGTCAGGTTGTCAGTTGAGACAACACAACAAAACCAAAGAACGGCACATAAGGAAGTTTACGCAACTCCAAAATCACCATCAAACTAACCCCAAGGATCGGAGTAACAAAAGGAAGGAGGATAAACCTAGTCAAGCATTGCACAAAGAACGCTGGGTGAAAGATCTTTCCAACCGGGTTCTCAATCGGGCAGAGAAAGAAATACTTTCTAAAGGACTGAATTTTTCTGTGACTCCTAACCGCATCCCCACGGTGGATTACATCACAGCAGCAGAAACCACCATTAGGAACAACAAGCTCACGGAGACGGAAGCTGGAGACCTTAGACTGAAATTAACAGCTGCATTGAGCAATGCCAAACCTTCACCCTCCAATGTAACACCGGAGGAAAGGAAGGCCATCGCTGCTCTGGAGAAGGACCACAGCATCAACATCCTGCCAGCTGACAAAGGGAGATGCACTGTGATCCTGAACTCAGCTGATTATGAGGCAGCTATATTACAGACTGTACTCTGGTGACTCCATCCCTGGCATCTATGGCTTCCCAAAGATCCACAAACAAGGAGTACCACTCAGACCCATTGTATGCAGCACAGACTTCATCACATACAATGTGGCCAAACACCTAAAAACCATCTTGGCTCCGCTGGTGGGTAACATGGAGCACCATATTGAGAACACAGCCGAATTTGTGAACAAAATCAAGCATCTCCAGTTTGACCGGGATGAGACTATGGTTTCCTTTGATGTGACCTCTCTTTTCACTTGTATCCCTACATCGGTAGCGGTGGAGGCAGCAAGGAGGAGACTACTGGAGGATACCAAGCTAGAAGAGAGAACCAAACTTTCACCCGACCAAATCTGCCAACTGCTGGAAATTTATTTAAGTACCACCTATTTCCAGTTCAGAGGAAACTTCTACAGACAAATCCACGGCTGTGCAATGGGCTCACCAGTCTCCCCTATCATTGCAAACTTATACATGGAACAATTTGAACAGAGTGCCCTGGCCTCATATCCAGGCACTCCACCCACGCACTGGTATCGCTTTGTTGATGATAATTTCTCAAAAATCAAAATTCAAGATTTGGAACCTTTTACTGCACATATCAATTCTGTAGATCCGAACATCAAATTCACACGTGAAGATGCCAAGGACAACACATTGGCCTTCTTAGATTGTGCAGTAACGATAAGAGAAGACCGGCGACTCCAGGTAGAGGTCTTCAGGAAGCCCACACACACCGACCAATATCTGCTTTTTGATTCACACCACCCACTTCAGCACAAACTGGGAGTCATTCGGACATTACAACACAGGGCCCAAGTGGTTCCTACAAGCGCAGAGGGAAAGGAGAAAGAAGAACAACACATGGAGAAAGCCCTCTCCGTTGGTGGATATCCTAAATGGGCTTTCAATAAAACGAAGAGAGCCAAGAAACAGGACAACAGAGAACCAGAACCCAGGAGAAAGGGTGTAACTATTCCTTACCTGGCTGGCGTTTCTGAAAAACTACAGAGGATCTTCAGACAACATGAAATCCCAGTCTATTTCAAACCCACAAACACTTTAAGACAAAAACTGGTCCATCCTAAAGACAAAACACCGAGCCACAAACAAAGCAATGTGGTCTACTCCATTCAGTGTAGTGAAGACTGCAGTGAGCGCTACATTGGAGAAACAAAACAGCCACTTTTCAAACGAATGTATCAACACAGACGGGAAAACCAGGGTGAGCCGCAATCTGCCGTACATCTCCACCTGAAAGCTACAGGCCACTCCTTTGAGGACAGCGAGGTCCAGATCTTGGCCAGAGAAAAGAACTGGTTTGAGAGGGGAGTTAAAGAGGCTATTTTTGTCAAGAAAGAGCATCCTTCCTTGAACAGAAATGGAGGTCTCGGACATCATTTGTCTCCCATCTATAACTCTATCCTCAAACCTAAATCAAAACAAACAGAGAAAACAATGGGACTAGCCAGGTCATGTCCAGAGGTGTGAAAACACCATCATGGCCCTGAATGGATATGCTAACTACTCCCCCACTCCCACTCCATATTGAATAGACTCACCTGACTAACAGAAACTGTAAACAACTCCATATTGAATAGACACACCTGACTAACAGAAACTGTAAATAAATATGTGTTGTCTCAGAGTAATTTTCATTGTAATTAAGCTCCTCCCTTCAAGCAGATATAAAGCAGTGTCCGCCAGCATCTGACCAGAACTGAAGAAGCAGCTTGGATGAGCTGCGAAACGTATTCGACCAAATAAACTCTGTCCAGTTGACAAATTAACTTTCTCCTTTTGCTATGGATTCTACCTGGACGACTGAGGGATTCTACATACTAATAGACTTGATACTGATACCACGATGATAACAAAAACACTCTTTCTTTAGACAATAGAATGTCATTTTCAACATTAAATGGTAGTACTTTCTTTTCTATTCCCATGTGTCCTTATATCTGTGAATCCCTCAGTGGTCCTGGACTTTTTTTTAGTATCAATACTTAGATACTAGCTGTAGTATCGATTAGTATCTGATTGTGGATACTTTTGACAACCCTCAGACTGGTCCCGCTTTGGTATTGTTTTAGTCCTGATGTAGACTTGGTTTGGTTTAGTTCAGGTTTATTGAATTCCTGATTTTCATGAGGAATTGACTAGAGCTGCAAAGATAACTAATCGTCACTAGTTAACTATAACACAGGGGAACACTCTATATGTTGCATGTAAAAAAAGACTTGTTTTCAGTCAATTTAAGTGTGCTGAGTTCAAATCTGAAGTTAGTTTTTTTCTGCAAGCTACAGATTTTATGCAATCTTTGATTTTTATTATGATGGAGTGTGTAGTAACCACAGATGTAACAGAAGGCATCAGGCTTGTTTCTACAGTGATGTCTCGATGAGGAAGCCATGTTTGATCTGGATAAAAATATTAGAATCTATCTATGTATATAATCTCAAAACGCTTAGATTTGGGTTACGTAAGTTCATATTTAGACTATTTCATCTATCTCAAATTGCATGAAAACTAGAGCTTATGGAGAAAAACTAATTTCAGATTTGAAATCAGCGCCTAAAAATCCTTCAGAATCAGTTACAAAATCCAATGCAACAGAAAGTTAAAATTTTAGTGTTCCCCAGTGTAATCATACTTGGACTATACAGACTCCAAAACACACACCTTTTATAACAATATTATTATTATTAAATCTAAATGTCAAAAAGTAATATACAATTTCTCATTTTCATCAATAATACACTTTATTTGTAAATATTATCTGTTTAGAAGTCTTCAATGACCATTTTTCAGCCTTTTATACAGTTAATGTTTAAAATGTGTCAATTCCTGTTGTTTACCACTAGATGGAGACATACAACAAATATACTGTACAATTTGTTGCTACAGATTTAAAAATGCGTGTGTTGGCGTGGGTAGTAATTATCATTATTTTAGCTAATTTTCAACCTCTCCAAAAGCATGATTTAAGAGAAGACTGAAACATGAACTAATCCAAGAATCCCATACATTTCAGAACATGTTTGTAGAGGTCTGAACTACAGGATTAGCAACTTTTACACAGAATAAGACTCCATGGAGTCACAGGGAGGGCATCTGACACACAGGAAGGGCATCTGACACATAGGGAGGGCAGTCACAGTTGAATTGAAATTGCAATTTGAATTATTGCAATTTGCAAATCACAAAGGCTGCAATTTTTGAATTACCATAATTTCCCCCACAGACAACAACATCTGCTGTCTTCTTTTGCATAAACTACAAACTAAACTACAGAGTTAGCAGTTACCCTGTAGTTTAGATCAGTTCAGATTTCATTATTTGTTTTTTGTCAATTCTTCTGAACCTTTTCAAAGGTTGAATATTATGTAAAAATGTCTCTTGTGAGCTTTTCACCCATGTTAGAATGTTGTTACCTCCTCAAAAACATACCTCAAGTTGTGTTTTGTTTCATTCACACATGTTTGAGTAATCCTTTATTATTAATGCATCTACATTACCAAAGCTCAAAATGCTCTGTTCCACCTTGTGTTGTTACAAGGTGATAGTAAAATAAACAACTACCATTTACCTTTTTGTTCAGGGTTTGTGTGTTAAATGTGTGAATGAAACATGAAACAAAACACAACTCCATGTCTGTTTGTGACGAGGAAACAACATTAGAACAGAGATCAGAAAACAGTTTAATATGGGCCCTTTAAAATGTGAACTTTGAACAGGATCCTATCAAAACATAAAATTTTATCTAATTGCAGTGCTTATCAGAAAAATCACACTACAAAAATCAGTGCAGCCCTGGAGTAAATGTTTGTAAATGTTGCCAGATTCGCATTTCCAGCATCTCGGGCCCACTTAAGGGACTTCCTCTAATCTGAAAGTGAGTCGTTTTTGCCGCTGTTTTTTGCACGTTTTTGGGTTTGAAGTGAGTCCCTCGTCCCAGGCGTCAGTCCTACTTTGCCTGAGCAGATCCAGAGCAGCAGTTGGCAGTAATTGAGGTCGATCAGAGCGATTCCTTTCACAAACACATCAAATTGGTTAAAATGTTTCATCTGGAGAAAACCACCATGAGCTCCTGCATGTTCAGACCACTTTGATTCACTTGGTTTTGTCTTCTGTGTTTTTCACAAAGAGTTCTTGTTGCACTTAATTAGGAAGAAAGTGGACTTGTGTTAGAAATAATCAGGAACATTTTAGAGGAAAATCCAAACAATTATTATTTAGCAATTCAGCTGTGGAAATAACAAATCTATGTTTAATTGCAATGTTTTAGAATTATAGTAATTGAAAAAATATCGAAAGTTAAATAAAATAGTAGTAATTAGTGTGTTAATTGGTATAATTAGTCAAATTTTCAATAGAAACTTTCAGTAGAAAATTTGAGAGTTTCCATTTTTTCCCCCTGCATTTCCTAATCCTGTATTTTTTTTTTTTTTTTTTTTTTCCAGCTTTCAGTTATAGGCAACATTTTGGGGGCTTTTCATCAAAAGATAGAATATTTTGTTGTTTTGTTAAAATGTTAATTGCTATGGCAACTGCCCTCATTTTTCATCACTGTGAAACCCAATTTCTAGTTGGACCAGGAAGTTCGAGCACATTCTTCTATAGTCCTGGTTTAGTCCTTCTATAATCCTGGTTTAGTCCTTCTGTAGTCCTGGATTAGTCTTTCTATAGTCCTGGTTCAGTCCTTATTTAGTCCTGGTTTAGTCCTTACATAGTCCTCATTTAGGCCTTCTGTAGTTCTGATTTAATCTCCTTATTAAATCCAAGAGAGTCAGTTCCTGACTCTCTTGGATGTCAGGAACTGGCCTCCTGCTTTAGTCCTGCTTTTAGTCCTCAATGCATCCACAATTGAGATAGTGAGTTCAAAGTGTTGGTAAGAACAGCACCTATCAGTGTAATCTTCATCTAGTGGAGATGCAGTAGTGTGCAGTACTTTTATGGATAGGCAAGCAGACTTTGGGTGGACATCAATACTTGTATGTAGTCAATAAGAATTTGATAACCCTCTCAAAATGCATGGCAAATGAGTATATTTATTTTGAATGACATAAATGCATATACTGAGCCATTCTGGAGTCCAATAAGAGAAGCCTAGACTTATAAAGACAGATTTCTGTTTTACACTCCAGTCACTTATTGTGCAACACTTGAACCTCAACCAAGACTTTTCCAAAAGCAGGTTTTAACACATTTCCGATGGATTGCTAAAATATGATTTGATTAATGTTACAGAGAAAAGCAAAGACATCAAATCAAAATGTGAAATAAAAATAACCAGCCCTACTTTCGCTGTACAAATCCTACTTGTTTTGATTCATTTCTGTAGCTGGAGTTTTTCTCATGAGGTAACCGCTGACTCTCTTTAAAGCGTTTTTACTGCAGCGACAGATGAGAGGAGCCACTCTACTGTGAGTGATATGAAATCCAACTCCTGACATTATAATAATGACACACAGACCTGCAGGACTGCACTTTGACCAACGGGGGGCAGTACAGCAACAGGCAACACTCAACACTCAAGCCTTTTACCGGTCTATCCAACCTTTATTCATTTGGTGTTTTATTGTTTAATTAATTACCTTGAGAAACAGGCATGAGTGTTCTCGCCTCCTCACAGATCTGACTTGTAACTTGTCCTGGTGGTCTCACCTGTTTGCCTTTATGGAGATAAGATAGTAATAATAATATATTTTATTATTGAACCACCACCTTAACATGGTGGAGGGGTTTGAATGCCTGAATGATCCCAGGAGCTATGTTGGGTAACCCATGGCAAAGTTGATGAGTTCTACACAGGGGCCAGTTATGTTGCCCGGATTGGCGTTACTGGGGCCCCACCCTGGAGCCAAACCTGGGGTGACTGCTCGACATCGAGCGTGTGGTGGCCAGGCCTTCCCCCATGACCGGATCTCCGGACATGGAAACTGTCTCTGGGGACATGGAATGTTAGCTCTTTGGGGGGAAGGAGCCTGAGCTTGTGCGGGAGGTTGAGTGTTACTGACTAGATATAGTCGGCCTCACCTCCACGCACAGCTTGGGCTCTGGAGCCCAACTCCTTGAGGGGGGCTAGACTCTCCATTTCTCTGGTGTTGCCCGCGGGGAGCGGCAGTGAGCTGGTGTGAGCCTGTTCATTGCCCCACAGCTCAGCCACCATGTGTTGCGTTGCCAAGGTTGCGTCCCTGCGCCTTCGCGTCAGGGACAGGTCTCTCACTGTTGGGTCGGCCGAACAGCAGTGCAGAGTACCCGGTCTTCTTGGAGTCCATGGTAGGGTACTAGACAGTGCACCAACCGAGGACTCCGTTGTTTTACTGGGGGACTTCAACACAAACGTGGGCAGCGACAGTGACATCTGGAGAGGGGTGATTGGGAGGAACAGCCTCCCTGATCTGAACGCGAGTTGTGTTTTGTTATTGACTTCTGTGCTAGTCACAGTTTGTATATAACGAACACCATGTTCAAGCACAAGGGCGTCCATCAGTGCATGTGGCACCAGGACACCCTAGGCTGGAGGTCACTGAGGTGGTTGACAAGCTCCTCAGTGGCAAGGCTCCGTGGGTGGATGAGATCCGACCTGAGTATCTTAAGTCTCTGGATGTTGTGGGGCTGTCTTGGCTGACACATCTCTGCAACATCCCATGGTGGTCAGGGACAGTACCTCTGGACTGGCAGACCGGGGTGGTGGTCCCTCTGTATAAATGAGGACCGGAGGGGTGTGTTCCAATTACATGGGAATCACACTCCTCAGCCTCCCTGGTAAGGTCTATTCCAGGGTACTGAAGAGGAGAATCCGACCGATAGTTGAACCTCGGATTCAGGAAGAGCAGTGTGGTTTTCATCCCGCCCATGGAACACAGGACCAGCTCTATACCCTCAAAATGTATAGAGCCCAAACAGCCCACATTTATTTTGTGGATCTGGAGAAGGCATTTGACCATGTCCCTTGTGGTGTCCTGTGGGGGGGTGCTCCTGGGAGTATGAGGTCTCAGGCCCTTTGCTAAGGGCTGTCCGGTCCCTGTATGACTGGAGCAGGGGCTGTGTTCGCATTGCCGGCAGTAATTCAGACCAATTCCTAGTGCATGTCGGACCCTGCCAGGACTGCTCTTTGTCACTGGTTCTTTTCATTGTCAGAATTTCTTTGCACAGTCAGAGCCCAAAGGGGGTCTGGTTTGGGGACCACAAGATGTCATCTCTGCGATTTGAAGAAGATGTTGTCCTGATGGCTTGATCAAACCAGGACCTGCAACATGCACTGGGGTTTGCAGCCAAGGGTGAGGCTGAGATGAACTCCTCCAAATCTGAGGCCATGGTTCTCGACTGGAAAAAGGTGGCTTGCCCTCTCGAGGTGGGTGGACAGTCCCTGCCTCAAGTGGACGCGTTCAAGTATCTCGGGGTCTTGTTCACAAGTGAGGAGAGGATGGAGCGTGAGATTGACAGGTGGATCGGTGCAGCATCAGCAGTGATGCGGTCGCTGTATCAGACCATTGTGGTGAAGAGGGAGCTGAGCCGAAAGCTAAAGCTCTTGATTTACCTGTCAATCTAAGTTCGTACCCTCATCTATGGTCATGAGCTTATGACTGAAAGGACAAGGTCGCAGATACAAGCGGCTGAAATGAATTTTCTCCGCAGAGTGGGTGGGCGCTCCCTTAGAGATAGGGTTAAGAGCTCAGTCACACGGGAGGAGCTCGGAGTAGAGCCGCTGCTCCTCCATATCGAGAGGAGCCAGCTGAGGTGGCTCAGGCATCTGTTCCGGATGCCTCCTGGACACCTCCTTCGGGAGGTGTTTGGGCATGTCCCATCGGGACCTCGGTGAAGACCCAGGACACGCTGGAGGGACCATGTCTCTCGGCTGGCCTGGGAATGCCTTGGGGTTCCCCCGGAGGAGCTGGAGGCAGTGTCCGGGGTGAAGGAAGTCTGACTTAGACTGCTGCCCTTGCGACCCGGCCTCAGATAAGTGGAAGAAAATGGATGGATGGATATGTTTTTTCATGGCCGATGAATAGTTCAGAATCCAGAGAAACTGATGGCCGATAAACTCAACCTATATTCTCTCAAATGATATAATTTGAATTAATTACAAAGTCATCCAGAGAGCTGTGTAGTCACATTTGTGCAGTGTCGTCTGTGTAGTGAAATGTTCAAATAAATGGTAAATGGTCACATTTTATCTAATGCTTTTCCACCTTCTCTGCACTCAAAAGGCTTTCTGTGTTTTCTTTAGGCAGCTGGTTGTTCAAAATAAAATTTCCCCTGTGCTGCGATTTTCAGTGCGCTAATAAGTGCACATTTCGGAATGGTATGTATTGGTACTGATATATCGCTCTGTCTTTAGTATTTTATTTATATTGCACAACTCTGACAGAGCTACACACAAAGAAGTAAAACATAAGGGAACATTCTAAAATGACTATATAACATCAGTATAAAAGGCAAAATGAGATGTTTCCTAATGCCATACTGTGGAACATCCCAGGCAGTGCAGTAGCTAGGAGTCCAAGTCCTTCACCATTCTGTATACACAATACATGGAAATGACACAATGCTCTTTGCACTACATGTGATAGTGAATGTTTTGCTCAGCAGGCCTGGTCTAGCCTGTTGAATTTGTATGGGCAGACTGACATTTGATGTGTGCAACTCTAGAGCTGTATGTGTATTAACAGGCAGTAGGTTGGTTGTCTATACCTAGATCATGCCCTGTTCAGGATATTCTCCTTTACATCTATTTTTTTAAAAAGAGAAATTCAATTTGTCAACTGGACAAAAGTTTATTTGGTCGACAAGTTGACAAATTGAATTTCTCTTTTTGCCATGGATTCTACTTGGACGACTGAGGGATTCTACTCACATCTATTTTTTTAAGAACCAACATTACACAGAATTGACTCTTGTGAACTTCACGCCATGTTAGAATATTACTTCATCAAGGTTACTTCATCAAAAACAGACCTGGAGTTGTGTTTTGTTTCATTCTCAGGTGTTTGCGTAATCCTGCATTATTCATCTTTCCACATCTGCAAAGCTCAGAATGCTGTTCCACCTTGTGATGTCATGAAGTTTTCAAGTCAAATTCTACCTTTTTACATTTTGTTTGAGATGGCATTTCCAGGGTTGAAATTATTATATGTGTGAATGAAACAAAACACAACTCCAGGTATGTTTGCGATAAGGAAACAACAATACAGTCCCTGACAAAAGTCTTGTCGCTTATCCATTTTGTAGAAACAAAAGCTTATAACCTGACTTTAAATTAATTGATTGGTTTTAGAAATGTCTTATATGAAAGTTAAAACCCTCCCAAATTATGCTCAATATACTAAAATAAATTGCTTCACTGAAGAAAGATTGATCATTTAATGAACACAGAAAGGTCAGATTTTGGCAAGACAAAAGTCTTGTCGCCTTGTCATATGATGCACCCAATCCTAGATTACAGCCTCACCTGTGATCAGTTACTGATCAATCAATTAGTGGGTGTGTATAAAAAGAACCCCAGCACACCAGACCTTCACATCAACTGCAACTTGACCTCTGACAACACGCCTAAGATCCACCCTGAGACCAAAGCGTTAATTATCAAGAGGCTGAAGACCAGATCCACTGCTGAGGTGGCTGACACCTTCAATGTGTCTCAGCGTCAAGTACAAAGAATAAGAAAAAGATCTGAAAAGACTGGAGATGTTTTTGACAAGCCCAGGTCCGGCAGACCCCGCAAGACAACTGCTCGGGAGGACCGTTTGTTGATTCAAAAATCCAAGGCCAGCCCCTTTTCCACTGCAGCAGAGCTCCACCAGGCCTGGTCATCTCAAGTCCCTGTGTCAACCAGAACAGTTTGTAGAATTCTGTCTCGAAATGGCCTCCATGGTCGAATCAGTGCACAGAAACCAGCACTAAACAAAAGGCAATTAAAAAACCGTGTGGCATTTGCCAAGGCCCACAGCCTGCTAAAAGGATGGACACTGGAAAAGTGGCAGAAGGTGGATTTCTCAGATGAATCCTCGGTTGAATTACATCACAGCCGCCGCAAATATTGCAGGAGACCTACTGGAGCCCGCATGGATCCAAGATTCACCCAGAAAACAGTTAAATTTGTTGGCGGAAAAATCATGGTCTGGGGTTACATCCAGTATGGGGGTGTGCAAGACATTTGCAGGGTGGAAGGCAATATCAGTAGCCTAAAATATCAAGAAGTATTAGCTACCTCTTACATTCCCAACCATAAAAGGGGTCAAATTTTGCAGCAGGATGGTGCTCCATTGCATACTTCTATCTCTACATCAAAGTTCCTCAAGGTGAAGAAGATCAAGGTGCTCCAGGACTGGCCAGCCCAGTCACCAGACATGAACATCATTGAGCATGTCTGGGGTAGAATGAAAGAGGAAGCATGGAAGGCAAAACCAAAGAATCTTGATGAACTCTGGGAGGCATGTAGGACTGCTTTCTTTGCTATTCCTGATGACTTCATCAACAAATTGTATGAATCATTGTCGAACCGCATGGATGCAGTCCTTCAAGCTCATGGAAGTCATACAAGATATTAAATATGGATCTCACAGCACCACTACTTAATTCACTGACGTTATGCAACATATTTTTGTATTTGAAGTAAATTATTTGTTCAATTTTCTGTAGGCGACAAGACTTTTGTCTTGCCAAAATCTGACCTTTCTGTGTTCATTAAATGATCAATCTTTCTTCAGTGAAGCAAATTTATTGTAGTATATTGAGCATAATTTGGGAGGGTTTTAGCTTTCATATGAGACATTTCTAAAACCAATCTATTAATTTAAAGTCAGGTTATAAGCTTTTGTTTCTACAAAATGAATAAACGACAAGACTTTTGTCAGGGACTGTATAACATACATCAGAAAATAGCGTAATATGGGCCCTTTAACAGCAGAATTTCTTTGTTAAACTGTTTACCAATCAAAACAGTGAATATATCAAATTAAATACATAAACAAGGTCCCTTCCTCTAAAACAAACACAAACGCAATAACTACAGACTTAATCTTCTATCTTTGGTCTATTCGATTTGATTACAGTATATGGAAAGTATATATAGAGAAGAATTTGAGCTAACCATCTGTGTAATGTTAGCTTTCAGTATTATAATCATGTGGGACATTAAGTTAGCCTAGTACAAGTTCACAGATCATTTGTATCTCCGTATAAATCTTGAGTTATGTTTGAATCCTGGACATTTCGCTTCCAGTTTTCGGCAGTTACATGGTGCTGTTTACTGGTGCGTTCGTGTTGTTTATGAACGTACATGTGTTTTTGGTTTCGACGCTCTGTGTGGAAAGCGTGACGCAGACTGCCCTGAGACGCATTTTAACTACACAAGGTTGGAAATGATGTCTTCAAAGCGTTTTTTTCTGACAATTTCTGCTATTCTGATTCGATTTGTCATATTTTTTCCCAATATTCATTTCACAGTGCGCGTTTTAAATATTTTAAGTAGTTCTGGAAAATTTGCATTTGTAATTAGCAAACCATAAAGAAGTTTTGAAGTACCATAATTTCCTCCACAAACAACAAAATTTCCTGTTCTGAAATGTGATTCTTGTATTATTGTGTCAGTTCAGATTTCAGTGTTTTTGTCATTTCTTCTGGACATGTTTAAAATGTGAACTTTGAACAGAATCCGATTAGCTTTAAGCTTTAAGCCATGTTAGAATGTTGTTACCTCATGAAAAATGTACCTGGGGTTGTGTTTTGTTTCGTTCACACATGTTTGAATAATAAAAATATTAATCTGTAGGGATGGTACAAGATCTTGTGCCACATGATCTTGCGACACACAATTGCCACAAGATTGTAGGCCACGGGCTAGGATAGTCACGTGTGCACCCCCCCCACAACCCTATAAATTTGGTATCACTGGAAACCTTGGGATGTCTAGATTACAATTATAACTGGTAACAGTAAAAAAACTGGGACTTGCTATGACAAATCAATAGTTTTATTGACCTACCATAAAACTCATGAAATGGCTGAATGCGAAACCTGTGATTTCACCACATGATACAAAGACTCAGTAAATCATCAATTTTTCACTTAAATAAACATATAAGGCATGAAATGAAAGCGAACTCTGTGCCATATCATTCCCTTTTTAAATGATATGTCTGTCTTAATTGTGTCTGAAGATATGCTTTAGTGAAGTATGACACCATATAAACAATAAATGCTCGTATGACAATACATGATGAATATGACAATAGTTCAGTTTTCATCATAATTCTACATATATTTGCCTAAACTCTATGCACAACAAGAAAGCCCAATCTCTCAGCTTTGATCTCATGCCAAAAGTAATCTGGTAGGACAAATACTAGCAAAGATATCATATGTTTTACCTAGTGATCGATAAAACACTTAAATGAATGCTGAAGATCGCATAATGATCCCATATTCAGCTTAAAAATTGAAATGCCATATGTTTTGAGGTATCAACAAACCTACACTTGCAATATTACCACTTTCATTTCCATCATATACAATGTTTGATATGTCTCAGTGTGCCACAATAACTCAATAACCAGTAACACATAAATTGACACAAAAAGTCAATCTCGCCAAGCTTTCAAAACGTATGTCAAAAACAATAACTGATTCTGTTACTTATCTTTTCTGAAACATAAAAGAAAACTAATGAACATGTTTTTTTTCGGTCGTTTTGTTTAAGTGAGTTTTTTGTGCATTTATTTTGACCTGTAACATAGATCATCTCAGTCTGAATCACAGTCACTTTCATCTTCCACAAATGATTCAAAGTCAGCATCGATATCACAAACCAGATCTGAATCTAAGTCATCCAGGTCCTCACTGAAGTCCTCAGTTACCACAGTTTCCTGAGCAATATCTAGAAGTTCTTTTGGCAGGAAATCACCTGTGAACCAGATAGGTAGTAATTGCACCTGCTAAGACATATTAAACATTGTATGTGGGTGAAACTTGGGAATATTAGAAGTACAGGTTTGTTGATACCCTAAAACCTATGGCATTTCAATTTTATTTCAAGTTAAATACATTTTAATAATATATAATTCAAGTTGAAATGATGATGCGATCTTCAGCATTCATTTAAGTGTTTTATCGATCACTAGGTAAAAAATAGTTTAGGCAAATGTATGTAGAATTATGATGAAAACAGAACTATTGTCATATTCATCATGTATTGTCATATGAGCATTTATTGTTTATATGGTGTCATACTTCACTAAAGCATATCTTCAGACACAATTAAGACAGACATATCATTTAAAAAGGGAATGATTTGGCACAGAGTTAGCTTTCATTTCATGCCTTATATGTTTATTTAAGTGAAAAATTTATGATTTACTGAGTCTTTGTATCATGTGGTGAAATCACAGGTTTCGCATTCAGCCATTTCATGAGTTTTATGGTAGGTCAATAAAACTATTGATTTGTCATAGCAAGTCCCAGTTTTTTTTACTGTTACCAGTTATAATTGTAATCTAGACATCCCAAGGTTTCCAGTGATACCAAATTTATAGGGTTGTGGGGGGGGGTGCACACGTGACTATCCTAGCCCGTGGCCTATTGTGCACACACGCTGAAAATGATCCTGTGAGATTTTTTTCCCATTTTTTTATGTTTGGATTGGATAAAATATTAAGTACTGGTGAGTTACATTTTTTGAGAAGCTGTATTCCAAAAGAGCAGAGCTACAATGACAGCAAACATATTGAATAAAGTAAATCAAAAATGGTGAGGCCAAAATTGGAAACTGGATTGCACAATTTATTTATTATAAAGAATGTCAAAATCTTGTCTTGTCTCGTTCTCGTATTTCCAATCTCGTGTCTCGTCTTGTATCGGGGAAATTTTATCTTGTCCCATCCCTGTTTGTCTGTTAACAGCTCCTTTAATCTTTTGTTCAATAGAGATTGGCAATTCGAGGTTTAAAATTATCCAAATGATTCTAGTGAAAGCATATGGAGTTTAAAAAAACAATAGAGCACTTCCTGTATTACCACGTGACATCACAAGGTGGAACTGAGGGTCTTCTGCTCTGAACTCATCTGAAATCTGCATGACAAACACAACTCCAGTTCTGTTTGTGATGAGGAAACAACATTATAACAGATCAGAAAACAGCGTAATATGGGCCCTTTAATGATTCAATGTGGCGTCTTTGGTAGTGCAGTTATTCCAATGGGAGACACATGAGCACCGAGGGACTAATAGTGGGATAAACTGGATAATGAATGGCTTACACTGGACCATGGTGTTGATCTGGTCCAATGAAATTTGACTCCGAGCTCAATTTTATCTCCCATCATTTCAGTGTTCCATGTTTTATTTCTTTGTCATTCTTAAAGCAACTGTCTGCTTCAATTACAGTTTGGGAAAAGATCTAATTGCAACTATGTGTGTAAATTTTACTTTTAAAATCACTGTACTGTGCACATTTTAAAGTAGTCAAGGAGCATTAACATTTGAGAGAGAAGACTGAAATCTGAGCTGATAAACTAATACAGTAATCCCATGTATTTCAGAACATGTTAGTAGAAGTCTAAACTACAAGGTTAGCAGCTTTTACACAGACTAAGAGTCCATGGAGACGCAGGGAGGGCGTCAGACGCACAGAGAGGGCATCTGACAGGGAGGGAAGGCGTCTGACACACAGGGAGGGTATCTGAAGCTCAGGGAGATTTCAGAACATATTTGTAGAGGTCTAAACTACAGGGATAGCAGCTTTTACACAGTAAGACCCCATGGAGACACAGGGAGGGCATCTGACACACACAGGGAGGGCTTATGACACACAGGGAGGCCAACTGACAGAGAGATTATGTTGTAGAGAATAAGACCCCATGGAGACACAGGGAGGGCATCTGACACACAGGGACTTTTCAGAACATGTTTGTAGAGGTCTAAACTATCAGCTTTTAGACAGAATAAGACATGTTTAGTTTTATTTTTTTATGATTTACCATGACCATTCAATTTTATTTTTTTTTTTACTTCAATTGCGGTTCATGTTTGAGCAAAATAACTGAATACCGTAATTGTAATGGTTAGTAAAATGGTCATGTTTCTCCTTACAAAGATAAGCGTAGCACAAACATTTGACACTGACACTTCCTTATAGTTGGTGCTTGAGTTTGTGAGAGCCAGACGCTGTAATCCGCTCTGGTATCCTGTGTCCCTCACTGTGTCTCACTGTGTCTCACTGTGTCTCACTGTGTCTCCGATGGGATGTTGGTGAGAGTTACAGCGTCAGATCTGTGTGTCTCTTTTGTCCTGGTGTCTGCAGGGGAGAGCCGAGGTGTGGTGCCCGAAAGCATGTGCTCCAGAACTGCCCTAATCCTCTGAGTGTGAGTGTCTTTGTGTATGTGGAAAGGAAGACTCACCTACAACATGGACTCCCTCTCTATCTCTCTCACTCATCATCCCCTCATCAACACTCATTTTGTAAGGATGCACCGATCCAGCTTTTTCTGTTCCAATTCCGATGTCGATTCTTTGGCTTTAAGTATGTACCAATACCCGATATCATCTGATACTAGAGCTGAGACTGAAAATATTATTTATTTCATTTAAACACAAAAAGTGTATGGTGAAAAATGATCCAAATGTTTTTAATTTATCATCTGAAGTAACTACAGAACAACAAATATTACAAGGTGTTTTGTCCATTAAAAACATCTTATTACTCCAAACTCAGGAAACGTGATGTTGTTCTAAAATAGTTCTTTCCTCTTAACATTGCTCAGTAAAATTAATTTTGATATATGGATTGGATTTGGATCAGGGAATCAGGGACACACATGGTCCATTTGCATATCAGAAAATATAACGCAAAACTATATCGCGGGACTGAAAAACACGGTGGATTTCTGCTGAATCAGTGAGCAAAGCACTAAACTCTGTTCATCTGAAGGGAGAGACATCTCATTTTATTTGTAAATGATATGTGAGCTCCTTTGTTTCACATGTGCCACTGCAATAAACTAATCTGATTGGATGATCACATTTGGCCAGACTCGAGACGCGACAGTCCGACTGTTACTAAAATACTTAAAATACTGAGCGATCAGTCTGGATTTCCAGGCATCATTTTTAGTTTTTCTGCAGTGAAATCTATTGTAAAAAGCAGCGCTTCGTAACAAAATTAGACTTTGTGAGAGTTGGATTAAATACCTGAGAATCAAGTATACTGGCTTTAAGATTCACTGTCCCTGATTACTAGCTTCTCCAATATGAGCCCCATTAAAGCCCAGACCTGATTTTTGCCCATGTATGCGAGCAGAATGTGTCTTACCTCAGTACACATACGTATATTGTATAAGCAGCTCTTGAGGTCAAAATAAGTCTGCTGTGTACTGTCTGCATTTAATTATAAAGCATTTTATTTCCTAAAATCAGGAAATGACAGCTTGTTGTTGGCATTATCATTACAGCAAAACGGCTCTGGTCTCTGAGAGTTGTCAAAAGCTCATAATAAACTCATCATGGTGAATAATTAAGATGCTCTGAACGCATAAAGTGAGGAAGAACTTTGGACCACCGCAAACTGTTTAAAATGAACTAGTTCTGTTTTCACATGTTTAAGAAAGTCAAAATCAGATACAGCGCCTTTAAAACCCTCCATCCCTCACGTATTTCATTTGCTCATACCACTATGAGCCCCATTAACAACTATCTTCTGCATTTCACAAATCATCAATCAAAACCCATCTCGTACAAGTCCCCTTTAAACTGATACATGCCTTAAATGCGCCTGGAGTCGTGTTTCGGCGCAGAGGCTGACAGGGCGCTTTAAACATGGCCGCTTGTTTTGATTGTGGGTTAAAGTTACATCTTCGAGGGCATCTGGGCTCCTCTCCTCCGCTGCATACATATTAAGATGTTGTGGTTGTCATATTTTAGCTGCCATCTCAGAACCTTCAGCCGTCTTGTCTTTCGGTTGGCTTTTCAGACATGTGCTTTTGATAGCCTCTGATGGAGCATGTTTTGAATCAGCAGATAAAGCTGTGTTGGCTGAGTTGCTTTGTGAATGTGTCAGATATCTTGGTCACAGTGGAGCAATTACTGAAAAATGACAAGTCTAGATAATTTCTAATTATAACACATTTATTCTCCACTTGTAGTGCCCCCTACATTTCAGAATAAGGCATTGTGAATTGGTAGGGATGCAAGATCCATTTTTTTCTGGTCCGATACCGATATTGATACTATGGCTTTAAAGGTGCACAATGTGACTTTTTGGTTGGGGGTCCGTCACTTGCTTGTTTCTATGGATATGTCATTGCTCATTGCAATATTAACCAATACCAGTACAGGGACTGAAAATATATCTTTTCCTCTCAAAACGCATTTAGAAATTTGATCCAGTTGTGTTATGCAAATTATTTATCCTGCAAGTAGCGACAGAACAGCTTTGTATGAATTAAAGTTCCAACATTATGAGATGTCCTGGGTCAGTAAAGAGACTGTTTCCCATATTGATTCCATTGTACTTTACCATGAAATATCCAAAAGGTAAATTCACAGATGTTGAACCTGATCATTTCTATGAGTGACTACTAGACCCAAGAACTCACTGTATTACAACACAAATCTGTATTTGAACAATATTCATAATAGCTGCCCCCATCTGGATTAAATATTATTGGCCTGTAGAATGTAGTGATGTCATCTGAAACCCAGTAATACATGGTTTCCATCTTGTGTGATAACTTGATGTGTATCACTTTTCCCCCTTTTTTAAATAATCTACCATGAGAAACAGTTGAGGAAAATAATTCATTGATAGCCTAGACTAACCTGAGTTAAGTTTTTTGTTTTTTTACCAATAAAAACACCTGTAATTGAATAAACAGCCAGATGGATAAGTTAAATGTCATAGTGTGGAACGTAGCAAAAGGAGAAATTTAATTTGTCAACTGGACAGAGTTTATTTGGTCGAATACGTTTCACAGCTCATCCAAGCTGCTTCCTCAGTTCTGGTCAGATGCTGGCGGACACTGCTTTATATCTGCTTGAAGGGAGGAGCTTAATTACAATGAAAATTACTCACCAAATCACACACCTAACTAACAGAAACTGTAAATAAATATGTGTTGTCTCAGAGTAATTTTCATTGTAATTACGCTCCTCCCTTCAAGCAGATATAAAGCAGTGTCCGCCAGCATCTGACCAGAACTGAGGAAGCAGCTTGGATGAGCTGAGAAACGTATTCGACCAAATAAACTCTGTCCAGTTGACAAATTAAATTTCTCCTTTTGCTATCGATTCTACCTGGACGACTGAGGGACTCTACACACATAGTGTGGAACATTGAGAGAAAGCAGTAATATCTCCATGGAGATATTAAACCCTGTCAGGAGCTTCCCTGTCCAGTCAGAACCACACGCTTTGAAAGAAAGACTCTTGAGTCTGGAACCATATCCTGTCGCACTGATTTACAATGGTTGTGATTGACAGGCAGATTAACCAGTCAGAAAGATGCATGGGACATTTGTGTCAAAACAAACATGGTGGCTTACAAGTAAAAAAAACAAAAACAAAAAAAACCAAAAACAAAAACAGGAGTGAGAAACAGCAGATTTCTGCAGAATCAACTATGACTTATCTCAGGTAAAATGATTATAGATTTTGTTCTGAATAATATGAGAATTTTAAAGAGATGTTTTTGCATAAGGTATAAGTATAAAGACTATGACGTGTCATAAATTTTGCATTTGAACTTTTTTTTCCCCACTTTAAAAAAAAAAAATTACGTAGGAGGGACTGGCTGCTCAGGCAGGTCTGGTGCAGAGGTGAGAGTTGTAATAAGATCATTCGTAGAAGGGCCAGGAGTCTTTCAGTTTCCTGTTTTTCTTGGGTTTTCCTGTACATTCCTCCACTCTCCTCTGATATTTTGGCATCAGCTTAAACCCATTGTACATGGTCTTCCATGTCCAGTGATTAGCTCCATATAATCGCCCTAAACGCACTCACATGTATGGGGCTCTGGGACTGCTTCAGATTATTGGAGATCTGTGTAACTTCAGGTCCAATTACAGCCAGTCTGACAGCTCAAGCAGGACCAACATGGATGTTTCCTACTGGTTTTCCCCTTTGCCTGCTGTTGTGCTTCCTGCTTCATGTAGTTGTTTGTAGTAGAACTGTAGTAGAGCCAGTTGAGATGATTTAAACTACCTTAGCTGGACCATTTGACCTGTTGATTGTGAATTACAACAGACCAGGCGTTGTAGACATTCAAGTCATTTCAGATAACAATTTTGACCACAGTATTTTTAAATTTTAGAGTCTGCATAAATTTAATTGCAATTGTCACTGGACGAAATTCACAAACTAGCAACTTGCTTAATTAAATATTTTTGTAACAGTAACAGGAAGTGGATCACAGTTAGAACTCTTAATTTGCAAAAAGGTTTATTTGCTTGCTTCAGGTGGATTTTGATTTAAGCACATATAAGTTAAAGGTGCATTGTGTAACTTTTCTGTTGTAAGTTCTGTCAAATGCTTTTCTCCATGGAGATTTTATTGCTTTGTGTGGAATGTTTCACAATATGGCATTAAACCTTTCCATCTTCATGGAGACCAAACCAGACAAAGCTACAGGTCAGATCTGTGGAGAGGTGACCCCACTCACAGTCAGAATGCCTGTTTTTCTAGGTATTTTTTGAGCTATAAAACCACCTGTAATTTAAATGTAAGGTAGAGCTGTTTAATGTCATACTGTGGAACATTCCAGGCAGAGCAATGACATATCCACAGAAGCAGCTGACAGACCCTCAACCAAAAAGTTACATAGCACACCTTTTAAAGCCCATTTTGTAAACCCATTTAGCCACATAAACACATGAATACACAGTCCACGTGAGTGTCAGACAAGTACCTGCACCGGACCGGAGTGCTCACAGTACCAGATTATCCCACACTGGTTGTTGTTTACCCAGAATCCTCCAGTGATGCACAACTAAACAAACTTCACTTCACCGCACAATTTTTGAGGTTCGAGCTAAAAACAAATGATGATAGCCAGAGACAGAAACACGCTGTTTTGGAAATTGTGGAAATGAGTGCATTTTTATAACGGATGGAAACAGTTATAGTAGCACTGCTTTTTGGAACTAAAGCTTCTTAGTAAATGTAACTCACAACCCCGAAGCTCACACCTGTGCACATTCCACCTATTGTAGTTGTAGTAGTAGTAGTAGTAGTAAGTAGTAGTAAGTAGTAGTAGTTGTTGTTATTAGGGGTGTGCAAAAATATTGATATATTGTGATACTAAATTTGGTGTTACAGTATCAGTATTGTGATCTGCTGTATTGAGATCGCCAAGAGTATTTTTGATATCTTTTTGCAATTTTTTTGTGAACGCACGACAATAGTTTGTGTTGCTTATTTAGTGGAAAGACACTTGTTTATGCAGTACATTTGACATATTCACTGTTTTGATGATTAAAATAAATGTATTTCATATTAACTTTGCACAAGTGGTGGTTTAACAAAGAAATAGTGTTGCTAAAATGCATTTGGTTCTTAAAAAACAGCAATATATCACAGAGTATCATGTGCATATATCGATTATCACATGTATTGCCATTTTGTGCTAATATCGTATCGTGAGCCGTGTATCGTATCGAATTGTGAGGGACCCTGCCTTGGTAGTAGTAGAAGTAGTAGGAAGAGCAGAATTTGTATTAGTCTTTCCATTTTGTGTGTGTACGAAGCCCCTCCTCACAAACACAGTGATGGTGCTGCTCTTGACCCTGTTGACTTTAGGCTCAGTTGGAGGCAGGGGTCAGCTCTCGTTGTCGTGCACAGGCCAAGTGCACTTCTCTGGGATGCTCTGCTTACACCCCTGAGGGACCACAGCGTGAGACCGTAGCATGTTGTAGGACAGCCATGACATCCAACCCCCACGTGAAGAATGGAGAGATTACTGTATTCTCTACTGCATTTTTCCACTTCTCTGTCTTGGAAAAATATCTGGATGTTTTTGTGTTACTTTTGGAGGGCTGCTGGGTGCTATGTTGTCACATTACTAAAATAACAGAGAGAGAGAAGAGCCGCTCCAGAGAGAGAGAGAGGAGCTGCTCTAGAGAGAGGAGCTGCTCCAGAGAGAGAGAGGAGCCGCTCCAGAGAGAGAGAGAGGAGCTGCTCCAGAGAGAGAGGAGCCGCTCCAGAGAGAGAGCGAGAGGAGCCACTTCAGACAGAGAGAAGAGCCGCTCCAGAGAGAGCACGTACACACACACTTGTGCACACACACTCTCGTGCACACACACACACACACACACACACACACACACACACACATATGCACCCGTGCACTCATAGGCTAGGGCCTGTTGTAAAAGTCTGCGCTGGGGCCCCAGGGCACTACCATACGCCACTGGCATTGATCTAATTTAAACTCAAAGTTGTAAATGAATATAAACATATACACTGTTCAAATTCCATCTTGTCCAATCACAGTTCTGTCAAAATGACCTGAAAAATGCACTGAATCATAGACACAGACTGAAGCAGGCCTATTTAGAGCCAATTTCCCTCTGCAATCTCAATTAAGCCGCTAAACACTTCCTCCTCGTCTCATTCACTCCACTGGGAGGCCATTGTTTACATTGTGCACGACAATACTGGACTCAGACCGAGCCTTTTCACTTTGCCAGGACCAGTTTGGTGGGAGGTTTGGAGAGGAGAGGCGCGTGTAATTTGATCATCACCAGGATCTAATTGGTTATCAAGGAAACAGCCTCCTGATCTGTTTGAGTAATTGGCAGATTCCTGCAACTTGACCCAGTGGCACCAATTGAAAGAGCTTTGGGTCTGTGATTCGTCAGCGCACTCTGGGGCAGCGGGAGAGACAGTCGGGCCAGGTGTTTTCCAGTGTGGTTAAAGAGGAGAGGGGGACGACCAAATGAATGGCTCAATATAGGGACAGGCTTAACACTGGTTCCAATATCTGTATCGGCCGATATCAATATTCACTGCAGATATTTTTTGCACTGATATCTATACTTGATTTTCTATTTTTGTATATATTCAGATGGGGGATACATTTTTTAATTTGTTAGTTTGCAAAAAGGTTTCATCTGGACAAAAACCTTGTCTACCTTGGTCCACTTCTGAAAGAATGAGGGAGTACATGGACTTGTTTTTGGAGATATGCTAAATTGGTATATCAAGTACACCTTTTCTAAAAAAAATAAAATTAAATTAAAAAAAGACAGCTAATACAAGTCTTGCAGTGTAATATTCTAAACTGGAGTATTCACATTTTACTAGATATTCTAATTTTGCAAATCGTGAAATTGACAGTTTTATTATTTAGAATTAGTGAGTCTTTTGTCCGACAGGAACGTTTACCTGCCTTACATGTTTCGGCTACTTCTGTATCTTCCTCAGAACTGTCATGTGATGGTGTAGTGACGTGTTTTGTAGGCTGCTTTACTTGGTTTTGTCAGACAGTAGGGGAAGCTTGTGGATCAGACTCAAGAGCATTTACAGCCAGTGCCTCAGTGCTGCGCACATGGATCTATGGTTACGCACTGGTGTAAACAAGAGCGTTTGTGTCACATGACATGACTGGGGGTGCATTCAGGGGCAGTACGGAGTCACAGACAAATTACTCCTTTGATAAATACTGATGCGGCACCACGTATTAGGACATTTATCTCTCTGTAAATTGGATTAAATGGACGCAGTATAGAGACTCTAGGCTTTATCATGAGGTATAACATGCCCATGTCGACTATCGGCCCATATCGGCAAGATTTAGGTCAATAGCCGATATGTCTCCAAGAGCCCATATTGGCCGATAATATCGGCCAACTGATATATTGGTTGGGTCCTAGTCTAAACTACAGCGTTAGCAATTTCTACATAAAAAGAAGACCCCCTGGAGACACAGGGAGGGCATCTGACACACAAGGACATCTCAGAACATGTTATATTACCTTGAGATCTGCAGCTGTTGTGATTTTTTTGATTGCGACCATGGAAATTCCCAAATATGTGACAAACTTCCTGGCTTGGATTTTGTCGCCGGCCCTCATAGTAGTCTTTCAGTTTCATCTGGGCAATTACTCAGTGTATCTTTGAATCAATAACTTTTATTAGATGGATCAATGCTTTATATTCATCCTTAAATGTTAGCCCTGTATAAAACCACATAAAATGTCTGTGTTTAACTGCCCTGTGCTCAGTCCAGGTTTTAATGCTGTTTTTGGCTGAAGCAGTGCGTTCGGCAGTTACACAGTCTGGGAACACTTTGAATTATTGAAATTTTAAATTCAACTGGTATAGTCTTTGTTTAGACCTGGTTTAGTCCTGAAAAGACCCTGTTTAGTCCTAGTTTTGGTTTGAGCGTGGTTAAGGTGTGGTTCAATGTCATTTTATTCAAAATGATGGTGACCAGTCAGCTCCTTTGTTTCACATATGTCAGTGAAATTAACTAATCTGATTGGATGATCATTTTCGGCCCTGTCTCGAGGTGCGACAGTGGGAGACAGGACCAGACTGATATACCTCTGTATAAAAAATACACCGATACCAGTCTGGATTTGACAGGGAAAAGAGGACGGACATTCTCAGTTCTGCAGTTTTTAATTGGATTATTGTTTGAAAAATGTAAAATTCTATCATTTATGTTATAGTTAAAGTATCTAGAAAAAATCAAATGTCTCTTGTAAATACAGGTTTAGACCCACCAAAAAAAACAAAACAACCTTAACAAAACTTAGACTTGATGTGGTCCGATGGCTTCTCTGGTTCTAAATCCCTGTAGTTTGTCCTTAATGCTAAAGTTTGAGTATCACATTTACAGGGCGAGCTGCTCCAGTGATGACACAGCTGCTGTAATGATCTGTGTGGACGAGAGCACTTCTAAATTACACTATTAAACTACTGCAAAGTGGAGAAGTGCAACTTTAAACCTACCACTGGAGGAACAACAAGATGGATTCTTCTAGAGTTGGCTTCACAATTTATGTCTAAGGAAACCAATACCTCATGTTACATTATGCTGTCTAATATTGTAATGTTTTTAAAAGGAATATTTCAGAAGACACATATACCCACAATGGGCAAACACATTTCAGAGCATGTTATTACAGATGCAAACTACAGGGTTAGCAGTTTTTATGCACAATAAGAACATTTTGTTGTTTGTGGAGAAAATTACAGCACTTCAAATACTGCAGTTTGCAATTTGCTAATGGTGTCCGTTTAAATAATGATTTAATCATGCATTCTAATTTACAAAAGTAAATCTCATTTTTTGATAGGATTCTTAAATGACAGCATAGCAACATACAATCATATGCTTTACATACATTCAAATATCAAGGGGTTATTCATGAATCTACAAACCAGGAAGTCTAGTGAGTAGTGTTGTGGAATTCTGCTTTGCCCCTGAAAGTTGCACGACAGAACTGGATCAGTTTTTTAATATGTTAACTGTGTAAATAAATGGTGGCTTCAGTCCATGAACTTGTATTTTTTAATATCCAGAAATACTGATGGCCAGTCTATAAATATTGGTATTTGACCTAAAACAAATGGATTGGTGCATCCCTCATAATTCTAAAGTGTCTCTCTGTTTTAGGCTTTTGGCTTCATGTGCCGCGTGGCTCTTCAGGCCGAGAAGATGAACCATCACCCTGAGTGGTCCAACGTTTACAACAAGGTCAAACCTCTGCTCCTGTGTCTCCAGTGTACATTCTCACTCCGCACTCTGCTTCATCATCAAATTAAACCAGTCTGGAGACAGTGCTCATTGAGCTCTGGATGAGATTATACATATCCTATGTCCTAACTGTCCTAACTACCTCTACCACCAGTATAAAATGACCTATATCTAATTTAATTTCTTCATATCATGGCATTCATTTGGTTAGACTCCTGCCTGTGAACCACGCAAGAGGCAACACAAACTTCTCCAGTACATTACACAGATGTTGAATTTCCCTGTTTTCAGATGGGTGTGACTGACAGGTGGATTAGCCAATCAGGGGCATGCATGGTCCATCCGTATCAAAACAAATGTGACAGCTTATGAGGAAAAAAGGAGGAAAAAATACACAGGGGACTGATAAACATGGTAGATTTTTGCAGAATCAGTGAGCGAAGCACTAAACTCTGGTCATCTGATCTGAGAGAAATTTTAGTTATGTTCAAAACATTAGGTGACCAATGAGCTCGTTTGTGTCACGTGTGTCACTGAAATAAACAAATCTGATTGGACGATCATGTTTGGATCTGGCTCAAGGCGCAACAGAGAGAGTTGTGACCAGACTGGTATCCCTTTATATAAAAAATACACAGAGATCATGGATTTGATGGACACGTTTGAAAATGCGTTTTAAATGGTCACTTTAAAGTCACGTCCAAGAAACGCTGCACACTACAGAGGAGTGTAGGCGTTTGCTAGCAATGCTCATGTTTTCACCCCTGTGTCGGAGTCTGTGTGATCTGAGTGGGGCCGCAGGCAGCAGCAGCTTCATAAGAAAAGGATTTAGCAGCAACATTCCACTGTTAGCCACTCGCTAACTCTGCGGACTCACGCTAATGCTGGAGATTTGGACAGACCCAAGTGGAGATTTTAGACGAGAGAGAGAGAAAGGGAAGAGGGAGAGGAAGTGAAGAGAGTATGTCGAGAGGGAGGAGAGAAGAACCGAGAGAGAGATGATAGATGATGGGAAGAGGGAGAGAGAGGGGAAGGGAGTTGTAGTGTTGTCACAATACTAAAATGTCAAACTTAATTTCAATACTAAGGAACTGACTTGATACTCAATACCAATTCCGATACCATGGTGATAATTAAAAACACTTTCTTTTTGTGAATTTAAAGGTATAGATATATAGGTTGCTGTTAAAGAGGCACTATGTAACTTTTCACTGGGGGTCTGTCACCTGCTTGTTTCTATGGATATGTCATTGCTCTGCCTGGAATGTTCCACAGTATGACATTAAACAGCTCTACTTTACATTTATTCAATTACAGGTGGTTTTATGGCTCAAAAATACCTAGAAAAACAGACATTCTGACTGTGAGCAGGTTCGCCTCTCCACAGATCTGACCTGTAACTTGGTCGGGTTTGGTCTTCATTATGATAAAAAATAAGAATACCATACTATGAAACATTCCAGACAAAGCACTAACGTCTCCATGGAGAAAAGTATTTGACGGACCCTCCACCAGAAACATTACACTGTGCACCTTTACATGTCTGTCCTAACATGGGACTGTAATCACCGTGTGTGCATAGTCCCTGGAAACAGTTGAAATGTTTTTGTTTATTTTGTTGTTTTAGGTGCAGATCACACTGACCACTCACGACTGCGGAGGCCTGTCCAAGAAAGACATCAAAATGGCCAAATTCATCGACAAAATTACACTTTCAAATTAAGGATTTTTCTTTTGTGAATTTAGACTTTGAAAATGTTCTTTATTTTGTCGTAAATTTGTTTTGTAATCATGTGATTTTTGATCCATTGTAATATTTTGTACAATAAACTTACATATGCGATTGTAGTCTGTTGAGGTGTTTACATGAGCAGGCACCATCGGTCACTAGGGGCACTCTAAAGCTGAAGGCCCACTTAGGATTACTTATGGTTTTAAAGGTATGAGATGTAACTTACAGTATCCTGCAGTAAGTACCATTAGCTGTCATACAATACTTCTATGATTCATTTGTATGTAATAGCTGTCTACTGTGCCTAGTCCTTTTTAGTCATTTTAGTGCAAATTAGGTACATTTGCAACTTTCTAGTTAGTCAAAAAACTGCTATGTGTGCTGCCTTCTATGAGTACTGCAATTTCAAGTACTACGTGACATCACACAGGACTGCCCTGATTACAGCCAGGTGTTTTTTTTTTTACAAACTCCTGGCTGCAAGGGTGGAGTTTGAAGTGCAGGTACCTGTTAGAACAATCACTGTTCCTCAAAAAACATGCATTCTCAATGTGAGCGAAGTCACCTCTCCACAGATCTGACCTGTAACTTGGCCTGTTAACAATATCGTCTGCTTGGAGATAGAAATGTTTAATGCCATACTGTGCTACATTCCAGGCAAAGTAATAACGACTCCATTAGGACAACCACCCAAAAAGTTCCATACTGCATCTTTAACATTTGCTCTGCTCTCATGTCTGTGTGTGGCTTTAACAGGAGCAGAGGATCTTGGCTGTGCGGAGATGGTTGGACATTTACACAGAACGGGAGGGCATCAGGAGCAACATGAAACCAACACTGTGAAGTTTATCATGGAAGAGCTCCACTGAGGTCCTGAGTCCTGTCTCTAAAGTCTTTGGAGGAAAAACAGCTCGTAATGTGGAGTTATGGCCCTGGTTTGGGACAAAACCCAAACTTAAGCCAAAAATCCTCTGTGAGTCTTATAAAACTGTTACTCGATCATGTCCAGAGTTTTCCCATGAAGCTGCTGGAGATCTGTTTAAAGGAGACATATTATGTGTGAGCTTTCAAGGTGCACGGTGTAACTTCTGGTCGAGGGTCCATCACCTACTTGTTTCCATGGAGATATTAATGTTTTGCAGTATGGAAATAAACTTGTAATCACAATGGAGACACCTGTAACTGAGATATTTTTAATGCCCTACTGTAGAACATTCCTGGCAAAGAAACATCTCCATGGAGACAAGCAAGTAAAGGACCCTCCATTTTAGACGTTACACAGTGCACCTTTAAAATATGTTAAAATGCTGTTACCTCTTCAAAAACATGAAATTATCCAAATGATTCCAGTGAAGGTGTATGAAGTTTAAAAACACAGTGGAGCACTTCCTGTATTACCACATGACATCAGAAGGTGGAACAGAGTGTTTTGCATTTGAGAGAAAAACTCCAAAATGCAGGGTTTGTGTGTTAAACATGTGTGAATGAAACAAAACACAACTCCAGGTCTGTGTGTGATGAGGAAACAACATTAGAACCTGGCTCAGAAAACAGCATAATACAGAGCCTTTGATTAAATCCTGTGTTATGCTTTCTTAGTGAACTCTATTTCCCGGGATGCATTGTGTTTGTTCCTGGGTGGTTCTGAGTGGGAGCACAGAATGGTGAGTTTAAGCCTTTGGGTGAGAAACCTCTCCAAAACAAACTCCCCAAGTCTGAGCACGTCCTCCTCCTCTTTGTGTGAGCCACTGGCCGCTGCTGCCTGTGCCTCCGCTCACAGTTTCTGAACATAATCCTCAAATCACCTCTGTGTGTCAGAACTGTCACATACACACCGCACACCTATGTCATTATAACACACACACACGTAATCAGCCTAATCCGGCGAGTGGGTGTGGGAGGCAAGAGGCACTCTGGTTGGGCAGACATTTTGTGACCTGTTTTTGATGAAGGATAGAAATGATATATGAGAGAAAAGGAGGAGGAGAAGATGTAGGTATGACTGTTTGTTTATGGAGAGGTTAGGTCCAGTGACTCTGGTTTGTTACTGAACTGTCAGCACATTAGATGTTCTCTAACTGATGGTACAAATTGATTAAAGCAGACATTGATTAAAGCACATGACATGTGCTTGTGTCTACTATAGAGTCATCATTTTGGGATGCACCGATCCGACACTGGTACCGGCACCAATACTGAAATTTGCTGGATTTTGTTTGCAAATATCAGTTCTGCCGATATCCTGTCTGGACTTATAAATAGATGTAATACGACTATAGTGGTCATAGTTGGCGCAGCAAATCTCAGGATGTTTGATTTTTTAATTATACAAAGCTATTCTGTGGTTACCTCAAAGATAAATGACAGCTCTATGGCACATTTGCATCAGTTTAGTTTAAAGGAAATAAAATGCTGTTTTCGGTCTCTGCGCTGGTATTATGTGAAATCAGGTATCGGCAGATAATTAAATCTGTAGTATCATAATCGGTATCGGAACTGAAAAAGCTGGTGCATCTCTAGTTCTAATTTATGACTAATTTTGGAGATTTTAAATCACAATATTGATCTATCCATCCATCCATCCATCCATCCATCCATTTTCTTCCGCTTATCCGGGGCCGGGTCGCGGGGGCAACAGTCAAAGCAGGGACTCCCAGACTTCCTTCATCCCAGACACTTCCTCCAGCTCCTCCGGTGGGACCCCAAGGCGTTCCCAGGCCAGCCGAGAGACATAGTCCCTCCAGCGTGTCCTGGGTCTTCCCCGGAGCCTCCTCCCGGTGGGACATGCCCGGAACACCTCCCGAGGGAGGCGTCCAGGAGGCATCTGGAACAGATGCCCAAGCCACCTCAGCTGGCTCCTCTCGACATGGAGGAGCAGCGGCTCTACTCTGTGCCCCTCCCGTGTGACTGAGCTCCTCACCCTATCTCTAAGGGTGCGCCCAGCCACTCTGCGAAGGAAACTCATTTCGGCTGCTTGTATCTGCGATCTTGTCCTTTCGGTCATTACCCAAAGCTCATGACCATAGGTGAGGGTAGGAACGTAGATTGACTGGTAAATTGAGAGTTTTGCTTTTTGGCTCAGCTCCCTCTTCACCACAACGGTCCGGTACAGCGACTGCATCACTGCCGACGCTGCACCAATCCGCCTGTCAATCTCACGCTCCATCCTCCCCTCACTCGTGAACAAGACCCTGAGATACTTGAACTCCTCCACTTGAGGCAAGGACTCTCCACCCACCCGCAAAGGGCAAGCCACCTTTATCCGGTCGAGAACCATGGCCTCGGACTTGGAGGAGCTGATCTTCATCCCAGCCGCTTCGCACTCGGCTGCAAACTGCCCCAGTGCACACTGGAGGTCCCGGTTCAATGAAGCCATCAGAACAACATCATCTGCAAACAGCAGAGATGAGATCCTGTGGTCCCCAAACCGGATCCCCTCCGGCCCCTGACTGCGCCTAGAAATTTTGTCCATAAATACAATGAACAGAACTGGTGACAAAGGGCAGCCCTAGCGGAGTCCAACATGCACCGGAAACAGGTCCGACTTACTACTGGCAATGCGAACACAGCTCCTGCTTCGGTCATACAGGGACCGAACAGCCCTTAACAAAGAGCCCCGGACACCATACTCCCAGAGCACTCCCCACAGGACCCCATGAGGGACACGGTCAAATGCCTTCTCCAGATCCACAAAGCACATGTGGACTGGTTGGGCAAACTCCCATGAACCCTCGAGCACCCGATGGAGAGTATAGAGCTTGTTCAGTGTTCCGCGGCCGGGACGAAAACCACTCTGCTCCTCCTGGATCTGAGGTTCGACCATCAGCCGGATTCTCCTCTCCAGTACCCTGGAATAGACCTTACCGGGGAGGCTGAGGAGTGTGATTCCCTGATAGTTGGAACACACCCTCCGGTCCCCCTTCTTAAACAGAGGGACCACCACCCCGGTCTGCCAGTCCAAAGGCACATCCAGAGACTTAAGATACTCGGGACGGATCTCATCCACCCCCGGAGCCTTGCCACCGAGGAGCTTGCCAACCACCTCAGTGACTTCAGCCAGGGTAATGGACGAGTCCGCCTCCGAGTCCCCAGCCCCTTCTTCCTCCTCAGAAGACGTGATGGTGGGGTTGAGGAGATCCTCAAAGTATTCCTTCCACCGTCCGACAACATCCCCAGTCGAGCTCAACAGCTCTCCACTCGCACTGTAAACAGTGTTGGTGAAGCACTGCTTCCCCCTCCTGAGGCGCCGGACAGTTTGCCAGAATTTCCTTGAGGCCGTCCGATAGTCCTCCTCCATGGCCTCTCCGAACTCCTCCCAGCCCAGAGTTTTTGCCTTTGCGAACGCCTGGGCTGCAGCACGCTTGGCCTGCCGGTACCTGTCAGCTGCCTCTGGAGTCCCAAGAGCCAGCAAGGCCCGATAAGACTCCTTCTTCAGCCTGACAGCATCCCTTACTTCCGGTGTCCACCACCGGGTTCGGGGATTGCCGCCGCGACAGGCACCACTGACCTTACGACCACAGCTACGAGCAGCTGCATTGACAATAGAGGCCGAGAACAGAGCCCACTCGGACTCCATGTCCCCAGCCTCCCCCGGAATCTAGGAGAAGCTGTCCCGGAGGTGTGAGTTGAAAGTCCCCCTGATAGAGGGCTCTGCCAGACATTCCCAACAGACCTTCATTATACGCTTGGGCCTGCCAGGTCTTTCCGGCTTCCTCCCCCGCCAGCGAACCCAACTCACAACCAGGTGGTGATCAGTTGACAGCTCTGCCCCTCTCTTCACCTGAGTGTCCAAGACACGCGGCTGGAGGTCAGATGACACGACAACAAAGTCGATCATCGACCTCCGGCCTAGAGTGTCCTGGTGCCACGTGCACTGATGGACACCCTTGTGCTCGAACATGGTGTTCGTTATGGACAAACCGTGGCTAGCACAGAAGTCCAGTAACAGAACACCGCTCGGGTTCAGATCAGGAAGGCCGTTCCTCCCAATCACCCCTCTCCAGGCATCACTGTCGTTGCCCACATGGGCATTGAAGTCCCCCAGTAGAACAACGGAGTCCCCGGTCGGTGCACTGTCCAGTACCCCTCCCAGAGACTCCAAGAAGGCTGGGTACTCTGCACTGCTGCTCGGCCCGTAGGCCGACACAACAGTAAGAGACCTGTCCCCGACCCGAAGGCGCAGGTACGCGACCCTCTCGTTCACCGGGGTGAACTCCAACACACAGCGGCTGAGCTGTGGGGCAATGAGCAGGCCCACACCAGCCCGCCGCCGCTCCCCGCGCGCAACGCCAGAGAAATGGAGAGTCCAGCCCCCCTCAAGGAGTTGGGTTCCAGAGCCCAAGCTGTGCGTGGAGGTGAGGCCAACTATATCTAGTTGGTAACGCTCAACCTCCTGCACGAGCTCGGGCTCCTTCCCCCCCAGCAAGGTGACATTCCATGTCCCCAGAGCCAGTGTCCATGTCCGGAGATCCAGTCGTCGAGGCCCCTGCCTTCGACTGCTGCCCAGATCTCTCTGCACCGGCCCCCTATGGATCCTCCCGCAGGTGGTGGGTCCACGGGAGGACGACCCCACGTCGCTCCTTTGGGCTGTGCCCGGCTGGGCCCCGTGGGGGAAGGCCCGGCCACCAGACGCTCGCCGTCGAGCTCCCACCCCAGGCCTGGCTCCAGGGTGGGGCCCCGGTAACGCCAATCCGGGCGACGCAACTGGCCTCGGTGTATTTGTCATCATAGGGGCTTCTGAACCGCACTTAGTCTGACCTGTCCCCCAGGACCTGTTTGCCTTGGGTGACACTACCAGGGGCATGAACAACATAGCTCCCAGGATCATTCAGGCACTCAAACCCCTCCACCACGTTAAGGTGGCAGTTCAAGGAGGGGGGGTGAAGATTGATCTAAAAGTTAATAAAAGAAAAAGTTCACCGACTTCCGTGTTAGAAAAGTGCATCCTAACTAGAGCATCCTAATTATCCACCGGGATGCGTTTATAAGAGCTTTTCACAATTCTCAGACCAGAGCAGAGGTTTGCTGTGACAATAAAGCTAACAACAACATGCTAACATGCATTTCCTAATTGCCGGGCAATAAATCGCTTTATAATTAGTCAGACAGTACATATCTGATTTCAAGAGCTGCTTATACAATATATCTGTACTGGGGCAAGACCCATTTTGCTCAGATACATGGGGAAAACCTGGTCTTTAGGAAAGCAGATTCTGTATTTTATGATTATTATTTTTAATTATTAAACCTGATTTACAATAAAACACTTAATAAAATAAATGCTTGATGCTAGTTTAATGCCAGTTTGTGAAACAGTCCAGGCAAACCAATAACTCCATGGTGATAAGCAGGTGGCATTCTCGGCACCTGGGAAGTTGCACAGTACACTTTTAACATTTGTCTTTTGTATGCACAGAAATTATAATTCTGCATTATTTTAACCTGTTATAATACAGTTAGGTAGAAGTTATAATACAGAAAATATCAAGTAATTATTGCATGTTTAACCTAAACTACTTGAAGGCCGATTAACCCATTAAGTACAATCTTCTAGGGTTGTCAAAAGTATCGAAAATCAGATACTATCAGATACAGTTGTGAAATTTGCGTATCATGACCGCACTACCACCTTCAAAACTCTACAAACAAAATGCAAATAGGATTGTGACAGTGCAGGTCTGAAGTGGGTCATCCTCACAGCCTCGTCAACACTTCCTCACACAAAAGCTCAGAGTCAATATTTAGCAGAGATAAAACATGACCTTTGAACCTTTGGGCGGAAACGAATCACTGTGTCACCGCTCAGACCCGTTCAGACTGTACAGAGGAGGGACATAGAGACCAAATAGAAAATATCATCTGATTTATAGCTTTTATCAGTTTTAACACGAATAGAGTTTAGAATAGGATAATATATTAATCTGGAATTCCTGTCAAATCCACACTCATTTCTGTGTATTTTAATAAAGAGGAATACCAGTTTGATCACCACTTCCTCCGTCACACCTCGAGCCAGAACCAAATGCGATCATCCAATCAGATTTGTTCATTTCAGTGACACGTCTGAAACGAAAGAGCGCATTGTTCACGCATCATTTACGAATAAAACCACGTTCAGATTAAAGGGCCCATATCATGTTATTTTCTGATTTCTGTTCTAATGTTTCCTCATCACACACACACCTGGAGTTGTGTTTTGTTTCAAACATGTTTAACACACAAACCCTGCAGATTTAGTTCTTTTCTCAAACAGAAAATGCTCCTTTCCACCTTGTGATGTCATGTGGTGATACAGGAAGTGTTCCACTGTGTTTTTAAACTCCTTTTCATTAACTACAATCATTTTCATCATTTCAGCTTGGGATTTGCCGATCTCTAGTGACCAAAGGTAAAAGGAGCTGTTAACTTGAAAACTACCACTTCTTGACATCACAAGGTGTAACAGAGCATTTTGAGCTTTGGAGATGTAGACAGACTAATAATGCAAGTGTGACAACCAGCAGAGGAACCCAAGAGCAGACAGAAGTCAATGGGGAATCGGTAGGCATTTATTACAGAAATAAACTTCCAGGAATATTGCAGGTCAGGGCAGAACGGAACAGGACACTGGAGCAGGTTGGCGAAGGAGATGGGAGTGGACTAGGAGACTGGAGTGGATCAGCGCTGGAGACTGGAGCAGGTGACTGGAGCACGGCAATCTGAGGCAGATAGACAGAGAGGTAAGCAATGCGAAAACAGGTAGGTAAAACAAAAGTAGCTGGAACGTAGCATTGACTAAAGGAGTTCTACGATCTGGCAGCGCTGAGCTGGTGAGAGTGGTTCTGAAAACCCCTGTTGATTACAGAGTGGGCCCAGCTGAGTTCGGCTCCAGCACACCTGTCTCCACTCCTGAAACACAAAAGGGGAGGGGAAGGAGGTGGCCACTCAAGGAGTGGCAGATGATGTCAGAGGAGCTTGAGGGGGTGTGACAGCAAGTTTACTCAAATACGTGTAAATGAACCAAAACACAACTCCAGGTGTGTTTTTGAGGAGGTAACAACATTATAATATGACTTAAAACTTACAACAGTCAATTATGTGTCATACAGGACCTATAAAGGTGCACTGTGTAACTTTTCAGGTTGGGGGTCCACTGGAGATGCTATTGCTTTGCCTGTAATGTTCCACAGTATGATATTAAACTATAAGATGCATTTATTAAATTACAGGTGCTCCAAAATACCTTTAAAACATCCACTCTGACTGTGAGCGGGGTCGCCTCTTGACAGAGCTCACCTGTAAATTGGCCTGGTGGCGTCTCCTCCTTGTTTTTAGGAGATTGAAAAGTGAAATCATACTTTGGAATACTGGAGGAAAAGCATCTCCATGGAGACAAGTAAGTGGCGGGCTTTCTACCAGGAAAGTTACAGAGTGCACCTTTAAGCTCCCGTTTATTTGTTTTTTTCCTCGTGTTAGCCTCGGTCTCCACACACCCATGGGCTCTGCGTGACTCTTCTGTTGGGACTTGTTGTGAATGAAGTTTGAAGAAGAGACATATTTTAAAGGTGAGGTTTTCTGGAGCGGTTTAGACAAGCTGCACGTGTGGGACTGTGAGCGTAGGAACCACTATCCACACTTATTTTTAGATTCCGAGGATTTGGCACGTTTGAAGGAGCCGCAACTGATTTGTACCGCCTTAAAAACCTGAAAAACACAAGTAGTTCATTTGAAACAGTTTGCAGTGGTCCAAAGTTCTTCCTCACTTACCTTATACGTTCAGAGCATCCTGATTATTCACCACAATGAGTTTATAAGAGCTTTTCTCAACTTTCAGAGACCAGAGTGGAGTTTTGTATTTGGCGCAGATTTTGAGATATTCAAAAGTAATGATTTTGGTACAGATTTGAGCTGAATCAATGTATTTTTTTCAGCTGTTTTTATTTGTATATTTGAATGTGAAAAATAAACCCTCATCCTTTTCTACAGGTCTCATAAAATACCTTTACTTTTCAGTCCTGTTCTAAAATGTAGGTGAGCAGAAAGTACAGGTACCTGCTCTTAAATGTAATGAAGTTAAAGTAAAAAAAATATCGACTTAAAAACGTACTGAAGTAAAGTACAGATACATTTATTCTTAAGTAGAGTACATTACTACTTTTACTTTGCTAAATTCAACCATTGATTTTAGATACATACAGAACAATCAAATATGAAGCAAGATATATGGAATTACATAACAAATATTTCTTTTACAGAAACATGTCCCCTGCACATAAAGGACAAGTCTACTTATGTACCAACACAGCCCAAAGTGTGATGAAATCAGAAATATTATAAAGGGACATGGGACATCATAGGTGGTGGAAGAACTACATGATTTTGTTATGTAAGTAAAAGTACAGATACTGGAGCTAAAAATGTACCACATGAACAAATCTACTTAAGTGACAGCCTACTTGTATTTAAAATGTAGTATTTATGCAGATTTTGAGATGTAAAGCTTTAAATATAGTGATAATGATAAAGATTTGTGCTGAAACAATTTTAGTAATTGTTTTTTTCTATCAGTTTTTATTTGTATATATATGTGTGTGTGTGTGTGTGTGTGTATATATATATATATATATATATATATATATTTTTTTTTTTTTTTATTTTTTTTTTATTTTTGGCTCAGACTATGAATGTGTTCAAAATAACCCCCTCAGTCTTTTCAGCAGATGTCACACTATAATATAAAAATACTTTTACTTTTCAGTCCTCTTCAGAAATGTAGTAGAAAGTAAAGATACATGCAGATACTTCAATATTTTATTTAAGCAGAGTACTTATTTTTACTTCATTACATTCCACCACTGGACATAATACACAGTGATCCACAGTTAAGGAGTGTGTTTCCTGATCATCCTGTCTTTAGTTTTAAATGAGCCCCTGCCCTTAAGGACCAGCCCCTGTCCTAAAGGACCAGCTCCTTCCCTTAAAGACCAGCCCCTGCATTTAAGGACCAGCTCCTGTGCTAAAGGACCAGCTCCTTCCCTTAAGGACCAGCTCCTTCCCTTAAGGACCAGCCCCTGTCCTAACAGACCAGCTCCTTCCCTTAAGGACCAGCTCCTGCCCTTAAGAACCAACCCCTGCCCTTAAGGACTAACCCCTGCCCTTAAGTGCCAGCCCCTGTCCTAAAGGACCAGCTCCTGCCCTTAAGGACCAACCCCTGCCCTTAAGGACCAGCCTTAAGGACCAGCTCCTGCCCTAAGGACAAGCTCCTGGCCATAAGGACTAGCCCCTGCCCATAAGGACCAGCCCCTGCCCTTAAGGACCAGCCCCTACCCTTAAGGACTAGCTCCTGCCCTTAAGAACAAGCCTCTGCCCTTAAGGACCAGCTCCTGCCCTTAAAGACCAGCCTCTGCCCTTAAGAACCATGCCCTGCCCTTAAGGACTAGCTCCTGCCCCTCCCGACTTTGTTCAAGGATTAATTTGAAAGGATAAGCAAACTGCAACACTTGCTTTGTGTTTTTTTTTTTTTTTTTTTTGGTTTGCCGTCAGAACCATAGACTGTGTATATAAATATAAATGATGCTCCAATTCACTTTGTATTGAAAAAAATGTTGCCCCTCTCTGTAACTGCTGCTGTCAGACTCGTCTTAAAATGTTTGTATTAACCCGCTCTACATGACACTGGTGTTTTTATTTCACCATTTTATCTCTAAATCAATTCCTATTCCTAACATGGAACCCAAATTTACTTCTATAACTGCTAGCCTTGATGAGCTTCATTTCACTGGAGCTCAACATTATGGGTCTAATTTGGTGACTTTTCTACATTTACTGCCTAAACTTTGTATTGATACTTTGAGTGGCATCACTCTGGGGGTGTTCTACATGTATCTCTATGGTGGAATGTTCAGCAGTTACCATGAGACACAATGCAAACATTAGCGAACACAACAAAAACGTTATTTAGATACTCAAGAAACATTCAAAATGGATTTTGGTCAGATTGTGTTCAAATAAAGCTCTGATTAAAGAACTTCAGACAGAGTAGTGCTTATAGTTAACATCACAACCATACAGAATGTTCATGACATCAGCTGCAAAGTATCAATATTGTGTATATATTATTTTTTTATAATATTGTAAATAATGTAAATATAATGTTGGTGCATATCTGAAGTTATGCTCTTGTCCATGCTGCATTAAAGCTGCATTGTGTAACTTTCCTGGTGGAGGATCCGTCAAATGCTTTTCTCCATGGAGACGTTATTGCTTTGTCTGGAATGTTTCACAGTATGGCATTAAACCTTTCTATCTTCATGGAGACCAAACCAGACAAAGCTACAGGTCAGATCTGTGGAGAGGCGACCCCGCTCACAGTCAGAATGTCTGTTTTTCTAGAGATTTATGAGCTATAAAACCACCTGTAATTGAGTAAATGTAAAGTAGAGCTGTTTAATGTCACACTGTGCTAATTGGTGTGTATGTTTTTATCCTTATTAGCCAAGATGCAATAAAGGCTGTTGAACTTTTCTAAATAGATTGCGTGCATTGGTTTTTTTCTTGTCTGTATTTCACAAAATTGACTCTTAAGCCATGTTAGAATGTTGTTACCTCCTCAAAAACAGACCTGGAGTTGTGTTTCGTTTCATTCAGACATGTTTGAGTAACACTTTATTATTAGTCTGTCTACATCTCCAAAGCTCAAAATGCTCTGTTCCACCTTGTGATGTCATGAAGTGTTTTCAAGTGAACAGCTCCTTTTACCTTTAGTTCAGTAGAGATTAGTAATTCCAGATCTGAATGCAGTTTAATGCAGCTCTATGCTCGAGCACAGACACGCCCACTCCCACTCCTATTGGTCAGCCTCTGTCAGGCTCTGAGTGAGTGACAGGTGGGGTTAACCAGTCACAGTCAAGTGCTGAAGAGTTTTCTGATTTTTTGCATTGAAAGACAGACTCAATAAATACAAAATGTTTGTACAACTCGACCTTGAGGACTAAGCAAAAAACAAATATAATCCAGCCCTGTACAGAGCAGTTGTAAGTGTCTGGAATACAGGAGAATAAAGATTACACAAACACACATGAATCACTCCAAATGCAAACTTCAGAGGGTCAACGAGAAAGAAACAACTACAACATGGTTAAAAGTTCTTATCGTTCACTTGAGCAGAATCATTCCACATGCATGGCTCACTCAGTTTCCTAGTGTTAACTGAAGTCTCTTTTTATCAAACCTCCGCCCGATCGATACAGTATCTGCTCTGTAACACCTGGAAGAGCCCATATCTCCAACCAACACCATCACACAGATATGAGACGGAGAGAGAGGGGGAGGAGAGAGGGAGGGAAAGAGATAGAAAAGAGAGGGGGAGAGAGGGAGGGGAGAGAAGAGGAGAAGAGAGTAACACCTGCAAAAGCCCATATCTCCAACCAACACCACCACACAGATATGAGACGGAAAGGGGGAGGAGAGAGGGAGGGAAAGAGAGATAAAGAGGAGAGGAGGTGAGGGAGAGAGAAGGAGAGGGACACATGAGAGAGTCCAGATCTCCAACCAACACCATCACACAGATATGAGACGGAGAGACAGGAGAGGAGGGGAGAGAGAGAGAGAGAGATAGAGAGAAGAGGAGAAAGAGGAGCGGGAGAGGGGTGTGACACCTGCAAAAGCCCATATCTCCAACCAACACTATCACACAGATATGAGACAGAGAGGAGGAGGAGAGAGGGAGGAAAAGAGAGACAGAGGGGAGAGGAAGGAGAGACGGGAGAGAGGTAGAGAGGGAGAGGAGAGGAAGAGGGGAGTGACATATGTGAGAGCCCATATCTCCAACCAACACCGTCACACAGATATGAGACGGAGAGGGGGAGAGAGAAAGGGGGAAAAGAGAGTGAGAAAGGATGGGAGAGAGAAAGGGAGGGAGAGAGGGGGTGGGGTGAGAGAGAATGGGAGGTAGAGTGAGAGAGAACGGGAGGGAATGAGAGAGGTAGGGAGAGAGAAAAAAGAAAGGGAGAAAAAAGAAAGGGATGGATTGAGAGAGAAAAAGAGGAATAGATAGGGAAAGAGACAGTGGAAAGAGAGGGGACTGACACCTGTGAGAGCCCATATCTCTAACCAACACCATCGCACAGATATGACCATGGCCCAAGAAAGGGGGGATGGAGAGGGAGGAGAAGGAAGGAGAGAGGGAGTGGTAAAGGAAAATATGTTACAAACAGTGGAAGAGCCTATCTCTGACACTGCTTCTCCACATTCACATGCTGCATTCATGCTGAAGGGTCTTTGCCCAAGGACACAAAAACAGTGTATTGGTTGGAACCTGTTGCCCTTTTGCTGTACTGTAACTGCTGTGTTGCTCTAATTAACACTATAGGAGTTCTTTGTTTATCTTGGCTTATTCTAACATAGTTGGGTTTTTTTTGTTTATGTCCAATTTAGTTTTTCTCATTTGCATTGTTCATATGTTTGCTCATTTGTTTAGTTGTTATTGTTGACCTCAGTGCATGTTTTGTGCTGGTTTGCTGTAGTGTGTGAGTGCAGGTAGACCACAATGCACTGGGGCTTGAGCTTTTCCCCATTCTCATGAGAGGCAGCAGGTATAGGCCTTGCTCATGTGACTTGTTTGTTTTCCTGTAATCAAGAAACAAACCAATGAAAGTGCATTTCTGGATTGGACAAGTTTGCAGTGTGTAAACCACATACGCATGGTGCCAAAAGGGATTGTTTGAGTTTTAAATGAGACCAATTCTGCAAAATGGACTTTTCAGAGCTTTGAACCATGTATGAGCTTTGAACCATGTGAGAGTTGTTTCTTCTCACCACTTAACTCTTTTCCCTCGCATTAATACTAGCTAGACAGGATATCTTGGTGTTTTTATTGTAGTTTTCCCATGTATTTCCCACATGTATCTGTTTTTTTCTGTTTTTGGTTATGTGAAGCACTTTGGTCAGCTGAAGTTGTTTTAAATATGTTATATAAATAAACTTGAATTGAATTGAATTGAATTTACATTCCCGAAGTTGTATTTGGAGTGATTTGTGTATGTTTGAGCGATCTTCACTTATTTTCAAGACTCCATTTTGACAATCAACCCCCATTTTCACCGCCCACTGCTCTGTACTTACTTCTCTTTTATTTTCCTGATCAGTGATCATGTAGAATTTGGCAGGATCTTCTAGTCAAAACAAACTGCTGCTTGCTTGTATTTGTTCATAGTTTGATTAAAAGATTTTAAAACATATCTTTTCTTATAATAAAATAAATCTACAGTTTGACTATCTGCCAGGGCGAGACACACTGGAACAGTCTAAAGGCAGACACAGACCACGGTATGACGTAATCCTGATTAAAATGTGTACCCTCAAGATGACAGGAAACGCTGAAACATTGAAATCAAATAAATAAAAATCATTTCGGAGTCATTCGAGCCTTTCCATAAGCCTCTCTTTCACACTGACGCTGAGGAGCTCTTTGGGGCCTTTCTGAGGGCGCTAAAAAACATCTCCCCCCACACCACAAACTGCTTTTAGTGAAAAACGTGAACAGGATTTTGAACTGAGTGAACTGAGTAAATGTAAAGTGAAATTCTTTGATAAGTGCATGTATGAATGTTAAAGCTGCATTGTGTAACTTTTCCGTTGGGGCTCCGTCGTCGTTTCTATGGATATGTCATTGCTCAGTATGACATTAAACTGCTCCACTTTACATTTATTCAATTACAGGTGGTTTTAGAGCTCAAAAACGCCTATAAAAAGAGGCATTCTGACTGTGAGTGGGGTCGCCTCTCCACAGATCTGACCTGTAACTTGGTCTGGTTTGGTTTCCGTGAAGATATAAAGGCTTAATACCATACTGTAAAACGTCCCAGACAAAGCAATAACATCTCCATGGAAAAAAGCATGCGTCGGACTCTTCACCAGAAATGTTACACAATGCACCTTTACGTACAGATGATTAGCTTTTCTGGGTTTGGTGGAAACTGGTGAATAAATGTGAATAAATGTTGATTTATGGAACTCAGGGGTCCAAATTAAACAGATGTTCAAAGTTGAGGGCCCCAAAGTGGTGGTTATTACATGGATCATTCAGATAGAGCATTTGACAGGTTGGAAACTTAGATCTGTCCCTCAATGCACTGAAATGTTATTAAGGTTATAATAGTAGAATTATATGCTTTAGTTCTAGAGCAGTGGTAGAAAATTAAATCAGCCACAGCACATTTTCAGTTATTAAAGGTCCTATAGTACACAAAATGCACTCTTGTGAACTGTAAGCCATGTTAGAATTTTGTTACCTCGTCAAAAACAGACCTGAAGTTGTGTTTTGTTTCATTCACACATGTTTGAGTAAACCTTTATTATTAGTCTGTCTACATCTCCAAAGCTCAAAATGCTCTTTTCCACCTTGTGATGTCATTGTGTTTTTTGTTTTTTTTTCAAGTCAACAGCTCCTTTTTACCTTTTGTTCAAATGAAATTGGCAACTCCAGGTCTGAAATCATCCAAATGATTCTATTGAAGGTGTATGGAGTTTAAAAATCCTGTATTACCTCATGACATCATAGGGTGGAACAGAGCGTTTTCCGTTTCAGAGAAGAACTCAGCCAAAATCTGCAGGATTTGTGTGTCAAACATGTGTGAATGAAACAAAACACAACTCCAGGTCTGTTTGTGATGAGGAAACTACATTAGAACAGAGATCAGAAAATAGCCTAACATGGGCCCTTTAACGATTTGGTCAAAACACTATTGGTTTTAAGTTTTAACCAAAAAAAGAAGATACAATATTGAATTTCCATGAGAGAAATTACATTTAGTTTGATTTTCTATTACAAAAGATGAAAACAAATTGCCTACTTTTGTCTAGCCTCAAGAATGTACATGAAAAGCTATAGTGCGGTCAGTATTTTTGTATTCTCTCCATAGATCTGATCTGTAACTTGTAACCTGTGGTCACCTTTAGATTAAGATGTTTAATACCATATTGTGGAATGTTCTGGGCAAAGCATCAAAATGTCCAAGGAGACAATAGTGATAGTGTACCCTTCACCAGAAAAGTTCCACAGTGGCCCTTTAGTAACACCATATTAAAGATACGTGTGCTGAACAGAAAGAGCGGTGTGCCGTGCGTCAAATACAAGTCTGTTTTTTTCTGTCTTTATTCAAACAAAGATATTTACGATGAACACAAGAATCACCTCATGGACTGTTACACTTTAAGCATCAACATCGTAATGGTACAAAACATGCGGGGCCAGAGACAGCGCCCCCTGCAGACAGAAGCGTATTATGTACAATACCCGTCCCACTGGGTCAAATGACACTGTGCCGATGAGAGCTGCATAGAGGATGGGTAACAAACGTTGATCTTTATTTATAAAACAAAAACAAAAACAAACAAAAACAATAAGTAAATGTTGACTCTTGGACGGTTTCATGTAAAGAGTTTATGGCAAATGTGCAGCGTGTCACCAGTTTTCCAGTAGCCCCCAAAGCCCAAACTTCACAAGAATTAAACAATTGTACAAAGAAAACGCAACACGTGCTGAGAACATGTCCCTCTGTGATTGGTCAGAATCCTCCCGGTCACGTGACACGGCCTTATTTACATTATAGACATACAGTAGGTTATGTACAATGTAACACGCCTTCATTAGAAATCCACGGCTGGTAAACGCATTAAACCCGCATATTCCACGTCTGTCTCTGTTGGTGGGAAAGTGACTAATCCAGTTTGGTGTGCGTGGCGCGTGTCCGCGTCAGAGGGGCGCACGCCCGGTCAGCTATTGTATTGGCATGCGTTGAGGCTCGTGCCCAGGCTCGTGCCCGGGCTCTGCAGGCCGCTGTAGCTGAACGGAGGGTGCTGTTTGGACTTGAGTCTCAGGGTGGCCAGGCTCGAGTTGCATGTGTCCCTGTACACGCTGTATGGGGACCCCGGGGGGCCGTACGGGCACGCCGATGACGTCATGGCGGAGTTGATGCCGGACGTGCCGATGCCGTTCAGGTTGCTGATGTTGTTGAGTCCCGGCGCGGCCATGGCGGGCACCGCGGAGTGGCCCATCCCGGACGCCATGGTCATAGAGATGGAGTTGGGCGATGCGGAGAACATGGACTGTGACGTCAGCGGGCTCATGGAGTTGAAGAAAGGGAAGTTCTTTGTGGAGAGCGGCGCGGGCGCGAGCCCTTTGTTGGTCCAATTGTTGTAGGTGTACGCGGGGTACATGTCGTCATAGGGCTGCACGAGGCCTCCGAACTGCGGCAGGTAACTGTTCTTACACAGGTCCATCTGCTGGTTCCGCTCGCGCTTCCGCCATTTAGCGCGTCTGTTCTTGAACCACACCTGCACGACAGACACGCACGCGTTTAGCAATAGCACATCACATCATTCAATAATAATAATACTAATACTAATAATAATTATAATAATTATACATATATATATATATATATATATATATATATATATATATATATATATATATATATATATACACATATATTTATTTATTTATTTATTTATTTATTTATTTATTTATTTTTAAGGTTAAAATACAGATGGTGACTCCATTCTACACAGTCTGTAAAACTAATTCATGTGAGCTGTTTGTTCATTAGCAGATACATTTTATTTTGTCTGAAACCGCTGTGCGTAAAGTTTCAGGTGTAGACCTGTGCGCAGTCACTTCAACACGCAGCCTCTGGCCTGTTACGCACAGGCACGCGATTGAACCATCACGAGACTTCACTGTCTCAAGACCGAATGTACAATAATCACATGAAACAACTTTAATGTGCAATAATCACATGCACCATCTTTAATGTGCAATAGTCACATGCACTATCTTTAATGTGCAATAATCACACACTATATTTAAATGGGCAGTAATGATAATGAAAATATATCAGTAACATGGACACATCTCTCCCTGCGCCACTCCTTCATATCGCGTCTGTTTGTTGTGGATGGTGTCAGTCCAGACGCCGAGGTCCGTGTGGGTTTATTCAAAAGAGACGTCAAATTCTCACGCTTCCTGAGTTAACCCCAACAAACAGAAGTTCCCTGAATCTTTTTATTTTGATGTGTAAAAATGATCATTTCGTGCTGCGCTTCTGCGAAAAACTATAGGCACCGAGGAGTCCAGTACATCGGGTACTTTTCTGTAAACGCAGTAAACTGGTTAAGTTGCTAAAGGAAAGTGCGGTAAGCTTCTGCGTCCAAGTTATTTCCCTTGTGGATCAATAAAGTTTATCTCAGTCTATCTCCAACTCCCTTCTGTTCTGATCTGAGTAAATGACGAATACGTGTCACAGGGCGACTGGCCCATACTTTATTAATTTAATTTAAAAATCGTATACTAATCATAAACTATTTAATTACGGTCTAAACTACATAACAAACTCCAAGAGCCAGTCTCCTTGTTTTTACGTGAATTTATATTTCATCCAAAAAAAAGAAAACCTTTTTAATTCATTGTGTGGCCTATGACTTGCAGGATATTCAAGTGCAGGAAAAAGAAAACCAGTGAAAGATCTCTTAATATCTGCGAGTCACTCAGAGCTACTCCAAAAAGATAAATATTGTAGAATTCTCTCCAAATGTACGCACACATTTTTACATTTAGTATGGGCCTCTAAAGCGCTGCTGTTACAAGGCCGCTCGGTCTGCAGGTCTGAGCACGTGCGTGAGGCCCGTGCGTGGGGCCCGTGCATGAGGCTCGTGCGCGCGACCCGTGACACGTGAGACGCGTATAGAGCGGAGCAGGCGCCAGATGCTGAAAGCTAAAACCCGCCGCGATTGTCTGTTTAACTCCGCGACACATTTACGCAAAGCCGAGTCTGCGCGCGCTCCCGTCTCGTGTTCGCCCAGACTCATCGCGCTAAGAGCTCTGCAGTAACCTACATCCGGGGACCTACAGAAGCTTGAAATACTGCAGAATATTATGGAGTATAGTCCTGGTGTAGTCCTGTGCGCGTTCTATCTCCGGTTAGTTTTGGTTTGGTTTGGTTCCTTAAATTTTTGTAGTAGTCTTGTTTTCTTTCCCCTTAAGATCTGGTTTAGTCCCGGTTTGGACCTGGTTTAGTGTAATTTAATTTGGGATTAGTTTTGGTCTGGTTCTGGTTAAGGTTTGACCTGTTTAGTTCTGGTTCACGTTTGGTTTAGTCCTGGTTTAGACCTTGTTCAGTCCTCGCTCACTCCTAGATTATTTACATAATTAGCCATAACTAAATTGATTAGTAATTACTGCGCATGTGTAAATGGTTATCGGGCATTGTAGATTGATCACTTCCGCGCACCACAACAGCGCCACATTAAACCCGGATTAAACCTGGACTACCAGAACTAAACCAGGTCTACATCAGGACTAAACCAGGCTCAAACCTGGACCGGAATGAACGCCGCTGCCCTTAATCACTTCTAATGATTGTCAGGATCCCTTTAGCATTTGTGTTCTCAGTGCGTGGTGCGTTATGTGTGCGCGCGCTCCATCACTGTCCAAAAACAAACAGGTTTTACGCGCGGCCTTGTAGAGTGGATCCCCTAACATGGAGCCGTGTAAATGTTGACGGGTGACTGACAGCGGGATGTTTCTGACATGTCTCTCTTCTTCTCTCAAAGCGGCTTCTCAAAACTGAATCCGGCTCTCTGCGTAATGAAAATGTTACGGGCTACAATCCAGAAGCACGGAAGCATGGGTCAAATGCAGTGGGCGAATTTTCTCACTGTGCCAATTAAGCCATGTGCGTAAAAGTTGTGCCTAAATGTTACCTATTTCCTTGGCTTGTTGAAATGTATTAATTGTATTTATTTTGTGTCTGAATTTGAAGTGAACCTAATATTTAACAAAATTCACGTTACGTTTTAAATTAAGAGAATTGTTTTCTAAAATATTCTTGCTCTTAAACTGCACTTAATTTTAGTCTCGCTTTTGTTTAGTTTTTGCGTCTTGTGCGTCTTGTCATGTAAATTTATAATAATTGTATTTATGTTTAAACTGTTAAATATATTTCTTATTCATATATTAATTATTAAAATGAATTTATTGTGTTAGTATTATTTTTTTGTTATATTTTATAGCGTCCCCCATTCCTCTTACGCTTTGCATTTGAGTTATGTTGTGCTAAAATAATACTAGTATTATGTCTGAATGTGCTCGTGCTCTTACCCGGACTCGTGCCTCGGTAAGGTTGGTCCACACCGCGATCTCCTCGCGCGTGCTCATGTCCGGGTAACGGTTCCGCTGAAAAGTGGCCTCGAGCTCCTGGAGCTGCTGGCTCGTGAAGTGCGTCCTCTGCCGCCGCTGCTTCTTCTTTTTCGGGTCGTCTGCGCCACCGTCATCCGCGCGGAGCTCCACACTGCGCTCTTTATCTGCGCAAACCAGAGAGTAAGTAATGCGCAAAGACGATGCACATGTTATTTATTTGTGTAGTGAGATCAAACATGCGCAAAGAGGCTATAGACAACAACGACCAGAGCTATGTACAAAAAAAGAATACAAACAAAATGGAAAACAAATCCCCAAGAATACAATTTCTTAAAAAATCGTCAACATGAATGAGCAAAAACTTATAAAACTTATCATTAGAATACTTATGATAGCACTCATATCATTATATAGTTACGATACTTCTAATTAAAAACCTAAAACTATAATTAGGTTCATGAGAGAGACACAAAACATAAGACAATACAAAGGCTACAATATCTGAAACGCCAAAAGCTGTAAACAAAACGACAGGCCCAAAAGCTTTGGGTTCAGCCTCGTGGATAATTATCATGTATTCAATATGCGCATATACAAAAGATCAAATCAAATATTAAAGCCAACAGAAAATATTATACAAACACATAATAACGATGTAATCACGTTTATATATAATGATAGCTCTTTTGATCACGCACAACACACAAACCATTTTTATTTTGTACACCGAGATATTTTTGATTTCAAATATGAGATCTGTGTTTTCGCAGGAGTAACGGCGTATTTTAAAGCTATTTTTAATTCACTTTATATATAGGATACGTTACACTATAATGCTGTTGAACGCATCACTGTAAACAACATAACACAACAGGGAATAATGTAAACAACTTACAAGATGTAGCTTCATTTTGGCCTTTAATAATAATAAAAAAAAAATACCACTTTGTTTTTGTTTTCTTTTGTATTTTTTCTTTTTATATTTAGCTTTTAACAATGCTGCACACACACAAAAAAAAAAAAAAGAATACACTTCCAAAACATTTTAAATTCCCACTGTTCCCACGGACACTTAAAAATGCGCGCGCCATAACCTTTGTTTATTTGGAAAAACGTTGCAGCCAATAAATAGTTTTACAGTCGCAACAGACGAAAGCCGACGTCAGTCAGGGCTTCATTTCTCCATCTTTAATTCACGTTTTTATTTGTCAAATATGTCACATTTTCCATGACTTTATTATAACACTTTAATTCATAAGTTACGGGTTTTTACGCACACACACGCACACGCACACACACACACACACACACACACACACACACACACACACACACACACACACACACACAATACAGACATATGTCCATCCAGATTATTGCTGTTAACTAACATTGTGAATAAAATTTGGTTGTGGTGGTAAACAACTGGATTATTATTATTATTATTATTATTATTATTATTATTATTATTATTATTATTATTATTATTATTATTATCCAGTTGTCCTAGTATATATAATAGTTCTTTTGAAGGCACTGCATGTTATTGATTTGTCGATAATCTACAATGTTCCACCTTACGACATTAAATTTATCAATGTCTGTGGAGATGCCACTGGACCAAGTGACAAGTCAGATCTGTGGAGAGGCGTATTTGCTCACAGAAACAACGCATGTTTTTCAATGCAATGCACAAACATACAAGTAAGTAAAAGCAGGAGATACATTTAATCCCGCACTATGGAACCTTCCAGGCAACGCAATGACATCTCCATGGAGACAAGCATGTTACAGACCACACCAGAAATGTTACATAGTGCAGCTTTAACCAAATAATAGCTGTTCATGTTTAAATTGGGTTATGAGACTCAATTTCCACGAGACATGTCACGAGATTTGGTCTATACTAGAACGAGAAAAGACGAGATTTTGATATCAGTCTTAATAAATGAATTGTAGGGTTCAGTTCACAATTTCAATTTCAATTTATTTATTTAACTACAACTTCTCTAGAGAAAGTTCACCCTATTTTTGTCCAGTCCAAATGTAAAATGTAAAATGCGCACAATCTTATGTCAATCTTATCTCGCCTGATCTTGTTTGATCGGTAATAAATAACTGTCCTCGTTCTGGCATTCCCCCAAACGAAATGCTCGCGTCTCAAACACGTCTTCGCTGGTGATTACCCGAAGCAACGTGTCCGTGCGTCGCGATAAAACGCGCTCTGTGTTTTTATCGCTAACTCAAGGGTCAGCACGTGCAAAGGTTAATCCCACGCGAGAATCCTCCTATGGATGTTTGCCAAAAATAAAAGGGATTCCAAACTACACTCCACAATAACGGCTTTGCAAATACAGCCCGTTAACGTCCGCTGTAGTGTTTAGTTTCAGATGGTATAGACTGGCGATGCACGCGAGAAATAAACAAACGTCCACGCGATTTTTTTAAGTCACTGACGAAAACAGCCATCGAGCCACGCCACGGAATTTACATAAAGCGACAGACTTTTGACATTCCCCCATCTGTTTTACGAACTGCCGGAATATTAGACTAATCTGAAGCACAGCTGTAGTGCTGGAAAAAATACTGCATGTTTGTACTGCAGTAAAAGTACAAAATTACACGGCTAAAAATGTACTCAATTGCAAGTAGGCTAAAATTATATTTAACTTTAACTGTAGTGTAAAAATACGCATGAATTAGGCCTATACTACTAAAATCACTGGTTATTTACGCAATTTGGGAGTATTTTTATACAAAACCTGATATATCAAAATGAGTTATGTTGTTTTAAACCACACTTGTAAAAACTTCTGTCTACAGGGTTTGATTGTGAAGTCTGGGCGTGCGTAATTGGCACAAGGAGCGCCCTGCCTGGTAACATGCGCTATGGGAAAGTGTAAAAATGTACAAAGAAAAACATAACGCTATATATGGCCGTTATGTTATTTTAAACGGCATTCCACGTATTCTCTGAGCTCTGGCCAGTCAGAACAGGCGAGGCAGAGCTGTCCCCGTGTTTCAAGGCACAGAATGGAACAGAGACAGACGTGGATTGGGACTATTGATTAAAAATGCAATACAAGTACAACAACAAAGTACAGAAATTACAGTGGGCCTATATATGTTTCAAAATCTACATTACTACTACGAATACCCCAAAATACTACTCGATTACAATATGACGTCAGTATTTGTAATTAGTTACTTTCCAGCCCTGCACACGGCCCTTGAGTGATTGTCTCCCCGCACTTAAACCTTATAAACGTGTCTCCCGCGACCCTGCGCTTTTAGTCGGAGTATATTTATAGCGCCTTTAATGCACTCTCTGACGGGGGGCCAAGCTCGCGCTCTGCCTCTCCGTCTCCTCGCACATTTTTCCCTGACAGACCCGAGCCCGCAGCCAGCGACTGTTTGCTCCGCTCTGTAAACACGAGAAAGAGCAAATGCGTGCGTGAGACCGAGCGAAACCCGGCCGGAAGATTTACTACCACGAGTGTTTGAAAGTCTCGATGTGTGCGTAGCGGAATGACGCACTGGCGAAGGACGTAAACTAATGTAAAATGAGAAATAAACGGTGTACAAAGCGTCAGTTTTAACAAATGGACTTAGGGGATCAGCCGTGGAAGCTATAAACGTGCGTAAACGTGTCAATTACGTGCGTAAAAGAAACCATTAAGCACTACATTAATAACTATGTGTTGCTCCAGTCATTTTCAAGTGTTATAAAAGTTTGATAAATGACAATGACGATATTCAGTGTCTCCAAATGTATTTGATTGACACATTCCTCGTATTAGCTAAAGCTCCAATAGAAGTGTGTTTAGTTTGAATTACGAATGAATCTAAAACTATTGTAAATTGGGCTAAGTGGGCTAAAAAACAGACCTAGCCTCTCTATAATATTTTTAGTTTTCAACTTTGTGTAAGGCTAAACTCATTTTTCTACCAGTGAATATATATTAGTATTAGTTGAAAATAAAGGACACGATAATTAACAACGTAAAGTGCGTAAGTACAAATAACTGAAAACTGGCCAAGACATTTTCTTTTATAAATAATATTGGAAGCATGTGTTGGAAGCATACTGAAGTCTGTGGTGTTATTACTTCACAATCAGTTAGTGAAAATCATGGACAATTGCAATGTGAAGCAACTAAACGTGCGTAATGTGCGTAAACACAGTAATATACACGTTTAAATGGGCATTTATCTCGCAAAGTTAAACGAGAATGTCATGGCGTAAAATTTTCCGTGATAAAGATGAAAAAAATATGACAGTGGGCCCCGCTGTTATGAAAGATGAATATGACACACAGACAAAGCGTGCATAATGGCTTTTTTTTTTTTTTTTTTTTACGTCAAACTCATAACGTATACACGCTTTATAATTATTCGTAAAGAATAATATAATGTCCAAAAATCTCAGACTGTTTTCCCAGCGGTAGACCTATATAACACGTGTTTGCTTTGAGTTGGCTTGTTAATCTGTAACGACAACAAATATGCCTGACTAGCCACGATAAAAACAATAAAACAACCTAAATGTGTCTTGAAATTTCAGACAAAAATATACAAATTTTGCACGCGCGTTTAAATATATTTTGCCTGTGTCTATTTGTCATTCAGGTTCAGCATTCAGGTTCAGATTGGTTCATGTATTTTACCACCTACAAATAATACTCTATGTTGTATTGGCAGGAGCTACAGCTTTATAATAAGGTCTAACAATTTACGTAAAGTATTAGACAATTTACGTAACGTTTCGTGATCCTGCGCAGTGTATTTTTTTTTTTTTTTTTTACCTTCGAGTTTCCGGATTTCAATTTTACGCACACTCACTTGAGCAGACAAAGCAGCTTTATTCCAATACGTTTGGACATATGTTTATTAAATGAACAGACCTACTTTCATTACGCTACATTGGTGTGTTTTACATAATATGATTGACAGAAACGTGAATTGGCGACGTATCAATCTCATGAAAATCGATTCAGTCAAACGCACATTTTGTTAGTCACTATGTTATACTATAATTATCTAACTAAACAGGGTAGTTATGAGTAAAATTGTGCATCATTTTAGTTCACTATTTTCAATTTTGTGCAACGCTAAAGGAAATTATCTTCCGGTGAATATGTATTGGTATTAGTTGAAAACAGAGGACACAAAAATTAACGTAAAATGCGTAAAAACTTGACATTTTCGTGTATAAACAATAAACATGAAAATGTTGGAAGCATAATCAGAATCGATTACTATGTGTGCGTTTCGAAGCTATATGAACGTAAATCTGGTCTGTTCGCGTACCTTGCAGCTCCGTGTCCGAGGACTCACTACTGGAGTGCTCCACGGTGTCGCGCCGGTTGTTCGCGCTCCGACCCAGGTGAAAGTGCCCCATGTCCCGGGCGTGTGAGAGCTGTGGCTGCGGAGGGGGAGGCTGCGAAGGCGGCGGTGGAGCGGCGGAGGGGGCTACTCGGTCCAAATTCATCCCTCCACCAAGCGAAGGGTAAGTGCAAAAGAGCGGAAAAAACGCAAAAAAGTCCCGAGACGCTGCGAAATCATCCGGGTTCCACCAAAAAATCACCACAAAAATCAGGCGACTACTCCGTGAGAATGTAAACAACAAGTCGGCTCCGTGTCTCTCTCTCTGGAAGCGCGTCCGCCGTGTGTGTGTGTGTCCGCCGCGGGAGAAGCCTCAGTCCGCAGTGCGCTAAAAGACACTCTGCTCCTCACTGCCTTTGCCTACGCCCCGCCCACCACAGAGTCACCGAGCAGCAAAACGAACGGCCCAAGTCAAAGGAGACGTCAAAGCGCGCAGGACTCCCAGCTCTGCCGCGAGAGATGGCACCAGGCCAAACCCCAGTTTTAGACACTGGACAAGAAATGAGCTCCAATTTACTTGTAAAACTGTTGTCCAAAGGGTTTGAATCTGAAGTCTAACCGTACATAATTGGCACAGGCAGCGTCCTGTCTGGTAACTGCGCTATAGAAAAGTGTATAAAATGCCAAAACGAAAACATAAAAATGTATTAAAAAATGGCCGTTAAAAGGGCGCATTCTTTATGTTAGTGTGTGGAAAAACTAAACCCATCCAGAACACGTGGCCACAGGATTTGACTATAGCTGCACCAGAACGCACCTAACTGCTGTGCGTAAAAGTTGATTTGAATGTTGGACCGTGCGTCTTTGCTTGGTTTTCCTTTCTATCTCCAGCAAGTATCGCCCAAAAGCGGAGGACATTTTAAACCACATATACCAAGTCATACCCAGAGATATGGATTTTGAACAGAAACAAAATAGTAAAAAAAATTGGGCTAGTTTTTCGGGTTGTATTTTTTACACTGAGGCCTCTCCGTTTTGTCTTGTGAGCTGACTTCTGCAGATGCCGATGTGAGAAGAGGCGCAGACACTACAATTAAAGTTTTCCACCCAAAACCCAGCAGTGAAGACCCGACAAAAGACTTTTCTGACAGTTACTTTGAGCCTAATCCGTGAACCGTTTGAAATAATATGCAACAAATCTCGCCCCTGTGTTTGTGCGTATTCTGCTTAATTAAACCCAGCCTCCCTTAACCCGAACTTTAATCTACGCTTTGAACACGCGATTCTCTGTGAACCTTTAGTCCTCTGGAGCTGGACTCACGGCTGAAAAGCGGCGGTCTGCGCAAGCTCCGAAGGGCCAATTTATTTAGGGATTTTGGAGAGGTTTATCCGGATAACATCTTTGGCCTTGGAGCCTAAGAGCGCACGGACCTCTTCAAGTGCGCTTTCCTTTACGCAGACTCACACGCATAGACCAACACACGCACAAGGACAATGTGGCAGGATTACAATTTATTACAAACTTGGATTTTAATTTTCTTATTTGGTAAAGATTTTGTACTTCGGAGTTGTGCGTATGCGTATTTTTCCACAAGTCTATTTTCCACAAGTCTATATTTCTTTTCAAACAATATTTCTGCAATAATTTTGGCATTTTAAAAGAAACAGTTTGCACAACTTATAGCAGTTAATTTCTAACAGTTTAGATGAATTAGACTAAAAACACGGCGCGCTTCTGTGGAGCCTCTTTCCCGTTGAGATAAATGGCGCATTTTGAAGCGGAGTGAACCCGCGGACCTCTGGGTTTCATACATCACACGGAGAAGATGCGGTCGCTCTGTTTTGACACGTGCTCTGCGTTTGAATGTCTCTACGTTTAAGTCATTATATTCACTACTGCACTGCTCGACAAAAAGAAGCGGCTAAATCAAGATGTTTGGACGCACTGTCAAATCCGGTGTCAACGCGGTTTACGCGCGTCATCTCCACTTTGGCTACTTGCAGTTTTATTTCTGCAAGCGTCATTCGCTTGTGCCATTGGCTATAAGACAATGAAATAAGACGTAGAAATGGATAAATAGACCATTAATACTTTTAATAGTAATAACAAAATAGTTTTGTGTAACCATAAAATAATAAAAGCCACAGTTCTTTTGTGAAATTAATTCATTCAAAGCTATTCTAGTGAAATATATGAAAGAAAACCCAAACGTGTTTTGTATGTCTCGGCCCATCCGCGCGCTCTGCCGCCGTGTCCAGGTGTCCTGACTTGGTTGGACTTAGATAAACACGTCTTTGGCCCAAAGCCGCTGTTTTTGCTACTGTTTCCTTTAAAATAAAACTGCGCACAAAGAGCGCGCTTTGATCCAGGCGCGTGCGCGACACTCTCACTGTGACAAATGAACGATGGCAGCTGATAACACGCACGCGCTTTGTCAATTCAACAGATCGTGTCCAAACCGCAGCGAGAGGGAATATAAAGGAATACAAGGACAGGACTAGTCTTACGCACTGTGTACACGAGTGTTTGTGTTTCTAAACAATACATCGGTCTGGAGTGTCACATTCTTAAGGGCAAATTAAAGAAGATTATAGTTTGAAAAGTTCAGAGTCGATCAATGAATGTCAAGAATATGCAGAATTAGACCATGGTTAACCAGAATAGGAGGAAGGAATGCCAAAAAACACCGTTACCATGGAAATCCGCCATGTTTGGAGCAGTAAGACTCAGATAGGCCTATATTAGCCAAAACGACGTTAAAGAGTCAACAAAAGCGCGGTGGACCAAACCGATATTGGGTTAGGTCACTCCTGGTAAACACATCCATCACTCCACAGAAAACATTTGAATGAATGTTTAGTAAGTAGCATCTTCAAATCTCCACTGGTTTAACATTAGGCTCACTGAAACGTCTATGAGGTGGGACGTCAACATAAATAACTTTTCTTAAACGTGTAAATTTAACTCTTGCGCAAAACAAATAAAATATTCGCCATATGCACAAAAAAAAAACGTGCGCCACTGTTTGGAGCGGGTGGATCTATGGGATACTGAGGAAAAGTATAACGCCGAATGTTGCGGACCAAAAATACAAAGTTAGGCGCATCAGTAATAAGATACAAAAGGAAAAAGTACATTCTTGTAAAAAACTGATAATCTTTAGTGTCTTTAGTAATATTTGGTCACTTCTTTTCAAGTCACCCATGTGTACATCATATTAGCCTGTGATTGCGCGTCTTTGTGTGTGTGACCTCGGGTGAATGAGCATTGTCTGTCCAAACTCGGCCTCTCCGTTTGACACATTTCAGGTTAATCCACGCTCTTGTTGTGTCTGGGGCGCTCCCTCTGCACAGATTACGCACATCGGCTCTTTTACGCCGCTTTGGGTGGGATTGTGACAGGGACGGTGGCGCCAGGCAGACTCCCCGGCGCTCGGCTCCGGGCCTGAAACGCGATCAGAGCCGCTCAATCCCCCCGGAGGCCGTTCTTAAGGAGGACCCTCAGAAAACACTTCTGTCCATCCGTTTCACACGCGGGCAGAATGTGAGCACCTCCGTGGCTACGCGAGGAGAGACGGCGCCCGGGACTGAGGAATAAACCGCTACAGGCCTACGAGTTTTAGGCGAGACTACAGGCATATTCCTTGTTGTCTTCTTCTTCTTCTTCTTCTTCTTCTTCTTCTTCTTCTTCTTCTTCTTCTTCTTCTTCTTCTTCTTCTTCTTCTTCTTCTTCTTCTTCTTTCAGTTTAGTCTGTGAGCACACAAGCTTTCATGTGGAAACTACAAAATGATCCACTCTGCACTGAAAGATTAAGTTTTAATATTTCATTTTGTCAACTCACATCCATTGAGTTCTGTGGGACAGAGGAACTTCAACCACTGTTTTCTCAAAACGCATTTCCCCCTCACAGAGACATAAGGATCAGCCCTTAAAGCAGCACATACACACACCAAACATTACAAACTTGTACTTAACAAGATTTTGACCAGACGTACAGAAGGATTTTATATCTAATTTCAAGTCTGATTTATTTATTTACTTTTTAATTCCAATATATGTGGCTAAATTTGAATTTTTAGGCAAATTTTCAGTCAGATCTAGTTTACTCAAATACTAAATAAGAATCCAAAATGCCCTGTGTTTATAGGCCTTTATATTTTTAGTATATATGTCAACAAAATAAGCAAGACATTTAAACCTGGGTCTTTTCATGTTTCTGTTTTTTATGTTGCAAAATGTGTCAAAATTTTAAATAAAAACGTGAAAAACTTGTAATACATTTTGTTCTTACATCTTTGTGAGTAAACTACAGCATACGTTTCGAAATATCTCTAAATTTAAGTTTTTTTCCTGTTCACCTGCAGACTGTCACCTAAATGAATTAACAACCAAGATGAAATGTGAAATGGCTAAACAGCGAACAGAGGACTTCACCAATCTGCAATTTTAGCTGTGGATGTTGCAAAAAATGGGGGCAGCGTCAAACTATTTTAGCCCAATCAGTAGAAAAATACACGGGATTTTGCAGTTTAAACTCTCCAACATTTATGACAAAAATGAATAAAATGCCGTGACTACTCAAAATATGAAAACATTTGGAGTTACAATTTATAAAAAAAAAAACCTAATTTTAACACTACGCACAGCTGTGTCTTAGGTTAGAAAATCCAAAACTGCAAGCTAGATTTTCTCAAGGTACGTTTTAAATCATTCCAGTTCTTCTTCAAAGGTTCCGTTCGAGTTGGCCACATGTGCTAATAACTCACTTGAACAGGCCATTGGCTAAAACTGTATAATTGAGACAGAAATTCCATGGCCCCTTCAGTTCCGCTGCTCTAAAGCGCTTTCACATTTGGCCTCTTCTGTTTTTGGCTTTTTCCTCTAAATATTTGAACCACAACCATCGTCCAAGTCAAGCGGCTCCAACCAAAGTCTTATTTTCTAAACAAACCCGTTTTTTACCTCCCACGTGGCCTCCGGATGCGCTGGTAACGTGCTCATTAGGCCTATAGCTGCGTGTTGCTCTATAGAAACGCAGCCTGTATAAGTGATCGTGCGTCATACGTAAAAGTCACGCTCCAAGTGGAAATAGTTAAATGGCAAATGTCTTGAAAGGCACAGTATGTTTTTTTTTTTATCCACTAAAAGCATGTTTTTTCATTTTGGTTATGTTTATTGAAAAAAAAAAAGCAAACAAACAAAAAAAACAACAACAATGCGTCCTTATTGCGAGCGGGCTTGCATCTCCACAAACCTGACTCTTATTAGGCCTGGAGGAGTGCTGTCACCTGCTTGTCTATAGAAATGTTGTTCTCTTGGCTATAATATTCTAAAGTATGGCATAAAATCTATCAACATGGAGAATGTTTCGCAGTATGAATTAACTTCCTGTTTCCATGGAATCATACAGGCGACATGCCACCTCGAGAAAGTTACATAGTGTAGCATTAAATCATTTCAAACATACTAGAACACATCCATATCAGCTATTCTTATTCTTCATAAGTATTTATGAAATTGATTATTATATAAATTTGAGGACTGCAACACAAAATTCAGAATCCATGTTTGAATTTTCAGTCAAATAATAGACTCACATCATTTGTTACGGATTTTCCCCCACAGTCTCAGCTACATGCTTTTTCTGTTTTCACAAAACTTCTCATTTCATGATCTTCTGACTTGATTAAACTTGATATAAAAGTGTAGATGTGCAGAGAGACTTGAGGTGATCGTACACAAACCCACAGGACTTCTGAGCTGCGTGGCATATACAAAGCAGCCAGTGGTGTAGCGCCAAATTCTAGACCTTAGGTACAAATCATCTTAATGGGCCCACACTACATGTTGTCTAATGAAAAATGCATATTAGAAGACTTTGTGAGTGGCCCCTCCTTGCATTGGGCCCTGAGTAAACAGTACCTTTTATTCCCTCAGTTCTACACCCCTGACATCAGCTCTACAACTGAGCCGCAGAACACGGCTAAAGGACTATTCTTTACCGCATATGTTTAATTATGAATCAGTTTTACACAGTACTTTCTGGACACTCAAAGATGCTTTACAGCACATAAAAGGTTCATATGTTTACAAAAAAGAGTCGAACGTTAAACTTAGAAGAAGTATATTTTGTAAATTAGATGATCCTATAGTTTAAATGGGGCCCATAACAATTGATAACACAGAGTTTACACATTACAGTCACCTTCCTGATTTTTTAAATATCTCTATTTCTTTCTCTTCCACAAATTCACTAAATACATAATAAAGATAAAGATAACTTGTCTTAAATGTGTTTCTTCAGGTGCATTGTGGGACATGTAGTTCTGGAATGGTGGATTTGGTTGCTCTCAGAATAATGTGCCTATAATCCAAAAAATGTCCGCCTGCTCACAGCTCCACAAGTCTGTGAGCGAGGAGGACCATGGACTAAACCAGGACTAAACCAGGACTGAACCATGACCAAAGACTAAACAAGGACTAAACTAGGACCAAGGACTAAACGAGGACCAGGGCTAAACCAAGACTGAACTAGGACTAGGGATTAACCAGAACTGAACCTGGACCAATATGGGCTGAGCCAGGACTAGCCCAGCGCCAACAACTGAAACCACCTCTAATAAGGACAAGATAATTTAGGACACAGAACTAAGGACCAGGACTCAACCAAATCTAAACCAGTACTAAACCTGGGCTAATCCAGGCCTAAATAAAGACTGAAACAGGTCTAAACAAGGACAAAACGAGGACTAAACCAGGACTGAAACTGGACTAAACCAGGACTCAACCAAAACTAAACCAGAATTAAACCCAGCCTTAAAGCAGGACTAATCGAGAGCTTATCGAGGACAAACTCAGGACTAAACTAGGACTAAACCAGGACTAAACTGTTAATCAGATGTATTGTAGACTGGAGGAGGAGGAGGAGGAGGAGGAGAGGGATGGGAGTGAAACCGGAGACTACGGAAACCCGAGAGGGACATACAGGAGGTGTTGCCGTGGCGATGGTCCACTCTGACCTGATAAAACAGGCCAAAGGACAAAGGAGCGGAGCACTTAGAGATGAGAGCACAAATTAAGCGGTGACCTTCAGAGGGGTCCTAATATGAATGCACGTTAGGAAATGATTCTGAGCTCATTCTTAAAACATGAAGAACATTTATAGCTGTGAGAATTCTAAAGAGCTTCTGTACTGTCTGTGATAAACATGGGGTGACGCCGTGTTGAGTAGTAGTTTTGGAGACTTTCTGAAACTTAACAAGAGACAAAACCAAGACTAAAACAGGGCTAACGTGGAGCTAGACTGAGTAAACCAAGACAAAACTAAACCAGTATTTAACCAGGAATAAACCAGGACTATAGACCAGGAATAAACCAGTACTAAACCTGCACTAAAACAGGGCTAAAGTGGAGATAAACTGAGTTAACCAAGACTAAATCAGGACTAAACCAGGATTATGGAACCAGAACTAAAGCAGGACTTAACCAGGACTAAACCAGGGATGAAACCAAGACTAAACCAGGACTTAATCAGGGCTAAATCAGGGCTAAACCAGGACTAAACTGGGACTACACCAGGACTAAACCAAGATTAAGGAACCAGGACTAAACCAGGATTATGGAACCAGGACTAAACCAGGAACTACACCAGAAACTAAACCAGGATCAGTGATACATTGTTATGGGCCACTGGAAGCATCATTAAGTTAATTTATAAGTTTTGCATATTGTGTCAAAAACTAGCAAAATATAAGACTTATTTCTCTAAGATACAAGGTTAATTCAGAAATATTAAATGAACAATTGAACAATTATACATTTCTGTTTAATATGAAATTTTAGCTCTGCAACAATTTGGCTTGGCGTTTGAAAAAGGACTTTTACGTGAAAAAAACAAAACAAAACAAAAAAAAAAATATTACAGATAGACGATTCATTAAAATACTATAACATCACGAAATAGAATCTCTGTCCGTTCACGCCTGGTTTAGAAGCGGAGGTTTCACATTCTAAATCACACTAAGTCATCAGTATTTGACATGGATTTTGTTTAGGAATTGTCCCAATATTTTTGACTGCTTCTCTTCAATATCCGCATATCGACTTTCATTTTCTTGCTCTTTGGGGATAGGAACTGATCACTGAAACGCGCAGGCATAATTTGATCGGCCTTGCGCGTCTCTGTCTCCGTGCGTAAAACCCGCTCCAACGCCCCCCGTGTATTTTCACCTCTGTCTTTAAGAATCCTGAGTGACTTCCTTCACAATAATTGGATGTAATGAGCGCGTTCACAGCTGTTCTTGGCTTGACATTTCCTCCAAACCAAAAAAAGCGCCCCTCCATTACGGAACATTGTGGAGTGACTTTTACGCACGGCTCGTTCTGGTCCCAAATCGGCTCCAGACCTCAAAAACATGTTGCCTTTAGTTTACAATCGCGCGCTATATTTTTCTCCAAACATAAATCTTTCTTAATGAATCAACCCACGAGCGCGCGCACTGACTTAGCAGCACCAGCACGTGCCCGCGCTCGCCATTTGCATCTCGTTATCCCACGCGATCCGCAGCTTCGTTAATGACCTCATATCTCACACTTCTCACACGAAGGCTGACCCCATAAAAGTGTGCCCGCGTGCGCGCTAACGTGGCAGGCAGGGAGGCAGTGCACGCGGATTACGTCATGTCTGCGTGTCTTAAAAAAAAAGGAGGAAAAGGGACAGAAAAGAGGAGCGCGTGCGTGCGTCTCTCACCTGAATCCACGCAGGACAGCGCGCTCTTGGACAGATTCAGCTCCATCCCACCCGCCTGCAGCACAAACACACGGACACAAAGATTAAACACAAAAATGCACACATTTTATTTTTTTTATTTCATCCTAAGAGATTTTTTTTAAATAAAGGAGAGAGGCGCTGTAGCTGCCATAGAGAACTGACTAGTGCGCAGTGAGAAAAGGCACATGTTCACGTTTGGAAAACTTCAAACGAAACAAAACAAAATCTGTCACCTATTTTGTATTGTGTAGTGTCTGGTGAAAAGGTGAGTGAGTCAAACGTACAGCGGAACACAAATGCATTTCGGAGCAGGTTTAGCTGTGACAGTGTGTGTAGTTTTTGTTTAATCCACGGTCACTTTAAACGCAGTACGTGTTATAAACTGGATTATGATATTACGATCACCTGATGAAGTGTCAGTTAAAGTGTGACGAGTCTGTTAATCTGTTAATCTCAAAGTATATTTGTTTCATTTTTGACTCTTGTAATGTGTTTACTGTTTATTTGTTATTGAACGTTTTAATGTCTATAGTGGTAAATATTGTCTCTTGTCCTGACAGAGACTACAAATGGAACACAGTCATTGGGCTAATTCTCGCATATTTACATTGGATGTTCATGAATTTGTATTGTCCTAATTTTTTATTCCTGAGCTGGAGTTGGTCCTTTAGTCCTGGTTTAGCCCTGGTTCAGTCCTGGTTTAGTTCTTGTTCAGACATTGTTTAGTCTTGGTCTTGTTTAGTCCCAGGTTTGGTTCTGGTCTAGTCCAGTTTTGATGTGGTGAATGCACAAAAGTGAACGCACGCCGAGAGACAAAACTATTTATGTAAAAAATGAAAATAAAAATGTGACTGATTTTTTTTTTTTTTTTTGCAGCTCGTTTCTGTTTTTGCTGTCTGTACATTTCCGTTTTACAACACAATTTCAAATGAGATATAAAATAAACACTCAAATGTATACGTTCTATTTTAATGTTAACATTTTATAAACATTTTTACGCATGGTAAAAATACGTGTACCTCTCGCATCACACGCATGGTCGGAGCGCGTCAGCAGTGCCAAACCTCACGTTAACATGCTCTTGTGATGCTATGACGGAAAATGAAATTTTTTCTGTTTCTGTCTGCGAACTTCAAAACTTTTCTTCATTCAAATTGTCACTGGCACTGTCTATTTTTGTCGTATTCATTATTATTAAACGCCTTTACGCACGAGTCTCCAAACAAAGCCTAAACCTCCGGGCTGCACTCACCGGTTCGTCGCGCGAAAATGACCGAAATCCTTTGCTTAAACTTCAGGCTGAGTCCATCCAGCTCCGTCCGCGGCGCCGGTAAAATCCAGTGCGATTTTAGGATCCGAGTGTCCAAGGCAGCGTGCGTCACCCCAGCGCAGCTCTGTCACGTCGGGTTTCCTTCGCAGCTGGAGCAGAGGAGACGTGCTTTTCTCGTGCGTCGTGACGTCACTGCACCCCACGCGACCTTCTCCGTCCACCACGCGCGCGGCTTTGGTCCCGATCCTGATCAATAACCGATATTTATCATCATCAGCGCGAGGCAGTGACCGATCACGAGGAGAGCGCAGACGGCACCATTACGCACACGTCTCTTGAAATCAACCATTCACCATGAAATCATATTTAACATGATTTGTACAATCTCTTAACATGAATTTGTGTAATTATTATTTGATTCACATTTTATGTATATCTTTATTCACATTTGGATGACATATTTGGCCTAATTACATCCCATGGCACACACAAATTACCAAACAGGCCTGTCATTTCTTTCTAATGTTCTACACTGCATCAAAATGTTCCTTAAAAATGCAATTCAACAACTGTACTCAATATGTTTCCAAATGTAACAGCTCAGTGAATTTAGAACTGCCTTTCTTTGAATCACAGTCAAATCGGCCTGTGTGCTGCTTTGTTGGAGTCGCATGGATTAGTTAAATTGCACTTAATTCTAATCTTATAATTTCCATAAAAATTAATTAAGATACTAAAGGCTCACACGTATTCAATTATAGTTTTTTATGATTAAGTTTAAGGTGTGGCCTAATGCAACATCTGGTGTGATTTGTTTTAACAATAAAATACAATAATTTGTAATTATTACCATAAGTAATAAAGCATTTTTAGATTAAGGCTAACAAACAAACATGAATAACTGTCGCTATCGGACTCTGAGAATTGAAAATGACTGTCCTAATCATTGCTCTGGCAATAATTCTATTCACATTTAATATATTTAATAAATGCGTCTTTATAATTGGCCAGTTCTCAACCCCTGCATTCACCCGCAGCTGCACCCCTGCATTCACCCTCTCTCCAAAGCGCTGCGTCATCAGGTAAATGAAGTAACCGAGACTGCGTACTCAGAATACTCATTTGGAGTACCTGCATTCCGGTACAGTTACAGTTACCAGAACAGTTACTTTTCCAAAATGAAACGAATACATGGCGAAACTTGATCACACAATTTAGGCTTCAAACTGTACAATATTAGAGAGAAAAATAGAAACACAGTTCTTATAGCGTGTGCATGTGTGATTTTTCCTTCTTTAATCAGTGATAGGAAATACATAACAATTATAAAGCTGTTTTTAGTCCTGTGTTGTTTTTATACTATAATTTAAATGCAACTCGATAAAAGTATTTTAAGTATTCAGAATAGCCCTACAGCATTCTGATTGGACCATGTATCAGAATACGTTAAATAATACTAATAATAATATAATATAATACATGCAGGTATACTCAGTATTCTGTAGCTGAATACATTTTCAGAGTATTCTCCCCATCACTGCAGACGCTCGTGTAAAAACTCCACAGCAAAGGCCTTGTCGTGGTGATTGCATTGAAGTCATTGAAGTCCTGTAATTTCATGTACACTTAACGTTATAGATCACATGTAAATTACTTAAGAATTTCAGCAAAACAAAATATAATCTAATGCCAAATAAGAAATTAACGTCGCAGTTTATTGCAAAGACGTGGGTAAAGCGAGAGCGCGCTCGCATGACGCACAGAATCCTATAATTAACAGTATGTCTGAAGAAGAAGAAAACGCATTATAGTTCACGTTTCTCAAATGTTTGTGAAACTACACGAGCACAACGAGTTATAACGTTAAAATTGCTAAACGTAAATAAAAAAAGGAAAGAGAGAAAGAGTATGCAAGCAAAGCAGTATTTTTTTGTCCAAATTGTTAAATAAAAACTGCTCTACAAAATCTACAAAAATAGATTTAAGTGCAGTTCATTTGTTCGACGTAAATAAGCTTCTCTAATGTCTCCCCAAAACCACACAACATTTTTAATTAAGTGCAAAGTTTGTATTTCACATTTACTAAAAAACTTAAAAGAAACTGAAAAACACAATGATTTCATAAACTCCCTTATCCACCATGTCGTAAATGTCCAGCTCTGATTGGACAATGCACAGAAATACAGAATAACACACAAAATGTAGACAAACAATTGGACACAAAAAAGGTTAAAGAGCCCATTTTACACTATTTTCTGATTTGTTCTAATGTTGTTTCCTCATCACAAACACTCCTGGAGTTTTGTTTTGTTTCATTCACTCATGTTTAATACACAAACCCTGCAGATTTAGGCAAACAGAAAACACTCTGTTCCACCTTGTGATGTCATGTGGTAATACAGAAAGTGCTCCACGGTGTTTTCAAACTCCATATATCTTCACTAGAATCATTTGGATGATTTCAGGTCTGGAATTGCCAATCTCTACTGAATAAAAGCTATAAAGGAGCTGTTAACTTGAAAAGTACCGCCTCATAACATCACAAGGTGGAACATTTTGAGCTTTGGAGATGTAGACAATAATAAAGGATTACTCAAACATGTGTGAATGAAACAAAACACAACTTCAGGTCTGTTTGGATGAGATAACAACATTCTAACATGGCTTAAAGCTCACAAGAGTCAAGTTTGTGTAAAATAGGACCTTTAAATGAAAAAAACAACAACAAAAAAACAACAAAAATCATTGCAAACACAGAGATTACAGAATTTTCACTAATGTAATTCTTTTAGATCATTTCTTCTCCCTTCTTGATGTGTCTCTACTTTGAATGCAGACCCGGGTCCACAAATTTTTTAGTTCACACTTTTACACTATAAATGTAAACACACTTATAAAACATTTTTATATTTGCTCTGTTGTATCTGTGTGTGTGTTTTCCCGGCTTAAATAAAGGTTACATAAAAAACCCAATAGGTTACATGAAAAACCCAAGCGTTCTGGGGTAAATCACAAAATGAATACAAGCTCCACGTACGTCAGTCCATTTCCTCTGCATTTGTATCAGATCAGACTTCAGCTCATTCTGCTGTAAAACATGCTGACTGAACAAAACACACTCTTTCATACTGTCATGTTTTTATGACATTTAAATCGTAAATTGTTTTTTTTTTTTTTTGTTTTTAAAGGACCCCATGAGCACTAGCTGGCCCTTGTGTACAGCTAATGGAGATCTTTATAAATAAACAAATAAACAAAAGACACCATTCATATTTAAACAGACAATTTGACTTGACAAAACAAAAATAGATGGTATACATCTATTTTTGTTACTCTCTGTTATTATATTATATTGTGATATTTGAGCTACTGTATCCAAATAATTTCCCTTGTGGATCATTAAAGTTTGTCTAAGTCTAAGTCTAAAGTCTAAATACACTTAACAGGTTTGGACACAACAAGAACAATAATACAAAATATGTAAGCTTCAAAAACACCTTTACACTATATTGTCATTACTGTTAGTTATTTTGAGTTTTTTGGTCAGTTTGGTCTCTTAGCATATAAGCTTTCATGGGGAAATTTCCAAATTATCCATGTATACCCCCCCATAGGGACATAAAGATCAAATCCTTCAAGTAGCACCTGTACACACCAAACTTTACAAATATATTTCAGTACGTTTTGTCAAAATCTTGGACAAGATTACGTACAGAAATATTTTTATGTCCAATACCAAGACTAATTTAATGAAGCGAATTTAGAATTTTTAGGGAAATTTGCTGTCATATCTAGTTTACTCAGATAAGATATCCAAAACCAACTCTGTACACTTTTTACTATCTCATGTGTCAACAAAAAGAACCCAGCATCTTTCATGTTTCTGTTTTGAATGTCCCAAAATGGGTTTTTACACCTAAAATGCTTTATTTTTATATATAAACATGACACGATGAAAAACGTGTAATACATTTTCTTCTTACATTTATGTGAGTAAAGTTGATATGTGTAAATTTCAGATTTGTTCCTATCACCTGCAGAGTCTCACCTTCATTTGATTTAAGCATTTTCATTTCATGTTTGATCACACTGAGCACAGTTCCATCTGCACATTCTGTTTCTAAAAATGACATGTTTACGTCTCCCTGGTCTCCTCTTGGGCCTCGTCAGCCCATTCCAGCTCTCGCCTGTCGTCCTGTGCGGCCTGTGTTTCCACATAATGATCTCGCATGCACGCTCGCCCCTCCCTCGTGCACGCTCCTGCATTAAGTGTAATTATGGCCGGGCAGGTAGGTGCAGAGGCCTAAGTGGTGCCCTCCAGGTGAGGCCAGAGCTGCGGGCCTGCAGGGGGGGGAGGGTGGGGGTGGAGGGGTGGGGTGTCTGGGGAGAGGAGGGAGGGGGAGGGGCCCGTCTGGTGCTCCTCTCCTGGGTGTCCGAGCGCAAACAGTCATCTGACCACAAACCACCGCTGCGCCCAGATAATGCCACGTAATAAGACCTGGGCATAATCACACAGGGCTAATGCTAATGCTAACCGTGGCACTCTATCATGTGATTTTCAGGACAAATATAAACGCAACAATTACAGCTGCATGGGAGATACAGCAAGAAAGAGAGAATACAGCAGGTTTTTATTAGCGTAAAAACGTGAAAAACAGAACTAGTTTAACAGTTTGCAGTGGTCCAAAGTTATTCTTCACTCACCTTGTGCATTCAGAACATCCTAATTATTATTTTTATTCACCAGGATGAGTTTATAAGAGCTTTTCACAACTTTTATAAGCTAGGAAGCTAACAGCAACTAGCATGCAAACGTGCAGCTCCTGATTATCAGATAATACAATGCTTTATAATAGGGGGGCCCACCAAAAGGAGGTCCCAGGGAAGACCCAGGACACACTGGAGGGACTATGTCTCTCGGCTGGCCTGAGAATGTTTTGGGATTCCCCCGGAGTAGCTGGAGGAAGTGTCTGGGGTGAGGGAAGTCTGGGAGTCCCTGCTTAGACTGTTGCCCCCGTGACCCGGCCCCGGATAAGAGGAAGAAAATGGATGGATGAACAACGCTTTATAATAGGATGTAGACAGTGAGAGCTTTTCTCAACTTTCAGAGGCCAAAAAAGCCACAAACACATACTAGCATGCCAATGTGCACTTCCTGAAATGCTTTATAATTAGATGCAGACAGTACGCAGCAGACTTAATTTGACCTCAAAAGCTGCTCATACAATAAATATATCTGTACCGGCAAAGCTTCCTAGTTATTCACCACGGTGAGTTTATAAGACCAGAGTGGTGCTACTGCTAACAACAACTAGCATGCTAACAGCGCATCAAGCTTACTTCCTGGTTCTGGGAAGATAAAACACTCTAATTAAATACACAGTGGACTTATTTTGACCTCAAGCTGCTTATACAATACTTCCATTTTAAAGTTAATTCAGGAAACATTTAAAATAACAACATCTTCTGCAAATGAATGTGGAGTTAGTTTAAAGTGGTACTATTCAGCTATGACTAAGAAAATTATTATTACTGCATTCCACAACTACTTCTTATTGATACTTTGCAGCTGATGCCATCAACGTTCCCTGGGTGTGTGACGCTAACTGTAGGCACTGCCCTATTTGAAGCCCTGTGTCTCAAGTGAATCTGTTCAGAAAGAATTGCCTTAGTTGGAACTACAGCAGGTGAGATGAAGCTAGCTAGCACTCGTCAACGTTTTCTGTTGAAGATCAAACTCCTAAACAGGACTGTGAATGCTCATATTGAGCACAGGCTCCTGAAAATGTGCTCTTTAAATCCATTTTGTTTTTGTTTTTTTTGAGTAAAAACTTTTTGGACAGTATTTGCTCATGTGTGCATTGTGTCTCCATGGTAGAGATTCAAGTAGAACACTCCAGCGAAAAGTATCAACAGTACTACAACAACTAAAACTATACCTACTAGTATTGCAATTACATAACCTTATTCAAGCACTACAAACTACAAATTCAGCACAAAAGTCCAATTCTGTTCTGTTCTAGTCCATACAGGATTAGAGATTTGAACACACATTTTTGTTTGTGCATTCTGTCGTTCTTGTTGGACGCTGTCTGCTCTTCCTCCACTTGACCTTTGACCCCACTCAAAAACTAAAAGCTCTTTCCTTGTTCACTTTCTGCTGATTACACAAAAGCAATGACTTCCCACTCCCCAGACTGCACATACTCCTGTTATGTCGTTGGGCAAGACACTTACATAGGCATGTATGTGAGCGGTCCCCTTTGGGAGATAGATTAGACAGGACCACAGACTGTGTAAAGAAGTGGACTTAGTGAGTGTGACATCACCCGTAGTGTTCGGCTCCAGTCAAATGAAGCTCACTGAGGCTAGCAGTTATAGGAGTTGAGTACCATATTGGGAATTCTGACCACGAGTATCATAGCAACCAAAAAGTCAGTCCGGAGCAAGACTGTTGAAGGTAACACTCCCTTCACTTAGCAAAACTGTCAATCAAACCATTTGCTAACACTAGCGGGAGCAACATCAGGCAAAGAAGGCACCTGATTGGTCTGTTATTAAAGTTCATATCTTCATTTGTGGACAAAATAGTGAAATAAAAACCCCAGGATCATGTAGAACAGATACAGCAGACAGTTTAAGACCAAAATGAGGATCCTGACAGCAACAGTTATAGAGAGAGAGGCAACAATTTTTAATATAAAGTGGATTGGAGTTGGAGTCGATGGAGCTGGAAGCGGGTCCATTCTCACTTCCTGTTTGGAACGTGGCAGCTAGCAGATTAGCTATGTCTATTTATATATAGAGTCTATGTGCGCAGATTGGCAACCACATCACTGTCAATCCAACTCAGGGAAGATGCAACTGTTGCTTTATTAATCCAAGTATGAAAAAGCACTGTAAGACTAATGCAGTACTACACAACTTTTTTTTTTGTCTTTTTGCCATAATTATTTAAGAGGCCAGTATTTTTCCCCCATGTATTTCAGCAAAATGTGTCTTGCCCTAGTACAGATATACTGTATAAGCAGCTCTTAAGTCCAATACTGTCTGCATCTAATTGTAAAGCATTTTATTTTTTTGATCATTAGGAAGTGTGCTGCTTGCATGCTAATTGTGACAAAACTCCACTAAGGTCTCTGAAAGTTGTGAAAAGTGCTGATAAACTTATCATGGTGAATCATTAGGATGCTCCGAATGCATAAGGTAAGTGAGGAATAACTCTGGACCTCTGCAAACTGTTTGAAATAAAGGTACTATATTAAGTGTAATTGACTCTTGTGCTCTCTTGAGATTAATCTGTTAGAATGTTGTTAGCTCCTAAAAAATACCTGGAGTTGTTTTGTTTCATTCACACATGTTTGAGTAACCCAGCATTATTACTGTATTACTGTCTATACATCTCCAAAGCTCTAAATGCTCTGTTCCACCTTGTGATGTCGTGAAGCAGTAGTTTTCAAAATAACAGCTCCTTTTACCGTTAGTTCAGTAGAGATTGGCAATTCGAGGGCTGAAATGATCCAAATGATTTTAGTGAAGGTGTGTGGAGTTTAAAAACACAGTGGAGCACTTCCTGTATCACCACATGGCATCACAGGAGTGTTTTAATTGAGAGAAGAACTCAGCCTAAATATGCAGGGTTTGTGTGTTAAACATGTGTGAATGAAACGAGGAAACAACATTAGAACATAGATCAGAAAACAGTGTAATATAGGACCATTAAGACAATAAAAATCAGGTACAGCGCCTTTAATGTCACATCCACAGCTAAAAGACCCTCCTCTTCTCCCTGAGCTTGCATCTTTTGCTAACTTTGACATGCTAACATCGCAGGTCTGGCAGCTCCAGCTCTGATCGGGCTCGTTTGGGAAGAAAGTGAGTTATGAATTGACCCCAGAGCAGAGTGAAGTACCGTAGTGTGATTTATCTGTGTGGAGCAGACTGCAGACTGGGCTGTTTCCAGAGCGCTGGCCTCAAACATGGAGGGCTGGCTTATTACTGAAGCCTTGTGTTCTGATGTTTCACACTCTGACAGATGTGCTGCTGCTGGGGGAACGCTTACAATTGTAGTGTGGAGCTGAAGAGGCCATGGAGTTCTAGAAGTTCTGTCTTTTCACAATTTTAAGACAGTGAAAATCAGGTACAGTTTAAAGGTCCTGTATTACACAAAAAGCTATATTAGAATGTTATTTGCTGTTACCAGTTGTGTTTTGTTTCATTCACACATGTTTATGTGTCTGTCCACATCTCCAAAAGTCAAAATGCTCTGTTCTACCTTGTGATGTCATGAAGCAGTAGTTTTCAAGTTAACAGCTCATTTTACCTTTTATTCAGTAGAGACCGTCAATTCCAGGGCTGAAATGATGAAAAATCATTCTAGTGAAGGTGTGTGGAGTATCTATCTATCTATCTATCTATCTATCTATCTATCTATCTATCTATCTATCTATCTACACTGTACATCATATAACATTCAGCCATTACCCAAATCTATCAATCATGTTATCACTGGGCAAGTAAATTACATCAGAAATAAACTTCCTGTGTTACCACATGACATCACAAGGTGGAACAGAGTGTTTTCAGTTTGAGAGAAGAACTCAGCCTAAACATGCAAGGTTTGTGTGTTAAACATGTGTGAATGAAACAAAACACAACTCCAAATATGTTTGTGATGAGGAAACTACATTGAAATATAGATCAGAAAATAACGTAATATGGGCCTTTTAAAAGTTATTCCACACTTACCTTATGTATTCTGAACTAGAGCTGAGTTTTGCCGTCATGGTAAAGCTAACAGTAACTAGCATGCTAATGCACACTTCCTGATGATTGTAAACTGGGGGAATAGCCCTGTTTTAGACCTGGTTTAGATCTGGTGGTACTCAGACAGCCAGTTCCTTTCTGTGGTGTGAAAAGTTGGAGAGCCGCTGACATAGTACTCGTCTCTGATCACCAATCACACACACACACACACACACACACACACCCACACCCACACACACACACACACACACACACACACACACACACACACACACACACAGCTGAGTGAAGTGTCTTGCTCAAATACACAACTAATTTCACCTGGAATCGAACCATCAACCATGAGTGAACATTTTGGAAATCTGCTGCTGTAATTAAAATCAACACAATTATAGTTATTTACTGTATATTTCCATCCTAACAGAGGCTGAAGTCATGGTTTGATCGCTGGTTCTATCCTCCCGCACACCGTCAGTATTTCCTACGTCTCCGATGGCAAAGGCACGAGCCGCTGTGATTGGACAGACTCTGAGATTAACATAAACAAAGACAACTAAAACCCGAGCATTTCAGTTCAGTGCATGAGAGTCCTGCTGTTTGCACTGGGGCCAAACGCTCTGGGATTAAGCCTGATGAGGATCGGACACACAGTTTTCAGTTCAGTTTCAGAGGAAGAGTTTAGGACTTAAAAGGCCTTCTGATCTATGTTCTAATGTGATTTCCTCATCACAAACATACCTGGAGTTGTGTTTTGTTTCACTCACACACAAATGCTGCATATTTAGGCGGAGTTCTTCTCTCAAACTGAAAAGACTCTGTTCTACCTTATGTCATGTGATAATAGGAAGAGCTCCACTGTGTTTTTAAACTCCACACACTTTCACTAGAATCATTTGGATAATTTCAGACCTGGAATTGCCGAGCTCTACTGAACTAAAGATAAAAGTTAGCTGTTAACTTCATGACATCATAAGGTGGAGCAGAGCAACAAATATTATTTGAGTAGTCAAATAGTCAGCGATTATTTTTCCATTCGTCGACTAGTTGAACAATTATTGCACCTGAAAAATTTAGATTTTAAGAGTAAAAAATAAATGGTAATAATAAATTCTAAATGAGTAGCAAAAATATCAAGAGACTGGTTTCAAATAAGGTGTAAATATAAAAATGTATATGTACAAGTCAAAATAAAATAAAATAAAATAGAGGTCATAAGGAAAACAATGTAAAGATATGATGTTGATGACATAAGGTTATCTGTTGTTGTACAGTTGTAGGGAGTATTATCTGTTACATAAGGGTGCGTTGTTGTATAGTTGTAGGGAGTATTATCTGTTACATAAGCGTGAGTTGTTGTACAGTTGTAGGGAGTATTATGTGTTACATAAGGGTGCGTTGTCGTAAGAAAGTTTTTAGTTATATAGACCTTTTCACAGACATGTGTCACAAAGAAGCTTTACAGATCATTCACTCCACACTTGGCGTGGCTGCCAATCTGGCAAATGAGTGAAATGCCTTGCCTAAGGACACGACAGTTTTTACGACACTGTAGCACCTGATTTTCCCAGTGGTCTCCCATCCAAGTACTAACCAGGCTGAAGCTTCTGAGATCTGACGGGATCAGGGCTTTGACAAGCTGGTATGGCCACAAAGTACAGTTGTAGGGAGTATTATCTGTTATAAGTATAATAAATAAGAGTGAGTTGTGAGGGTGAGGGATCAGTTTGTCAGTCCGCCCAATGTCCCTTTTATTGGTGCCGCTCCCCCAGCAGAACCACAGTGTAGTCCAGGGCACTGGCCTCCACAAACTGGTAGAAGATCTCCAGTAACTTGCTGCACACATTGAAAGACCTGAGCTTTCTCAGGAAGTAGAGTCTGTTCATGCTCTTCTTGTAGACAGCATTACTGTTGTCCCTCCAGTCCAGCCTGTTGTTCACATGGGCGCCAAGGTACTTGTAGAATTTCTAACTAAATAAAGGCTGACAGTCGACTACTCATGATTAGTCGCTTAATGGTTTCAGCCCTACTTCTAACCATGTCATTATGTCACAGTCACATGGTGGGTGGAAAGTCAGAGCTTGACTCCATAAGATGACATCGCTTTGTCAGGAATGTTCCACAGTAGCACTGAAATAATTTATCTCCCTGGAGACAAGCATGAAGCCTATAGGCTAAGTTATAGATGGAGATGTGAGCATGAGAATGCATGCTTTTTAAGGTTTCGCTTAAAGACAGGGTATTACACTTCTATGGGAAGTGTAATACCCTGTAGATTCCCTGTGTAGATTCACCTTTTATTGTTTTGGAAATGCTATATTCACTGAAAACAACATATGAACAAATTTCACTTTAAAACTACTGCACATCGCATCAGGTTTGTTAAGTTGTTGTGTATTTTTTGTATTATGTTTTTGTATATTTATGCAGAATTGTCGTGTGGGAGCATGTGACGTAGGCTTGTGGGTGGAGCCTTGTACAGGACTGCTAATAGAAAGTTCAAATAGTGTACTAAATTACTCAAACGTGCCTGGATGACATCTCAAACCTCTACCATGAAAATTCCACAGTATGACATTAAACCTATCCATCTCCATGAAGACAAGCATGAAGCCTCTAGGCCAAGTCACAGGTAAGTTCTCTGGAGAGGCGGGCCCATTCACTGTAAGAATGCATGTTTTTTGGGGTATTTCTTAAGCGATAAAAAACCTGAAATTGAATAAATGCTAAATAGATATTTTTAATGCCATATTGTGGAACATTTCAGGCAAAGCAATAACATCTCCATGGAGACAAGAGACAAGCAGGTGGCAGACCCTCCACTGGAAAAGTTACTCAGTGTCATCTTATTCGTGTTATTGTGTTATATGAACTCATTTCAAATGAATCATCTGAAATCAAAATAATGGACTTGGATCAGCATTAAAAAAAAAGGAAAAATGTTACATAATAATTTGATGTACCCTGTGGTTCTGGTTGGTCCACTGTAGCAGCTCCCTTTGTGAAACTTAATCCACAACTCAAGCAACGTATACCTGACCAGACACAGTAATCCTGGTTTAGTTCTAGATTAGTCCTAGTCTTAGTTTGTCTCCTGGCCCTGGTTTAGTCCTGATATAGTTCAGGGCTCATTTAGTCCTATAGAATGACTTTGTTTTGCAGATAAAGAAAGTTTATTGTGAAAGGGTCAAAATGAGACCGCTGTGTACTGCATCTAGTGTTTTTATTATTAGAGAACCAGGAGGTAATATGGGTGCACTGTTAGCATGCTAGTTGTTGTTATATTTACTGTAATGCAAAACTTCAGACCAGACCTGAGACTAAATCAGAGGCAAGACCAGAGATCAGAACAGAGACTAGACCTGAGACTAAACCAGAGACCACTTTGTCTTACAGTATTCATGAACTAAACTAATCCTAAACTAGGTACGAGACCAGGGATTTAAGACCAGACCTCAGACCAGGGACCAGACCAGGGACCAGACCAAAGACTAGACTCTCTATACCAGAGATCAGTCCTGGGACCAGACCAGGGACAAGACCAGGGACTAGAACAGTGACAAAACAGAGACTAGACCAGGGACAAAACCAGAAATCAGATAACAGATTAGACCAGGGACTTCACCAGAGACCAGTCCAGAGACCGGACTAGACACCAGACCAGAGACCTGAGACCATACCTGATACCAGAGAGAAGAAACCAGACCAGAAACAAGACTAAAGACCAGAGATCAAGAGACTATACCAGAGACCAGACAAGAGACCTATCTGAGCGTGAGGTGTCTGTGAATACAAAACAGGTGTGCGCTGGGATTAGACTCTATCATTTATAGATGCTCCAGGACTGAGGTGATGGAGCCAAACACAGGGCTCATTTTGAGGATTAAACCTTTAGTCGGGGTCCATTGTGATGGGTTTAAGTTAAGACCCAGGTATCTGAGCCCAGAACGGGCCCAGAGTCCAGCCCGTCCTGCACTCATCCACACAACAGGGTCTTTAAGACACAGGGCTCTTTATGGCTCTGTAGTTTAGTGTGTGGACATAGGCTAAAAGCTCCAGACCTCGGTGTAATTCTTCACAGGTTTGAATAATCATGTAATCTACTCGAGCTTTAGGTTTTAATCTCCAGAGTTAACTGGGCTTTGTTTCATTATAAGGAGGTCCTGTCTGTAAGTACTTTACTGGAATACTACTACTGCAGTGAGAGGTACTATGACAGGTGTAATGGGAACTACAATATAGGGCTTTGACTCCGAACTTCGTTATTCGAATATAATTTGAATATTTCAAAAAATGGAGAACGAAGCCCTTAATATTCGAACCTGTTTTTTTTTGTTTTTTTTGTTTTTTGTAAATGTGTTTGCTTGTAAACATTGTTTTCGATTCAAGATTCCGTTTTTTTCACACCTGGTGAAGTTGTAAATCGCGAGCTCATTAGCCACCCAGGCGCTGTCAACTGAAAACTACCCAACAGCCTCTGCGGTTCTCCCCCTGCAGTATGAGCTTCTGACACAACTCCAGCCCTCCACCGATGACCCGACAGGAGTGAAAGAGATGAAAACAATAATGTCAGCTGATCTGAAGGCGCGATATGACTCCGACAACGATGCTTTTTTGCTACTGAACACACAGACGGAACTACAACACGCGCACCATCCTCCACTACAGCTCTTAAGCGCGAGTCTTAAGAGAATTATTTACACCTTTCAGTCTTTTCATCACAACAGTAGCAACATAAATAAAGTGCATGAGTGAAGTAAAGAACTGCGCTGCACACCTACGACCTGCACACGTACGACCTGCACACGTATAATCGCTGAAAAGTTTGACATGAACCATCTCCAACCTCACCATAGGCAGAACATCCCTCAGTCACAGAAAGAACACGCATATTCCACTGAGTCCTGCCCTTTAGTCCGACAGAAGTTGAGCACATCAGCGGCACAAGGAGCGTTTTTTCGGCGCTTATAGTTTATGCAAATTAGCCATGTGGTTTTAAGTTTCGCTTCTGTAAAACGTAAACAAATGTGCGCAAAGCTGCATTAAACACATTATTATTTGAGTCCTCCTCGTAGGAAATAAAAATCCAAACTTAAATTACACTGGGGAACACTCTATATGTTGCATTTAAAGAAAGACTTGTTTTCAGTCAATTTAAGTGTGCTGAGTTCAAATCTGAAGTTAGTTTTTTTCTGCAAGCTACAGATTTTATGCAATCTTTGATTTTTATTATGATGGAGTGTGTAACAACCACAGATGTAACAGAAGGCATCAGGCTTGTTTCTACAGTGATGTCTCGATGAGGAAGCCATGTTTGATCTGGAAAAAAGAAGCATGATAAAAATATTAGAATCTATCTATGTATATAATCTCAAAATGCTTAGATTTGGGTTAAGTTCATATTTAGACTATTTCATCTATCTCAAATTGCATGAAAACTAGAGCTTATGGAGAAAAACTAATTTCAGATTTGAAATCAGCGCCTAAAAATCCTTCAGAATCAGTTACAAAATCCAATGCAACAGAAAGTTAAAATTTTAGTGTTCCCCAGTGTTATCCACTGTCGCGTGTACCGCGTGTACCAGTCTCATCAGCCGTGAAAGCAAATGAATCTGCCCACGTAGCATTAAGCGTTCTGTTTTCTTCAGAAACTTTTCTTTTCTTGGATTTATCATCATTGGGCCGAAAATCATACTGCTGATGTAGGTGCCGGTAAGTCCGGGCTGCCAGTGTGTGCGGGTGGCGCACATCAGCGGGTTTGACGCATGTTTTGAGCGACAAAAATATTAAAAACGTTTTATTTAAATGTTACAAGATTACCATTATCTACAATTTTAGATTTACATTTAAAAACGAACAAACTAAAATAAAAATACAATGTAATTAAATACTCATTATTATTTTCCAAAGGGAGCCACGACAGAACGATGAAAGAGCCACATGCGGCTCTGGAGCCGCGGGTTACCGACCCCTGGTCTTACTGAAGGCATTTAATGGTCAAAATATGAATACAATATTCAAATATATTCGAATATTAATATTAATAAACAAACGAACTTCGAATATGATTTTTGGGCAAAAGTCAAAGCCCTACTACAATAACATGTTCACGATTTTGAACATAAAAACATATGAGTTACTCTCTTCTCATGAGACTCAATAGAATCAAACATAGTTAAAGGTACAGTATGTAATTTTCTGCATGATTCCATGGAAACAGAAAGCTAAAACCAACATTCTCCATTTAGAGATAAGTATTATGCCACACTGTGGAATATTATAGCATTTCCATGCAAAGAAGCAGGAAGCCTTTCTCCAGGCCAAGTAAGAATCAGGTTTGTGGAGATGATACATTTAATGCCATACTGCGGAACATTCTGGGTAAAGCAGTTACAACTCCATGAAGACGAGCTTCACCAGAGATGTTACAGAGTGCACGCGAATCCACACCTGTGGATCATTATATTATGATTTGCACATTTTAAATCACAATCTACAAGTTCACTGACTTCTGCGTTACAAAACTGTGGTGCCCACTGGAAACTGACGTCACTTATCCACGGCTCCTTCTGTGGATAAGTGACGTCAGCTTCCACTAGTGAGCAGAATTTTTTTTTTTTCATTTGTACCAAAATATATGACACTGCCAGATGCCAAGTGTATCACTGATGAAGAAAATTATGTATCACAGTGGGCGAGTACATGTATAAATCACTCCAAATACAAGTTTGACTGAGTAAATGGTGAGGGGTAACAACTACGTATAGCATGGTTAAAGCTCTGAAAAGTCCATTTTGCAGAATAGGAGTGCTTTAAGTTGTACTAAGCAGTTTAAATGGGGTTACTTGAGTCTATATGGGATCTTTATGGTTAAAGTGAAGCGTGGAAAAACAGGCTGGAACACAGAGAGCAAAGAGTCCCACCCAGGTCAGCTCCACACTGCCTTTGTCCTGCACTCATAGAAGATTTATTATCCAAACATCACCAGCCCAAAAATACATACGGAGACTCATTTTGGGCAAACATGGCAGACAAAGTGTGCGTCCGAGCTGTCAAGGCGTTTGCATTAGGGGCGGGGCTTGGCGGGCGGTGAGGGAAGGAGAAGGGGATGCTATAGTCGCGCTTGACGAGGTTTGAATGGAGCGTTCCCAGAGAGAGACCTGACAGAGGCACAAAGCAGAGCGCATGATGGAGCACAGAGAGAACTGGCCCTCAAATGCAAACAGCAAAGACAGCCATGTCAAAAACAGCCGTGTCAAAGACAGCCATGTCAAACCTGTATGTGAACGTGTTAAAGGAGCTGTACTTGATTTTTTCTTGAAAAACAAAACTTCACTTTTAACGATTTGCAGTGGTCCAAAGTTATTCCTCACACAAAATGTATCTATGTCCACAAAGAACGTTCTGAAGTATGGTTTTAAAGGTGCACTGTTTAAGTTTTTGGTTGAGGGTCTGTCACCTGCTTGTTTCTATGGAGATTTGCCAGTCATTGCTCTGGCTGGAATGTTCCACAGTTTGACAAACAGCTCTATCTCACATTTATTCAATTACAGGTGGTTTTATAGCTCAGAAATACCTAGAAAAACAGACATTCTGACTGTGAGCGGGGTCGCCTCTACACAGATCTGACCTGTAACTTATTCTGATTTGGTCTCCATGAAGATAGAAAGGTTTAATGCCATACTGTGAAACATTATAGACAAAGCAATAACATTTTCATGGAGAAAAACATTTGATGGACCCTCCACCAATAAAGTTACACAATGCAGCTTTAAGCCTAATATCTGACCTTTTAAACTGTTGCAAACAAACAAAAAAACAGTGTTCTGATGAAGCGTTCAGACCATGGCCTCAGGGGCATTGGGTTTACATGTAAACTCTATGGGAGACATGTGTTTAGGCTGGTTCAGCATTTCTGTGGCATGTTTCAAGTGCATGTGTTTGAGCAGCTGTCAGATGCTGTGTGTAAAATGAGTATTCTAACCTGTCCTATGCCCTTTAACACTGGCACTGGTGCCCACAGCGTTTGCACATGGTACACTGGCACACCTACAGGGCACACTGCAGCTCCAGCTCTCTACCGCTCTGTTTGACAGCCATTTATTCTGTCATTTATTGACTGAGGTTAGAGGAATATTTGCGTTTAACCTCAAGCTTGTTTGTCCACTAAACAAAAGGTCAGTGCCATATTTGATCTCCCACAATGCACTGGGCTTGTCTGATTTATGTTTATATATGTCACACGCAGGGTGATGGATGGACTTTTCAAACGCGATGTGGCTCCTGTTTTTAGAGACACAACTCTGCTGAACGGTTAAATGTGATTACTATAGCAACTTATATTTTCACAAAGTCTAATGTCACATTCTCTATGATTTTATTTATCTTTTTTTCCCCACACTTTAGAAAACAGAATTACGTTGGAATAATGGACTTTGTATGGTCATTGTTAATCACTTATTGTGCAATGTTCCTGTGCCTTTTAGCTTAGCTTACAGTGTTGTGTTTTTTAGTTGATTGTAAATACTTATTATTATTATTTATCTTGATTTTGATGCATGCTCTTATTTTCCTACTGTTTCTGTAACTTGCGTTGTGACACTGCAATTTCCCCATTGTGGGACAAATAAAGGATTATCTTATCTTATCTTATCTTATCTTATCTTATCTTATCTTATCTTAATGCTGTCTTCTATCAACAAACATGAAATACATGAGTGAATGAAACGACCCCAGGTATGTTTGTGATGAGGAAACATTATAACATAGAAAATAGTACAATAAAAATGATATATTTCAATCTAGCACGACTAAAGTTAAATACAAAACACATCGGCTCATGGACCAATCGTTATCTATGATAACCATTTACAATTTAAAATCACAGATCAATACACACTAATTAAAAGTTTGGACACACCCTCTCATTCCATTCATTCAGTGTTTGTATTCTTTATGTTTACTACTTTCTAGACTACTTTCTGCTCTTTAGATACACACAGAAGACATCAAATATATGAAGTAAGAAACAGTATATGGAATTATGTAACAAAGAAATGAGTGAAATAACTCAACTTTTAAAAATATTTTTAAATAAATTCCTCAGAGTATTTACCCTTTGTTGACAGTGATGCAAACCCTTGACCTTCTCTCAATGAGCTTCATGATGAAGTCTCCTGAAATGGTTTTCACATCATAGCTGTGCCACGTCAGGGTCAAATGGCAAAGTGCAAAGCAGGGTTTAAAATATGGGGTAAATGCTATCCTAAATGCTCCTAACAAGTTAGGAATTCTTTTGAGGTTATTTTATGTACTATCCATTGGTCGTGTAGAATACTAAAACATGAGTTTAATGTTCAGTGAGCATAAACGTGAGTTTATTTCCAAATATTCTAAAGATGTCCTGCGGGCGGCCCTGAGCCCTCCTCTGCCTCTGCTCTGAAATCTGTGTTTTTGAGACGTTTAAGTGAAGCTCTGGAGCTCGTCTCTGCACCATGATTTACTGCTGCGCCCTTGGAAAGACCTGCTGTAGACCTGCTCTGGTCCTGGTCGGTCCTGGTCTGGTCCTGATCTTGGTCCCATGCTCAGAGCTTAAGGCTAGACTTTGATCCTGACCACAAACAGAGGGTCATGGATGTGCTGAGTGGACACTGGCCTTGGAATTCCTCTGTTTTTTATGGCGAGCTGTAAAATGAGGTAAATAATGTTTATACATGTTTATGGAAACTAAACACTCTTTTAACTAAGGTCAACACAATTAACAACAAAAATATTTCAACTTTCACATTCACTCAAGGACAAAAGCACATACATGTTTTAAGTATTGATTAAAGGTTCTATATTACACAAAACTGACTATTGTGAGCTTTAAGTCATGTAGTAATGTTGTTACTTCCTCAAAAAACATACCCGGAGTTATGTATGTTTTTGATGAGGAAACAGCATTATAATAGATAAGAAAATAGCAGAATATGGACTCGTTAAATTTCTTCGGGACGAGTTTAGATAATATGATGTAATACTCAATCCGTCAATTTTTTTAATTGAAGGGGCAAAAACAGAGTCTTGAGGGACTCCTTATTTACACCAATTGTCTGATGTGGGGTTAGTGATCTGCTTGTCTCCATGGAGATGACATGAAATGTATTTACTGAACTGTGCAGTAGCCTCAACCATTCACATCACTGTTGTACCTGTGTCTGTGAGGGTTTGGCTGAGTCATGTTAAAATGAAGAAATACTTACAGGCAGTGGACAGGTAGCTGTAGGAGGATGTCTCTGACAACATGATAAAGACAAAACAAAGAGGACACAGGAGATGCATCACGCATATTAAAACATATTCTTAGTTATGTTTCAGTATAATAGATGGTTTATTTTATATTCTATGCTTTGATCAGAAGTTGAGACCACAGACCACATAAAAAAGTGGACTAAGTGAGTGTGACATCAGCCACAGTGTTTAGCTCCACTCAAATGAAGCTTGTGATGCCAGTTGCTACAGGAAAGATTTTGGAGCCAGACTCTATATTATGAATAGGACAAAATAGGAAAAAAACAAAACAAAACAAAACAAAACAAAACACCAGGATCATGTAGAGTGCGTTAAGATGAACATTTTAAGACCAAAAGGAGCTAGGGTCAGATGGAGCCGGAAGAGCCTGCATGCGAACTACCTATTTGGAATACGTCAGCTAGCGCGTTAGCTATGTCCATTTATATAGACAGTCTATGTTTGAGACACAGTGAGCTAGCTAGCATGTGGCAGTGCTCTAAACCTATTACAGATATTTTATAACAAAAGAGCAATACCTTGAAAATCATGCATTCTTACTGTGAGCGGAGCCACCTCTCCACAGACCTGGCCTGTAATTAGACCTGGTGCTGCCACTTGCTTGTCTCAATGGAAATACATAAGTTTAATACTGAAAAGAAAAGTTGCACAGTGTACCTTTAAAAATCTGTTAAAGGTGCACTATGTAACTTTTAGGTTGAGGGTCCGTCACCTGCTTGTCTCTATGGATATGTCATTGCTCTGCCTGGAATGTTCCACAGTATGACTTTAAACAGCTCTACCTTACGTTTATTCATTTACTTCAAAGCTTAAATATACCTACAAAAACAAGCATAATAAAAACGAGCGCTGGCGCTAGCTAGCTGCCCGTCACAGCGCTCCCACACTTTTCGTAACTTTTCTAACTGTTTGCCCTTAAACCACCTCACTTTTGTAAATATTTTTCTCAGTATTGTTCGTTAAGCTTGGGCTGCACTCGATGCTGCATTTTTCCACACTTTTGGTGGATTATTTACCTGTCTCGGCTTAAGATGTGTAAGGGACCCCGACCCCTGCTCGTCTACACAAAGGATCAGCTGATGGTGCTGCGCAGCGCTGTTGTGTTCCCCCGGGACAGGCATGTCATCCCCGATGAGATCCTACGGACGACATGCCGTGGACGGCATGTGGGACGTAAACTCCGGGAAAAGAAGAGATGCTGCAGACTGGTCCTCCCCTCCGTCGTCACGGGGAACGTGTGCTCCCTCGCCAACAAGACGGACGAGCTTGCGGCGCTCGTTAGATTCCAGCGGGAGTACAGGGACGCTAGCATCATTGTTTTTACGGAGACGTGGCTAACACCGCAAATCCCGGACTCTGCCGTCACCGTGGACAACTTTCACCTGCTGCGCGCGGACAGGATGGAGGAGAGCGGGAAGAAGAAGGGAGGAGGACTAGCGCTGTTCGTGAACGAGAAATGGTGCAAACCTGGACACTGTACAGTAAAGGAGCAGATGTGTAACAAAGACATTGAACTGTTTGCTGTTAGCATGAGGCCATTCTACCTGCACCGTGGCCATTCTACCCCCCCCCCCCCCGGGAAGAGCAGACCACAACATCATCCATATGAGGCCTGTGTACGAAGCGCTTGTGCGCAGGCTGCCTGTGGAGCCCCGAGTGGTGAAGAGGTGGACAGCAGAGAGCGAGGAGGCTCTGAGGGACTGCTTTAGCACCACTGTGTGGACAGAGCTCTGCTAGCCTCATGGGGAGGACATCAGTGCTATCACGGACTGTATTACGGACTACATCAACTTTTGTTTTGAAAACACTGTACCCTCTCGGACAGTGCGGTGTTTTCCAAACAACAAGCCGTGGATTAACTCGGACATTAAAGCTCTGATGAAGGAGAAGGAGAGAGCTTTCAGGTCCGGGAACAAAGAGGAGCTGAAGACTGTACAGAAGAAGCTGAGGAGGAAAATCAGGCAGGCTAGGGCCAACTTCAGGAGGAAGATGGAACAGCAGCTGCAGCAACGGAATGTCAGGGAGGTGTGGAGAAATCTGAGGAGTGTCTCTGGCTTCAATCCTCCGCCTGTCCAGACAAAGAGAGACCAACAGTGGGTGAACGATCTGAATTCACACTTTCTGAGGTTTGATCAATCACCCACCCCTCCCCCCACACAGCTGCATGGGCTCACCTTGTCTCCTGCACAAAGGACCAGATTGTCACCTCTTCACACCTCTGCCGCAGCCCCCGAATCCACATCAAGAACTCAGCCAGACCTCCAGCACACGCCTCCGCTCTTTGTCTTTCACAACAGCTCAGGTTAGGAGAGAACTGAGCCGGATAAGGAGTAGAAAAGCTGCTGGACCAGACAGGATCAGCCCCAGGCTCCTTAAGTCCTGCGCAGATGAGCTGTGTGGAGTTATGGAGCATGTCTTCAACCTAAGCCTGAAGCTGAAGGTGGTGCCACAGCTCTGGAAGACCTCCTGTGTGGTACCTGTGCCCAAGACACCGCACGCCAAAGACCTCAACAGCTTCAGGCCAGTGGCTCTCACGTCTCATCTGATGAAGACTCTGGAGAGGCTCATCCTGGGTCACCTCCGCTCCACGGTGAGCTCAGCGATGGACCCACTGCAGTTCGCGTATCGGCCCGGCATCGGAGTAGAGGACGCCATCATCTCTCTGATGCACCGCCCGCTGTCCCAACTGGAGAGGCCCGGCAGCACTGTGAGAATCTTGTTCTTCGACTTCTCCAGTGCTTTCAACACCATCCAGCCGCTGCTCCTGAGGGACAAGCTGGAGTGGGCAGGAGTGGACTGTGACCTGGCTGAGTGGAACCTGGACTACCTCACAAACCAGCCCGTTTGTGAGAGCCCAGGACTGTGTGTCTGACCTCATGACCTGCAGTGTGGGGGCACCCCAGGGCACGGTCCTCGTGCCCTTGCTCTTCACCCTCAATACTGCAGACTTCAAACATAACACAGACAGCTGTGTCCTGCAGAAGTTCTCCGATGACTCCGCCATCATCGGTCTCATCACGGACGATAACGACACGGAGTACAGAGGACTAACGCAGGACTTTGTGGACTGGTGTCACCAGAACCACCTTCTCATCAACGCGGGGAAGACCAAGGAGATGGTGGTGGACTTCCGCAGACGCCACTCTACTGCCCCCCCACCAGTGAACATCCAGGGAAGAGACTTTAAGAGAGTGGACTCTTACAAGTACCTGGGTGTGCATCTGAACAATAAACTGGACTGGACTCATAACACAGATGCACTGTACAGGAAGGGCCAGAGTCGGCTCTATCTCCTGAGGAGACTGCGGTCCTTTGGAGTGAGAGGGCCACTCCTGAGGACCTTCTATGACTCTGTGGTGGCATCTGCCATCCTGTACGGTGTGGTCTGCTGGAGCAGCAGCGTCACAGAGAGGGAGAAGAAGAAACTGGACAAGATCATCAAGAAGTCCAGCTCAGTCCTGGGCTGTCCTCTGGACTCGGTGCAGCAGGTGGGGGACAAGAGGGTCCTGGTTAAACTCATGTCTATGCTGGACCATGAGTGTCACCCCCTGTAGGACGCCCTGTCTGCTCTGGAGAGCAGCATCAGTGACAGACTGATTCACCCTCGCTGTGTTAAGGAGAGATTTCGCAGGTCTTTCCTTCCTGCTGCTGTCAGACTGTACAATGATCAATGCTAGTCATGTGTCATCTCCATAGTAACCATGTGTCATCTCCATAGTAATAATAACAATGTGCAATATTATTTAAAGTCACTTTACCTGCTGCTTATTTATTTAACCACCACTGTCCATCACTGCACTGTACACAATCATCTGAGTCACTTTATTGTAGTAATATTATATATTACTATACTGGAGTCACTTTAACTGCTGTTTGTTCGCTGCTCAGAATCAAAGACACTTATTGTGCAACGTTCCTGTGCCTTTTAGCTTTACAGTGTTGTGTTTTTTAGTTGATTGTAAATACTTATTATTATTTACCTTGATTTTAATGCATGCTCTTATTTTCCTACTGTTTCTAAAACTTGCGTTGTGACACTGCAATTTCCCCATTGTGGGACAAATAAAGGATTATCTTATCTTATTCTGACTGTGAGCGGGGTCGCCTCTCCACAGATCTGACCTGTAAATCGGTCTGGTCTCCATGATCATAGAAAGATTGAAAACCAGTGTGAAACATTCCAGACAAAGGAATAACACCTCTGTGAAGAAAAGCATTTGACAGACCCTCCAGCAGAAAAGTTACACAATGCAGCTTTAAGCCTACAGTAATATCGGACTTTTTAACTCGCTGTGTCTGTTAAGTCTGTGTCATTTCTGTATGCGTCCCTGGTCTTTATTAATTCCAGTCTCTAGTTTCTCAGCGCTCGTCTCAAGGATTTGTTTCATGTTTTACGGTTGATTTCAGTAAAGATAAATGTGCGTTTTGACCGGCCGTTTGAAGTCACTCGAAGCCTTCTCTGAATATTTGCCTGTCATGTTGTGTGGGAAAAGCTCTCCTCTGTCTCGTGCTGAGCTAAAGCAGAGTCCTCCCTCACCTCCTACCTCCTACCTGCTAGCTCCTAAACCCTCGCCTCCTCCTGCTGTCTCCTAGCTCCTCATCCTCCCATATTTAACCCGGAGCAGATCAGCTACTGTGTGTCCATGACTTACCGCTTGTTTAGTGCTGTACCTGGGACTGTGTATCAGCAGAGCCTGGGAACTATAGAACTCACTGAAAACCTGGACAATGTGGAGAAACAACAACAAAATGAACCCTTGGACATACAGACATTATACAAAAGTATGTGTGTTATACAAAAATACCAAAATAGGATGAGCTTTCAGAAAATCACAGAGAATTTTCCTTTACTTGTTGCCAGAAAGGGTTAGAAATATAAGAAATATAAGATCTAAGCTGCTCATTCCGTGTGTAGCTTTCTGATGTCTGAATTGAGTTCTAAGCATTTATCAGCCTGAGATGGCTCTCGCTGAAAGAGGTCAGGGTGAATACTCCAAGCTGATTGGTTGAAGCATCATAACAGCGGAACAACTTGGAAAAAAAAAAAAATCAAACTTGAGTTAAATCCAGGTGAGAGAAAAGTGCACAAATGCACAAAGCTCTTCCCTCTGCACCATTTTCACAAACTAAATAGTCTGTATGTATTATGTGAAAATAGTACGTCTGTCTGCTTGTTTGGAGGCGTCATCTTTGGCTCCACCCACACCACAATGCTGTGCTATGATTGGTCTGAAACACTCGTGGCCCCCAGATGAAAAAAAATAAATAAACATGTATTTCTTTGTATCTGTTGTTTCCATAGACAGTAAATATAAATGGACATAGCTCACGTGCTATAACTGCTGTGTTCCAAATAGGAAGTTTCTCATTTTGTATTGAGAAAACGTCGCTTCTGTCCTTATAACCGCTGCTGTCAGGCTCCTCATTGTGGTCTTAAAATGTTCATATTAACCTTCTCTAAACAATCCTGTTCCTAATGTGGAACTCAGCTACAAATTTGCCCCTATAACTGCCGGCCATGGTGAGCTACATTTGACTGGAGCTGAACACTATGGGTGACGTCACACTCCGCTTCTTCATAAAGTCTCTGGTCCTCTCCCATCCCTCGGGGCTGTCACTGTCCTGGTGTAGTGGGAGAGTGTGTGTTTTCCTCATAAATGTGTCACTGGGCTGCTCTGGCTCAGGTCTCAGGTCTGGAGTCTCTGAAGTGTCTCAGGTCTGGACTCTGTGGTTTAAATCTGCTTTTACGACTCTCTCCATAACTCACTCTGTTTAAGTGTGAGCCCTGTGGACCTCTCTTATCAGAGGCAGAGAAAAACACTGCACGAACCAGGAGCACAGAGCACAGGAGCGGCTCATTTCACTCACATAGTTAAATCATATTAAAACATAGGTGTATTATATATTACTAAATGTCTTGCATCGTTTTATGCTTTTTTATTATTAAAGGTGACCTTTTGGTTGTGGGTTTGTCACCTGCTTGTTTCTATGGATATGTCATTGCTCTGCCTGGAATGTTCCACAGTGTGACATTAAACAGTCCTACCTTACATTTATTCAATCACAGGTGGTTTTATAGCTCAAAAGTACCTAGAAAAACAGACATTCTGACTGTGAGCGGGGTCGCCTCTCCACAGATATGACCTGTATCTTGGTCTGGTTTGGTCTCCATGAAGACAGAAAGGTTTAATGCCATACTGCGAAACATTCCGGACAAAGCAATAACGTCTCCATGGAGAAAAGCATTTGATGGACCCTCCACCAGTAAAGTTACACAATGCACCTTTAATTAATTAATTTTTTTATTCTAGTCAAATAATTTGACTTCCTGGACACAGGCAGCAGATATGACATGCGTAGAGGTTTCCATATTCCATAACTGTTACCCAGCAACCATACAAGGGTCAACAAGGGTCAAAACTCTAAATGACACAATAATTATGTTTTGACAAATAAGAAATCTGACCTGTAACTTGGTGGTCTCCATGGAGATGGGTATGTTTAATGCTAAATATGATATTCCTGGCAAAGCAATATCATCTCCATGGAAACAAGCAGGCAGCAGACCCTCCACCAGAAAATTTAGCTAGTTCTTCTTAGTCTTCTGCACAAATGCAATCTCTCTTTAGTCTGCTGTCAGAGAGGTGACATAGGGCTGCACAGTATATGACTAAATGATCATTGTCCTGGTAACGGCTAACACAATATACTGTATTATGACAGGCTAGAAATAAGGCAGGTAACATAACATTCATAATTTGACAGGGTTGCAGTTTTTGTTTCACAGAGTAATGTAAAAACACTGGGCACCGCAATTTTCTATTCTGGAAATTAGTGGGTTTGTTTCTTTCTTTTCTAAAGGACCCATATTACACTATTTTCTAATCCATGTTCTAATGTTGTTTCCTTATCACAAACAGACCTGGAGTTGTGTTTTGTTTCACACTGTATGTAAAATCCCTCAGTCGTCCAGGTAGAATCCATGGCAAAAAAGGAGAAAATTTAATTTGTCAACTGGACATAGTTTATTTGGTTGAATACGTTTCGCAGCTCATCCAAGCTGCTTCCTCAGTTCTGGTCAGATGCTGGCGGACACTGCTTTATATCTGCCTGAAGGGAGGAGCTTAATTACAATGAAAATTACTCTGAGACAACACATATTTAAATACAGTTTCAGTTGGTCAGGTGATACAATATGGAGTTGTTAACAGTTTCTGTTAGTCAGGTGAGTCTATTCAATATGGAGTGGGAGTGGCACCTGACTAACAGAAACTGTTAACAACTCCATATTGTATCACCTGACCAACTGAAACTGTATTTAAATATGTGTTGTCTCAGAGTAATTTTCATTGTAATTAAGCTCCTCCCTTCAGGCAGATATAAAGCAGTGTCCGCCAGCATCTGACCAGAACTGAGGAAGCAGCTTGGATGAGCTGCGAAACGTATTCAACCAAATAAACTATGTCCAGTTGACAAATTAAATTTTCTCCTTTTTTTTTTTTGCTTTTGTTTCACACATTTAACACGCAAACCCTGCATATTTAGACTGAACTCTTTTTGCAAATGAAAATACTGTGTTCCACCTTGTGATGTCATGTGGTAATACAGGAGTGCTCCACTGTGCTTTCAAACTTTATATACCTTCACTAGAATCATGTGGATAATTTTAGCCAGGAATTGCAAATCTCTGCTGAACTAAAAGTAAAAGGTCTCTGTTAACTTGAAAACTACCTCTTCATGACATCACAAGGTGGAACAGAGCATTTATTTGTCATCTGTTATTTGTTTTTGAGTAGGGCAGAGAAAAATCGATTAAAATCGGAAATCGGATTTTTTGTAAAAAAATTGGAGATTTTATTTTTAGGCCATATCGCCCAGCTCTACGTATTACACAGCACCTTCTCAGATGACTTCATTGTGAAATCGGCCCTTCCTGCTTTCTCAGAGACTATCTGAGCTCATAATATTTATCCTGTTTGCATCTGCAGAGTCTGAAATGAGTCTACTACAATACACGGGACTGATAAAAGAGGTGTGATCAGCGTGCTAAAGCTCGTGTTTGGAAATGTTTGCAGTGGTTTGGCAAAAGTAGTGGTGGACTGAGCACTTAAATCTGCTCATTATTATACACAAACTCACCAGGATCTCTCACACAGGCGTACACATTGGACTCCTCCTGTCAACAGTGAAAACCGATTTGTCCTTGAACACTTTCAGAGCAGCTGATATGAAATACTGGGGGAAGTAGATATGTTTTTGTGTGGTAAGGTGATCGAAAATAGAACTATAGTTGCAGTGACATCATGCTGGGGGTACCTCTGTGGTGGAATGGGCATCAGTTACCATGGTGACACAATGCACACATCAGCAAACGCTGTGAAAAGAGATTAAAGAGCATCTATCTTAATTAAAACTCAATACAATAACAAAATTAATTTTAACAGCACATTTTCAGGGGCCTGTTTAGGAGTTTGCGACTGTAGTTTTATGTTTGAGAGACTTGTTTAAAAGCACAAATCAGCTCACCTGTTGCAGTTCCAGCTAAGTCGGCTCTTTCTGGTCAGATTTTGTTAAAACAAAGATAAGATTAAAGTCTAACTTGAGTAACAGAGCTTCAGTCAGAGCTGTGCCTACAGTTAGCATCACACTCCCAGGGAATGTTAATCATCTGCAAAGTATGAATAGTAAAAACAGCTTTAGCTGAAAGTGTTCATCTTAATTTGAATAGTTTTGAATGGTTCATTTGTATTGGTTGTTGTTCATTTGATTTTTTAAAACTTGCGAGCTTTTATTAAAATAAAATATACAATAATTATAATATAATATTTTATATAATATTTTACTTTATATAATATTTTATATAATATTTGTTATGCCTTAAAATCAGCAAGACACAAATCTCTAACTTTCTAAAGACAGAAGTGCCTTCCGCCAAAGTATTCCTTTTATTTGTGTACTTTTTAACATCAGCCAGTGACATCCACCCACAGCTCCCTGTTCACTGCATTATCTTTAAATATGTATTCATTTTAGCATGACTCAGCAAAAATAAAACTGGACAGGAAGTAGTGACGCTAACAGTGAGCCTGCTGGGCGCTGTTGTGCACAGAGCCTATTGGATTAATTGTTGAGACAATTGAAATATATTATGTCATGTGTTTTCCATTGAAAATTAAGGTAAGATAATATAAGAGACACAACAGGGACAATTCAAGAACAGCAAAAGAACACAAATAGGCGCCCAAGATGAATACAAATTACAAGACTTAAACACAACACTGTGGAAGTATCATACAATAAAATAAAATACAGTACTACAGCTCTGTTATGTCAGTGCTGGGAAGAATACTTGGTATTCTTGGTCATGGTCCAATCAGAGTACTGTATTCTGAATACTCTGAATACTTTCACACTGAGTTACATTATATCATAGAGTAAAAACATGACATATAATCAGAAACAGATTTATTTTTGCTCCACTGTGATGTGTGATGTATTTGTTTCTGTCCAATTAGAGATGAAAAATCACACACACACACGCACACTCACACGCACGCACGCACACGCACGCACACGCACGCACACGCACGCACACGCACGCACACACACACACACACACACACACACACACACTGCAAGAGCGGAGGAGTTTTCTTTATTTTTACTAATACTTGCAGTACAAAGCCTATACATGATAAAGCACTGTCATGTGTTCCTTTTCATTTAGAAAAGTAACTGAATGAAAAAGTAACTGTACAGTTACTCAAACTCTTCTAAATACATATTTTTGGTACATGTGTTCAGTTACCCAACACTAGTTGTGTTCAGTGAGAACATGAATGTGTATATTTCAAAGTATCTTAAAACGTTTTGGAAATTATTTGCATTGGTTCGGCATAAAAAGAACTGAAGAAAAGTTATTTCTTCAGACTTATTGTATTTAAATGGGGTCAACACTGATTTGTTTGAACGTGCAAATATACTAAAGACACACAAAAAGATCTTACATACATTTACTACTTCTAAACACCAGAAACTTATTATTTCTATTATTTTTTTCCATGTATTTGAACCAAAAATGTCTTGCCCCAGTACAGATATATTGTATAAGCAGCTCTTGAGGTCAAAATAAGTCTGCATCTTATTATCTAAGAATCAGGAAGAGTGCTTTAGCATGCTAGTTGTTGTTAGTATTTACAGTGACGGCAAAACTCCACTCTGATCAGTGAAAGTTGAGAAAAGCGCTTATAAACTCATCATCAGAATAGTACATAAGATAAGTGAGGAGTAACTTTAGACCACTGCGAAATGATCTAGTTCTGATTTTCATGATTTTAAGACAGTAAAAAGAAGTAGAGCTTTAATACAGTTAATAGCAGGTATCATTCTCGGAGACTCTGGAAAGCTGAATTACAGAGCTTTACGGTTGGGCAGGAGCTCATAGCCGCTGTCACTCACACAGACGTTTACTGACCCACTTCTCCAGAGCTAATCCAGCCTCTCAAACACACACACACACAAACACACACACACACACACACACACACACACACACACACACACACACACACACACACACACACACACAGGCCTGCTTGCCGTGTGTGAATGCATTGCTCAAACACAAGGCATATCCAAGGACTTTCTATTTCTAAGTAAAACAAGAAAAAAAAGGAATGAATTGAAATTAAAAGTTGCAGATAAAATGCTTTTCTTATGTTCTTTTTTCTTATTTATATATTTCTGAAAGGACAGTGCATATAATGAACATTCAAATATGCAAAGATTATAGCCGACATGGCTCATTTCCATCTCCAGTCCCACTTGTCAAATAAACTGGAAACACACTGGAAACTGTAAACTATTTACATTTCATGACAAGGGGGGAAATGGGAAAAAACTGTTTACATGAAAATATTTTGTAAAAAAAAAACAAAACAAAACACTGTATATTAAAAAAGTATAAATATGAAAAGTTGTGCGCATAAAAGTGTTAAAATTAAATTGTTATCCTTGGGCATTTTTTTCCTATATTTTTGTAGATTTGTTGCAATAATATTTTTGTTTTACAGAAGTTATTAATGTTTTTTCCTTATAAAAGGTAAATCTGAGTAAATCCCTTAAATCTTCTCTGTCTTGCATTCAATATATTACAGGTGTTTTTAATTTCTAAATAAAACCCTTAAAAAACATGCATCCTTGCTGTGAGCAGACTCGCCTCTGCACAGATCTGATTTGTAAACTTGGCCAGGAAGTTATCTATATGGATATAGATAACTTTAATGCCATATTGTGGAACATTCTGAGCAATAACATTTTCTCGGATACTACGAGGTGGCTAGACCATCTACCAACTCAACCTAACCTGGCACATCACTTTTATGACTCCTTTCCCTGGAAACAAACAGGAGCAGGCCCTCCTCCAGGACAAACAAGAGTCTTTTTCACAATTCTGTTCGGTTCAAGTCTATTTTTTGGGCAAAAGTGTTACATACTCATCCAAGAGATAGACAAAAACAAGTGTTTATTTGCAGTGTGCCCCTTTAAACAACAAGCGCCACATTTCCCATTCAACATCCACACTCATAGTTAGAACTCATGAAAGTATATGCTCATATGGTCTGACATATTTTCAGACTGCAGCTCCAGCTCCCAGGGCCTGTACAAAAGCCGAGCATAACGAATAATGTTTCCGTTTGATTCATGAGAGCGTCTTTGAACACGTCCTGATCATTCTGGCCGCTCTTTGACGTTGAAATTGCATCTGGCTCTTGTGAAGTGGGTAGGAGAACAGTGGAAGGAGGGTGTGCCTGTGTTTACCTGTCACTCTGCACTGGGACCTCCCACGCACCAGCTCCGACAGGGACCACCAGCCGAGCGAGCGTGCACGAGGAGGGCGTGCACGAGGAGGGTGTGCACGAAAGAGTGCACATGTGTGATATTCTGGGCATGTTAAGGTGTGTGCGTGTTTGCAGAGGTGGGTAGTACTCAGTTTTTAAAGAAATTTTACTTTTCAGACAACTTTTCAGCAGTACACTTTTACTCCTACTTGAGTAATATTTTTATTGAAGTAACAGTAGGCCTACTCTAACTTGATTAATAGTTGTGGTTCCTCTTCCCACTGTGAGTAAGTACACGTGACAAAGTCTTTATGTGGACAATCTGAAATGAATTCAACATTTGTTTTTGTTGCAGCGCTCCTTCAGATACACGTTTAAAACAAAAGGTTGTGTATAGGTTAGAATGTCTCTGATAGAAGCTTTTGTTGAAAGAGTTGTATCTGGACAGAGAACCTTTTAGACAAACATAGAACCTTTTTGGTCCTTATAGAGCCTTTTGGTTTAAGAGTGTATGATTTAGTTTGTCTCATTTTAGTGTCTATCATTTAAAATACCACATTTTGTGCATTGTTTAATGTATCCTTACAATTATAACTCAGATGTTATGTCTCGATAGTTACTTTTACTTGTGTAGTACTTTTCCCAAATACTTTTTACACTAACTGGATTAACTTCCTGAATCACAAATTTGTACTTCAATTTGAATACGGCAAAAAGGAGAAATTTAATTTGTCAACTGGACAGAGTTTATTTGGTCGAATACGTTTCGCAGCTCATCCAAGCTGCTTCCTCAGTTCTGGTCAGATGCTGGCGGACACTGCTTTACTGCAGATATAAAGCAGTGTCAGCCAGCATCTGACCAGAACTGAGGAAGCAGCTTGGATGAGCTGCGAAACGTATTCGACCAAATAAACTCTGTCCAGTTGACAAATTAAATTTCTCCTTTTTGCCATGGATTCTACCTGGACGACTGAGGGATTCTACACACTTCGATTTGAATAATAGTTTTATGAAGTAGCATTGTTTGTACCAGTGTCACATGTTCTCTACCACTTTTTGTTTGTTCTTCTGTGACATAGCTTGAAATAAACATTATTATGGGTTACTATGGGTTACGTTACTTGTGTACAATTTTTAGGTATTCTATTCTGCATGTTTGCTGCCCTTTTTCACCATGAGTCTTTGTTACTGCAGAAAAAATGATGTTATAATGTTAAAGGTACAATATCTGTTCTGATGGGCTTGTGCGCTGTCATGCTACTCATTGTTAGCAGCATCATGACTGCAAAACTCTGCTATGGCCGCGGAAAGATGAGAAAAGCGCTTATAAACTCATTGTGAATAATGAGGATGCATAAGGTAAGTGAGGAATTAGTTTGGACCATTACAAACTGTTTCAAATGAACTAGTTCTGTTTTTTACATCTTCAGCTGCTGCAGATGTTTTGAGTGTCTTTACCTGCTCGTCTTTATGGTGTTTTGTTGCTGGGCGGAGTTGTGTACAGACGCAGAGCTGTGTGACTAATTGGTTTTTGTGTGGAGCAGTGTTCACAGTGCAGTCTAAGCCCAGGGCGTGTGGGGCCGGCCTTTGTTCATCTGTTTGGAGATGTAGAAACTCAGCTCCTGTCATTTGAACCACCTCATTCATCATTCGCCCACAGCCGACCATCAGCTGCCTGAAAGCGTGCCCTGAATGTTTTGTCATAGATTTTTAATTCAGTGGAACATGTGATGATGCAGGTTTCTTGCCCTGCCATAGTTGAAATTATGTGACCGGATGGAAACAGCTACAAATTATTCGTCTCCCACTAAAATAACTTGTATGTCAGAAGGGAAAGCAAATTTAAAAACTAAATGTATGGCAATTACAAGTTTAATAAAATGTGAGAAAAAGGCTTGAGGCCAAAACAGAACCTTGATGTACTCCCATAGACTGTATATATAACCCGCTAGCCGCTGCATTCCAAATAGGAAGAGATCATGGGTGAGCTTCTGGCAACATTGACTGCAGCTCCAGTTAACTTTGTATTGAAAAAAAACATCACCCCTCTCTTTATAACTGCTGCTGTCAGGCTCCTCATTTTGGTCTACAAATGTTTGAATTAACCCGCTCTACATGATCCTGGTGTTTTTATTTTAATATTTTATACATAAATCAATTTTTATTCCAAATACAACAGATAAAGTTGTATTCTGTCTCAGAAGGGAAAGCATATTTAAAACCTAAACGGCAATTACAAGTTAGTAGAATTTAAGAAAATGTAATTGGGCCCAAAACAGAACCTTGAGGTACACCCCATAATTGACATCATCAACTGTAAGGATAACCAGATAATAATGTATGAAATTGGAAAATGATTTGAGCATCTAGAAAAACATTATATACAATTGTCATTATTATTTTTAAAGAACTGCTGTTAAATGTGTGCTGTAATAGGAATTTTTACCATCCTAAAAACACAAAAAACAGAACTAGCTCATTTTAAAACAGTTTGCAGTGGTCCAAAGTTATTCTTCATTTACCTTATGCATTCTCAGCATCCTAATTATTCACAACGATGAGTTTATAAGGGTTTTTCCATAACTTTCAGAGACCAGAGTGAACTTTAGCCATCACGGTAGAGCTAACCACAACTAACATGCTAACAAAGTCACTTCCTGTTTCACGGACGACATAAATGTTTATAGTTTATAATTAGATCTGAACAGTACACAGCAGACTTATTTTGACACTAAATGCTTGTACAATATATCTGTACTTAGGCAAGACATATTTTAATACATCAAAAGTTGGATACAGGCCCTTTAAACTTGAGTATATTTTAAGTTATGCCGTGCACCTTTAATTTGGCGTCACTTTACTACTAACCCAGTTTTCCCAAATCCTGTGATCCCGATGTGAGCCTGACTCATCATTACTCATGTTTATCATTGTCTGAAACAAAAGAGCTCCTATTCAGTGACACGCTGTAATCACGTCCAAGTCTCACCTGGGTCTGTTGCTATGGAGATGCAGCAAACAAAACACGTAATTTTTATGAAACGATGATATTTAGTGCCCAGTTTTAAGTGATCATGTAGAATGTACCAAAACAGAACCGTACAGCTCAATTTTGAAGAAAAAAAGTGGCACTGAAATACAATGGCAATTATTTGTAGAAAAACAAAAAAGTACACAAAATAAGCCCCTCCCACCCCACCAGAGGGCCCAAATAAATATATAAATAATCAAATTTTTATACAGCACTTTTCCACGTTCAAGGCACTCAAAGTATTTTACATCAAGGACACACTCACCCATTCACACACACATTCATACACCAGTGTACACTGGGGGTGAGGTGGATGTCTTGCCCGAGGACACAACAACAGCATTCATCTGTCGGACCTGTAATTGCACCGCCAACTTGTGGGTCAGTGGATCTGACTGCTCAACTAATGAGTAGGATTTGAACCGCCAACCTTCGGATCAGTGGACAAATGCTCTACCAACTAAAAATAAATGCTCTACCAACTAAAAATAAATAAATAAAAACAAACAAACAAACAAACAAACAAACAAACAAATAAATAAGAACTTTTCTCTTGTTTATAGCCATTAAGCTCATCTCTCCCTTTTCTTTGGGCTCCATCTTCCTCACATACACTCATTTGTACGTGTTTGAACATGCGTCACTTCCTGGATTTGCTACAAAGTCCGAACCACTGTTGTCAAGATACAAACATTTCAAACTCAATTTCCATACTAAATAATAGACTCAATATTCAATACTTATTCCGGTACCACGATGAGACTTATTTAGACAAGAGAATGTGATGTTCAACATCAAATCATAGTTATTTCTTTTCTATTCCCATGTGTCCTTATATGTGTGTACTCCCTCAGTGGTCCTGTAGGTTCCATAGTGGTCCATGGGTGTATACTAGTCTATGTGCTCTTATACTTGTTCTGATACAGCTCAACATCATTCTAAAGACATTCAGGAAAGATTCATTTCTGTCCATTGATGGTGAATAAGAAAGTCCCAATGTTTGGTTTAGGTTGTAGTGTGAAAGTTCTCTAAATGTGGATTATAATTTTTTGGACAACGCCATTGTAAATAATCAACCAACTCTCAGCCAAGACAAACACAAGAGGCATGAAGAATTGTGGAGCTGACAACGTTTTCAACCAGACTTGTTCTGAACATCTTATTAATGATTCCAGCTGTCATGTTTAATACCACTATAATACTGAGTGCATGTTATAGTGAATGACACTTGTTAAAGAGACTTAATCTAACTACGTGTCTTAGAGTTATAACTAACTTGTTTTAAAGGTGCAGTGTTTCCTTTCTCTTTTAAATGCACAACTTAAGTTTAATCCGGTCAGAAGTGGAGACGATATAGTGCCTAACTCTAGCTTTCTATTTGGAACAAGTGACATGATATTTTTATTCTGCACATAAATTAAGGTTACTACAAGAAGAATTTCTTTTAACATATTGTTCTTGTTTATTTCAGAATTTCTACATTGTTACAAGAAGCAAAAATTATTGTTAAAATGAACAAAATGTGTAGTTTGATTGTTTTGTAAAATTGTAAAATGTAAATAAGAAATGTTGATGGTTGTTTGAATTTAAGTTCATCTCAAAATTAAAATGTTTTTGTTTCATCAGAATGCAGACGTCTTGCAACAATCATTATATTAATCATAGTAATTTTATTGTTTTATCAGGCCACAGAAAAAATACATTTGTGTAAAAAATGTGCAAGATTAGGATGGGCTGCAAAAAACATGGAAGCTCTGTACTTTGATCCTTTTATGTGAATTTAAAAAAATAGTTTCTGATGTAGTGCACCTGTATTGAAGTTTCTCTTCTATTCTCTTATGTTGCAAAGTCTCATGTGTGAAAGATCTGCTATTATTGTCTGTTTATTATGGATTGTATTCATTGTTCTGCTGTCCATGTACTTCTCGTGCTGTTACTGTAAATAACAATTGGTTCTCAATCAATTCTATTTGAAAAGACGTATGGCAAAATGACCCAAAATATCATGTACTTATGTTAAAAAAATGAATATCAAACGTAGCTGTATATCAAATGTTTTAGTTTTGAATGGTGTTTTCTCTATTTGAGCATATAAGGATTAAAACACAGGCTGTTCATTTTATAGATTCATATATTTTTCCAATTCTGACTTGGTTTGGTGGTCAATATTTATCATAGCTTTTTCATTTAAGTGGCAGTTTGTGAAGAAATTTAGAAAAGAAAAAGTAAAAAATAAATAAATACAGGAAGTAGCAGTGAGATTTCTAAAATGGAATTCCTCTACCTACGTCATCAGTACTTGAACAGTTTAACTCTTCAACTCTTCATTTAACAAAATAAAGGTGTTGTCATTCAATTTTATTAGTCATATCATAACTCTTATGTAATTTATACAGGTTTTGGCCCTTGCTGACATTACGGTTGCTAGGTAACATACTTTTCCCTGCGTCACATCTGCTGCCCGTGTCCAACCAGGATGTAAAATTATAACTTTCATGAATATGAAATGAAATATAAAACTAGTATAGTTATAATGTTGTGTCCTCATCACAAACATGCCTGGGGTTGTGTTTTGTGTCATCCACACATGTTTTACACACAATTCATAGGAAAAGGAGAAATTCAATTGTCATGTCAACTGGACAAAGTTTATTTGGTTGAATACGTTTCACAGCTCATCCAAGCTGCTTCTTCAGTTCTGGTCAAATTCGACCAAATAAACTTTGTCCAGTTGACAAATTGAATTTCTCCTTTTGCCATGGATTCTACCTGGACGACTGAGGGATTCTAAACACACACAATTCATAGATTTATTTTATTGGCATGTACGCCATTTATGACATCAACCTGCCCAGGGACTGAAGGTGGAAATGACCAATTCTGCTCTAACCTGCACAAACATATGAGCTCTTTGTGTAGCTCAATGTTTTTATGTGCATTGTCCCTGATAAATAAACAAATAAATTCAAATTTAAACCCTGCATATTTAAGCTGTGTTCTTAAACTGTGTACTCAAGCTGCAAACACTCTGTTCCACTTTGTGATGTCATGTGGTAATACAGAAGTGCTCCTCTGTGTTTTTAAACTCCATACACCCTCAACAGAAGAACATTTGGATAATTTCAGCCCTGGAATTACCAATCTCTACTGAATTAAAGGTAAAAGGTAGCTGTGAAAACTACTGCTTCATGGCATCACAAGGTGGCATTTGAGCTTTGGAGATGTAGACAGACTAATAATAAAGGATTACTCAAACATGTGTGAATGAAACAAAAACACAACTCCGGGTATGTTTTTGAGAAGCTAACAACATTATATCATGACTCAAAGCTCACAGAAGTCAATTTTGCATAATAGGATCTTTAAATATTCTTGTGTTATTGTGTTTTATTGAAATTAGTAATCTAACCTGTCATATGCACTTTAAATATAATTGCACAACCTACAGTATATAGCAAATTAAAATAGCATGGGGAGCATTATAGTCTTTGTTAATGTATAAAACCACTGCTTTGTGATAAATGTGAAACTGCTGTTGCTTGTGTCACATTTGTCAGTCTGTTTGGAGACAGCTCATTCAGTCAAGGATTAGAAAACATTTTGTAATTCTCACATGAGTCAAGATTAAACCACAGCCAGTCTTAAGACCTACTCAACCTGAAAGACGGCACTGCAATTTCAAAGAGTAATACAATCGCAATTATACCAAATCCTACAATTCAAAGTTGGGTTTGATTGTAAAGGTGTGATTAAGCTGCAGCTTGTTTCATAGGCCTTGGTTCTGTGAAGCAATGTCCACCACAATCCTTTGCAATCTTATTCATTTTTAATTGATACTTTGCAGTGACGTCGTGCTGGGGGTGTTCTACATGTATGGTGAAATGTTTATCAGTCCACATGGAGACACACGTTTTTAATTGTCTCAGAACTGAAGAAAAAATAGAAAATAGAAATGGAACAAACCTGTAATCTATATGAGTGTTCATGGTCCTGTTTAAGAGTTTCATTTTCAACAAAAACATGACAGTGTTGGCTAATGCTAGCTAGCTTGTGATTGTAATGTTATGTGAAAGGGACTCATTTAACTGCATGAATCAGCTCACCTGTTGTAGTTCCAGCTAAGTCCGTTCTTTATTGTCGGATTGTGTTGAAATACAGCTCAGATTACAAAGCCTCAGACAGAGCAGTGCTTACAGTTAGCATCACGTCACCAGGGAATGTTGATGACATTCTTTGGCTTGCCTTTCCACAGACCTACTTGTGTCATGTCCTGTGTAGCAAAGTCCATAAACCAGAAGCCGTTTGCGATCTTCTTTATTCAATGACAGGGGTTTTAATAGCTCTAAATGACCTAAAAAAACATGCATTCTTACTGTGAGTGGGCTTGCCTCTCCTCAGATCTTACCAGCAACATGGCCTGGTGGTGTCACATGCTTGTTTCCTTGGAGATAGATATGTTGAATGCCATACTGTGGAACATTTCAGCCATAGTAATAAAATTTTCATAGAGACAAGCAGATCAGATCAAAAGAAGGTGAAGTAAAAAGGTCATTTCTATAACTGATATATTTTTTCATAAAAGATAAATGGTAAATAAATACATTTTTCGACAAAACCAAACAACAGCATCTTAAGGTGTACCTGTTTTTTTAAAATGTGAAAAACAGAACTAGTCCATTTGAAACAGTTTGCAGTGGTCCAAAGTTCTTCCTCACTGACCTTATGCATTCAGAGCATCCTAATTATTCACAGTGATGAGTTTATAAGCACTTTTCACAACTCTCAAAGACCAGACCGGAGGTTTGCCGTGACAGTAAGGCTAACAACTAGTAGTATGGAAACAGTGCACTTCCTGATTCTGCAGACTGAACACAACAAACATATTTTGACCTCAAGAGCTGCTTATACAAAAGGCTACCATATTTATCATGCACACAAACGTTAATTATTCATAATGTTTTAAATCTTTTAAACTTGCTGGGAAATGTACTATGTTATGGTCATTTCAGCTGACTCGCTTTAAGACAGAGAGCGAGCCAACACAAAAATGTATCTTTGCTAATCACTCAAATCAAGCATCTGAATTCCAGATATTTTAACCATTTTTGGCGTTAATTTGATCTTGAGTCTCGTCCCTGTGAGAGCCAGTCTCCTCATGTGTCTCTGTGTGTGGTAGTCTAAGCTCACTTAAGCCCTGTTTGTCTGAGTCTGAGCTCTGTAATACCACCTGAGTCACTCCTCTCCATCACACACATGCTAACGCTACAGACTAATCCACAAACGCACACATGCTAACGCTACAGGCTAACGCTGTGTTCATGTGGTCCTCAGGAACTCTGGATTTCTGCTCATTTACAGCATTTAAAAGAGCTTACTAGTAAGATTTGTTGTAGCTGTTAGCCTTCTCAAAAGTAAACGTTTGATTATTTGTTTGATTATTACTTTACATAGGTAGGCTCATTAATTACATTTTTAGTCTCAGGACTTTTGTGCTAATCTGTTGCTCTTATGATCTGACAGTTAACCCATAAATGTATTAACCTTTAGTTAAACAGCTCAAATGTGTCCCTCCCAGGGACTCCAAGTGCACTGCTGTTCAGCCCGTAGGCCGACACAACAGTGAGAGACCTGTCCCCGACCTGAAGGCGCAGGGATGCGACCCTCTCGTTCACCGGGGTGAACTCCAACACACGGCGGCTGAGCTGTGGGGCAATGAGCAGGCCCACACTTGCCCGCCACCACTCACCGCAGGCAACGCCAGAGAAATGGAGAGTCCAGCCCCCCTCAAGGAATTGGGTTCCAGAGCCCAAGCTGTGCGTGGAGGTGAGGCTGGTCATCGAGACCCCTGCCTTCGACTGCCGCCCAGATCTCCCTGCACCGGCCCCTTATGGATCCTGTGGGTGGTGGGTCTACAGGAGGACAGCCCCATGTTGCACCTTCAGGCTGTGCCCGGCTGGGGTGGATCAAGCACCCACCCCAGGCCTGGCTCCAGGGTGGGGCCCTGGTAACGCCAATCTGGGCGACATAACTGGTCTTGCTGTGTTTCTCATCATAGGGGCTTCTGAACCCTTCTAAGCCCTTTGTCACCGGTTCTGTTCACTGTATTTAAGAACAGAATAAATACAGTCAGGGGCCGGAGGGGACCTGGTTTGGGGACCACAGGATCTCATCTCTGCTGTTTGCAGATGATGTTGTCCTGATGGCTTCATCGGACCGGGACCTCCAATGTACACTGGGGCGGTTTGCAGCCGAGTGTGAAGCGGCTGGGATGAGGATCAGCTCCTCCAAATCTGTGGCCATGGTTCTTGACCGGAAAAAGGTGGCGCCCTCTCCGGGTGGGTGGAGAGTCTCTGCCTCAAGTGGAGGAGTTCAAGTATCTCAGGGTCTTGTTCACGAGTGAGGGGAGGATGGAGCATAAGATTGACAGGTGGATCGGTGCAGCGTCGGCAGTGATGTGGTCGCTGTATCGGACCGTTTTGGTGAAGAGGGAGCTGAGCCAAAAGGCAAAGCTCTCAATTTATCGGTCAATCTACGTTCCTACCCTCACCTATGGTCATGAGCTTTAGGTAATGACCGAAAGAACAAGATCGCGGATATAAGCGGCTGAAATGAGTTTCCTCCGTAGAGTGGCTGGGCGCTCCCTTAGAGATAGGGTGAGGAGCTCAGTCACACAGGAGGAGCTCAGAGTAGAGCCGCTGCTCCTCCACATTGAGAGGAGCCAGCTGAGGTGGCTCGGGCATCTGTTCCGGATGCCTCTTGGACACCTCCCTGGGGAGGTGTTCAAATTCAAACATTGTGAAACTCTATTTGCTAACTCTTTTTAAATTAAATGAATGGTGAACTAAGGTTTCAACTGACAAATAACATTTTGAAAGAATGAAAATAAAGCTAACTTCTACAATGACTGATACAAATTGGGCAAATGACTCAAACTGGGTAATGACAGGGTTAATTCACAAGATTGCACATGCTAACGCTAGCTGCTAATCCACAAACGCGCACATGCTAAAGCTAACAGGCTAATCCACAAGTGCACACATGCTAAGGCTAACAGCTAATCCCCAAATGCGCACTTTAATCAGGTAAGTGCAGGTGCAGGTTAGAGTCCCGGTTCACAGGGTAAGACTGTAATCCAGGTTTTGTTCAGACCTGTGTGGAAGAAATGCCTGAAGTTTTCATGTGTAAATGGTGGTTTGGTTTAACGCTTAGAAGCAGAGGTGGTAGTACTCAAAGTATTTCAATTCAATTCAATTCAATTTGTCTTTATTGTCACATGTGCATATACATACAAAATATATAGCACAGATGAAATTGCTGTCCTCTCCCACCTCAGTGCAAACATTTAAATGTGCCAAACCAAAATGTGCAAACAACAAAAAAAAAGTGCAAACTAAGTAAACATTCAAGTAACATTAAAGTAAAACGGAATGTAAAGACATACTGGACTAGACAAAACCACAGTAGACAGAACAAAAATTGTGCAAACATTCAGGTAAACATTCAAATAGGGCGGAATCTCAGACATACTAGACTAGACAAAAAACACAAATAGACAAAACAGAAATTTCAGATGAAAAGTGAGGTAGTGCTAAAATATATGAAGTAAACAGTTATTGATTGCCCATATAAGTGGAAAATGAGGTAGTGCATCATAGTAAGTAAGTAAGTAAGTAAATGTTTTGGTTACACTTGTCATTGTATTAGGCCTTCTTCATATATGACATAGTACAGTGTTTGTCAAACTATGGTACATGTACACAGGCTGTGTCTGGAGACATGTTTTATTGTCTGTTAAGTCTTTTATTGTCTATTAAGTCTGTTAATTGTTATTCATTAGAACTATACTTTATCCAGGGTTTAATCTACTTTTAGACTGATAAATCCTAATTTAAGCCTATAGTCCAGGTTTAGATCTGGTAGTAGGCCTACTCAGAAAGCCAAATATTATCTTTATATGAAAAATGTGAAAATCAGTGATGAAGAATTAACATCTTCATGGAGACAAGCAGTGGCAGACCATCCACCTGAAAAGTTCCATAGTGCATCTGTAAATAACTTGTGATCTGAAATAAACAGAATCCACAATCAAACATTCTACAGTAGAAAACAGGCTCTTATTGCGTATTGATGGTTATGTCAGTTCCTCTGTTCCAGGTGGTCTCCAGGTGAGGCTGGGAGGTCTGGTCTCATCAGGGGAAGTGCTGCACTTTAATCCAGGGTTTGTGCTCAGAGTCGTCCTGCTGTAGGCCAGACACCACCCGAGATCCACACAACAATAGACAGCTATTACACACAAGCACACACTAAAACTGGATTTCACCTGAGTGAGTATTAGGGATTAGACAAGTATGTGATTTAGATTCATTATCCACATAATTATTCTTTCTATATTTGACACTATACTCCAACAAGTTACAGCCATAGACTGTAGACAGAAGTGGACTGAGGGAGCGTGACGTCACCCATAGCTTTTGGCTCCAGTCAAATGAAGCTTACTGAGGCTAGCAGTTTTAGGAGCAAATTTGGAGCTGCGTTCCATCTTAGCAATAGGAATTAATTTATGGACAAAATTGTGAAATAAAAACACCAGGATCATGTAGAGCGGGTTAATACAAACAGTTTAAGACCAAATTCAGGAGCCTGACAGCAGCAGTTACACAGAGAGGGGCGGTGTTTTTTCATTACAATGTGAACTGGATGCAGAGTTGATTAATTGATGTGTGGGTGTTTGTACTGTGCTTGTCCTGTTTTATGTTGCCTCTTGGCCTGTTCGTCATTGCAAATGAGAACCTGGTAAAATATTGAATAAATAAATAAATAAATAAATAAATAAATAAATAAATAAATAAATAAATAAATAAATAAATAAATAAATAAATAAAATAAAAACACCAGGATAATGTAGAGCAGGTTAACATGCACATTTTAAGACCAAAATGAGGAGCCTGATAGCAGCAGCTACAGAGAGAGGGGCCACAGTTTTTCAATAGACCGAACTGCGCCCATGCTCGCTTTCTGTTTGGAATGTCATTAGCTCTGTCTTTTTAAATGTGAACTTTGAACATTGTAAAAGCACAAAGTGCAAATTAGACATTTTTCCCCAAATTGTTCAGCCTTATTGGAACACTGCACCTAGAAGACGAGATTGTTACTCCAGATCAAACCTAAAGTACATGAGGACAAAAAGGTGGATTCAACTGACTCTGAATTCAGTGAATATATTTGGACTGCAGTAGAATTTGTGTACCACTAGTTGCGCCCGGGGCACAGTTTGAGAAACACTAAGCTGATGCCTGAGTTTAGTCCAGAACAGAGGAGAGGATAGGGAGATAGAGAGTGGGGTCAGAGGTCACATAAACACAGCTGTCTCTCACTCTTTTCTCTCATCTTTCTCTCACGTTCTCCACTTTCTCACTACTTTTTTTCTGTTTACCCCCCCTCCTCTCCCTCTCTCTCTGTTCTGCTGACCTTTCTCGGCTCTGTGCGCAATAGCACCCAGCTAGCTTACTGTTAGCATTATTACTTCCTGTTCTGTTCTGGGATTCCCTAAATATTGGGCTTTTTTTATTTTATTTTGTTTTTAGGAAATATTTATTTTTGACCTATATATTATTTCACTATGGCGTTAAGGTTATGGTTAGGATTAGGTTAGGTTAAGGAACAGCTCCTTTACTTAAAATTCGGGCTTTTGGGACATACTGTATATCTTGGGGTTTTTGCCAAGTTGTGCTAAAATAGCTAGCATAAGCATAGAACAAAATGTCATGGAGCTCAACAGTAACCGCCTACCCTGGATCCGGAAGTCGGTATAACATTCATTTTTTCCATAGACTTTCTGAATTTGATTAACAGTAGTGTACTGTCTGCATCTAATTATAAAGCCTGTAAATGTCTGGGAATCAGGAAGTGCATTCTTAGCATGCTAGTTGGGGTGACTGGGCCTTTTCTGTTGGTGGCCCCAAACTTTGGATTGCTCTCCCTCCTCACATTAAGAGTGCCCCTTCAGTCGATTTTTTTTAAGCCTCATTTAAAAACACTTTAACTCTCAAGCTTTTAGCTCGGCGTGAGAGGTGTGTGGTCCTCTGACTGTCTTTTATTAATTTTATTTGCTATTTTTCTATTTGCTAATTTTAGTTTTTTTTTATGTTTTTTATTGATTAACTTATTTAATTTTGATGCTTTATTTTATTTAATATGTTAATTTATATTGTGCCTACTCTGTGCAGCACTTTGGAGACTTTGTGTTGGTAAAATGTGCTGTACAAATAAAGTTAGACTGGACTGGACTGGATTAGTAGTTAGCTTTACAGTGATGGCTAAACTCTAGCTCTGGGCTCTGAGGGTTGTGAAAAGTCCTTAAAAACCCATAAGCGCTTTCAGTTATTCCTCCCATACTTAGCTCTGCTTCTGAGATCTGAGGAGATCAGGCTTTGAAAAACTGGTATGGCCACATACCGTTTCTATAATCTGATAACTCCTGAAATCAGATCATGATCAGATCTTTGATGTGTAAACATAGCTCCTGAAGTCCAGTGTTGTTTTCTCGTCACAAACAGACCTGGAGTTGTGTTTTGTTTCATTTGCACATGTTTAATACACAAACCCTGCATATTTAAATATACACTGAGTTCCACCTTGTGATGTCATGTAGTGATACAGGAAGTGCTGCACTCCAAACACCTTCACTAGAATCATTTGGATAATTTCAGACCTCGAATTGCCAATCTCTACTGAACAAAAGGTAAAAGATAGTAGTTAACTTGAAAACTACCACTTCATGACATCACAAGGTGAAACAAAGCATTCTGAGCTTTGGAGATGTAGACAGACTAATAATAATAATAATAATAATAATAATAATAATAATAATAATAATAATTATTATTATTATTATTATTATTATTTTTTTTAATTATACATTTTATAAAGGATTACTCAAACATGTGTGAATCAAACAAAACACAACTCCAGCTCTGTTTTTGAGGAGGGAACAGCATTATAAATTGGCTTAAAGCTCACAAGAGTCAGTTTTGTGCACTGGTGATTCTAATGGTCAGAGCAGATGATGGATGAGAATTTGAGACAAAGGAGAAGACATCTTATCCTCACATAGTGCAGACGGGAGCTTCTCATCGTGATCATCTTCCACTAAAACTCAAAGATTAAAGTGTCTCTAGAATAATCTTCAGTTTGGTCCATTCATCAAACCATAACACTCAATCTGTGACAGGAAAATGATGCATGACGGTGTATCGAATGTTACAGAGGGAAGATTAAAGGCGCACTGCGTAACTTTTCAGACGGGGCATCCATCACCTGCTTGTCTCCATAGAGATGTTGCTGCTTTGCGTGGAATGTTCTTATCTATCTTGTATTTATTCAATTACAATTTCAAGTGTTTTAATATATATATATATTTTTTTAAAAGTACATTCATTCTTACTGTGAGTGGGCTTGCCTGTCCACAGAACTGACCTGTCACCTGCTTGTCTCCATGGAGATAGATAAGTTTAAATGTCCTATATTATGCAAAATTCACTCTTGTGAGCTTGAAGCCATGTTACAATGTTGTTACCTCTTCAAAAACATACCTGAATTTTTTTGTTTTGTTTTTTTTTGTTTTTGCAATCCTTTATTCTCTCTGTTCCACCTTGTGATGTAATGAAGTGGTAACTATAAAATTAACAGCTACCTTTGACCTTTTGTTTAGTAGAGATTAGTAGCAATTCCAGACCTGAAATCATCCAAATTATTCTAGTGAAGGTATGTGGGGTTCAAAAACTGTTTTCTGTTTGAGAGAAGAACTCCACCTAAATATGCAGGTTTGTGTGTTAAACGTGTAAATGAAACAAAACACAACTCCAAGTGTGTTTGTGATGAGGAAACAACATTAAAAATAGCATAATATGGACTCTTTAATGTCAAACATTCAAGGAACATTCAAGGCAAAGCAATAACATTGTCATGGAGATGTTAAATGTCATGACCTTCTCCAAAAAGTTACATAGTGTGTCTTTAACAGTTGCCATGACAGTAGCCATCCTCAAAACATTCAATCAAAATAGGCTTAATATCTTGTTGTATTCCTATGAGGTTGTCACCACTTGATGAAAACCAATTGTGTTTCTCATAGGAATCTTGACTGCTCGTCCTCTGATCTGAAGGTTAAAGGTTCGAATCCCGCTCTCAACATGAACATCATTGGTAGAACTTTTAGATCTACTAGCCCACGGGTTAGCGATGCGATTCCAGCTCCCATGGATATATGCTGTCCCCACCTCGTCCCCAGTGTCTGTGTACACTGGTGTGTGAATGTGTGTGTGAATATGTGTGTGTGAATGGGTGAGTAGTTCCTTGATGTAAAGTGTTTTGAGTGCCTTGAAGGTGGAAAACCTCGACATAAATATGATTCTTTACCAAGTCAAACTAAAAGAGAAAAGCCTGACCTTGTCAGATCTCAGAAGCTCTGCAGGGCTGGGCCTGGTTAGTACTTGGATGGGAGACCGCTCAAAATACCATGTACTACAGTGGGGCAACAGTAGCAAAAACTGTTGTGGTGTCCTTAGGCAAGAGACTTCACCCACATTGCATATGAACGTGGTGTGCGTGTGTGTTGGTGGTGCTCAGAGGGGCTGATGGTGCAGACTGACAGCCTGGCTTCTGTCAGTCTGCCCCAGGGCAGCTGTAGCTACAATAGTAGCTTACCACCACAGAGTGTGGAGTGAATGAATAATGCACCAACTTGTAAAACTACTTAGAATGTGTGGAAAAGCGTTGTATAATGAATTATTATGCTGCATTATGACTGTAATTATAGACTGCATGAGAACTTTGAGACAGACAGGACTGAAACAAAAACAAACTCATATAAAAAATATTTGGCTCAGTGCTTCTTCATGACAAAGTTCATTATCTGTATACTCGAGTTTGTGAACATTTCTTTGTGAGGCGTGCTTCCTCGGGCGCGTCCTATTTTTTAACTGAGTGATGAATTACAGTCACTTGTCACGCTTCCAAAACCAAATATTATCCTAAGTGCCACCATCCCTCCACTGGGTGTCCTGCGCTGTCACCCTCCCTACTCTGGGTGTCAGATCAACTCCAACAGTGGAATCACAGTGCTGCAGTAGAATACTGAACAGAAACATCAAAACACTTTACTAATTTTGAGGGAAATTCAAGTTTTGCTGCAGCAACATTTTCACTGCACGTCTCAGCCGCCTTTGTCTCTCAGTCAAAGGTCTCAGTCCAGTTTAACAATCAAGCAAATCTTTATTTGTATAGCACTTTTCATACATATACAATGTAGCTTCACACAGAAACTTTAGGAAAAGAAAACAGTTACAAAATTTATAAAAAGCTCTTAAGGGTACATAAGCGCTTAAGGGTACTGTTCAAAAAGATAAAATTGAAATAAATGCAATGTAACAGCCCTATTAAGAAATAAATATAAAATGTAATAAATATATATAAAAAGGTAAAAAAAAAACAAAAAAAAACATGAGTTATTAAAAAGAAGCTAAACTAAAAAGATAGGTTTTGAGTTTCCTTTTAAAAATACGAACAGTGGACAGTTAAAAGATGACTGCCTGAAGACCTGAGGGTCTGAGAGGGCTTATATGATAAAAGACATCAGATAAATAAATAGGACTAAGATCATTATGAGCTTTATTAACCAATAAAAATATCTTCAAATCTATCCTGAAGCTCACAGGAAGACAGTGCAGAGACTTCAGTACTGGTGTGATATGCGCTCTCTTTCTGGTTCTCGTCAGCAACCTCGCTGAGGACTGCATCAACTGGAGGATGGTCAAGGAGGGTCAGCAGGTCCTGTGGAAGAACCAAAAGTGTCTCTCCTCTTTTGTCCTGGAGCATCACAGCAGTATCATGGGGGTGCCAAGTGAACACAACAGGAAAGGCCTTGTTCTTACTCCGCTCTGGTGTTTCAGTTGGTGACAAAATGGTGCATTCCCTCAAAGTATTTCCTCTGGAAATCCTCTGCCACATTTGCTGCCACATATGGTGTGAAAAGCCTGTAGCATCTGAAATGTCTAGCTAGCTCCTTAGTTAGCCTCTTGCACAGTCTCCATGAATATGAGAAAAACAAACCAGTCCAGTCCTTTACTTGTGTCCTTTGAACTGCACATGCTGCATTTCTAAGTTGGTTACATTTTCATGATATGATGTTAAAAACTGAGAAAAAAAAAAGGTTAAAAAACTGCTCTTGTGTGAGTCAGGTAGCCACAAAAGATAGACATACTTTATTGATCGTCGTAGTAAGCAGCAACAATGAAACACACACACATGGCTCTCAGGCTCAGGCAGATGATGTTGTCCTGATGGCTTCATCGGACCGGGACCTCCAATGTGCACTGGGGCAGTTTCCAGCTGAGTGTGAAGCGGCTAGGATGAAGATCAGCCCCTCCAAATCTGAGGCCCCGGGAAAAAGATAGCTTGCCCTCTCCGGGTGGGTGGAGAGTCCTTACCTGAAGTGGAGGAGTTCAAGTATCTCGGGGTCTTGTTCACGAGTGAGGGGAGGATGGAGCGTGAGATTGACAGGTGGATCGGTGCAGCGTCGACAGTGATGTGGTTGCTGTATCGGACTGTTGTGGTGAAGAGGGAGCTGAGCCGAAAGGCAAAGGTCTCGATTTACTGGTCAGTCTACGTTTCTACCCTCACCTATGGTCATGAGCTTTGGGTAATGACCGAAAGGACAAGATCGCGGATACAAGCGGCCGAAATGAGTTTCCTTCGCAGAGTGGCTGGGCGCACCCTTAGAGATGGGGTGAGGAGCTCAGTCACACAGGAGGAGCTCGGAGTACGCACCTTTAAATATGCACCTTTACATATATCGTAGGAGTCAGTGCGCCCCTGCTGGTGAACCATGAAAAATGCCACATGTCCGTAATTTGCTTTTCTTGTAATCGTTCATAGAATTTCATTCCCAAATTTGCACAGATCCTCCATCAGGAATTTACATTATGCACCTTTAAATGGTTTTGAGGGAGTCCGTGCGCCCCTACTGGCCAATCGTGAAAAATGCACCATGTCCGTAATACATTTATTTGCTTGTAATCATGCATAGAATTTAATCCCCAAATTTGGTCAAAATTCGATAATGTAGTTGTTTTATGTCTATGGTAGGGGGCGCTATAGTGTTCACTTTTCATATACTTTATAGTGTATTATATTCAGGCTAAGATCACACATTAGTGATTCAAATTTCAGCATGATGAGACTAAGGATGTGCATGTAATAATTTTTAAACTATTTTTTTTGGGTAGTCCATGCGCCCAACCATGAAAATTGCCCCATATCCGTAATACATTTGTTTGCGTGTAATCATGCATAGAATTTAATCCCAGAATTTGGTCCAAATCCGATAATGCTGACGTTTTTTGTCTATGATAGGGGGCGCTATAGTGTTCACTTTTCATATACTTTATAGTGTATTATATTCAAGCTGAGATCAAACATTAGTGATTAAAATTTCAGCACGATAGGTCAAAGCATGTGCGTGTAATAGATTTTAACCTATTTTTTGGGGGAGTATTTGCGCCCCTGCTGGCCAACCGTGAAAATTGCCCCATGTCCATAATACATTTGTTTGCTTGTAATCATGCATAGAATTTATTCCCCGAATTTGGTCCAAATTCGATAATGTAGACGTTTCATGTCTATTCTAGGTGGCGCTATAGTGTTCACTTTTCATATACTTTATATTGTTTTATAATCAGGTCGAAATCAAACATTAGTGATTAAAATTTCAGCACGATAAGGACTAAGCATGTGTGTGTAATATATTTTAAACTATTTTTTTGGGGACTTCTTGCGCCCTGGTGGCCAACCATGAAAATTGCCCCATGTCTGTAATATATTTATTTGCTTGTAATCATGCATAGAATTTAATCCCCGAATTTGGTTCAGATCCGATAATGTAGACGTTTCACGTCTATGCTAGGGGGCGCTATAGTGTTCACTTTTCATATACTTTATATTGTTTTATAATCAGGTCGAAATCAAACATTAGTGATTAAAATTTCAGTGCTATAGGACAAAGCATGTGCGTGTAATATATTTTAAAGTATTTTTTTTGGGAGTATTTGCGCCCCTGCTGGCCAACCGTGAAAATTGCCCCATGTCTGTAATGTATTTATTTGCTTGTAATCCTGCATAGAATTTAATCCCCGAAATTGATCCAGATCCGATAATGTTGAAGTTTCACCTCTATGCTAGGGGGCGCTATAGTGTTCACTTTTATTATATTTCATATTTCATTACATTTGGGCCGAGGTCACGCAGTTGTGATTTGAATTTGAGCTCTCTAGGCCAATGCCTATGGCCGTGAGAGGTCATCAAAAAAACAGGAAATGAAGGCATTTTTCGCCGGCGTGCTACGGGCAAACCGTAAGGAGTTAAGAAAAAACATGAATGATTTATGTGAACCTATGTCTGTAGATGTGACATGTCAAATCTGAGCTCATTTGGACTAAACACAAGGGACACGAATCTTTTTTCACACACCCAAGTCAAAACGGCGCCGAATTTTTGATCCAATATGGCCGACTTCCTGTACGTCACTGGGCAGTGTGACAAAGACATTTTTTGTTTGTCTCCCTGAGCTCTATCACTGTTCCAAATTTCGTCAGCCTACGCCAAAATATGCTTCTCACCTGCCCATAGACTTTGAAATTTTGATTTTTTACTTTGGTCATTGTCGCGATACCCATTTTATCAAATTTTTCGCCGGACCGGTTGATTTGATACCCCCATGTGGGACTTTTCGTCGATGTTCAGGGGGTCAAAAATGCGATCATTTTGTCGGAAGAAAAGAATAAAAAGAAACCCACGAAGAACAATAGCCCTCGCCATTGACTAAAGTCACTGGCGAGGGCCAAATATAGGAGTCCATCCTCTTCATTCATCATTTATAGCAATGCATTGTAAAGACTTCTGGCAAATGTTAAAGGACTTCAGCTATCTAAAGTACAGCCTGCTCTGTCCCTTCCTGTAGACCTGGTCTGTATTCTCTGACCTGTCCAGTCTGCGATCGTGATGTAGGTCCAAGTCCTTATAACTCTCTATAACCTCCACAGTGTCCTCCTCAATGGTCACAGGTTGCAGCTGTGGCCTGCTCCTCCTAAAGTCCACCACCACCATCTCTTTGGTCTTGGCAGTGTTCAGTTGAACACTGCCAAGTGTTTAGACCTGCACCACACCACAAAGTCCTCAGTGAGCTGCCTGTACTCCTCTTCATTACCATTTTCGTTCACCGTTAAATGGTGATACTTTCTTTTATATTACATGTGTCCTTATATCTGTGTAATCCCTCAGTGGTCCTGTAGGTTCCATAGTGCTCCATGTAGTCTATGTGCTCTTATACTTGTTCTAATACAGCTCAACATCATTCTAAAGACATTCAGGAAAGGTTCTGCTCTGTCCTGTCAATGTGATTTTTTAGTATCGTTACCTGCTCAAATGAGTATACTAGTTTCAGTTCTAGTTTTAATATTGGTTACTACAGTATCTGATATTTTTGACAACCCCACTCTAATAATTCACATGTCAGATTTATTTAGTGCATGTAACACACCAAAAATCAGATCTAATTGTTGGATACAGTTGCCACTGAAACCTGTCAAGCCTACTTTATTAAGTAGTAAAACCACAATGGATTCTTTTCCAACTTGTAACATAACAATTATCTCTGTACAACTATTATAGTTTTTATCTTTGTACTAAACCAGTACAAGTCGCTCTGTTCCTGTCAGCTATGTGGATCCCTCTATCACGTCCGCATAATGAACTTTACTGTCACCTCACACGAGACCTGAACGTGTGCTAAATAAAGGGGCAGGGAGGAGCTTTATAAAAATGTTGTGAGTGACATATTGTAGACACCTTGCAAACATAGCTAATCTCATTTAGATCTTTGTGGTACATTATGCTCGTGGCGGTGGTGCAGTGGGTTGAGCAGCGTCCCACAAACCAGAAGAGAAACAGTTACAATTGTGTTAGACAAGGGAAATTATTTGGACACAGTAGCTCACACGTCACAATTTAATATAATAACAAAGTAACTAACAAAAACTGTCAAATAAGGCATAATTATATAAATGTATATGTACGTAAAAGTAAATGTATATGTACGTAAGTAAAGTCAAAAATAGAAATGTAGTAATATAAATCCAGTATATCACAGTTATATACAAGAAATCATAAGGAAAAGTGCAAAGATGATATGACAGGACACAGGTTATATGTTCCATAAGGGTGAGTTGTTGTACAGTTATAGGGAGTATTATGTGTTCCATAAGGGTGAGTTGTTGTACAGTTGTAGGGAGTATTATCTGTTCCATAAGGGTGAGTTGTTGTACAGTTGTAGGGAGTATTATAGTATGAATGTAGTCCTGTCCACTGTTTGAGCGGAGCTGTAGGAGCCAGTTGGAGAATCCCCCAAATGAAACTACTGTACATCGCATCAGGGTTGTGAAGTTGTAGTGTATTGTTTTGTATCATTTATTATTATAAAACATTGTCATGTGTGGGAGCATGGGTGACTTAGGCTTGGAACCGGAGCATGGTACAGGCTCATACCACTGACCGTAAGGAGGGTTCGAATAGGACCCAGGAGAGATCACTAAATTACTCAAACATGCATCTATGGCATGTTTTTGATGAGGGAACATTACAACATGGTAGAAAGCTCAAAAGAGTCGATCTAACGTAATACCCTCCTCTTAAAAATATATTTGGGCTTATACAAGAGGTATGTGCACAGATAACAGTGGTGGTTGTGACATAATACAGAGCAGGAGACGGGGGGGACATAGGTGTCTGTTGTCCTGGGTCCTAGGGTTTTAAGGGCCCAGAATTGTACCCTCTTCCTATTAAATTATATTAGAGATGGGGCCCATGTGAGGCTTCTTGCCCAGGGCCCCAAATTTCTGTCAAAGGGCCTGACATAACATATAAGGAGTGAGGAGGGGAGAGGTGGAGGCCTTGAGGACCCATTGGTGAAGCTGGAGGACACGTCTGGGGAGAAGGAAGTCTGCTGATGTCCACAAGCCAGCCTTGGATAGGCAGAAGAGAGATGGATCGTTACATGCATCTGTCTCTATTAGGGTTGCCAAAAATATTAAAAGTCAGACCCTAGTCAATACTAAAACTAGTATCGAAACTAGATACTCGTTTGAGCAGGTATCAATACTAAAAAGTCCCATTCACAGGACAGAAATGAACCTTTCCTGAATATTAGAATGATCTGAAGCTGTATCAGAACACATAAGAGGACATAGACTAGTATACGCCCATGGAGCACTCTGGAACCTACAGGACCACTGAGGGAGTACACAGATATAAGGACACATGGGAATAGAAAGTAATGTAAATGCTGAAAATCACATTCTATTATCTAAAAGAAATAGTGTTTCTTTTTTTTTTTTTTTCATCGTAGTATTGGAATCAGTATTGCGTATTAAAGGGCCCATATAATGCTATTTTCTGATCTGTTATAATGTTGTTTCGTCATCACAAACAGACCTGGAGTTGTGTTTTGTTTCATTCACACATGTTTAACACACACATCCTGCAGATTTAGTTCTTCTCTCAAGCAGATAACACTGTCTAACCTTGTGACGTCATATGGTAATACAGGAAGTGCTCCACTGTGTTTTAAACTCCACACACCTTCACTAGAATCATTTGGATAATTTTAGCCCTGGGATTGCCAATTTCTCTGAACAAATTATAAAAGGTAGTTGTTGAACTTGAACTCTACCATTACATGACATCAGAAGGAGGAATAGAGCATTTTTAGCTTGGGAGATGTAGACAGACCAATAATGCAGGGTTACTCAAATACAAGTATGTGTGAATGAAACAAAACACAACTCCAAGTATGTTTCTGATAACAGCATTATAACATGGCTTAATGCTCACAAGAGTCAGTGTTGTATCATATAGTACCTTTAAGTATTTTTAGAATAAAGAAATGTTACGGTTCACTGTGCCTCGGTGCCTCTCTGAGCTGGAAAATCTGCCTTTCCTACAGCTCCATGGTCTTGGAATCATTTACAGAAAGATCTTAAGTTGGAATCTGTGTTGTCACTTGATAAGTTCAAGAAAAGTGTAAAAAGTGCAGTGACTGAGATGCATGATGCAAATGGTTTTATAATGTGAATTGTTGTACTGATTGTGTTGCTGCTGTCTCTTTTGAAAAGAGAATCTGAATCTCAGTGTGTCTAATAACGCTAATTTGCCAAACGGTTTTACTTACACGCATTTGTCACTTGACCTAAAGCCAAAGCTCCTGGCCCTCTCCCAGTGACACACCCAGACATGACAGCTCCTGCAGAATCCTAAACATGCAGCGGAGTTATAACCATGGGTTCTCTCACTTTCACTAAAGGGCCCATATTACACTATTCTCTGATCCAGCACAAACACACCTGGAGTTGTGTTTGGAGTTCTTCTGTCAAACAGAAAACACTATATTACTCCTTGTGATGTCATTAAGTGATAATACAGGACGTGCTACACTATGTTTTTAAACTCCATACACCTTCACAAGAATCACAGGATAATTTCTGTCCTGGAATTGCCAATCTCTACTGAGCATTTTGAAGTTTGGAGATGTAACCTGGCTCACGACAGCCTGATATGTGTATCACTCTGAATCGAGTTCTGCACATTATCTGTGATCCCTTTTGCTAAAATCAGAAAACACAAAGCATCATGACTATTTGAATCTGATTGGTCAAAATGTCACAACAGTGGAACAAGATGAAAAATCAAACTTTAGTTAACTGCAGCTGAGAGAAAAGCACAGACATTTTCTCTGTCCACAAATGCACAAACCTCTGACCTTCTGCACATGTTCACAAAACAAATAGTCTGTTGATGCTAAAAGAGTCTGAAATACTTCTGTCAATGTTGCCATGTCTGATGTGGTTCATTTGGATGCTTCAACTTTGGCTTCAGCACAAACCTCAATACTGTGGCATGATTAGTCACCCGCCCAATTACACGCCCAGTACAACGAGTGCCAAGACAATAATAATAATAATAATAATAATAATAATAATAATAATAATATGGGTTCTCATGCGTTTGTGAACTCAAAAATCTTGTGAGAAACCTGCTGTGCGAGGTTATTAGAGATGTAGACAGACTAATAATAAAGAGTTGCTCAAACATATCTGACTGAAACAAAACACAACTCCAGGTCTGTTTTTGAGGAGGTAACAACATTATAACATGGCTTAAATGGTGCAATGTGCTCACCGGTCTCCCCTATCCTTGCAAACTTATACATGGAACAATTTGAACAGAGTACCCTGGCCTCATATCCAGGCACTCCACCCACACACTGGTATCGCTTTGTTGATGATAATTTTTCAAAAATCAAAATTCAAGATTTGGAGCCTTTTACTGCACATATCAATTCTGTAGATCCGAATATCAAATTCACACGTGAAGATGCCAAGGACAACACATTGGCCTTCTTAGATTGTGCAGTAACGATAAGAGAAGACCGGCGACTCCAGGTAGAGGTCTTCAGGAAGCCCACACACACCGACCAATATCTGCTTTTTGATTCACACCACCCACTGCAGCACAAACTTGGAGTCATTCGGACATTACAACACAGGGCCCAAGTGGTTCCTACAAGCACAGAGGGAAAGGAGAAAGAAGAACAACTGTGTGAATGTGGAGAAAGCACTCTCCGTTTGTGGATATCCTAAGTGGGTTTTCAATAAAACGAAGAGAGCCAAGAAAAAGGACAACAGAGAACCAGAACCCAGGAGAAAGGGTGTAACTATTCCTTACCTGGCTGGCGTTTCCGAAAAACTACAGAGGATCTTCAGACAACATGAAATCCCAGTCTATTTCAAACCCACAAACACTTTAAGACAAAAACTGGTCCATCCTAAGGACAAAACACCGAGCCACAAACAAAGCAATGTGGTCTACTCCATTCAGTGTAGTGAAGACTGCAGTGAGCGCTACATTGGAGAAACAAAACAGCCACTTTTCAAACGAATGTATCAACACAGACAGGAAAGCCAGGGTGGGCTGCAATCTGCCGTACATCTCCACCTAAAAGCCACAGGCCACTCCTTTGAGGACAGTGAGGTCCAGATCCTGGCCAGAGAAAAGAACTGGTTTGAGAGGGGAGTTAAAGAGGCTATTTTTGTTAAGAAAGAGCATCCTTCCTTGAACAGAATTGGAGGTCTCAGACATCATTTGTCTCCCATCTATAACTCTATCCTCAAACCTAAATCAAAACAAACAGAGAAAACAATGGGACTAGCCAGAACATGTCCAGAGGTGTGAAAACACCATCATGGCCCTGAATGTATATGCTAACTACTCCCCCACTCCCACTCCATATTGAATAGACCCACCTAACTAACAGAAACTGTAAACACTCCATATTGAATAGACACACCTAACTAACAGAAACTGTAAACAAATATGTGTGTCTCAGAGTAATTTCATTGTAATTAGCTCCTCCCTTCAGGCAGATATAAAGCAGTGTCCGCCAGCATCTGACCAGAACTGAGGAACGTATTCGACCAAATAAACTCTATCCAGTTGACAAATTAAATTTCTCCTTTTGCCATGGATTCTACCTGGACGACAGAGGGATTCTACACACAACATGGCTTAAAGCTCATTAGTCACTTTTGTGTAATTTAGGACTTTTAAAGAAGGCATTTTCTGTGATATATTTATAATCTCTGACACCTGTGGATCATTGTTATAATCTGGATAAAAATTGCAAAATTCTAAAAGACTTAATAATAAAAGAAACAAGTTCACTGACTTTCATCACTGCGTTAGGAAACAGCGGCGCCCAATGACATTGCCGTAAATGTCATCACAACATTCAGCCCCTTCCGTGGATAGCTGCAGATGAAATTAGACTAGAGTGTATCATATTTTTCAAATTTGTACTAAAAGGCTTCATGACACTGCAGAATCCTAAATGTACCACAGATTAAGAAAGTTAAATTGGGAAGGAAGTACGTACGTCATAGTGGCCATGTACCGATGGTGGTGAAAACAGTTGTAGATCGGAGCAATGATGTCATGAATATAGGAGAATAAAGATTACTCAAACGTGCACAAATCACTCTAAATACAACTTCAGAGGGTCAGTGAGAAGGAAACAACTATGGTGAAAAGCTCAGAAAAGTTGGTCTGCTTTAAAAGATGGGTCGAATGCAGGGGACACATTTAAGTATGGGGACAAAAAAAGTTCAAACTAGCTCAGACAGAAGAGCAGAGAGTGCTCCACAGTATACAGGTACAAAATGAACCTTCCAAACTTGTGACTCCAATATTTCTTCCCTTTTATCAGGAAGTATTTCACGTCCCAAAGTGGAGCAGAGGTCACAGGATCCTGCTCTTAAATCAGACTTAAGCCAGACACTGAGAGAGTTTTAGTAAAGAAGTCCAGAGGCGAGTGGAGCCGAGGAGATCACAGGATATATAGCTCCTCAGACCTGTTTTATCACCTGCAAAAGTCAATATTAGCACAGGACATACAGGGAGGGGCCCATACTTCAGCCGATACCGATATCCGATATTCCACTCACTGTTGTGTCGTAACGGATATTTACCGATACTGATATGAAGACACATCAGGAACTTGGATCTTAAAAAAAAAAAAAAAAAAAAAAAGTTAAAGGGCCCATATTACACTATTTTCTGATCTGTTTTTAAAGCTCCTATATTACACAAAATGAAGACTCTTGTGAGCTTTATGCCATGTTGTTTCCTCATCACAATCATACCTGGAGTTGTGTTTTGTTTCATTCTCACGTTTAACAGGAGAGGTAGGTATAAAGCAGGACAGACTGCTGTTTTCTAGGAAATCAATATTTACTGGTGTCTAGCCAAAAATAAATAAATCAATAAATAAAGTGAGTCACGTGTTCTCTTGAATGCCTCTGATCATTCACAGCATTACGCACTGTTGTAATGTATTTCAGAATCAGCCACACTATCAGCTCTACGTAGTGTTCTGATCTGTCCTCTTCTCGGTCTGGAGTCATCTTGAGTGTGCCTCGTGTTGACACTAAAAGCTTAGTCACAACTGCCCGTATGACTAACTATGGGCAGTCTACGGGCGAAAAATGGCTCAACCCACGCAAGTGGCCTGCACGAAATAGCAAGCCCGTAGACCACTCAGTGAGTCCATACAACGAAAATGTGCATGCACATTTTTTTCTATGGGCATGCTGCGAGCGCTAGATCGTAGCGAACACTTGTACAATACGCAAGGGTTCAGTACGGGTGAAGTAGGTGACCTTCAGGTGTGTCGTACGGGTAAGGCAACGAGTAAGGCAAGTCCTAAGAAGCCAGCTCAATGGAAAGAACAAGACACTGTCAATAAACAGCTACGCCCTGCCAGTGATCAGATACCCAGCAGAAATCATAAGCTGGCCAAAGGAGGAGATACAGACCACAGACATTAAGACACGAAAGCTCCTGACCATGCATGGAGGGTTCCATCCCAAATCCAGCACCCTGAGACTGTATGCGAGCCGGAAGGAAGGAGGCCGAGGACTAGTGAGTGTGGGAACCACTGTCCAGGATGAAACATCCAAAATCCATAAGTACATCAAGGACAAGGCCCCGACAGATGATGTGCTCAGGGAATGCCTCAGACAGTGGAGCTCAGAGGAAGAGGTGCTGGAGGGACCATCATGGCAGGACAATGGCTGGAGAGGGCTGGTCTGAAGGACAGCACAGAGGCCCTCATCCTGGCTGCACAGGAGCAGGCCTTGAGCACCCGAGCAATAGAGGCCCAGATCTACCACACCAGACAAGACCCAAGGTGTAGGCAGTGCAAAGAGGCTCCTGAGACAGTCCAGCACATGACTGCAGGGTGTAAGATACTGGCAGGGAAAGCATACGTGGAGCGACATAACCAAGTGGCGGGCATAGTGTACAGAAACATCTGTGCAGAGTACGGGCTGGAGACCCCAAGGTCAAGATGGGAAACACCTCCGAAGGTTGCGGAGAATGAGCGAGCCAAGATCCTGTGGGACTTCCAGATACAGACTGACAGAATGGTGATGGCGAACCAACCAGACATAGTGGTGGTGGATAAGCAACAGAACAAAGCCATGGTGGTGGACATTGCAATACCAAGCGATGGTAATATCAGGAAAAAGGAACACGAGAAACTAGAGAAATACCAGGGGCTCAAGGAAGAGCTGGAGAAGGCCTGGAAGGTGAAGGCATCAGTGGTGCCTGTGGTGATTGGAGCACTCGGGGCTGTAACCCCCAAACTGGAGGAGTGGCTACAGCAGATACCAGGAAAAACATCAGACATCTCAGTCCAGAAAAGTGCAGTACTAGGAAAAGCAAAGATACTGCGCAGAACTCTCAAGCTCCCAGGCCTCTGGTAGAGGGCCCGAGCTGGATGAGGGTGAGAGAGACCAACCACCGTGGAAGGTGAGGAACTTTTTATATATATATATATATATATATATATATATATATATATATATATATATATATATATATATATATATATATATATATATATATATATATGTATATATATATATATATATACATAAATGTGTTCCTGACCTTCCATGGTGGTTGGTTGCTCCGATCACCACGGGCACCACTGATGCCTTCACCTTCCAGGCCTTCTCCAGCTCTTCCCTGAGCCCCTGGTATTTCTCTAGTTTCTCGTGTTCCTTTTTCCTGATATTACCATCACTTGGTATTGCAATGTCCACCACCATGGCTTTGTTCTGTTGCTTATCCACCACCACTATGTCTGGTTGGTTCGCCATCACCATTCTGTCAGTCTGTATCTGGAAGTCCCACAGGACCTTGGCACGCTCATTCTCCACAACCTTTGGGGGAGTTCCCCACCTTGACCTTGGGGTCTCCAGCCCGTACTCTGCACAGATGTTTCTGTACACTATGCCCGCCACTTGGTTGTGTCGCTCCATGTATGCTTTCCCTGCCAGCATCTTACACCCTGCAGTTATGTGCTGGACTGTCTCAGGAGCCTCTTTGCACAACCTACACCTTGGGTCTTGTCTGGTGTGGTAGATCTCGGCCTCTATTGCTCGGGTGCTCAAGGCCTGCTCCTGTGCAGCCAGGATGAGGGCCTCTGTGCTGTCCTTCAGACCAGCCCTCTCCAGCCATTGGTAGGATTTCTTGATATCAGCCACTTCAGTTATGTTTCGGTGGTATGCCCCATGTAGGGGCTTGTCCTGCCATGATGGTCCCTCCAGCACCTCTTCCTCTGACCTCCACTGTCTGAGGCATTCCCTGAGCACATCATCTGTTTGGGCCTTATCCTTGATGTACTTATGGATTTTGACTGTTTCATCCTGGACAGTGGTTCCCACACTCACTAGTCCTCGGCCTCCTTCCTTCCGGCTCGCATACAGTCTCAGGGTGCTGGATTTGGGATGGAACCCTCCATGCATGGTCAGGAGCTTTCATGTCTTAACGTCTGTGGTCTGTATCTCCTCCTTTGGCCAGCTTATGATTCCTGCAGGGTATCTGATCACTGGCAGGGCGTAGCTGTTTATTGCCTGTGCCTTATTCTTGCCATTGAGCTGGCTTCTTAGGACTTGCCTTACTCGTTGCAGGTATTTGGCCGTAGCCGCTTTCCTTGTTGCCTCTTCAAGGTTGCCATTTGCTTGTGGGATACCAAGGTACTTGTAACTGTCCTCAATGTCTGCTATTGTTCCCTCTGGGAGTGAGACCCCCTCTGTGTGGACTACCTTCCCTCTCTTTGTCACCATCCTACTACATTTCTCGAGCCCGAATGACATTCCAATGTCTGTGCTGTAGATCCTGGTGGTGTGGATCAGTGAGTCGATGTCCCGCTCACTCTTAGCGTACAGCTTGATGTCATCCATGTAGAGGAGGTGGCTGATATATATATATATATATATATATATATATATATATAATATATATATATATAAATATATATATATATATATATATATATATATATATATATATATATATATATATATATATATATATATATATATGGCTGGAAAGGGCTGGTCTGAAGGACAGCACAGAGGCCCTCATCCTGGCTGCACAGGAGCAGGCCTTGAGCACCCGAGCAATAGAGGCCCAGATCTACCACACCAGACAAGACCCAAGGTGTAGGTTGTGCAAAGAGGCTCCTGAGACAGTCCAGCACATAACTGCAGGGTGTAAGATGCTGGCAGGGAAAGCATACATGGAGCGACACAACCAAGTGGCGGGCATAGTGTACAGAAACATCTGTGCAGAGTACGGGCTGGAGACCCCAAGGTCAAGGTGGGGAACTCCCCCAAAGGTTGTGGAGAATGAGCGTGCCAAGGTCCTGTGGGACTTCCAGATACAGACTGACAGAATGGTGATGGCGAACCAACCAGACATAGTGGTGGTGGATAAGCAACAGAACAGAGCCGTGGTGGTGGACATTGCAATACCAAGCGATGGTAATATCAGGAAAAAGGAACACGAGAAACTAGAGAAATACCAGGGGCTCAAGGAAGAGCTGGAGAAGGCCTGGAAGGTGAAGGCATCAGTGGTGCCCGTGGTGATCGGAACACTCGGGGCTGTAACCCCCAAACTGGAGGAGTGGCTCAAGCAGATACCCGGAAAAACATCAGACATCTCAGTCCAGAAAAGTGCAGTACTAGGAACAGCAAAGATACTGCGCAGAACTCTCAAGCTCCCAGGCCTCTGGTAGAGGGCCCGAGCTGATGAGGGTGAGAGAGACCAACCACCGTGGAAGGTGAGGAACACATTTTTTTTTTTTATATATATATATATATATATATATATATATAGGCTAATATATAGGTGGGAGGCTAATATTGACGTCTGCGCGTGCGGCATTCGCACGGCGTGAGTAAGGGGCCTGTACTCACATCCTACTAACGCCTTGAGTGTGGTACTCACATCCTACTAACGCCTTGAGTGTGGCATAAGGGCACCGTACGAAAGCCTCACCCGTACATCACAAGTGGGTGCAACTTACATTACCCTTAGGAATACCTCACAATACACTTAAGACACGCACGGCAATTGCTAGTTCGCTTTTCAGTGACACCATGTGAGGTAGTCCTGCGAGCTTCAAGGGAACTGCAAGACATACCTATGGCCCCCTTAAGATGCGCATTTAACAGCGCAATTCTCTCTACGACGTTCTACGGGCCTGCACGACTCCAAAACCCATAGCCAATTGCCAAATTACCAATCTCTACTAAGGAAAAAGTAAAGGGTAGCTGTTAACTTGAAAACTGCCACTTAATCACAAGGTGGAACAGAGCATTTTGAGCATTGAAGATGCAGACAAACAAATAAACCAAAAATTGAACAAAACACAACTCTAGGTATGTTTGTGATGAGGAAACAGCATTCTAACATGGAGAAGAGTCCATTTTGTGTAATACAGGAGCTTTAAAACACCACATGTTCCACACCACATCTTCAGTAATGTCTCTGTCATTTTGTGTGTATTCTGAGGTAATCTATTTTCTTTTTTTTTTGCCTATGTGAAGTCTCTTTGAGCTTCTTTTGAAAAGTGCTTATATTATTAGTAGTAGTAAATTTCAACTTCACATTTGTAAATAAAAATATTACTAAATGATTACACAGTGACTATAAAGAAGTAGACTAAGGGAGTGTGACATCACCCATAGTGTTTGGCTCCAGTCAAATGAAGCTCATCGAGGTCTGCAGCTGTAGGGGCGAATTTGGATACCAGCGCAGACAAATTACAAGTCATATTTGTGGAGATATACTGGGGCAAGACACATTTTGCTCAAATACATGAGGAAAAATCAGAAAGTGTTAACTGAAAGTGACAAGTCTGGAGCTCATGACTTCAACAAAGCAGTTTATTTTAGATCAAAGGCTTTTCGACAAAAGTTAATACTGAAATGTTACAAGTTAATGGATCTGTGGAGAGGCAAGCCCACTCACAATTAAAATGCATGTTCTTTGCAATAAATAACAACCCTGATTAAATAAATACAAGCTGCTATGCTCCAGTACATGGTACATAGCTCACTTTAAATGACCTCACACCCTGGCCTGTGTCTGAACTCATTTCGCAGAATGAGCCCGGAGCAATGTTTGTCATTATAATTAAACCAGATTAAACCAGTATCATCGTTCAAGCGTTGACATCCCTGACTCCTGCTCCTGAGGCTCTAGATCTAACACAGGTCTGCTAAGTGTGTGCCAGCTGGATTCACTCTCTACAACTGGAATGACAGGTATTTCAGATCCACAGTATTGTCATGAAATTATAAAACTGTAAAGATAATTTCACTCTGTAATTGAAATCTAAACAGAGCGTTCAAATGGTTTATGTTGACGGGCGCTTTTTTCACAGTATGGCTCATTTTCTAACTGTAATTTCAAACACTGTACACATTTCCCTGTAACATTTGGCATTACTCACACTCACAGCTGTGATAGGATTAAGAAGCTCATACTACACTATTTTCTGATCTGTTCTAATGTTATTTCCTCACCACAAACATACCTGGAGTTGTGTTTTGTTTCATTCACTCAGTGCAGCTACAAATAGGTTTCTGGGTAATTAGAGGTGTGGTTGAGGTGAGCTGTGGTTTGCTGGAAAGGAGGAGAGGGAGGTTGAGCCCTCATGTGCCATTTAACCCTGCATATTTAGGCTGAGTTCTACTCAGAAAACACTACCTGTTGTGTTACCTGAAATGTTTCTCAGTGTGGCATTAAACATATCTATCTTGCAATTATTTCACAACGGGTGCTTTACATGCATTCTTACTCTGAGCAGAATCGCCTTTCCACAGACCTGACCTGGAACTTGGCCTGGTGGGATCACAGTGGTATTCCACAGAAGCTGAATGTCTCACAGCAGTCTTCACGTGTCAGTCTCACATCCTTACAATATCCTGACTGCTCAGAGAAGGAGGTGCTCCTTCTGCAGGCAGCGGAACACCTGCATAGCTGTTCCGTCCTGTACCGTCCCTATGGAAATGAGGCTTTTGTGAACTCACAAATATCGTGAGAATCCACCTGATTGTGAGCTGATTAGTGCACCTGCTGCAGTTAAAACTCTGTGTAACATACAACAGGTGCAGCGTACGCATGCACGCGCACACACACACACCCACACACACACACACACACACACACACACACACACACACAATGTCAGGAGAATGTCAGAATGATCCACAGGTTTGCATAATGTCTGCAGAATATCTTTCATCAAAGTTGATGGTGTCAGCTATATGGGGAAACTCATGAAAAGTTTTAAATATTTAAAAAAAAATTAAGTACCTAATTTTTACAGTTTTAAAAACATGAAAAACAGAACTAGTTCATTTTAAATGGTTTGCAGTGGTCCAAAGTTATTCCTCACTTACCTTATGAAAGTTTCACAACTTTCAGAGACCAGAGACACATTTTGGTCAAATACATGGGGAAAAATCAGGTCCAGGGCCTTTCACTGAAGGTGAGCAGTTTAGTATTGAGTTGGTGCATCCCTGGTTAGCGTGCACATGTAGATGAAAACAGCAGCTCCGCCTGTTTTCTCTGAGCACTATTTATGATTCATGAGCACTGTGTCAGTGAGATCGCTCCTTCAGTCTCCAGGTTTACAGGTTTGCAAAAATCTCCACCATCTAGCTGCTTTCACCACATTTCCTGCAAAGTCCCGTCTCAATTATTAACAAATAGCACCAATAACACCCTCCGGATCTGATCCCTGCGGAAAACACAAACCCAACACAAAAACCAGGGACAGAGATGTTTCTACAGCAGGATTTAGCAGGATTCTGGTTTAAGTCCGGCTCCTGTCACTCGGAGATTTGACCTTTATCTGGGAATTGAAGCGTTTTCCATGTATTCCTTCAGGAGGCGAGTGGAGGCAGAGACAGTGAAATGCGACTCGGGGTCTAAACCAGGATCTGGCTCGGATTTGGGCAGGATTTACAGGTGCTCATTGGAAACGCAGTTGGCCGGAGTGAGCGGGAGAAAGGACAATAGTATATATTTGTAATATATATGTATATTTTGAATTTTGATAAAACACCAATTTAAGGCAGCAGGGTCAACTATGGCTGGGTTTCAGACATCACAGCATTCTATAGGACAATTATATTAAATCCATGTGGGGGTAGTTCAGATGAATATTATTAAAATGCAGATTTGTGTTGCAATAGACTGAGTTCTTGGGTCTGGTCACTAATAGAAATGATCAGGTTCAACATTTGTGAATTTACATTTTGGATATTTCATGGCAAGGTACAATAGAATCAATAGAAAAATCTGTCTCTTCCCTCCATCTGGGAATATAACATCATCACATTCTAGAATCTGAAAACCACCAATAGTTCACACTAGCAATATTCACATGTTGCAGTGACAGGAGTGTTCTGCATGTATCTCTACTGGCTAAATGTGCAACAGTTACCATGGTGACACAATGCACACATTAGCAAATACAGACAAAAAAGCTTTAAGTCTTAAAACTCATACCTGAGGAAGGCAGAAGGCTGAAAATCAAGAGTGAGACAGTGTGCGGGAATCTTGTTGAAAACGTTTTCAGCCAAGTGCCTCTCCAACACACCTGTCTCCCAGTCAGGTGTGCAAAAGAAAAAATACAAAATGGATTTAAACAGCACATTTCAGGAGCCTGTGATCAGTCCGAGTGTTCATGGTCCTGTTTAGGAGTTTGATTTTCAACAAAAAGGTGACTCACTGAAAAACTGTTGGCTAATGCTGGCTAGGTTGTGTATAAGAAACTTATATAAGCGCACAAATCATCTCACCTGTTGTAGTTCTTAACAAATCAATTCTTTCTTGTTAGATTATGTTAAAATAAAGATAAGATTAAAGTCTAAGCAAGGCAAGGCAAGTTTATTTGTATAGCACAAAGTAATTCAAAGAAAGACATTGCAATACAAACAAATCAAACATAAATAACCATAAAATTAGCATTAAAAGAGAAGAAAGTCTTAACACAGCTTTAGACTGAATAGTACCTACAGTTAGCGTTGCACTACATCAACTGCAAACTATCAATTGGACACTTGTGAGTTAAGTACATTTTAAGTGCAAGATTAAAATGTACTTTAAGGTCCAAATCTCTGCACAATCAGTGAGTGAAGCCTTAAACTCCTCCATCTCTGGTTAACGGTGCATTGTGTAACTTTTCTCCATGGAGATAAAATGCTTTTCTCCATGGAGATGTTATTGCTTTGTCTGGAATATTTCACAGTATGCATTAAACCTTTCTATCTCCATGGAGACCAAACCAGACCAAGTTACAGGTCAGGTCTGTGGAGAGGCGACCCCACTCACAGTCAGAATGCCTGTTTTTATAGGTATGTTATACTGTGGAACATTACAGGCAGAGCAATGACGTATCCATAGAAACAAGCAGGTAAAAAAAAATAAAAATAAAAATAAATAAAATTGTGCTAAACTTTTGGATGAAATTCTCCCAGTATGATCTCTACTTCCTGTAATTTTCAACACATTCTTCAACTTTTCTTCACAAATTGCTTCTTGATTGGTGCAAAACTGTAATTTATATTTACAACAGGTATTCTCCCACCAAATTACACACTTTAAACCATTTTCAGTGAGCACTTTTCACGAGACTTGAGGTTACGTCACAGTTTCCAATTTTGCAACTCATCAGCCATTTTGCTATGTACAGTTCCCCCAACCACCTCCAATTATCCCTCTCCAATCCTATCCTATTCTATTTTCTTCAAGTGTCTTCTAAGTGTCATACCCAACGACACAATGACAACACTATGCAATTTCGGCAGTGGATGACGAACCACCAAGCTTCTCCTGATCATAATGTACCCAGACTGCACTTCAAATCATTCACTAAGGTTTAGCTCCATAGCAGAAGGTAGTACCGCAGTAAACAGTCTCTTCCCATGGGCATGCACATACGCAGGTTTAAGTCCGCATGCCTGAACCAACACAACCCGGAGCCCGCTTTGTAATTACACCACAGATCCAAACTTCAATGTCTCCTTAAAGCCGGAGAGATTACAGACTTTTGTCCCGATGGAAGCAGCCCTGCTATCAGTCGTGTTTACTGTAAATGCTTCTTCTCATTGGAGCAGCTAATGTTATTTCATGTCTTCAGTGGTGGAAGAAGTGCTCCATTTGGTTACTTAAGTAAAAGTACAAATCAAAAGAAATACTCAAGTAAAAGTATCACATGAAAAATATCTACTTCCATGTTTTTCAGTTGCCTGTAATGTTTTTTTCCTCGTAACAGCCACATTTATTTTGATATGTATGAACCATGCGTGTCCCATTGGCTGTTCCACATCTTTGTAGAAATAAGCACTGGAGAAGTGAGTATTGTGGATTCCAACAAGCACACAGCCCTGGTACCATAGACTGTACGTAAAAAAAAGTGGACAAATTGAGTCTGACTTCACCCATAGCGTTTAGCTCCAGTCAAATGAAGCTCATCGAAGCTGGCAGTTATAGGAGCAAATTTGGATCTGAGTTCCATATTTGGAATTCTGACCGCCAGTATCATAGCAACCGAAGAGTCAATCTGGAGCGAGCCTGTTTGAAAGTGACACCCTTTATCACCCGCACTGCTGGTTTAGCATGGAGTGAGTCCTAGCAACACTGTCAATCAAACCTGTTGTTAACGCTAGTGGGATTGACTTTGGGGAAAGACAGCACATGATTTGTTTGTTATTAACATTCATATCTTGATTTATGGACAAAACAGCAAAATAAAAACCCCACAAACATTTTAAAACCAAAATGACAAGGCTCACTGCAGCAATTAGAGGGAAGCAACAGTTTTTCAAGAGAAAGTGAATTGGAGCCATAGTTGATGGAGCTGGAAACTCATGCTCACTTCCTGTTTGGAATGCAACGGCTAGGTGATTAGCTACGTCCATTTATGTATAAAGTCTATGCCTGGCACTGATATAAAAATGGTATCCCATTCATTTTAATGTGGCGGCAAAATAAAAACATGGATTTTGTGTTTTTTTTGAGCCCAAAAAGGAATGGTTGTTGTTTATTTATCTTTGCGTTCGTTATCTGTGTAATCCCTCAGTCGTCCATGTAGGGCCCATAGCAAAAGAATGCAAAATTCTATCAACTGGACAAAGTTTTCACAACGTTTTCACATGTTTTAAATCAGCTGAAAACAGAACTACTGTAGTTCATTTGAAATAGTTTGCAGTGGTCACAACTCTCAGAGACCACAGCGTTTTTTTCCGTGACAGTAAAGCACACAACAGTTCAACTAGCATGCTAACCAGCTAACACATTACACCAACTGTGTTATAAGAAATGATCTTGAAGAAGGAAATATGGCAAAGCTGGAGGATCGGTCCACTTGTACAATCACATGGCAGCATAGTAAAGGCCCTATATGACACGCCAAAGTTCGCCACCGAACTCTGCTTCTGATTGGTTGAGCTTCAAGGCTAGACCGAAACATGTGATCTGCATCAGCAGAAGATGGAGAAGATGAGAAGGTAAGAAGATTATTTTGTTTCGCCGCTGGAACTAAAGAGTAATAGGCTAATGTCTTTAGCTGCATAATTACATTGTTCATCAGTTACAACATGAACAATATCAGATTAATGTTTCGCTCATCTTACATGTGTTGAAGACACAAGATTACGTGATGGTAATCACATGACACATTGAAGCGTGCATTAGGTAGGCTAGCCCTAACCTACGTTAGGAAGCCAATTAGTGGGCAACAAATTGTTTTTTTTAAGGTCTGAAAGTAAATAAATGCGGCACTGGTTATTTGAATTAATCATTTTCTCAATCAGTTCACTTACATCAGTTTGGGTCAGGTTTTGCAATCAGAACATTACAATCAGTTTGGTTCAGGTTCTTTGTTCATTTTTATAAATCTATGCAAGCCTGTTCCTTTAGCAGTCTGTGTGAATGCAAGTTGTTGTTGCTAAAATCTTAACTTAGCAAATATTTGAATAACTTAATGGTTAAATGTCAAAAGTCTTGTCATTTGTTACCACATATAGCTGATTAGCTCACAGTAAGCTTTTAATTCAATTTTATTACATTAAAACGCATTTTATTTTATTTTATTTTTATTTATAAAGTATATGGGAAAATGAATTAAGTGAAATTTACTCATGGAATATTTTGTAATTCCAAATGATATTAAACAGGCCGGTCAGAGTAAGAGCATTGTACAGCCTGGAAGCTGTAGAATGCCCAAGTCTCTGTGAATGCAGAGTTCACTTTAAAGTTGTAATACCTTGTGGTTGTTAAAATCTGTTAAGGTTCACATTGTTCATTTTTACAAAGCTATACACAAATGCAGACACAAACAAAAGCCAAAAAAGCCAAATTTTAATAACTTAAACACAAAACCTGAACCAATCTATGCCTACTGCTAAACATATAAATGATACAGGGCTGCTGCAGCTGCATTTCTAACGAGGACATGGACAGAATAAGAGCTCACACAGACTTTATGGAAGGTATCTTATCCTATAGAGTGGGCCTATCCATCTATTGACAATTTTGTTCTTACCAGCTTACATGATTTGTTATTATTTATGGAAGTAAATGTATATTTATATATTATTATTTATTATATTGTAGGCTATATTATTTTTCTTGACTGCATGTACATTTAAAATGCCTATGGTTTATCACTACATATTACATATTTGACCACATCATTGCAATCGGTTGCTCATTAAAACTTCAGTGTTGGAAACTGGATAAAAATTATTCTGTTTAGTTATGCACAGTTGCCCACAATACATTATTTATTTTCATACCTAAAAAACAATTGCCCACTAATTGGCTTCCTAACGTAGGTTAGGACTAGCCTACCTAATGCACGCTTCAATGTGTCATGTGATTACCATCAAGTAACCTTGTGTCTTCAACACATGTAAGATGAGCGAAACATTAATCTGATATTGTTCATGTTGCAACTGATGAACAGTGTAACTACACAGCTAAAGACATTAGCCTATTACTCCTTAGTTACAGCGGCGAAACAAAACAATCTTCTTACCTTCTCATCTTCTCCATCTTCTGCTGATGCAGATCATGTGTTTTGGTCTAGCCTTGAAGCTCAACCAAACAGAAGCAGAGTTCGGTGGCGAACTTTGGTGTGGCTACAGCAGGATTCGTAAATTCGTGACCGGGTCTGTTTTTGAGGAGGTAACAACATTATAACATGGCCTGAAGCTCACAAGAATCCAGTTTGTGTAATATAGGACCTTAAATGCTCTTGATCATGATGTTATGGGTTTTTTGTAGTAGTAGCAGTAGTAGTAGTAGTAGTAGTAGTAGTAGTAGTAGTAGTAGTACTAATAGTAGTAGTAGTAGTGCAACAATGCCTAATATTTATGATTTTAATTTAGTGTTTGTTCTTTATATTTTACCTTTATGCCATCTAGTGGTGAAACACCTACGGAACAAACTATTATAAATAAAGTTCCGGCCGACCCTAATTAGTTGCACACTCAACCATCAGCGCTCTGCTACAGCCACGTTTTATAGATCTCCGTATATAAGGAACGAAATTTGAGGCCCTAAACGAGCAAGTAAAACAGTACTGTAAAACATTTTACAGTACTGTTAAGTTAAAGGTACAGTAACCTAAACCAACATTTAAGTATTCCTTTACCACAAAATACTTAAAACCAAATCAGAACTTGAAATCTTTAAACCCAAACCCAAGCTAAACATGGCAGAACTGGATTCTTTGTCCGAAGTTGGTGAAGATGGTGATGTGACACTCAAGCCAAATAAACAACCACCAGAAGCAGAATGCACTGGAGATGATATCCCCACTACCTCACAAGATGCATGAAGGAGCCAGAGAGTCCGTACGCTAACGGAAAAAGGGCAAGAGCTGCATGATGAGCAGGCAAAGAAGGCCGCACATCATTTCAGCATGTGCTACGAGAAGTGGAAGGCTGTCATTAAAGAGGCTAAGAAAGCGATAGATGAACAGTGCTCAAAGGATCTTCTGCATGAATATGTCACCAAGGTAACAAGTGCTGCAACCAACGTTTGTACTGCACATGATTTAAGACGCATTGACTCTCCTGACAGTGACACAAGACGCAGGATGGATACATGCGATGCAGTAACAAGGACCATCATGGAAGCAGCGGAAAGGTCCCAAAAATCAAGAAATGGAGAAGGTCTAAGGGACAAGGAAATTTGGAAAGACACAGAGTGCACTAAATCAACAATTTTGTGAAGTCCGCCGAGATAACTGTTGTTGTGATTTTGGGCTATACAAAAATAAATTGAATTGAATTGAATTGAGAGTCAGTGTTTAAGTCTGCTGCCTCTGCAAGGTTAAGTATCAAGTCTTACCACAGTGCAAAGACTCCTTCCAAGCATTCAAGCAGACATTCTATCAAAAGACAAGAGGCAGCAGCTGAAGTTACTGCAAATGAAGCTGCCTTAGAAGTTCTGATGGAACAAGAAAATCAAATAAGGGAAATTGAAGAACAAGAAGCAGCAATTGCACAGAAACAAAGAGAGCTAGAAGCAAAGCGCAGAGAAGTGGAGCAGCTGGAAACAGTTAAAAGGCTTAAGGCTGCTAAAGCAAGACAACAAGTATATGAGCAGAGTGAAGGTTCAGATGAAGAAATATATGATCTGCTCCACCAGCAGACCTCTGATAAGGAAAATGAGGTTAAGTTGGAAAACAATGGCTTGCCCCTCAGACTGCCTTTTGCACCTCAAAATGTGACTCCCACACAAGAAGTTAACACAACAGAGTTGGTAAGAGCCTTTGCAGAGTCTCTCAATGCAAGTCGTCTTCCAGTCCCCGAGCCAACTGTATTCACTGGTGATCCACTCCGATACAATGACTGGAAGATTTCCTTTTTGACGCTTATTGACAGGAAAGGCATACCAGCTGAAAAGAAGACGTACTACTTAAGAAAGTATGTGAGTGGACCTGCAATGAAAGCCATAGAAAGCTACTTTCTGCTTAGCACAGAGTCAGCCTACAATGCAGCATGGACAGTTCTTGAAGAAAGGTATGGCAATCCATTTCTCATTGCTAAGGCATTCAGAGACAAACTCAACGCGTGGCCGAAGATAAATTCCAGAGGCAGTGTGGAACTTCAAGAATATGCTGACTTTCTTTGCAGTTGTAAGGCAGCCATGACACAGATCAAAGGTCTCGAAGTACTCAATGACTGTAATGAAAACCAAAAAATGCTTGCAAAACTTCCTGACTGGCTCACATCAAGGTGGAACAGGAAGGTTACAGAAGTGCAAGAACAGAGCCACATATTTCCAAGTTTCAGCCATTTTGTTGAGTTCATCTCACATGAAGCCAAAATAGCATGTAACCCCATAACATCTCTCTATGCTCTGAAACAAGTGAAAATGAAAAGACAAAGGTGCAAAGAATCAGGAGTCATGGAGCAAAGGTCATGGCAATGAGCTCCAATGAAAGGTTGGTCAATATAAGCTGTGTCTACTGTGAGAAAGCAGGCCACAGTCTGCAGAAATGTTTTAAATTCATGAATGAGAACACTGGAGAAAGACTGAAGTTTGCACAAGAGAAGAAGTTATGCTTTGGCTGTTTAGGGTTAGGCCATCGCTCCAAAGATTGTGACAACAGAGAAACCTGTGACACATGCAAGAAAAAACATCCAACATGTCTTCACAACACTCGCACTAAAGAAGAAAAAACTCAGACTAAGGGCAATCAAGCAAAGAGTGGTGACAAGACAAAACAAAGAAAACCAGATTCAATTCCACAAGACACCTTTGCCATACAAACAACAAGTGAAGCAACTTCTAACAGGGTAATGCAGAATGTCAAGGATACTCACACATCCTCTATCGTTCCAGTGTGGGTTTCAGCTGAAAGTGAGCCAGAGCATGAAGTTCTAGTGTACGCACTCCTTGATACACAAAGTGACACAACCTTCATCTTACAAGAAACAGCAAGAGCTCTGCACACTGCGAGTAAACCAGTTCAGTTAAAGCTTACTACAATGTCATCAAGAAATACTGTCGTTACCTGTCACAAGCTCTCTGGTTTACAAGTAAGAGGATTTTACTCAAATAAGATCATTCCTCTGCCAGTAACGTACGCGAGAGACTTCATTCCAGCAAATTGAGATCACATTCCAACACCAGGAACTGCTAAAGCATGGCCCCATCTCGAACACATTGCAAATGAAATTACTCCACTCCAAAGTTGTGATGTTGGCCTTTTGATTGGTTACAACTGCCCTCAAGCACTCATTCCCCGTCAGGTGGTGTCTGGCAAAGAAAATCAGCCATTTGGACAAAGAACTGATTTGGGCTGGAGTATCGTAGGCTTTGGCAATCCATGTCTTGATTATGGAGATGCCTTCGGAGTGAGCCACCAGGTCATCGTGAAGCAAGTGGTGCCAGGTGTTCAGCCATCTTCCAAGTTCACCAGTGAAGTGCATTATGTGTGCAGAATGCAAATAAAAGAAATGGTCTCACCTGCTGACATAATTAAAATGCTGGAGTTTGATTTCATGGAAAGGGCCACAGAAGAAGTTAAGATCTCCCAAGAAGATCTCAGGTTCCTGACGAAGATGAAGGAAGGCATTAGGCTCAAAGAGGATGGACATTTTGAGATGCCACTTCCATTTAAGAGTGATAAGCCTAACTTGCCTGACAACAAAGCATGTGCCATTCATCGGCTCAGATGCTTAGAAAGAAAGCTGAGAAGAAACAAGCAATACTACATGGATTACAAGAAGTTCATGGAGGAAATCATGGCTCACGGTGAAGCTGAGAAGGTTCCTGAGCAGGACATCAACACCCACAAAAACCAGGAAAGATTCGCGTTGTCTTTGATGGCTCTGCTAAGTTTCAAGGAACATCCATTAACGACCATCTTTTGACCGGCCCAGAGCTTACAAACACCTTACTCGGAGTCCTGTGTTGTTTCCGCAGAGGCCCGGTGGCTATAATGTGCGATATTGAACGTATGTTCCACCAGTTTCACGTGTGTGCTGCTGACCAAGACTACCTAAGGTTCTTATGGTGGGAGAATTGACACCCCATTTACCATCTACAGAATTGACACCCCATTTGCCATCTACAGGATGAAAGTTCACTTGTTCGGTGCGGCTTCTTCCCCAGGCTGCGCTAACTACGGTCTTAAGCACCTGGCAACTGAAGGAGAAGGACGCTTCAGTGAGGAAACCGTCAAGTTTATGAAAACAAACTTTTATGTCGACGATGGATTAGCAAGTGTCGATACTGAAAGCCAAGCAATACATCTCGTCAAAGAGGCACGTGAACTCTGCAGCACCGGCAGTCTTCGGTTACACAAGTTCATCTCAAACAGCAACAAGGTCTTAGCTTCACTTCCAAAGGAAGAATGCGCAGTAGCTACCAAAAATATGGACATGGCATTGAATGAGGTGCACATGGAGAGAGCACTAGGCGTGCAATGGTGTGTGGAATCAGACCAGTTCCAGTTCAGAGTGACTGTTAAGGAAAATCCACTCACTCGAAGAGGAGTTTTGTCCACAGTTGCCTCTGTGTTCGATCCGCTTGGGTTTGTGTCACCCTTCATCTTGCTAGGAAAGCAGATCCTGCAGCACATGTGTCGAGATAAACTCAGCTGGGATGACACCTTACCTGAAAGTCTTCGACCTCAGTGGGAATCTTGGCTGCTTGATCTGAGGAATTTAGCAAAGGTAAAGATTCAAAGATGCTACACTCCAAAAAACTTCAAGGTTAAGCATTACGAACTGCACCATTTCTCCGATGCAAGTGCATCCGGATATGACATGTGTACCTACCTCAGAGCAGTCAGCACATCTGGTGAAGTCCACTGTTCCCTGGTGATGGGAAGATCAAGAGTTCCACCATCTAAAGTCACAACCATCCCACGACTTGAGTTGCCAGCCGCTGTAGTTGCTGTTCGCACTGGTGATATGCTAAAAAAGGAACTAGAAGTTGGACTCTCACAAGAAACATACTGGACAGATTCAAAGGTTGTCCTCGGGTACATAGGAAATGAAGCCAGGAGGTTCCATGTGTTTGTCGCAAACAGAGTTGAACGTATCAAACAAAGCACAGAGTCTACACAGTGAAGGTACGTGGCATCCAAAGAGAACCCGGCAGACCATGCCTCTAGAGGTCTTACAGCTGAACAACTTGTGGCCTCAAACTGGTTTAAGGGCCCAGACCTCTTCTGGCAGAAAGTCATGTCCAGCAGTGAAATCAAGGTGGCAGCGTTATCAAGTAGTGACCCGGAAGTCAAGAAGGTTCAAGTGCTCAAGACACAAGCCAAAGTTCTTCAACTGGTCCAGAATGATCAAAGCCATTGCTAGACTCAAGCGCCTTGTAAAAGAAGTGAAGGAACGCAAGAAAAGATCCTGTGTAGTCAGTAATCTTGAAGAAAGAAAGGAAGCAGAGCTGACAGTTATCAGAATGGTTCAAGATACTGCCTTCTCACATCAGAAATCAGAATCAGAAAAGCTTTTATTGCCATTGTCAGTGAACACAATTCACAGACTAGGAACTTGCTTTGGTGATAAGGTGCAACATAGAACACTGAAGAATAATAATAATAATAATACAAGTAGAGATATCACAGTTATAAAGGATAATAATAATAATAATGATAATAAAGTATCACTATTTGAATAAAGTAAGAGCATGCAAAAAGATTAAGATATATAATAAAAATAAAAATATTCAAGTATATACAGAGCATCAGAACAACAGTGCAAACCGACAGTGCAAAGAGCAAGTGACGTGACATGACTTATTTAAAGTGACTGGTATTATAAAGTGTCCTTAGTACAGGTGTTATAAGTGTTCATAAAGTGTTTATGAGTCCAACGGCAGAGGGGAAGAAACTGTTCTTATGGCGAGAGGTTCTGGTCCGTATGGACCGTAGCCTTCTGCCAGAGGGAAGTGGCTGGAATAGTCCGTGTCCAGGGTGAGAGGGGTCAGCTGCTATCCGGCCTGCACGCCCCCGAGTCCTGGAGACGTACAGGTCCTGGAGAGATGGAAGGCTACAGCCGATCACCTTCTCAGCAGAGCGCACAATGCGCTGCAGTCTCTGTCTGTCCCTGGCAGTGGCCCCAGCGTACCACACAGTGATGGAGGAGGTGAGGATGGACTCAATGATGGCCGTGTAAAACTGCACCATCATCTGGGCAGGCAGCTTGGCTTTCCTCAGCTGCCGCAGGAAGTACATCCTCTGCTGGGCTTTCTTGATGAGGGAGCTGATGGTCGGCTCCCACTTGAGGTCGTGGGTGATGCAGGTGCCCAGGAAGCGGAAGGAGTCCACAGTGGTGATGGAGGAGTCTGTCAGGGTGAGGAGAGGCAGGGGGGCTGTGACTTTCCTGAAGTCCACGATCATCTCCACTGTCTTCTGGGCGTTGAGCTCCAGGTTGTTGCTGCTGCACCAGGACACCAGCCGGTCCACCTCCCTCCTGTAGGCAGACTCATCGCTGTCCGAGATGAGCCCGATGAGGGTGGTGTCATCCGCAAACTTAACCAGTTTCACGGAGTCGTGGCTGGAGGTGCAGCAGTTGGTGTACAGGGAGAAGAGCAGGGGAGAAAGTACACAGCCCTGTGGAGATCCTGTGCTTATAGTCCGAATGTCCGAGACATTCTTCCCCAGCCGCACGCACTGCCTCCGGTCCGTCAGGAAGTCAGTGATCCACCTGCAGGTGGAGTCAGGCACGTTGAGCTGGGCGAGCTTGTCCTGGAGCAGAGCAGGGAGGATGGTGTTGAATGCAGAGCTGAAGTCCACAAACAGGATCCTGGCGTAGGTTCCCGGGGAGTCCAGATGCTGAAGGATGAAGTGGAGGGCCAGGTTGATGGCGTCGTCTACAGACCGATTGGCTCTGTAGGCGAACTGCAGAGGGTCCAAGAGGGGGGAGGTGAAGGACTTGAGGTGAGGCAGAACCAGGCGCTCAATTGACTTCATGACTACAGACGTCAGCGCCACAGGCCTGTAGTCGTTAAGTCCGGTGATCCTGGGCTTCTTGGGGACGGGAACAATGGTGGACAGCTTGAAGCAGGCTGGGACATGGCATAACTCCAGGGAGATGTTAAAGATGTCCGTGAAGACAGGAGCCAGTTCTTCAGCGCAGTGTCTCAGGGTGGAAGGAGAGACACCGTCCGGACCTGGGGCTTTCCGTGGGTTTTGCCTTTTAAATGTCTTAGTCACATCCTGCTTGGAGAGTGTGAGGGCAGTGGGGGAGGAGGAGGGGTCTGAGGTGGGCTTGGCCGCAATGTCCATTGTAGTCAGTGGGGTGGGGGAGGGGTGTGAGACTTCAAATCTTGCGTAGTAGGTGTTAAGCCTTTCCGCTAGTTGTCGGTCATCCACAGCAGGGGGGGCTTTGGGTCTATAGTTTGTGATCTCCTTCAGACCTTTCCAAACAGAGACGGAGTCGTTGGACCAGAACTTCTCCTTCAGATGTGTATTGTACCTCGATTTAGCCTTCTCCACTTCCTTGCTAAATGAGTACTTGCTCTGTCTGTAAGAGTGAGGGTCACCACTTCTGTGCGCCTCCTCCTTCTCCTTCCTCAGCTGCCTCAGTCTGGGTGTGAACCAGGGTTTGTCATTGTTAAATGACACCCTGGTGCGAGATGGGATAATGCTGTCCTCACAGAACTGGATGTATGATGTCACTGTGTCCGTGTACTCATCCAGATTCTCTGCGGAGGTCTTGAACATGCTCCAGTCCGTTGTGTCCAAGCATGTGCGAAGCTCCTCCACAGCCTCGCTAGTCCACCTTTTAGAAGTCCTCACTGTTGGTTTGGAGAGCTTCAGCTGTTGTTTGTATGTGGGGATGAGGTGAACCATGACGTGGTCAGAAAAGCCTAAAGCAGCACGTGACACGCTCCGATAGGCCCCACTGACTGTTGTGTAACAATGATCCAGCGTGTTCTGCTCTCTCGTTGGGCATTTAATAAACTGTTTGTATTTTGGTAACTCCTGGCTCAGGTTTCCCTTGTTAAAGTCGCCGAGGATAATAAGTAGAGAGTCCGGGAAGGTTCGTTCTACATCCAAAATCTGCTCCGCTAGCACGCGTTGAGCCTCGTGCACGTCAGCGCATGGCGGGATGTAAACAGCAGCCAGAATGAATGAAGCGAACTCACGTGGCGAGTAGAAAGGTTTGCAGTGAATGAAAAGATATTCCAGAGCGGGAGAGCAGTGTTGGGAGATCACAGTTACGTCTGAGCACCAGGCGTTGTTGATGTAGAAACAGACCCCTCCACCTTTTGTCTTTCCCCCGGAGAGAGCCCGATGTCTGTCCGCGCGAAGGAGCTGAAATCCGTCCAGGTGTAACGCGCGGTCCGGGATCTGCTCGCTGAGCCATGTCTCCGTGAAGCACAAGACACAAGAGGAAGAAAAGTCTCTGTTACTCCTCATCAGCAGCGCCAGTTCGTCCATCTTATTGCTGAGTGAGCGAACGTTGGACAGGAAAATCCCAGGTAAGGGCGTCCGTGTGCCGCGTCTCCGAAGGCGCACCAGAGCCCCTGCGCGTTTTCCTCGTCTGCGGCGTCTCACTTTTTTGGCCAAAAAATGAACTAAATCTACTGCAGGCACTAAAAAAACTGGCAGTAGATCAGCAGAAGTCGTTGTTCTGATGTTTAGGAGCTCTTCACGGGTGTAAGAGCACGCAGACACACGATTTACGCACAAAAACAGATAAAACAAAGAGCACCAAATCACCAGGGCAACCATACGCGGCGCCATCTTGGACATCAGAAATAAGATTCCTTCAAAATCACACAGTAATCCAAACCAAAGACAAGGTCAATAAGCTACACAAGTTGAGTGCATTCCTGGATGACCAAGGCATACTTCGAGTTGGAGGACGTCTCAGGCATGCTGCTTTACATTCCAGTGTCAAGTATCCAGTGATCCTGCCAAGAGACAGCCATGTGTCAGCGTTACTTGTTAAGCATTATCATGAGAAAGCATACCATCAAGGACGTGGGATCACCATGAACGAGCTCCGTGCAAATGGATACTGGATCCTCGGGTGCAGCAAGGTTGTATCCTCTCATATCTACAGATGTATTAAATGCAGAAAGTTCAGGAGGTGCACAGAACAACAGAAAATGGCAGACCTCCCAGAAGATCGGATGGAGACCACCCCGCCATTCACCTACTGCGGGATGGACTGCTTTGGTCCTTTTTATGTTAAGGAAGGCAGAAAGGAGCTAAAGCGCTACGGCTTGTTAATCACCTGCATGTGCTCTAGAGCAATACACATTGAGATGCTCGACGATTTAACCACCGATGCCTTCATCAACACGCTGCGTGCATTCATAGCCATAAGAGGTTCAGTTCGCCAGATAAGATGTGATCAAGGCACGAACTTTGTCGGTGCAAGAAATGAGTTTGTAGAAGCACTTAAAGAAATGGATCAAGCCAAACTGGAAAATCTTGAATGCGAATTTCTCATGAACACCCCAGCCTCAAGTCATATGGGTGGTGTCTGGGAACGACAAATCCGCACAATAAGAAGTGTTCTGACATAAATCTGGCTGCTCTTGCTCTAGAGCAATCAGCCAAACAACTCGACAGTTCCTCCCTAAGAACATTCCTATATGAAGTCATGGCGGTGATAAACAGTCGACCACTGACCACAGACCAGCTATGTGACCCGTCAAGCCCAGAACCTCTAACACCCAACCACATACTGACCATGAAGTCCACAATCATCTCTCCACCTCCAGGCAAGTTTGTCAAGGAAGACCTTTATCTTTGGAAGAGGTGGCGTCGTGTTCAACTCCTTGCCAATACCTTTTGGACAAGATGGAAAAAAGAGTACTTGCTGAATCCTCAAGACAGACAAAAATGAACTAAACAACACCGGAACGCCAAGGTCAACGATATTGTACTTCTGCAAGATGAAACAGCCCCACAAAATCAGTGGAAGTTGGCAAAAATTGTTGATGTCTATCCTAGTAAGGATGAAAGAGTGAGAAAGGTTAAGCTACTGATGAGTGATCCAACTCTGGATGAAAAAGGAAGGCGCATCTCCAAACCCGTTTACCTGGAAAGGCCCATTCAGAAGACGGTTGTCCTGTTGGAAGCAGATTGAAGATATCCACCACTTACTACTCTAATAACAAGTAATAATTCATAATTCATAACTAGTTCATAATTTATCACATGTTAAAATTAATTAGTTCATAAGTTTAAAAGCAATATTTAGTTCTATAAATCACAAGTGATTTGGTGGGAGTGTAACAGTCCCTAATATTTATGATTTTAATTTAGTGTTTGTTCTTTATATTTTACCTTTACGCCATCTAGTGGTGAAACACCTACGGAACAAACTATTATAAATAAAGTTACGCCCGACCCTAATTAGTTGCACACTCAGCCATCAGCGCTCTGCTACAGCCACGTTTTATAGATCTCCGTATATAAGGAACGACATTTGAGGCCCTAAACGAGCAATTAGCCCCTCGTGGATGTTAGCTCACAAGTTCTCTTATGAAGACCAAAATAAACCCTGTATTCTATACCTCGTGCTCATGCTAATTCCTTGAGGGTGCTACAAGTAGTAGTAGTAATAGTAGTAGTAGTAGTAGTAGTCATAGTAGTAGTAGTAATAGTAGTAGTAGTAGTAGTAGTAGTCATAGTAGTAGTAGTGAATTGCATGTTGTCCCAAACATTGGCTGCTAGTCCAGTTTGGTCAGACCTTGACATAGCCAGACAATGATTCACACACACATTCTTTTGTTTTTCAGAGTCCATCAGCAGAGCTCCAAACCCTGTGGCTGTGTGGAGCTCTTCCTCCGAACTCACTCAATTAAAACAACACACTCTTCAAACACTCCGCTTTGTGCTGCTGTGAGTGAATCTGCACAATGCCCAGTGTCCAAACGCCTTTCCTCAGCTCAGTGCGTCCCAATGGACAGAGACACAATGCAAACCGCCTCTGGGCAAATGTGCACACGCTCTTCAACAGGACGACTGCTTTAAAGGGGCATTGTGAAACTTTTCTGGTGAGTGGAGACACTGAGTTAAAGGGTTTATATTACATTGTTTGGTAATGTGGGTTATAATGTTGTTTCCTCATTAAAAATATGAAGTTTAACACACAAACCCTGCAGATTTAGGCTGAATTCTTCTCTCAAATGTAAAACACTCTGTTCCACCTTGTGATGTCATCATGTGATACAGGAAGTACTCCACTATGTTTTTAAACTCTATACATCTTCACTAGAATCATTTGGATGATTTCAACTCTGGAAATTGTCAGTCTCTACTAAACTAAAGGTAAATGGAGCTGTTAACTTGAAAACTACCACTTCATGACATCACAAGGTGGAACAGAGCATATTGAGCTTTGGAGATGTAGACAGACTAATAATAAAGTGTTACTCAAACATGTGTGAATGAAACAAAACACAGCTCCAGGTCTGTTTTTGAGGAGGAACATGGTTTAAAGCTCACAAGAGTAAATTTTGTGTAATATTGGAGCTTTAAATAGGGGTATTATGCAAAATTGACTTTTTTTTTTTTTTTTTTTTACCATGTTATAACGTAGTAGTAGTAGTAGTAGTAGTAGTAGTAGTAGTAGTAGAAGCAGTATTGGCAGTAGTTTCTTTGCAGAACAATGAGTCCGTGTCCAAATGTCAAAGACGTTTGAGAAGCTACAGTGAAAACAGTTAGAGGTTGGGCCTGTACGCTACACTGACGCCCTTAACTCTCTGTATCAACATGACCAAGACTCCAATCCGGACCTGCTCCTCTCTCTCACGAGGCTCGTCAAAACAAAACACCGTTCACCCCCTCACCCCCCGGCCCCGCCCCCTCCATCACCAAGTTAAAAACAATATGGCCGAGTTCTCAGGGAATCAAAGGAGTCCTCAATCCAGGTGAAAGCTCCCATTTCCTCCGGAGTTCAGCTGGGAAATCCCGAGCCTGGCATGACAAAAAAAATCCAGTTTGCACAAGGATTTTCAGGACCCAAGCAGATTTTCAGGTGACTGTGAAGTCAATATTGGCAAGGAGCAGGAGGTTGTGGGTAAATTTGGAGCAGTCCGGCAGTGTTTGGAACATCAGGACTGAATCAGGGCGGATTAAATTGGACTGCGCGGGATCCAAACAAGGAAATTGTGGGAAAGAAAAGGTTTGCTGTGTCAAAAGGCAAGTTTCTCTCAGTAGATTAAGAAAGTATGAAGAAAATGAAGTATAGGCCATCCGAATATCAGTGATTTTAAATTTTTATTACCTCAAAACATTTATTGGCTTTTCAAGAATCACTCTGAATGAAAAAAGTTACAAGGGCTAACCCAGATCTAAACCAAGACTAGATTAGGTCAAAGTAAAGGATTAAATGAAGATAAAACCGCAACTTTTGCCTTATTACCTTTTCTGAATAAATTTTTGTGAATCTCTGTGAGGTGACTGCTGTTGTAATTTTGGGTCATACAAAAATACATTAAATTGAACTAAACCAGGTCAAAGCCATGGGTTTAAACAAGGATTCTACCCAGACCAGATCTAAACCAGGGCTAACCAGGATTAAACTAAGCAGGTCTTCGCTCCCTGACCAGTCCTTTACATTAGATTTATTTTATCTAGTGCAGGTATGCCCCTCACACAGTGTAATGTAAAAGCTATTTCACAAAATGGTTCTCTTATGGATAAGAGCCATATGGAAGCAACTTGTAAGAAACATAATTTTTGGTAATTCAAGAACCACCTTTGAATATTTGAGACAGTTGTTTCTCTGTCATGGTTCAACATCAGTGAGAGAAGAGACCATGAGATCGGGAGCTAACAATCTGACCCATGTTCTTCACTCATTTTAAAAGCAGATACAGGGCTTTTCATTGACCACAGGGCCACAGTTACGTAAATGGGCCCCAAGTTCATTCTACTGACAAAATTGGGCCCTGAGGTAAAAAAATGTAAAGAACTTCCGCTGTAGACCGTGCATATGTCTGTTTCCAGATTTAGCCCTGTGTATTTTAAAATATTAACTAAAATATTGACTCAGATACTGCTCTGGGCCCTTGTACACCAGCTTCTCTTTTCAGCTGTTTGTTCATATGGAACGTGTGGGCATCGTTTCTATATTAATCACTCACTCACTATGTTTACATGTGCACCAGGGAAAACAGATAACTGGCCTAGTACAGTTTAAACCCATTTAAAGCAGACCTATTCTGCAAAATAGACTTTTCATAATTTTTACACCATGGTGTAGTTGTTTCCCGTCATCATTTACGCACTCAGAGTTGTATTTGGAGAGATTTGTGCATGTCTGAGCAATCTTTCATTTAGGGTGATGTTATAGAATTGTAAATATATGTTATCAAAGTGTGCTGTGCTGTGACGGGAAGTTATCCTTGAGTGGAAAAATACTGTGTCTGCTAAATCATAACTGCAACTGTGTCTACTCAAACCACAGCTTCAAGGCTGCAGCTGCAAGGCCGAGGTACGGCCTGGTACACGAAAACAAGATAAGGGGACTAAGACAAGGTGGGCGGGAGGACAGAAATACCAATGTATGATGATCATGTGTTACAATATTCTGAACTGAAAATAAAAACTGATGCAAGTGGAGATTCGGATGAGACTCTGGTGAACACAGCTCAGCGGTGCAGCTTGTCTCAGAGCTCCCTTGTACAAGTAAAATTCACTTGTCTGAACCTGAGTTGTCCTTTATCACTAAATGTAAACCTGTGGCAGTTTTTTAGGTGATTGGGTTTCCTTGGAGCGCGGCGCTCCGCCTTGACAGGTGACTACATTGGGGTCATCAAAAAGGAGAACATATGGATCAAGAGCAAACAAAAAATGCCATACATATATGCCTGAAATATATACATGTATGTCTGAAATACATGCATATATGCATATATAACCAGTCATTTTTATTGCAGCTTAATTTGAAGTGGTACATGTGTTTTATCTCATATTTAACTGCAATTGTTTTATGTTTTAAAATTCTATGTTAAACAGAACTGCCTCGTGTGAGCTTTTAGCCATGTTATAATGCTGTTACCACATCAAAAACATACCTGGAGTTGTGTTTTGTTTCAGTTACACTGATGTTTGAGTAACCTTTTATTATTTGTCTGTCCACATCTCCGAAGCTCAAAATGCTCTGTTCCACCTTGTGATGTCATGAAGCTGTAGTTTTCAAGTTAACCGTTACTTTTTAACTTTATTTCAGTAGCGATCAGCAATTCTAGGACTAAAATTATCCAAATGATTCTAATGAAGGTGTATGGATTTTAAAAACTCAGTTAAGCAGTTCATATGACATGAGATCACAAGGTGGAACAGAGTGTTTTCTGTTTGAGTGAAGGAGACAGCCCAAATATGCAGGGTTTATGCATTAAACATGTGTGAATGAAAAAAACACAACTCCAGGTCTGTTTGTGAGAAGGAAACGACATTAGAACATTAATCCGAACATATTGTAATATGGGCCCCTTAAGGCACTCATAAAAAGTCTGGTATTCTCATTAGGTTTTCTCAGTACAAATAAATAAATAAATAAATAATACTTACGTTAAATACTTAAATACTCATCTGAAGACTCTGTCCCATCTGCCTTCTTATTTCTTCTATTTCTTTCTCTTTCTGGTGGTAGTGCTTGAGCCCTGGATCTCCACTTTGGCACATAGGGATTCTGGAACCACGCAGTTTGGGGTAACGTCACCTCCAGCCTATACTGTCTCCTCTGGCTCTTCTTTTGTATGTTTAAAGCAGGTGAACCAATCTTCTGGTACATTTGGAAACTCCAACTGAGCTACATTCTTATTTTTGTTCTTTCTCTTTCTAGTGGCTGAATCCTGGAGCTCCATCTTGTCACACAGGGATTCTTCTGTCTGTGTTGTCTCATCTAGCTCTTCATTTGTATGTTTAAAGCAGGAGAACCAATCCTCTGTTATATTTGAAGACCACATCACATCCATTATCTTATATTTATTCTTTCATCTGTCATGGTGATAGTGGTTGAATTCTTTGGATTGGTTGGATTCTTGAACTACACTGTTGACTTCAGCTTCACTGCTGAGGTCTTCTGAGCTTCAAACGAAGTCCTTCATCCTCTGGTAGATGGCAAGTTTTTCTTGTTGTCTTTGCCCTCTTTCTTATTTCTTCTGATCCTGTTCTTTCTCTTCTTTTCTGTCATGATTGTGGCTCCATCCTCGGCTTGATTCTTATCAAGCTAGGGAACTTGAACCACAGTGAGAGAAGCATCAGTTCTGTTGATTTTCGTTTTTCAATGAGCTAAATGACTGGCTCATTGTGATGTCCTGTTGCATCTTCACCCATTGGTTTACAGCTAGTCTTCATCTGGATCTGCTTTGGTCATCTCACCTTCGTTCTCAAAGGAAATGACCTGTGCAACTTTTCAAGAGATTTCTTGGACCTCTTTTACCTCTGTTTCTGTTGTCTCTTCTGCAGTCTCAGAAGGAGCACTCAAAACCTCCTCTGGTGGAGTAGACTTCTCCACTGTGATGGTGACCAAGCTGTTTCCTGATTGGCCAAGCTCGGTCTGAGTCACATGGTCAATGAGGTGAGTGATTTTAGGCTCCAGACCTGAGACGCTGAACCTTTCCTCATGTCAGTGTACATGCAGTTTACTGAGTTTTTCTGTTCTCGGAGCAGTTTCAATCGAAGCTCAAAAACTCAAAATGAATTTAAACAATACATTATCAGGAACCTGTGATTAATATAATTTCATGGTCCTGTTTAGAAGTTTAGTTTTCAGTAAAAAGGTGAGAGTGACTAAGAGAAAAACTGTTAGTCACTAGCTAATGCTAGCTGGCTTGGGACTGTAATGTTATTTGAGAGGGACTTGTGTAACAGCCCAAATCAGCTCACTTGTTCCAACTAAGTGAGCTCTTTCTGGTCAGCCTGTGTTACAATAAAGCTCACATTAAAGCCTAACAAGCCTCAGACAGAGCAGTGCCCTCCATTAGCATCACATCCCCAGGGAACATTGATGACATCAGCTGCAAAGTGTCAATAGTGAATTTTTTCTGTCTCTTTATCCTCCTGCTGAGCTGCTGCAGTCAGAAAACACCAGAGCATGTAATGAGGGACAGTGAGGCCTGGATTTACACAGGTATTCTACAGTCCCTGACAAAAGTCTTGTCGCTTATCCATTTTGTAGAAACAAAAGCTTATAACCTGACTTTAAATTAATCGATTGGTTTTAGAAATGTCTCATATGAAAGCTAAAACCCTCCCAAATTATGCTCAATATACTAAAATAAATTTGCTTCACTGAAGAAAGATTGATCATTTAATGAACACAGAAAGGTCAGATTTTGGCAAGACAAAAGTCTTGTCGCCTTGTCATATGATGCACCCAATCCTAGATTACAGCCTCACCTGTGATCAGTTACTGATCAGTCAGTTAGTGGGTGTGTATAAAAAGAACCCCAGCACACCAGACCTTCACATCAACTGCAACTTGACCTCTGACAACATGCCTAAGATCCACCCTGAGACCAAAGCGTTAATTATCAAGAGGCTGAAGACCAGATCCACTGCTGAGGTGGCTGACACCTTCAATGTGTCTCAGCGTCAAGTACAAAGAATAAGAAAAAGATCTGAAAAGACTGGAGATGTTTTTGACAAGCCCAGGTCCGGCAGACCCCACAAGGAAACTGCTCGGGAGGACCGTTTGTTGATTCGAAAATCCAAGGCCAGCCCCTTTTCCACTGCAGCAGAGCTCCACCAGGCCTGGTCACCTCAAGTCCCTGTGTCAACCAGAACAGTTTGTAGAATTCTGTCTCGAAATGGCCTCCATGGTCGAATCAGTGCACAGAAACCAGCACTAAACAAAAGGCAATTAAAAAACCGTGTGGCATTTGCCAAGGCCCACAGCCTGCTAAAACGATGGACACTGGAAAAGTGGCAGAAGGTGGATTTCTCAGATGAATCCTCGGTTGAATTACATCACAGCCGCCGCAAATATTGCAGGAGACCTACTGGAGCCCGCATGGATCCAAGATTCACCCAGAAAACAGTTAAGTTTGGTGGCGGAAAAATCATGGTCTGGGGTTACATCCAGTATGGGGGTGTGCGAGACATTTGCAGGGTGGAAGGCAATATCAATAGCCTAAAATATCAAGAAGTATTAGCTACCTCTTACATTCCCAACCATAAAAGGGGTCAAATTTTGCAGCAGGATGGTGCTCCATCGCATACTTCTATCTCTACATCAAAGTTCCTCAAGGCGAAGAAGATCAAGGTGCTCCAGGACTGGCCAGCCCAGTCACCAGACATGAACATCACTGAGCATGTCTGGGGTAGAATGAAAGAGGAAGCATGGAAGGCAAAACCAAAGAATCTTGATGAACTCTGGGAGGCATGTAAGACTGCTTTCTTTGCTATTCCTGATGACTTCATCAACAAATTGTATGAATCATTGTCGACCCGCATGGATGCAGTCCTTCAAGCTCATGGAAGTCATACAAGATATTAAATATGGATCTCACAGCACCACTACTTAATTCACTGACGTTATGCAACATATTTTTGTATTTGAAGTAAATTATTTGTTCAATTTTCTGTAGGCGACAAGACTTTTGTCTTGCCAAAATCTGACCTTTCTGTGTTCATTAAATGATCAATCTTTCTTCAGTGAAGCAAATTTATTTTAGTATATTGAGCATAATTTGGGAGGGTTTTAGCTTTCATATGAGACATTTCTAAAACCAGTCGATTAATTTAAAGTCAGGTTATAAGCTTTTGTTTCTACAAAATGGATAAGCGACAAGACTTTTGTCAGGGACTGTACTGTGAATATTTAGAGACACAGTGGAGCTAGCAGTAATTGGAGGTGCAGTAACCAATAAGAGACACACATGGACCAATCGTATTAAAACAAATATGGCTGCTTATGAGGAGAAAAGAAAGGGAAAAAAAAGGTCACGGGGGTGTAAAAAAGATTTCTGCAGAATCAATCAATACATACACATTTTAAGTCTTCTGCCTGATGCTGTAAAAGTACATGTGCTGGATGGGTAGAGTTCTCTATGATGCTGTAGGCTTGTCTCCTGCTCCTGCTGATGTAGGTGTCTTCAGTACAGGGCAGACTACAGACTACCCTCTGCAGAGTTCTCCTCTCTGCCACGGTGCTGCTGCTGAACCACACAGTCATGTTGGAGGTGAGGATACTCTCCACCGCACACCTATAAAAGGCTGTCAGGACAGAGGGGCCCAACCTGCTTTTTTGAGGCACCTAAGAAAGTCGAGGAGTTGATGTGCTTTCTTTAATATGCAGCTAATATTGTTAGACCAGGTGAGATTGTTCATGATTTGGACTCCCAGGTATTTAAAGCAGGAGACAATCTCTACTGGATCTCCATTGATTCACAGAGGAGAAGGGGCACTGGGTTCCAAGATCATCTCCTTTGTCTTCTTTACATTGATACACAAATGGTTTGTTTTGCACCTGGCCTCCAGCTGGCAGACCTCCCTTCTGTAGTTGATGATGATCCCCACCACTGTTGTGTCATCTGCAAACTTTACTTTGTGGTTGGGTGAATAGTGAGTGACACAGTCATAAGTGAGCATCGTGTACAAAAGGGGGCATAGAACACAGCCCTGAGATGAGCCAGTGCCAAGGCAGATGGAGGAAGATATGATGTTATGGAGATTTACAGTATGTGACTTGTTGGTGAGAAAATCCTGAATCCTGTGTCCTGCTTAAACCAAGGACAATGGTCGTGTCTCAATTTGAGGGCTGCAGCCTCCAGAGACTGCAAAGGCCAGGTTCTCCGAAGACTGTGAAAGCTGCAGTCTTCGAACCAGCTTCCGTGGACCGCAAGGCCGTTGGCGAAAAGGGACAGTTTCAGGTAGCTAGTAACTCAGAATTAATTGTAGGTGAGGTAAACCAGTACTTACATTTAAAAGTAAAATTGCAACTAGTAGAAGATGCAGCCGCGGACTCCATTTTCTCCCGTAGAAGAAGTAGCATGTGGTGCATGCTGGGATATCTGAGGCCGTGAAGGATACTCGGATGTGTCCTTCGTTCACGGCCTGATCTCCATGGAAACGAGGCTGGTTTTCAGTCTGCATTGAAGACTGCATGAAATGGGACAGGCCTTGTCGCGCCGGAAGTGACGTATGCGGCCGAAAAACCAGCCTCCAGAGGCTGCAACCCTCGAATTGAGACAGGGCCAATGACTTTTTATTTCCAGACGTGCTAACCAGTGTGTGTTTTAGTAGCAGGACTGGGCACAATCTATTGGTGCCTCGGACTGGAAAGTATTGGTTAAAAAATTTGTATCAAACCTGTCTCCATGGTAACTGCCATTATTGCAATGATGCCCAAACACATCAGTGACTCTTCAGCCATCTTCAGAAAAGCCCTGAAGAAGCCCTCTTTAAACTCAGCTCTCATTCACTTCTTCTTTGCTTCCTTACGTTTCTTGAAGAGCGCTATATAGCTCCATGTGTAACTGAAATAAACAGGTCTGATTGGATGCTCATGTTTAAGTTGGGCTAAAAATGTGTCAGAGGGAGCGGTGACAGGACTGATACGCCTCTGTATAAAAAAGAGATATCAGTTTTATTTGATTTGGCAGGTGAACTAGAACATACCTCAATCACATAAACTGTTTCCTCTCAGATATCCTTTGAAATTAACATGTTAGTTGGAAAGGTGTAGTCACAGAACAGGTATGAGCTGCCTGCGTTCAGAAGAGAGAGAGTATGGGAAGCTTCATCTTAATAAGATACTTTCCTTTCTTTTTAAGTTTGTAAGCCGTCACGTTTCTTTTAACATAAAGAAACATCGGAACTCTCTGAGATATGAGGTGGTCCCAGACTATAGTCTTTGTAAACCAGGTAAAGTGTGTAGTCTTGTTTGGCCTGGCTGGAGGCAAATAGGCTGATAGCTGCATACAGCAAATGATTAGGTCCAAGAAAAATATACTAGTTTGACTGTATTAGTACTGTGTAACAGGTGTTTTTATGTTTTGTTTTTGGTTTGGTTTGGTTTGGTTTGGTAGGATAGTACCTGTATCATAGTTTTACATCAGTTAAGTGACAGTTTGTAGAAGAAGTTAAGAGAAAAGAAAAAGTACAAAAAAAGGAAAGTACAAAAATACACAAAATATTGCTGATTGTAACACAGAATCCCTCTGCCTATCATCAAAGCATCATTAAACACAACAAAGGGGTTATTTTTATTAGTCATAGTTAGTACATAGTTACACACTAATTATATTTAGTGTGTAATTTTGAACCGTGTTAACATTATAGTTACTAGTTAACAGTTATGAAATTACTGTTGCCATGTTCAACCAGGAAGTCAAACTTGCCCAACTGTATTTAAACGAGTGAACACCCTGAAACAGAAACTGGTTCACCCACACAAAAACAAAGACTACTCGTATATGAACACAGAAGGCAGAACTCAGGTGTACAATCAGCCGTCCACCTTCATCTTAAAACTACACTCTGTCACTCATTTGAAGACAGTCAGGTGTAGGGTTTTTAAGCAGAGAGATATTTTGGATTGCAAGGAGAGTAAAGGAAGCTATTTATGTGAAGAAAGAGAATCCCTCTGAACAGGAAAGATGGACTCTAATATAATCTAGCAACTGTTAATAGAAGCATTTTGAACTAAAATAATAAATGGGATGTTAATCAGGTACTTAAAGGGCGCATATTACACTATTTTCTGATTTGTCATAATTGTTGTCTTTTGTTTCATTCACATATGTTTAACTCACAAACCCTGTGTATTTAGGCTGTGAAAATACTCTGTTCTACCTTGTGATGTCATGTGGTAACACAGTAAGGACTCCACTGTGTTATTAAACTCCATACATCTTCACCATAATCATTTGGATCATTTCAGCTCTGGAATGTCCAATCACAAGGTGGAATGAGATTTTGAGCTTTGGAGATGTAAACAGACTAACAAACAAGGTTTACTCAGCATGTGTGAATGAAACAAAACACATCTTCAGGTATGTGTTTGAGGAGGTAACAGCATTCTAACATGGCGTAAAGCTCACAAGTCAATTTTGTGTAACATAGGACCTTCTTAGGATAGTCCTTCTTAGCCGTAGTATGAGAGTGAGTGACAGAGGCAACCCTCCAGGACATGTTCTGTTACATTTGGACCAGACTCAGACTCTGAGTTGGAGGGAAACTGCTAAACTTCAGCTCTGCTCCTGAAATGAACCCGACCTTAGAGGACACAGGAAGTGTGAGGACCAGAGAGGGTGAGGTGGTTTGGACAAGCTGACAGGAGCTAAGCTAACGCTAACCATGTGCTCCTTACATTTTACTCTGTAGTATAAGAAACCTCCCTGTCACAGCCTGATCTCATCAGATCTCTTTTGCTAAGCAGGGCTGGGCCTGGGTAGTACCTTATGGGAATACCAGGTGTCACAGTGGGGCGCCAGTGGTAAAAACTGATGTGGTGTCCTTAGGCAAGACACTTCACTACATTGCTCAGTATGAATGTGATGTGTGTTATGCTGGTGGTGGTCAGAGGGGCCAGGTCAATGGTGCAGATTGGCAGCCTGGCTTCTGACAGTCTGTCCCAGGGCATCTGTGGCTAAAATAGTAGTGGTGGAGTGGATTATGGATGGATTATTTTTTTTATAAATAACAATGCTTAACATTCTTAAAGAGCACTGGTATTCCTGAAGCCATGGTTCTGAAAGTTCATTTCACATTCATTTTCCCCATAGAGTTTTTGAAAAAAGAGTTTTGGTGAAATTCTTTAACAACTCAGTGGTTTCTAAAGTTTCAGAAACACATTTTAAATCAACTGGAGGTCACTGGATAGCACAAAGCTGATTAGTGCTGAGTATGCTTTCCAACCTTTAATGTACTGTATATTTGTTTGGAAAGTCTATGGGAAAAACTAATGGGACATTTTCTTCCAGAAGCTGGTGGTGAGCAGACACTGACAAGCTCCATTCACTCACACTCTGTGACAGTATAAGCTCTATGTGTAGTCACAGACGCCCTGAGGCAGCAGGATTGCAGTGGTCCAAAGTTATTCCACATTGAGTTCTGCCATGACAGTAAAGATAACAACAACATCTATCTATCTATCTATCTATCTATCTATCTATCTATCTATCTATCTATCTATCTATCTATCTATCTATCTATCTATCTATCTATCTATCTATCTATCTATCTATCTATCTATCTTGATGCAGACAGCACACAGTGGACTCAAGACCTCAAGAGCTGCTTATACAATATATCTGCACTGAGGGAAGATTTTGCTCAAATACATGGGAAAAAGTGGTTACAGGGCTTCACCCATAAACCAGGTCAAACATCTGCATTTGGACAGTTAAAAGGTAAATTCTGACCTGTCCTCCAGCTCACTTTAAACTATGGGCAGATTAGGAAGTTGTGATGTCACGTGACCCGAACCCATTTGAAGAGCCCAGACTCCATCTTTGAACTGCACTTATCATTTATCCCAAGTGCGAGAGTCTTTCAAACACTCTTTCAAACCGCACTCAGAGGATGAAGAATCGCCGCCTCCTCTCTCTCTCTCTCTCTCCTATGGCCTTTTTCCTGCCCTTTTAATCCTCACTCGCTCCACGCACCTCCCCCTTTGAGACCGAGTCCACTGTCAGCCGGATAACTGGCCCCTGCGGGACAACCCAAACAAGGGCCCCTGACCGCCAATGTAACCCCAGGAGCCTCCATGCCAAAGCAGATACAGCGCTTACACATTTAAAAGAATGCTCAATGTTAGCTTCAGATGCTACACTGCAAAAAACAATCAAATAAAGCTAACCCTAACCCTCTGCACGATTTTTGAGCAAAGAGTGTCTTGCCCCAGTACTGATGTATTGTATAAGCAGTTCTTGAGGTCAATATAAGTCTGCTGTGAACTCTCTGCATTTAATTAAAAATAGTTTAATTGTCTGAGAATCAGGAAGTGCCTGTTTGTATGCTAGTTGTTGTTGGCTAAAACTCCGCTCTGGTCTCTGAAAGCTGTCAGTGCTTATAAACTCAGAATAGTCAAAATGGATAAGGTAAGTGAGGAATAACTGTGCACCATTAAAAACTGCTGAAAATGAACTAGTTGTGTTTTTCATGTTTTTAAGAAGTACCGGCTCTTTTGAACGATTCATTAGCACAAACAGTTGCAACCAGACCTCATTTTTTAAAAGAGCCGTTTAACTTTGGCTACAGTCCTGCATTTTACAAGTACCTACATGCATTTTTTCTTTTGCATTATTTTTTCTCATCTTTTATTATGCATTGTCCTGTTAATAAATAAATACAAATATAAATGCTTTTTCTTTAAAACTTCTATGCACACTGATTAATCAGCACAGGCTGATTAATCAGTCTGATTAATCAATGGCTCTTTGACATGAACTGATCCAAAAAATTTGGATCCCATAAAAATGTTACATCACTAGTAGACAAGCCAGCTAAAACAGTATAAATACATATTTTTCAGTATTTTTGGGCTATTAAAACATCTGTGATTGAATAAATGGACAATAGACTAGTTTAAGAATTATTCCAGGATAAATAATATGGAGACAAGCAGGTGGTGGACCTTCAGCAGAAAAGTTACACACTTTGCCTTTATCTCTGGCTGGTTTTAGTATATATTTGTCTGTTGATGCATGAGCTACAGGTCAAGGATTTAAATGTTGAACATTTCAGAATGAACCTGTTAATGTTAAGTAATTTTTTTAGTTTATAGACTCATCTAACAGAAATGAACTCACACAATGTATTGTAACGCCATGAGCAGAGAATTTGCTTGAAATAGAGAAAGAAAAATTTATCTAATAATTGTGTACAAAGAAGTAAATAAATGTAACTTGGCAAAAGGAGAAATTTAATTTGTCAACTGGACAGAGTTTATTTGGTTGAATACGTTTCGCAGCTCATCCAAGCTGCTTCTTCAGTTCTGGTCAGATGCTGGCGGACACTGCCTTATATCTGCTTGAAGGGAGGAGCTTAATTACAATGAAAATTACTCTGAGACAACACATATTTAAATACAGTTTCAGTTGGTCAGGTGAGTCTATTCAATATGGAGTTGTTTACAGTTTCTGTTAGTCATGTGAGTCTAGACTCACATATTTAAACTGTATTTAAATATGTGTTGTCTCAGAGTAATTTTCATTGTAATTAAGCTCCTCCCTTCAAGCAGATATAAGGCAGTGTCCGCCAGCATCTGACCAGAACTGAAGAAGCAGCTTGGATGAGCTGCGAAACGTATTCAACCAAATAAACTCTGTCCAGTTGACAAATTAAATTTCTCCTTTTGCTATGGATTCTACCTGGATGACTGAGGGATTCTACACACATCTAAATGTAACTTGGACATATTCTTTCAGATTTCATTTCATGTAATTTATATCAAGTTAACTACTCGCATTCTAACTGTATGCTGTATGTTTTTTGCAGTGTAGTCTTAGCGTTAGCCGGAGCGCTAGCCTAGCATCATGGATATGTATGACACGGGAGACAGTTGTGATTTCCCAGCAGGCCGCAGCTCTAAGCTCTCAGACGGGGGATTTGTTTAACACAGACGTCAAAAACACAATGGCCCCGGATCTGACAACGTTCCAGGACGTGATTGACAGACTGTGCACAGAGTGAGCGTCGTACGCCTCCTGCATGATAAACGTATATGTGGTAATGTTAACACACAAGAGGGGTCAAAGGTTAAAGGACCTGCGCTGTAAGTGTGACAAGAGGAAGAGAGGGGCATGCTGGGAACATCTAAAACACACACATGATAATGACAAGAAGTACCTGAGCTGTAAAGTCTAGAGTGAGGAGCGGCAATCAGGTGTATTTTTATTCACTCGGTTTAGCTGTTTGAGGAAAGTAGTTATACTTGTAGTTTAAAGGTCTTTATGCAAATTGATTCCTGTGAGCTTTAAGCCATGTTGCAGCGCTGTTCCCTCCTCAAAAACAGACCTGGAGTTGTGTTTTGTTCCATTCACACATGTTTGAGTAATCCTTTATTATTAGTGTCTACATCTCCACAGCTCAAAATGCTCTCTCCACCTTGTGAAGTCATGAAGCAGTAGTTTTCAAGTGAACAGCTCCTTTTACCTTTTGTTCTCTAGAGACAATTCCAGGGCTAAAATGACCCAAATGATTCTAGTGAAGGTATGTTTGTGATGAGATCACAACAGTTTTCAAATGCCGCATAGAAAAACTAAATTAGTAGCTGTTCTAACATGCTTCTTGCTGGGAGTGGAGTCGCCTTAACCTTCAGGGCCGTTGCTAGCCATTTGGGTGCCCTATGCACAGAAACTTTGTGGTGCCCTTTGTGGTCACAAACTCACGAGATGGTTCAGTCTCCCACTGTTATTGGAGTGGGCAGAGCCAGAAGTGAAGCACCCTATTCTAGCGTCAATACAGACTATTTAGTTTGTGAAAATTGTGCAGAGGGAAGAGCTTTGTGCATTTATGGAGGAAAGGTGTCTGTGCTTTTCTTTCAACTGGATTTAACAAGAGTTTGATTTTTCATCTTATTCTGGTGTTGTGACACTTCAGCAAATCGGACTGGAGTATTTGTTTGAATTTCTTTGATCTCTTTCAGTGAGAGCCATCCCAGACTGATGATGTGTAAAACTCTATTCAGAGCTACACAGATCAGTCTGATGTGAGGCAGGTTACACACCAGACCACACCTGGAGGTTTCACCTGCTGATTTTGATGATTTATGCCATACTGTAGAACATTCAAGACTAAAGACTAACATCTCCAAGGAAACAAGTAGGTGCCGGACCCTCCATCTGAAAAGCAACATAATGCACTAGTGTTGTCATGATTCTAAATACTAAAAAAAATACTCAATATAGATTCCCATACTATGATGAGAACAAACAACTCTCTTTCTTTAGACAATAAAATGTGATTTTCAGCATTAAATGGTATTACTTTCTTTTCTATTCCCATGTGTCGTTATATGTGTATAATCCCTCAGTGGTCCAGGTAGGTTCCACAGTGGTCCATGGGCATACACTAGTCCAGGGGTTCTTAAGCTTTTAGAGTTCAGGGCCCGACTTTTTCTATAGAAAGTAACCTGGGGCCCAATCTCATAATTGCATTATATACTAATCTTGGGGCCCTCAAAAAAGTGGTCACGACCCTCTTTTGGGCCCTGGCCTTAAGATTAATAATCACTGTAGGCTATGTGGTCTTATACTTGTTCTGATACAGTTCTGATATGTTTTAGTTAGTTCAATACTAGTTTTAGTACTGATTTTTGCCGCCATGATAAGTGCTTAAATGTCAAAGGTAAATATGGTGACATTCTAGACTCCAGCTGTCTCTGTTTGACACCTGTAATGGCTGAACACATTTGGCCCTCTCCTCTGTCTCCACACTCTGACACAAACTTTTCATGTACTCATCTGCTGCGAGGAACCACTGTCTAACAACTGTCTACATCTCAAGTGTCAAAAAGGTCAGAGACAAACTTGTTGATCTAATCTTCCGAACAGACGAAGCGTACAGCCAGAAGTCATCCCCCGAGGAGGCAGGGACAATGATTGGCAGGAGCCTTAACAAAGCACCTGTCTGTAGAAATGGATCGCCGTGCAAACATGCAAATAAACACAAAACAGCCCATTGTTTCTTAGAGCACGAAGGAGGATGGCCAAATTGGTGCAAACCGCATAACAAACCCCGGAATTATGCGTTGGAAAAGGTTTGGTGACACACAGTCTAAATCCAAGAGCGATAGCAGCTTGTTAGCACGAAGCACCTCTCTATTGTCCTCTCCTTCACCCCAGCTCCTAAATTGGTAACTCCACCTGCAGGCTCAGCTCATACATATGCAATCTCAAATCCCCCATAGACCCAAGCGGATAGGCAGCCTTGCGTATGCTATACACCTCACAAAAGCAATTTCGTATAGGTCGAGACTAGACCCAGCGCGTTCCTGTTCAATTGTTTTAATCAGGTTTGAAGCTATGTCGGGCTCCGAGGTTCCTGAAGGCAGTGAGGTCTCTAGCCATTATCCTCAAGAGGGTGGAGTTGTTAGAGGAAAGAAATGGTGCGGCAGACGGAAGGAAGGGTGGATGGGTCAATTAGTCGAAGCAAAACTGAGTAAAAGCTACATGAATACAGAGGCGAGGAGGGCATGTCCACAGGCGAAAACACTTGTTAAAAGGAGAGACTTGTCAAAAAGTCTGTCAAAATGTCCAACCGCCGTCTGGAAAATGACAAGTTGCATTCATTTGGTGCGTCTCCTGCGGAAATGGGCAAACTATTTGGTTGTGGAACTTAACACTGGGGTCTTATTTTAGTCTCAGTGTTTACAGATGTGGAGGAAGTTATCAAAATTGCCACCCAAGTTACTGGACAAAAAAAGTTACTTAAACGGCCCATATCGCACTGTTTTCTGTTCTGTTCTAATGTTGTTTCCTCGTCAAAAACATATGCAAATTGTGCATATTTAGGCCGAGTTCTTCTTCCAAACTGAAAACACTCAGTGTCATGTCATGTGGTGAAACAGGAAGTGCTCCACTATGTTTTTAAACTCCATACACTTTCACTAGAATCATTTGGATAATTTCAGCCCTGGAATTTCCCATCTCTACTGAACAAAAGTTAAAAGGAGCTGTTGACTTGAAAACTACCACTTCATGACATCACAAGGTGGAACAGAGCATTTTGGGCTTTTGAGATGTAGACAGAATAATAATAAAGGATTGCTCATGTGTGAAATGTGTGAAAACACAACTCCAGCTATGTTTTCGAGGTGATAACAACATTCCAGTATGGCTTAAATCTCACAAGAGTCAATTTTGCTTAATACTGGACCTTTAAAGTGAATAAGCACTAAAAAGGCCATGTATTTGAGCAAAACGTGTCTTGCCACAGTACTGTTATATTCTATAAGCAGCTCTTAAGGCAAATATATGTCCACTGTGTGCTGTCTGCACCTAATTATTAAGTCCGGTAATCAGGAAGTGTGCGTTAACATGCACGTTGTCGTTAGCTTTGCCATCATGGCAAAGTTGGCCTCTGAAAGTTGTAAAAAGTGCTTATAAATTCATTGCGGTGAATTATTAGGATGCTCTGAATGCATAAGGTATGTGAGGAAGTGAGGAACTTTGGACCACTGCAAACTAACACCTAGCATACTTACAGCACACTTCCTGGGTCTCAGAGGATAAAATGCTTTATAATTACATGCAGACAGCACACAGAGTTCTCAGAGGTGGTTTTACAATGTATCTGTACTAAGGCAAAGCAGTTAGGAAAACCTACAATTAACAACTAATAAATAGTTAGGTGATGAGGAAACAACATTATAACATAAGACAATAAGACAGAGTAAAATGGTCTTCAATTCATACGTATGATTATCCTTATCCTAATCACAATCCAGAACACATCACACTTTGTAACACAGGCTAATCGCTACACGAGACAATAAATCAAGTCATTAATAATCAGTGTCTAGAGTGTCATATTCCTTCACTCCTCATCACTGCCCTAGTTTCACGATTTCAGCTCTGTATAAAAAGATCTTATTTAGTTGGGCGTTTCCCAGTAGTAGTAGTAGTAGCAGGTTCATCCGCCCTAATTCCACAGTGGAACATGGTGCCTTGTTAAAATGTGTTGTCTAATTTATGATCTATTTTGACAGTGACTCAGGAACAACAAGACTCTTTTAAATTAAACCACTTCACTAACCCATCGGAGCACCTGTCATCTCGCCTGTCATCTCACCCTTTTATATCTACACCAAAGCCTGTGTCTGATAATATCGGAACAGATTCTAAGACAAATTAATATCTTGGATTAGTTGTTCCCACTTTTAAAATAATTAGTTTATAAAGGTTAGACTTTAATTGCTGTGAGTTTAGCAAACATGTCATCTATCTGGCATACACTCAGCAGGTTTTATGGCCAAATAAAAACCTTTAAAATCATCAGGTTTGTATGGACTAAAGATGGGGCGTTGCAAAAGTTATCAACACTATTATTTATCAGTGGTTCCCACTGTGCAAGGCACTAAAGATAACATGTGAAAATTATGACCCTATCTAGTAATTGAAAAAAGAAACTTTGAGTTGGGTCATTACCCCTTTCATTTTACTTTTGCAGTGGGGTCTAGAGTCGATTACATGGTCATTATTTTGTCATTATATCTGACCCAAACTGCACTCACGAGACTACACCTGCAGGGACAGTTCATGCAAAAACTACTCTTTATGAAGAAAAAAGTACTAGGAAACTATGAATTTATATAAAGACAGGCTCAACTTGTGAATCATGAGTCTAATCAGACTTTACTGCTCCATCGTGGACACTCCTGCTCACTTACTGCACCAGACTACAACAGTGAGAGATACAGGACTACATTCATACTATAATACTCCCTACAACTGTGCAACAACTTACCCTTATGTGACAGATAATACTCCCTACAACTGTGCAACAACTCACCCTTATGTAACGGATAACCTTATGTCTGGCCATCATCATATCATAATATCATTGTTGCACATTGTTGTATATAGCTGTGATTTTATATTTTTTATTACTTATTTTTCTATTTTATTTTATTACATAATTATGTCTTATTTGACACCCGTCTCTTGCTATCTTTTTTGCCCCTTATTTAGAATGTTATTACCATTTATTTTTTAATCTTTGTTATTATATTATATTGTGATGTGTAAGCTACTGTGTCCAAATAATTTCCCTTGTGGATCAATAAAGTCTCTCTAAGTCTAAGTTACATAAGTATCATAGATCTTATGTCATTATATAACAATATATGATATATGGAGACAGTTTGATGTGTAGATAGTATATAGATTTAATGCTATATGCTGCAGCCCGGGCGGTCGCAGAGGAGTGGGAGGAGTTCGGAGAGGCTATGGAGGAGGACTATCGGACGGCCCCAAAGAAATTCTGGCAAACCATCCGGCGCCTCAGGAGGGGGAAGCAGTGCTTCACCAACACTGTTTACAGTGCGGGTGGAGAGCTGTTGACCTCGACTGGGGATGTTGTCGGATGGTGGAAGGAATACTTTGAGGATCTCCTCAATCCCATTGCTTTCTGAGGAGGAAACAGAGGCTGGGGACTCAGAGGCAGACTGATCCATCATCCTGGCTGAAGTCACTGAGGTGGTTGGCAAGCTCCTCGGTGGCAAGGCTCTGGGGGTGGATGAGATCTGTCCCGAGTATCTTAAATCTCTGGATGTTGTGGGGCTGTCTTGGCTGACACGTCTCTGCAACATCGCAAGGCGGTCGGGGACAGTACCTCTGGACTGGCAGACCGGGGTGGTGGTCCCTCTGTTTAAGAAGGGGGACCCAAGGGTGTGTTCCAGGATACTGGAGAGGAGAATCTGACTGATGGTCGAACCTCAGATCCAGGAGGAGCAGTGTGGTTTTCGTCCCGGCCGCGGAACACTGGACCAGCTCTATACTCTCCTTGGGAGCTCGATGGTTCATGGGAGTTTGCCCAACCAGTCCACATGTGTTTTGTGGATCTGGAGAAGGCATTCGATCGTATCCCTCGTGGGGTCCTGTAGGGAGTGCTCTGGGAGTATGGGGTCCGGGGCTGTTTGTTAAGGGCTGTTCGGTGCCTGTATGACCGGAGCAGGAGCTGTGTTTTTATTTCCGGTAGTAAGCCGGACCTGTTCCCGGTGCATGTTGGACTCCGCCAGAGCTGCCCTTTGTCACTGGTTCTGTTCATTGTATTTATGGACAGAATTTCTAGGCACAGTCAGGGGCCGGAGGGGATCCAGTTTGGGGACCACAGGATCTCATCTCTGCTGTTTGCAGATGATGTTGTCCTGATGGCTTAATCGAACAGGGACCTCCAACGTGCAGTGGGGGCGGTTTGCAGCCGAGTGTGAAGCAGCAGGGATGAGGATCAGCTCCTCCAAATCCGAGACCATGATTCTCGACTGGAAAAATGTGGCTTGCCCTCTCCGGGTGGGTGGAGAGTCCCTGCCTCAAGTGGAGGAGTTCAAGTATCTCGGGGTCTTGTTCACGAGTGAGGGGAGGATGGAGCGTGAGATTGACAGGCGGATCGGTGCAGCGTCGGCAGGGATGCGGTCACTGTACCGGACCATTTTGGTGAAGAGGGAGCTGAGCCAAATCAATCTACATTCCTACCCTGACCTATGGTCATGAGCTTTGGGTAATGACCGAAAGGACAAGATCACGGATACAAGCAGCCGAAATGAGTTTCCTCCACAGAGTGGCTGGGCGCTTCCTTAGAGATAGGGTGAGGAACTCAGTCACACGGGAGGGGCTCGGAGTAGAGCCACTGCTCCTCCACGTCGAGAGGAGCCAGCTGAGGTGGCTCGGGCATCTGTTCCGGATGCCTCCTGGACGCCTCTCTCGGTTCAGACTGCACTGGTCCAGCTGTGACTGCTCTGGTCCAGCAGTGAGTGCACTGGTCCAGCTGTGACTGCTCTGGTCCAGCTGTGACTGCTCTGGTCCAGATGTGACTGCACTGGTCCAGATGTGACTGTACTGATCCAGATGTGACGGCTCTGGTCCAGCTGTGACTGCACTGGTCCAGATGTGACTGCACTGGTCCAGATGTGATTGTACTGATCCAGATGTGACGGCTCTGGTCCAGCTGTTTAGTTGAGTGTTCCTCAGCTCTGGTCCAGCTGTGACTGCACTGGTCCAGATGTGACTGCATTGGTCCAGATGTGACTGCATTGGTCCAGATGTGACTGTACTGATCCAGATGTGACGGCTCTGGTCCAGCTGTTTAATTGAGCGTTCCTCAGTCTGGTCCAGCTGTGACTGTACTGGTCCAGCTGTGACTGCTTACAGTCTGGTCCAGCTGTGACTGCTCTGGTCCAGCTGTGACTGCTCTGGTCCAGCAGTGAGTGCACTGGTCCAGCAGTGAGTGCACTGGTCCAGCTGTGACTGCTCTGGTCCAGCTGTGACTGCTCTGGTCCAGATGTGACTGCACTGGTCCAGATGTGACTGTACTGATCCAGATGTGACGGCTCTGGTCCAGCTGTGACTGCACTGGTCCAGATGTGACTGCACTGGTCCAGATGTGATTGTACTGATCCAGATGTGACGGCTCTGGTCCAGCTGTTTAGTTGAGTGTTCCTCAGCTCTGGTCCAGCTGTGACTGCACTGGTCCAGATGTGACTGCATTGGTCCAGATGTGACTGCATTGGTCCAGATGTGACTGTACTGATCCAGATGTGACGGCTCTGGTCCAGCTGTTTAATTGAGCGTTCCTCAGTCTGGTCCAGCTGTGACTGTACTGGTCCAGCTGTGACTGCTTACAGTCTGGTCCAGCTGTGACTGCTCTGGTCCAGCTGTGACTGCTTACAGTCTGGTCCAACTGTGACTGCTCTGGTCCAGCTGTGACTGCAGTGTAGAAGCAGTGTTGTTGTGGTGATTCACACGAGGACCTGAGCTCTGCTGCTGCTGTGTCAGTGCCTTTGAAGCTGCAGCACCAGACCACATGTTCATGTCACGGGTTTGAGAAGGAGAAATGCAGATGCCTGGTCCTGATCCACCAGTGTCTCCTCGCTCTCCTTCAGTGCCCTGGACACAAAACAAAACGGGACCAGTGCACAACACACACAGTTCTCTTCACTTCAAGGCATTCAGATGTATGAGCACCGCTCCACGGTACTTACAGGTAAGGCAGGGTGTTCCCGTGCTCCTGGCTTTGTGGGGGTTGTGGCTCTATGGTGCTTGTGGTGGCACCGTTCTCTCAGCCACACATACTGTGGGTCCCCAGATACTCCCAGCCATGTCGCCAGGACTAGAAGTATCCATGACTCAACCTGCAGTGCTCACAGTCGAGGCGAGGTGGACAGGAGAAGAGGAAGGAGCAGTGATGAGGGCTGCAGGCTGCACTATCCCCCCAGCATATCCTCATCAAGCTGTTCAAAACCTCAGGTGTACAGGTAGTTCTTCAGCAGGGATTGGAGTGAGGTCATGTGGTTTGACAGCAAGTGGGAGGTGCATGAATGAAATGAATGAAACATTTAAAAGGCACAGCAAAAGCATTAAACATTTGATGAATAAAACCAAAACGCAAATGTACAAAATACAAAATCACAATCCCATCCAAGTGCCACCTGACCTTCACACCAGAACAATACATTTATTATAGTAAAGTGTTCACACCAGAACTATACATTTACTGAGGGAAAATGCTGCGGTGGGCTCTGGCCAGAAGACTCTGAGAGGTCAGAGTTACCAGAATATAAGATTTAGATTTTAAATTTCATAAACCTGAACTGTGTCCCAGATATGTGGTAAACATGTTCAAATTAAATACAGATAACAACTGTAGTGCTAATTTATTCTTAATTACAAAAACATTGGACATGACGGTCCATTTATTTATGTTATAATTTGGTGTTTTGTTTTAAGATGATTATCCAGTCAGAAAGCAGAATGAGCCTCATCAAGGTCCAGTGTGTTTAAAGCTAAAATGCCTCTCTCTGATCTGAATGGTCCCTCCCTAAACCCCAGCACCTGCACCAGTCATGCATCAGTGCCAGTGCAGCCTCTGCAGCTCAGGGAGGGAATTCTGGAGGTTCTGAGCTTTCTGTCCATATACTGAGAATGTGTTACAAAGCCCAAATTATTTTATACTCTTTGTTCACTATGAATGAAGTCTTTCTTGCGTTATCAATGCATGACATGCCGTTATGACTTCTTCTTACAATAGTCCCATATGTTGCATAAAGCACACAGGTGGTCTACTCAAGGACACATCTTTGACTTTTGAGGATTAAAACAACATTGGCTCATCCACAACAGCAACACCGGACCACATTTACAATTACAATTATTCCTTTAGAGCACAATTCAAGCATCGTTTGTGATTGTAGTGATTCTCAGTTGTGTTTACTAAGCAACAATATACCTGCAGTCTACACTCCAGTGCTATGCTAACATGTTGTTTTTCCATCATTTGTTTTCAGTGCAATGTGCAGACCTCCCACTGGGCTCATTTCAAACATGAAACTGCCTGACACTCAAAGTAGGTGGGTATTGACAGAGGAGTAGTGCAAGAAATGACTCAAGTAAGAGTAAAAAAAAAAAAAAAAAAAGCAAAGTGGGAAAAGTACTACTCAAGTAAGAGTAATTTAAAGGGACGTAAACTCTGATTCATAATTTGAAGTTAATGTATTTGAAAGAACAAAGCTTTAAATAATGTATGTGTTTTCAAAGGACACAAAACACAAATGTTCAAATCATTTCATATTATCAAAAGCTTTTGTCACTTTAGACTTACTCACAGTGGGAAGAGGAACCACAACTTTTACTCAAGTAAGAGTAATTTTACTTGAATAAAAACATGACTCAAATAGAAGTAAAACTATGCTGCTCAAAAAGTACACCGACCTGAGCTAACCCCATTTATCATATACATTGTGACAAGGCATGTTTTTGTTTGGAAACGTCTTTGGGAACTGCTCCAGAGATGTTAACAGAGCAGAAATAGCAGCGGTGTTGTTTATTTGGTATTTTTAGTGTGACGCTCAAGCTGAACAGACCAGTTTGATCCAATCTGACACACACAGGAGAGAAGACTCAAGAATGACAGACAGCGTTTTATCTGATCATTGAAAGTGACACAGGTATTTGCTTTGACTATACTGACCAATATTAGACTCAACTGTGCTAATGAAGACAAATCAGACTAACAGTAGGAGGAACCTGCACAATCTAACTCCTAAAGCTTAGATACTTTTTATTTAAAGGTCCTATATTACACAAAATGGATTCTTGAGAGCTTAAAGTCATGTAATAATGTTGTTACCTCATCAAAACCATACCTGGAGTTGTTTTGTTTCAGTCACTTATGATTTGTGTTTTTTTATGAGTCTTTCTGCATCTCCAAAGTTCAAAATGCTCTGTTCCACCTTGTTATGTCATGAAGCGGTAGTTTTCAAGTTAACAGCTCCTTTTAGCTTTAGTTCAGTAGAGATCGACAATTCCAGGGCTGAAATTATCCAAATGATACTTGTGAAGGAGTGTGGAGTTTAAATCCAAATCCATTTTATTTCTACAGCACATTTTACAAAGTAGTTTCCAAAGTGCTGCACAGAGATCATAAAACGAAGACAACAAAAAGATAAATTGCTAAATTTTGATTGTACCAGTCCTAAAACAATAGAACCCGTAAAATCAAATAAAAGCAACACCATAAAATCATAAAGTAGCAGTAAAAATAAATAAAAATAAGTAAAATAAATAAAAGACAGAGGAACACACAACTCACATGGTGTTAAAAGCCAGAGAATAAAAGTGGGTCTTAAGATGAGACTTAAAACATTCCACTGTGGGGGCTGTTTGGACGTGGAGAGGCAGAGCGTTCCAGAGTTTGGGGCCGGCCACAGAGAAGACCCCCTTAAAAACACAGTGGAGTACTTCCTGAATTACCACATGACATCACAAGGTTCTTCTCTGAAATGTAAAACAAGAGTTTTAGAAGAACTAGAAGAACAAGAACTCTGAATTTGTGTGTTAAACATGTGTGAATGAAACAAAACACAACTCTGGGTATGTTTTTTTATATGGAAACATAGATTAGAAAATAGAGTAATATAGGACCATTAAAGTAGTAAAAGAAAAAAAAAGTATATTGTCATCTAGGTAAATGTTTTGCGGTAGTTAACATGCTAGCACAAGTAACTTCAAAAATTAAATAATCTGTCACCTACTAGCCTCATCTCTGTCCATATAAAGAACTGGACTAAGGGAGTGTAATGTCACCCATAGCATTTGGCTCCAGTCAAATGAAGCTCATTGAGGCTGGCATGTTATAGGAGCAAATTTGGAGCCGAGTTCCATATTTGGATTTTCGACTGCGAGTATTATAGCAACTAAAGAGCCAGTCAGGAGGAGGCTGTTAACGCCTCTACCCATCCGCACCGCTGGTTTAGCCGGGAGCAGGCGCATACCAACACTGTCAATCAAATCTGTTGCTAACACTGGCGGGCAAGAAGGCCTCCGATTTGTCTGTTAATGTTCATATGTTCATGGACAAAGTGAAATAAAAACACCAGGATCATGTAGAGTGGGTTAATATGAACATTTTAAGACCAAAATGAGAAGTTGGACAGCAGCAGTTACAGAGAGAGGGATGACGGTTTTTCAATAGAAAGACATTTGGCGCCAGAATTGATGGAGCCAGAAGCGTTACCCATGCTCACTTCCTGGAGCAGCAGGTTAGCTGTGTCCATTTATATCTGCAGTCTATGAAAGGACACTGTAAAATAAAATATAAAACAGTCAAAAATATAACAACATAGACCAGAAGCTAACACATTACCGTAGCAACCAGTCTAAATCTAGCATTAATCTTGCACTAGCCATTACAAAACTAGAAACTAGGTAACATTTTTAGTGATGCTGTAATGTAGCTAGTCCATTACATAACCTTGTGCTAGCTAATGTGTGAGAATAAGGACACACAAATGCAAAGTTGTAAATGTTTTTTGATGAATTGATTAAAATAGTGTTTCACTGAAGTAACCTGTAAAAGACAGTGATATGAGTAAATGGAAGAAGTGGCTTTAATTAGAGTAATTTTGAGTGAAATTGTACTTACCCTCTTTTGTTGTCTGCCTCAGGTGTTCCGGCTAAAAGAGTCCCCAGGTAGCCGGAGCACCTTAAGAAGGTTCCAGGGCAGACAACCATCTTGTTAAGAGGAGGAGGGGAATATTTTATCTTTTTCCATTTAGTATATTTACATTATTAATAAAACTGCTAAATGAATAAAGATATATTTTTGTTCTTAGATTTAATTGAAGATTTGAACACTGTTTTTGATGTTAGACTTTTTCCAATACTGAAATGAAATGACCTGTACTTACTTCTAGTTAGAGATGAGCTCACCCAATTAAGGGAGGTGGCCTATAAAAGGAGACCTCAGCTTTGTGGGGGAGAGGTGCTGTGTGTGTGCAGGTTACTGCCATGTTTGCTTTTAAGTTTTGTGCTTTTGGAAAGATTTTTTGACTTTTCTTCTGGTTATGGAATAATTGCACTTTGGGTCTGCATGGAAACTCGCCTCTGTTCCCCTTTGACCACTGAAGTTGCTATCCGGGCTGTTACAAATGTCTTAAATCTAATTATGTTACCAATGTTGAGAAATTGGGAAATTGGTAGTCTAAACTGTCATGTGCTCTTAAAGGTTGATTTTGTATAATATGTTTCCTTGAGTACAAAACATTAGAATTAGAATTGGTCATGTATATCATTCAAAACCAAATAAAACTTTTGCAGTCTTTTTCTACTTTGTTCGTTATTACCAAAACGAACCCATTTTTCTAACAGCTTGAAGCAGCTTTGTCCATATTCCACTGTATTCACTGTGTTTTGGAAATCCCCAAAGTTTAAACCCAAAGTAAACAGCCCTCTCTTCTCTGTCCCACCTCTGTCACCTGGTTTCCGTGACGACCAGGTAATTGCCTGAGTCGCTCACCTACGTATCCATGGCGACGAGGTAATGAGTGTTTTGGCTGTGCAGGTGAACAATAAGGATGATTTTTAATATAATGACGGGGTGTTAACGATAACCACTTTGAAATGTGTGTGTTTTTGTGAAGTAAATCCTGAAAACAGCCAAAAAATGCACCGCAAATGACGACAAAAACTGGACTGAATCATGTGAAAACCAGCCAAACCACAGCCTGATTTAAGACTGCTCCATGAGGGAATCTGAAATAACTTATCTTTTTTTTAGGACACAAGTGATACCTATTCAGCCCTATTCCATTTTCAAATCAGTATTTATGGATTTGGAAATGCACAGAACTGATGGATGGGCCTATTTAACAGCTTTGTACAGTAATTAATAACATTTTTTGTCATGTAAAGGTAGCACAGTGGAGGAAAACGGTTGGTGTTGTTGGTTTGAACGGCCCGTGTTCATGTGTTCTTCTGTATGCCTTCCTGAATGGTCCAACGGCATCCACTGTGTGACGTCAGAAACCTGCAGCACATGATCAGTTCTGAGCAGACTGTAAAAGAAGTGGACTGAAGGAGTACCAAATATCCAACTTATTGAGGCTTGCAGTTATAGTGGCTTATTTGCAACCAGGAAGCATATTTGGAATTACAAGCGAGAAAAAAAAAGAAACAATCAGGTGCGAGGCTGTTGAAGGTACACAGCCCCTCTGCGCTAAGCAACACTGCCAATCAGACATATTGTTATCACTAGCGGGGGACTGTTATTAATGTTCATGTGTTTATTTATGGACAAAATAGCTAAATAAAAACACCAGGATCATGTGGAGCGAGTTAATATGAACATTTTAAGGGCAGGGGAGGGGTAAAGATTTTTCTATAGAAGTCAATTGTGACCAGAGCTCGAAGGAACCACTTTGTGCCCATGCTCACTTCCTGTTTGGAACATAGCAGCTAGCGGGTTATCTATGTGCTGCTAGAGCGGAGCAAGTGTGGGCTCAGAGCGGGGCTATAGGCTAACTTTTAGGGTCTTTCAGAATGTTTCAGTTCATGTTGTGAAAATAGAGAAGAATCCCTACAAAATCTGACCTTAGATAAAGCTGTGGATGCCCTGTCAGAACACATGCAGTTTGAATTCACAAAACATGCATTGTGTTCTATGGGAGAGTTCTATCTGGGCCCAGGGGATGCATTCCCTAGAGTGGCCGTTAAACAAACTGAGTTTCTAAGAAGTGGAAAATAGGCACCTGATTGATCTGTTATTAATGTTCATATCTTAATTTGGAGACAGAATAGTGGAATAATCATGTAGAGTGGGTTAATACAGACATTTTAATGCCAAAATGAGGAGTCTGACAACAGTAGTTACAGAGAGAGGGGCAAAGATTTTTCAATACAAGTCAGTTGCAACCAGAGCTCAAAGGAACCACTTCACACCCATATCCATGTATGGCTTCTACACAGTGTCCAAATGACCTCTGTTGAAACCTTCCTAACTTTAATTCTCAATATATTTTTGTGACTAAAACAAAAACAACAACAACTAGTAACTAACTAACAATAAAGCTTCAGTTGGGAACATTATTTCACAAAGACATTATAATATAACCGTGTAGTCATCAGCCTTTTTCTCCCAGTGAGCCCCATTTTACCAGAGGGTACTGAGCTTCTGCAGTGACACAAAATGGCTGCCCCATCATTCATATGTTGAAATGTTTCTTTAGAATATGGGATAAAAAAAAAAGAGTTAATTGAACGAAGATCCATTGAAATGAATTTGTTTATCCCACACAGCTGCAGTTGTAGTCTGAGTTTAAAATGGTGGTTGAGTTGCAGCTCTGTGCTGTGTCTTGGGCCTGAGCTGTTACTGCGTATGACATGTTTAACTCTGAGTCTGTGCGATGTGTTTACTGTCCTCATCCCCGCGGGAAAACTCAGCGTTCATGTTTTTAAAACCTAAATCCACTTTGATCCACGTTATGTGATTATGAACCAACACAAGATTAGGGCGATTCAAAACATGTGACCTGCGGTTCCAATGACTACTCCACGTTAAGCTTTTTAGGTTAACCACAATTCTATTAAAAATAAACCATGATATGATTTTAAGTCAAATATTTAGATTAAAGGTCCTGCGTGCGATTTTTTTTTCCACATGTATTTTAGCAAAACGTGTGTTGGCCCAGTACAGATATAGTGTATAAACAGGTCAAAATAAGTCTGTGTACTGTCTGCATCTAATTATAAAGTATTATATTGTCAGATGATCAGGAAGTGCATGTTAGCATTATAGTTGTTGTTAGTTCTCCACTCTGGTTTCTGAGAGTTGTGAAAAGCACTCATAAACTCATTGCTGTGGATAATTGGATGCTCAACATGCATAAAGTCAGTGAGGAATAAGGAGATCTTGGTAACTTCTGGAAAAGGACCCACCACCTGCTTGACTCCATAGAGATGGCATTGCTTTGCTCGAAATGTTCCACAGTATGGCATTAATTTGAACTATTTCAGTGGAGGCAAGTAGGTGATGCCACATGCTTACAGGTCACAGGTCAGCTCTGTGGAGAGGAGAGCTTGCTCTCTTGCCTGGGATCCATACTTCTCCAATACTTAACAAAGATGTGAGTCGGGTCACTGGTGAAACCCCTGGAGTTGATTGACACGTTGCCACTCAGAGACACACATTGTTCATCCATATCAAAACTAATACTGTGTGGTTGTGTGTAAAATCCCTCAGTCATCCAGGTAGAATCCATGGTAAAAGAAGAAATTCAATTTGTCAACTGGACAAAAGTTTATTTGGTCGAATATGTTTCACAGCTCATCCAAGCTGCTTCTTCAGTTCTGTTCCTGTTTCAGTTCCAGAACTGAAGAAGCAGCTTGGATGAGCTGCAAAATGTATTTGACCAAATAAACTTTTGTCCAGTTGACAAATTGAATTTCTCCTTTTGCCACTGTATAGCTGCTTACAGGGAAAAAGAAAGGAAAATGTATCACAGAAGACAGAAAAACATGGAGGATTTCTGCAGAATCAAAGCAAAGCACTAAAGTCTGTTTATCCGTGTTGATGGATGACCAATGAGACACATGTGTCACTTAAATAAACTAATCTGACTTGGACGATTATGTGGGCGGCTGGAGACTTGACAAAATGATCTCAATACAAATGATGCATTATATGACTCATGAATGATTATGTTCTCATAGCAATGAAAGAGTAGAACCTCCTCCTCACCACCACCACTGTAGCTAACTTGGAGCTATGCAACATTATTAGTAGAAAGCAGAGAGCTGTGGGCAGGGATAGGGGGTAGGTGAAATCAAAAATGTTCTGGGCACTCAAGCCTCAAATGAGGGAAAACCATTACAGCATGCTTAAATCTCACTGAGGTTGTGTATGTGTCTTCGGTTAGTGGTACAAAGCTGTTTTGGGTGGTCTTAGTCCCACTTTGATACACCCTGAATTACATTATCAGATGAGAGTAAATGACTCATGAAGGCCTGTTAAGCCTGACTTGTTGAGTTTGAGCCTGACTCTGCTCTGTTCTGCTGTACTTCACTTGATCCCATCTGTCAAAGCTTCATGCACCATAACCTCTCATTCAGCAGCACTCCCAAACACCAACTGCTCTGACACTGTCACTTCACTACACCCACACAGAACCACACAGAATCATACACAGAACCACACACAGAACCACACAGAGGCCCATTAGGACCAGTCTAAACCTCTCAGTGTTATTTCAGGTTTTTCCATTATGTTACTGTGATCTGGAAATATAGTGCCAAAAACAACACTTTGATTAATCAACAGGACTTTTTTTGGGAAATGTAAAAAGTCCTGTTGATTAATCAACCTTGACATAGGTCGTCTCCTCTGCTGATCTTTGCTTAGATTTAGTCACGCCAGAGAAGCAGACTGGAGGAGAACAGTGCCAAAGCCACACTTACGTACACTTTGAAGCATAAATAGCCATATAGATGTGAAATTCACACTGTTGTTCTTGCACAAATCCAAATCATTAATCACAGGTTGTCTGTTGAGACGTTTGAGGCGTGTGTCATCTGGTTGTGTTTCTGCTCCATTTTGTCCTCATTCTCCAGGTCTGTGGGAACCGGGCTCATGTCTGAAGCTAGCGGCTAAAGCTAGCTCTGGTACAGTGAGTTTCTATGGGGCTGGTGCTGCCTGCCCCTCCTCTGTGTCATGTACTGGTCGATTATGGATTTATAAATGGCAAAAGAAAAAATCAAGCATGGACCTTTGAGATGTGGCAAGAGTGCTCCAGCATGTCACTGTAACTATGAGACTATAGTTTACCTCTCTACTTCCTCTGGGCTCAACACCTTTGGGTTTTTCAAGTTCATTATTAATGCTGATTATCATAATGATAAACAGCCTCTTCTGGTGGATGATAGAAGTTACATTTTATACAGATGCACACAGAATGTGCTGTATATGTGTCTATGATATAATGAGTGAAAGGTCATAGGTGTGAGACACTTGTTTGGAGAGGACAGTAGATACAGGATGCTCTGGAGTTTGGTCAGTGCTGCTCCTGACTCTTGAGCTGTCCTCTGTGTCTTAACAGGAGCCATTAGCACATACTCATTATAATTAGTGGCTGCTGGTCTAAGCTAATCCTCCATTAGCTGACGAGAGATCAGCCTGGAGTCACTGTGGGTTTGGAAAGGTCTGGATTCTTTGCAAGCACAAGTTAATCCTCCACAAACGAATGAACCCCCCTCCCTCTTTGTGGTCCCCCAGGGGCGGAGCTCCAGATTCTGGGCCCTGGGCACAAACCATGTTGCTGAACTTTCATTAGACACCACATGTGTCTAATGAAAAATGCACATTTTACCTTTGAGGGCACATGCAATACATTGTAGAATAGCACTTTATAAGCCGGGTTATTTAGCAATCTCACCTTGCACTTTTTCTTTTCTTTTTTTAGGGTTGTGCAATATAATGTAATAATTTTAGCAATGGGCTGTGTGCAATACTTATACACTGGCACCTTAACTAAACAGGGCAGCCTGCAATTTTGATCAAATAATCTAACATCCTTTAGTTGACCTGTGTCTGTGATCTTGTGACTGACCATCTCTTTATGTCTGTCTATTTGTAGTATTGTATTCTCTGTCTGGGTGTATTGTTTTTACTGTGTGTATTTGCTTTATGATTACATCAACCTGTCTAGGGACAGCAGATGGAAATTAGCCCTGGGCTACAATCTGATAACATATTTACGTATCATGTATATGTTCATTAATGTGTTTTGTCCCTATTTCAAATAAATAAATAAATAAATAAATAAATAAATAAATAAATAAATAAATAAATAAATAAATAAAACATTAAAGACTGAAGTGAGAGGCCCCTCCTGCACCGGACCTGAGGAAACACCCACACCCCTCTCTATCTCGCTTTCTCTCCAAAATAATGCCATCTCTCACTTATTGAGTGATAAGTTGTAATTACTCTGACAGGCCTCTCCCTCCTCTTTCCTTCCTCTCCCACACCCCTCTCTCCTTCTTCTCCTCCACTCCTCCTCCCTCCCTCTCTCTTTCCCCCTCAGGGTTAATCCAGAGTTTTCCTCAAACTGCTCTTATCTTCACCTGTGTCACCTGTCTTTTTCAGCCTTTTGGAGCTGCTCCCTGTGTACCTCAGGCCTACAGGACACATGTGTAGGCTCAAACCACATTCAACTGACATAGAAAGCATCCCCTGTGATGTTTGTGCTACTCCCACCAGCACAGTGTGCTCTTGGTGGAGTCAAAGGATTCAGGAACACTGTCAATATGAACTTTGAAATCTATAATTTACATGATAGATCTGTTACTTAGATCATTGCGGTGAAAAATAAGGAGGCTTGGAATGAATAAGGTAAGTGCGGAATAACTATAGACTGAATAAAGAAGTGTGGTGAGTAAGTGTGACGTCACCCACAGCGTTCAGTTCCAGTCAAATGAAGCTCATCAAGGCTACAGTTATAGAGCCGAATTTGGAGTCAAGTTCCATATTTGGATTTCCGAGGCTGTCAATTAAGCCCGTTGCTACTGCTAACGCTATTATGAGTGACCTCGGCGAAAGAAGGTGCCTGACTTGTTATTAACGTTACTATCTTTATTTACAGACAAAATAGCAAAATAAAAACATCAGGTCACCACACCAGTCACAGAGGGAAGGTTGTCAGTTTTTCAATACAAAGTGAATTGGAGTCAAAGTCGATGGAGCCGGAAGCACACCCATGTTCACTTCCTATTTGGAATGTGGCAGCTAGCAGTTTGCTATGTCCATTTCTATATGCAGTCTATGGGAATAACTTTGTACCACTGGAAATGTTTAAAATGAACCAGTCCTATTTTCCACATTTTAAGACAGTCAAAATCAGGTAAAACGCCTTCAAAGGTTGTGTCTAATATCTTCATGTGTCCATCTCCCAGTGTCCACTCTGCTGACTCCCTGTATCTGACCCCAAATCTCCACTCTGTCGCTAATGAGCCCCTGCAGGCGGAGAGGGAGACCCTGAGGGAGGGATTCAAGATGGCTGCCCCTTCAGAGGATGTGGGGATTAAAGGGGACCCTCTTCACACATGGCCAAGCCTCTGATTTCACTGCAGGAGGAGGAACACTGAAGATCTGACACGAGCAGCCTGTGTGAGGTGCATCTGTGATCATAATGGAGTCAGACCAAAGATAAGACTTAAGAAAGCCCTGAGAGAAGACTGCTGCTGGGAGCAAAAAATGAACTCAAGTGAAAAAAAGCTCCAATTTACCTCACACTAGAACATTTTTTTTTTGTTTTTTACACATTAACCTACAGCAACATCAGATCAAAATTATACAGTTAAAACCAAATACTAATTACTAATACTTATTTTGAGTAATTGTATTCTAGTGCAGTTACTTTTCTAAATTAAAGGGAATACATTACATCATGTAATTTTGGCTTTGTACTGCAAATTATTAGTGAGAAAAAAAACCCCACAGCTCCTGCAATGTGAGTGTGTGCATTTTCCCCTTCTCTAATGAAACATAAGTTAATGCGTTACAAAGTACAGGGGAAACAGAAATAAAGCCATTTGTAATACTATGTATTATATTTTAGTAATCAGAACACTGAAATAAAATGCAACTGTGTGTACAAATATTCTGTGTCAGAATACAGTACGCCAATTGGCCCATATAATATAATATGTTACAAAGTATTTCTAAGTATTCTCCTTTTCACTGATTAAAACATTATACCAATAATTCCTGGTGCCAGAGACCAAAGCATAAAGTTTTATTTTGATGAGTTGAGTTTGGGCTTCAGTTTTGGACCTATAACCACACACACCTATGGGCCACATTAAAGCACAGATCCGAGCCTCACTCTGGAGCTCCCAGTCTCTTATTATTGGCACGTCTCACAGGACTCAGCTCACAGTAGAACTGCACATGGGGTGTTAGTCTTTGGCTGAGGAGAGGAGGGGTGGGGGACGGAGTGCTTATTCTCCCGGGTGGCACCTAAATTACCCTGGTATGCCCCATCGACCAATCAGAACGTGGCGTGCTGGTCCAGAGGGGGCGGGGCCAGTGTTTAGCCATGATGATGTTAATGCGGCCAATTAGAGGCAATCTGCGCTCCGTGTTCTGCATTTATCCTCCAATACAAGGCCTGATCCCGGGCCAGCCGCTCCACAGATCTGACCTGATTGTGTCTGTTGTGCAGAAGTGATTACTCAGATAGTGTTTCATTTGAGCAGGAAGAGACAGAAGAGAAGAACTTTCTGGAGGTGGCACATTGCCTGCATGATTCCATGGAAATAGAAAGTTAAAACCATACTTCTGAACATTCTCCATGAAGACAGATATTTTTTATGCCATACTGTATCGAGCAGAGCAGAGCTGCTCCTGTGATGTCAGCTTCTGTGTATTCTCACATTTAAACACTTTTTTTTTTTTTTTTTTACATTGCTTATGTATTCATTGTTGGTTGGATTAATTAAGCTACTCACCACTTCACTTTGGTTCTCTGCACCAAGCCCCTTTCCCTTCAGAAGTTGTTCTTGTAAAGTTGCTGTCTGATGCTGTAAAGTGTTTTATATTTATCCTCCACGGCTGTAAGCTTTCCATCACAAATCATTCCCCAAGCTCCTGGATGCAACACACGGTGTTTACACGACTGTAGTGGTTTTATTTGTTTTAACACCACGTGCTTATTTCCTGTCTTGCCCCTGCTAAAAAGCCTGTAGACGCTCCGCTGACGCTGAAAAATTAGAACTCCAACAACTCCAACAACGGCTTTCATTAGCAGCGTGCAGCATAATGAAAGCCGTTGGATGAGTGTATGACACACCTCAATATGGATCTAAAACAAGTTTCAAATTATACAGTGTTTCTGAAGAACATCAAAAGCAAGTTGTAATTGTCAGCACTGTTAATGTTAAGAATGAGCAAAAATGGGCCCTGAACAGAACCTTGGGGCAAAACTTTGGACTCTTCAGCAGATTCAATGACAGTCGGGATACTCTGGTTTACTTTTTACACTCAAGTGCACTGTTTAGGACCTGTTTGAACTGGCGTACACACTCACAGGATATAAGTACACATAGAAGCTTTTAGAGTTTGGGACTAAAGCACCTGGATCATGGAACGAGGAGTAGGAGCTCCGTCCAGGTGAGGAGATCTATTTTTGTACTGTATAGGTGTATATGATTTGTGCCTCGTTCACACTGGAGCATCGTTTGTGTGTTCACTGTGTAGCTATAAAACCAAAAGTCCTGTGCTACAAAACATGTTTTACGCGAGGCTATGATGAGACTTGACCTACCCGGACCCGTTCTTCTCATTGAGTTATCTGACCCACCCAAACCTGCAGGTTACGGGTTAACCCTTGCACCACTACTGCACACACTGCTACAGGGACTGACATTGTAGTTTGGGTTGATGGGGGACCTGTGTCCACAGAAAACCCACCCAGACACAGGGAGAATGTGCAAACTCTAAAATAAAGGTTGATTGATCAAGTCAAATTGTATGGATCCCCTTTAAAGAGTGCATATTATGCTGTTTTCACACAAACACATAAATCCTACACATTTAGGCTGAGTTCTTCTCTCAAACAGAAAGCGCTGGAAGTACTCCACTGCGTTTTTAAACTCCATACACCTACACTAGAATCATATGGATGGTTCCAGCTCTGGAATTGCTTATTTCTACTAAACACAAGGTAAAAATTATGTGTTAATGCGAAAACCTAATGCCTAGTTTTTGCTGTGGACACTGTAGTACTTGCAGTTGTAACAGCCCTGGGTAATGGATGGTAGAAGCAAATATTAAATCCTGATTTGATTCTTACTTCTATTTTCTTTATGCTGATCACATTCAGGTCCTTAATCCACTTTTAACTTGTTTATTTTATCAAGCTCCGCACTGGCTTAAACCCTGACACAACAGTTTAGACTAAATTAAGCCTGGTTTTATCACGTCTTCAATCTCTGTAAGGCAACAGTTACACACGGCAAACTTCCTAATGTTAGCTAATTGTGCTAATAGTGGCTAGCACGTTCTTATCTGTTACGCTAATGGGTTGTTTGCATTGTTGTTTGTACAGAGGAATAGTTTTAGATTATTTTAGTGTGGAATCTAAAATGCACTGTACAAGAGACTAAGAGACAATAGAGTCGAGATAAGAGTTAAAGTCGAGCAGGATTTATGTGTTTGTAATGAAGGTTAATGAGGAGCTTAGCACATACCAACATTATGTAGACGAGTGGCTCCATGATTCATTTAAATGACAATGAGAGTGGTCTGAAAATGCCTACTCCCCTCCCCACTGGTGACAGATGATACTATTTTGTTTCAATCTGATACCAAGAAATACTATGGCAACTATAGGTGTATTGTTCCGATACCGATATTTGTTGAGTTTTTATTACAATGCATAAAATATATATATATATATATATATATATATATATATATATATATATATATATATATATATATATATATATATATATATATATATAAATTATATATAAATTAAATATATATATATATAAAGAGTTTGACCTTGTTGTATAGAGGATGCCATAATCCACTCCAGATTTAAAAATATATATACAAAAACTATCTATACTTAAAATGTCTCAAAAAGGCTCTTTTTCAAACATTTTTAAATATGTTGTTTGTATTTTAGCTTATGTTCATATGAAATTATTATTTTTTCTGATCAGTTAAAGAGCATAGTTTCACTATTTTCTGATATTTAGTTATTTCCTCATCACAAACATACCTGGACCTGGAGTTGTGTTTTGTTTCATTCACACATGTTTAACGCACAAACCCTGCATATTTAGAGTTCTTCACTTTAAATGGAAAACACTAAGTTCCACCTTGTGATGTCATGTGGTAATACAGGAAGTGCTGTTGTGTTTTTAAATTCCACATACCTTCACTAGAATCATTTGGGTGACTTCAACCCTGGAATTTCCAATCTCTACTGACCTAAAGGTAAAAGGTAGATGTTCATTTAAAACTACCACTTCGTGACATCACAAGGTGGAACAGAACTTTTGAGCTTTGGAGATGTTGACAGACTAATAAACCTACTCAAATGTGTTTGAATAAAACAAAACCCAACACCAGGGCTTTTTTTTTTGACGAGGTAACATTATAACATGACTTAAAGCTCAAGAGTCCATTTTGTGCACTATAGGAGCTTTGTTAACAAAACTGTTAACAATGTCCCTGATTTGATGAAAGAGGTCACCCTGTCAGTAGCTTGTGTATTAGTTATTACCTGAGAAAATGTTGTAAATGAATAGATTATATTTTACAGTCTCTCTTTTTATTATTATTATTATTATTATTATTATTATTATTATTATTATTATTATTATTAAACACTTTTTACCAAACAATGCATGATGCAAAGTGCATTTATCCCGTCAAGAATACATTCAAATCAGGTACAGGCCCGTTAAGCTGCTGTCTTGCTTTGGCTAAACGCTAACGACCCTACCCCGTAAGTCGTGCACTAACCCAGACCTCCATGCACTCCTGTTACTGTGGGCAGGCTTAGGGGCCATAAGGCCTGTGTACAGCCATGGCTAACACACGCTAAGCTACAACAAGGTGCTAATAAAGGCAGTGGCTAGCGGCTCATGGTGTGGCTAACGCTAAAGCCGGCCCGCATTAGCGCCGGGCTGCAGGTCTGGAGCTTGCCTTGTTGTGGTCAGTGCAGTGCTACGCAGACTATAGCAAACCGGTCAAACCTAAGCACGGGACTTTAGACTGTCAAGATAAAAACATGTTGGAGTTATAAGAGATTTGAAAAGTTTATGCTCCAAAATGTTCCATCTGAACGCTGAGCCACACTGTTTCACTGTTTTTATTTAGATCAAAGTAGGACTTTTGTCTAACCCATATTCAGTGTCATGCTTAAAGGTCCGATATTTCACAAAACTGACCCACGTGCGCTTTAAACCATGTTAGAATGTTGCTTCCTCCTTAAAAACACACCTGGAGTTGTGTTTTGTTTCATTCACACGTTTGAGTAATCCTTTATTATTAGTCTGTCTACATTTCCAAAGCTTAAAATGCTCTGTTCCACCTTGTGATGTCATGAATCCAATCCAACTTTATTTGTATAGCATATTTTATAAATAAGACCATTTCCAAAGTGGTCTTACACACATACAGGTGTAAAACATTTAACTCTAAAACGTCTGCAGAATTATGTTCCAGACAAAAAGTACTAATACAAACAGTAGATAAAAGAATAATATAAAATCAATGAAGTGGTAGTTTTCAAGTTAACAGCTACATTTCACCTTTTGTTCAGTCAAGATGGGCAATTCCAGGGCTGAAATGATCCAAATGATTCTAGTGAAGGTGTGTGGAGTTTAAAAACACAGTGGAGCACTTCCTGTATTACCACATTACATCACAAGGTAAGAGAAGAACTAAATATGTAGGATTTGTGTGTTAAAAATGTTTGTGATGAGGAAACAACATTATAACAGATCAGAAAATAGTGTTAGACTATTCATTTTCACCAAAATACTTTTTTTTTCAGTTTTTTTACACAGACAACAGATATGACATAACCGTTACCTGGCAGGGCCAAATATTGTCTCAGTTACACAATAGTTATGATTAGGCTAATACAAATATATGACACCATTGTTATATATTGTTAAAATTAAGATTTAATCTGTTAGAAAACTACCTTGCTTGTGCGTAAAGTTGTCTCTGATTGATTTCTGTACTTTTTGACTCTGTACTTTTTTTTCCCACAAACTGCCACTTAACGAATGTAGAACTATCCTACCAAACCAATCAGAATTAGAAAAAAACAAAACATGAAAACCTATCACATGTACTTCACTTGGACAAACTATATTAATCCACAAAGGAGCTACTTGGACACAGTAGCTCACACTTTACAACAGAATAAGAGCAAATATAGCAGGCCTACAATTTAAAATAAGTAGCAAAACAGTAAGAGACTAGTGTCAATAAGGCACAATAATACAATGTGTTTATGTACTAGACAGATTTTACGAAATATAAAACATATTTAGCCTGTACGCAAGAGTACTAATCCAATCACCTTTATTTAAACAGACAGACAGATACTTTATTAATCCTCAGGGAAATTCAAGTTGCAGTTGCTGTTGCTGCAACATTTCCACTGCACGTCTCAGTGGCCTCGTTGTTTAGTGATGCAGTTTCTTCATCACAAACAGACCTGGAGTTGTGTTTTGTTTCATTCACACATGTTTAACGCACAAATCCTGTATATTTAGGCTGAGTTCTTCAAACAGAAAACACACTGTTCCACATTGTGATGTCATGAGGTAATACAGGAGGTTAAACTCCATACAGCTTCACTAGAATCGTTTGGCTCATTTCAGCCCTGGAATTGCCGATTTCTACTGAACAAAAGGTAAAAAGTGTTTTAACGTGAAAACTACCACTTCATGACACCACAAGGTGGAACAGAGCATTTGGAACTTTGGAGATGTAGACAGACTAATAATAAAGTGTTACTCAAACATGTGTGAATGAAACAAAACACAACTTCAGGTGTGTTTATAAAGAGGTAACAATATTCTAACATGGCTTAAAACTCAAGAGTCAATTTTGTGTAATATTGGACCTTTAACTCATAAACAAAAGGTTTATTAAGAATAATTAGTTTAGTAGCTAACCCTTAATTAAGGAGTCAGGGTTAGGAGTTAAGGTGAGGGGATTCATTATAGTCTAGTTACCAGATATGTTATCCCACACAAGACAAGAAAACAAAAGGAAAGCAAAGATAAAGATAACATTACAAAAATAAAACAATAAAAACACACACAAAAACAGGTAGAAAGAAATATTTAAAATCATAAACAGTATGTTTTCTTAAACTGTAAAAGAGACAGATTTACAGTAAAATCCTGTGTGACCATGATGTTATCCCATGTAAAAACAAGACAAGAATTGGAAAATTCAACATTGAAAATTCAAGAATTGGAAAAATCAACAGAAAGCAAAGATAACATTACAAAAACAAAAAGATAAAACACATGACTGAGAAATTCATATAAAAAGAAAGACATATATAAAATCATAAACAGTAGTGTATATTTTTTCACCGTAAGAGACAGATTTACAGTAGAATCCTGCTTTTTCTTACTACAGTGATTTATCCTCGAGCCCTTAACCATGTCCGTGCCTCTGCTCCTCTCTGCTTTCGTGATAACACTAAGACCCCTAAAGCCCTCCCCTCCCTGACCTTTGACCCCGGGGTATTTCTGCTCCTGCTCTGGGTATGGCGCGGTCTCTGGAGGGTCGGGGGGCTCCAAGGGGGAACACAAGCCCAGGATTAGGGCCTTTGTTTGGGCAGCGGTGACTTCTGTGGGCCCCTGTTTGGCTTGGCCTGCAGCGTGGAGCTGGAGCCGTGTGGTTCTGATTGAAGAGTGTGAGAGAGAGGAGAGCCAAAAGACTTGGTTTAAAAATGTTTGAGCAAGATTTGAAAGGATTCGGACGCTCACACGACTCATGAGAATTGTACAGTAGATACAGACTACATTCAGAACGCTGCTGTTACTGATACTGATTCTTAAAGGGCCCATATTACACTATTTTTAAATCTAGGTTATAATGTTGTTTCCTCATCACAAACAGACCTGGAGTTGTGTTTTGTTTCAGTCACACAAAAATCCTGCATATTTAGGCTGAATTCTTCTCTCAACCTGAAAACACTCCACTTCCACCTTGTGATGTCATGTGGTGATACAGGAAGTGGTTCACTGTATTTTTAAAGGTGCATTGTGTAGGTTTTCTGGTGGAAGGTCCGTCAAATGCTTTTCTCCATGGAGATGTTATTGCTTTGTCTGGAATGTTTAACACTATGGTATTAAACCTTTCTATCAGAATGCCTGTTTTTCTAGCTATAAGTGACAAATGTGAGGTTTTTACATAATCCTCTCCCATTCAACACAGTAATGCACCACATTTTTTTCCACCATGAATTATTGGCATATACTAGGTTCTGATAAATGTAGATAAAGTTTTCCACCAAATTTTGAAAGTTTGCATGAGTAGATTAGCAGTAGATGAAGAGATCCTAGTTTTGAAAATAGAAAAAAAATATTTAGCTATGTGGATTTTATAGTCATTTAAAAATGGGGACCAGGTAACAAACTTACCCTGTTCTAGCCTTTGAACTGAACGTGTGGCATCAAAAATCATGGTGGCATTTTAAAATTGAACTTGGACACTGGAAAGTTTCACATAACAGTCCACAACACAGCCAGAGGGTTAATGTCCTGTGATGCTGATGAGAATTTGCTAATTGCAGGCACTACCAAAATTGGACAAAGTAAAATATTTGAATCCAAGGTTTGAAAAGACATTAGAATTACAAAATAAAAAATTACTTAAAATATTATATTACACAGTCTTCAATTTGATGTAATTTCTGAGCCAGTGGAACCAACCCTCTGACATAAACTAAAATGAAATTCCAAATTATTCTTCGAAAATTCAACCTCTCCAAAACTCTTTTACAAACACAGAAGACCTCTCCAGTGAAAAGCCCTAAACAGATGTGATCTGATTAAAGTTTGATCCTCAATTAAAGGCCCTATATACCGTTTTCCCCATGTATTTAAGCAAAATATGTCTTACCCCACTACAGATATATGGTATAAGCAGCTGTTGAGGTCAAAATAAGTCCAATGTCTAATGTCTGCATCTGATTATAAAGCATTTTACTGTCCAGCAATCAGAAAGTGTGCAGTTAGAATGCTAGTTGTCACGCCAAAACTCCTCTCCGGTTTAAAAGTTGTGAAAAGTGCTTATAAACTCATCCTTGTGAATAATCAGGATGCTCTGAATGCATAAGGTAAGTGAGGAAGAACTTTGGACTAGTGCAAACTTTTTAAAACGAACAAGTGATGTTTTTGACGTTTTTAAGGCAGTAAAAAGCACCTTTAATTGCACATAGTATTTACATTATTACAAATTTACAACATGAATAGAACAAACGATTGCTTTTGTTTGTGGTTTCTGATCTGGTCTGATTTCATGGGCGAGTCCTGCCATTCCCAGACGGCGGTTGTGTCATAATAATACCTCATAACGAGCAATGATTAATAATGATCAATGAGCCCTATTCAAACGCATTGTGCTGTTTCCTGGCACTGTTCTACCACAGCGGAGCGCTCAACTAGGCGCCACTACTGCCCCCTACTGACCGCAACCACACACAACACTCACATTACGCAGTAGAGGTTTTCAGTGTACAGTTTTATGTTTTATTATTATATAACCATGATGATTTATACTAAATAAAAGGTACTTTGGTATAAGTGAATAAGAGTTTAATGGAAACTTCTATTTAATGAGTAACATAAAAAAGGAAAATTAAAAAGTAAAGCAAATGTAACTCTTGGTAAACTGTGGCGTAGTTTATTTATTTATTTATTTATTTATTTATGTATTTATTTATTTATTTATTTATTTATTTATTTATTTTGTTTTGTTTTGTTTTGTTCTATTCTATTTTATTTTATTTTATTTTATTTTATTTTATTTTATTTTATTTTTATTTTTATTTCATTCATTCATTTCGGGGACCAGTGCGTATTAATTAACATTTGGGTATATGCCATAATTAGCTAGAAGGCTATTTTTATCTGTAGTCCCATGACAGATGTTAATGTCGGCATAGCAACTGGCTCTGTACTTACTTCATAACAATAATTATGGGCTATTACATGAACCGAACCCACTTCATTGTACAGTGTGCCACAAACTCATTTGTCAAACTGTATTTTTGATTTTATTTATTTAAACATATAAGCAAACACAATTGAGTAAAATACTGGCCTGTAATCCCAAGTCTTTTAATCTGCGGTCAGCACTGTTCAAGCCTATTATTCACTTATTTATTTATTTATTTATTTATTTATTTACTTATTATATTTTGAGCAATTTGACACTTTAAGGTGCACTGTGTAACTTCTATGGATATGCCGCTGCTCTGCCTGGAATGTTCCACAGTATAACATTAAACAGTTCTATCTCACATTTATTAAATTACAGGTGGTTTTAGAGCTCAAAAATACATAGAAAAACAGACATTCTGACTGTGAGCGGGGTCGCCTCTACACAGATCTGACCTGTAACTTGGTCTGGTTTGGGCTCCATGATGATAGAAAGGTTTAAAGCCATACTGTGAAACATTTCTTACAAAGCAATAACCTCTCCATGGAGAAAAGCATTTGATGGCCCCTCCCTCAGAAAAGTTACACAATGCCCTGCACACTATTTTTTCCCGTGTATTCGAGCATACTTCTTCTTGCCCAGCACAGTACAACTACATTATATAAGCAGCTCTTGAAGTCAAAATAAGTCCACTGTGTACTGTCAGCATCTGCTAACAGTTTTATTCAGCGAAGTGCTCTGTTAGCATGCTAGTTGTTGTTAGCTTTACCGCCACAGAAAAACTCTGCTCTGGCCTCTAAATGTTGTATAAAGCTCATAAACTCATCATGGTGAGTAATTAGGATTCTCTGAATGCATACAGTAAGTGAGGAAGAACTTTGGACCACAAACTGTTTAGAATGAGCTCGTTCTGGTACAAGGGATTTCCTGTGCCTGGTGTACGTGTTTGGGGTCACGGTGGGGACAGGGTGGGGTCACGACGAGTGTGTCTGCTCTTTTGACTGTTTTGAAGCGGCTCTTTATGGCTCCTCTGTATAACTCAGTCTAATGCATCAGTTTGACCCCAGAGCCGTGAATCATACAGGGCCTGTGATGTGACACAGCCTGCTCCCTCCCCCTCTCCTCCAACCGCCTCCACTATACACTCCATCTCCTCCAACCGCCTCCACTATACACTCCATCTCCTCCAACTGCCTCCACTATACACTCTCTCTCCTTCAACCGCCTCCACTACACACTCTCTCTCTCCTCCAACCACCTCCACTATACACTCTCTCTCTCCTCCAACTGCCTCCACTATACACTCCATCTCCTCCAACCGCCTCCACTATACACTCCATCTCCTCCAACCGCCTCCACTACACACTCTCTCTCCTCCAACCGCCTCCACTACACACTCTCTCTCTCCTCCAACTACCTCCACTATACACTCCATCTCCTCCAACCGCCTCCACTATACACTCCATCTCCTCCAACCACCTCCACTATACACTCCATCTCCTCCAACCGCCTCCACTACACACTCTCTCTCCTCCAACCGCCTCCACTACACACTCTCTCTCTCCTCCAACTACCTCCACTATACACTCCATCTCCTCCAACCGCCTCCACTATACACTCCATCTCCTCCAACCACCTCCACTATACACTCCATCTCCTCCAACCACTTCCACTATACACTCCATCTCCTCCAACTGCCTCCACTATACACATCTCCTCCAACCACCTCCACTACACACTCTCTCTCCTCCAACTGCCTCCACTACACACTCTCTCTCCTCCAACTGCCTCCACTACACACTCTCTCTCCTCCAACCGCCTCCACTACATACTCTCTCTCTCCTCCAACCGCCTCCACTATACACTCCATCTCCTCCAACCGCCTCAACTATACACTCCATCTCCTCCAACCGCCTCCACTATACACATCTCCTCCAACCACCTCCACTACACACTCTCTCTCCTCCAACCGCCTCCACTACATACTCTCTCTCCTCCAACCGCCTCCACTATACACTCTCTCTCTCCTCCAACCACCTCCACTATATACACGCCATCTCCTCCAACCGCCTACACACTCTCTCCACCAATTGCCTCCATAGATTAAATAAAGTGTTGTCATTTATTTTTATGAGTCTAATCATAATAATCATAATCATAGTTTTCGTTTTTGTTTACATTATGGTTGCTTAGTAACACATGTCTGTCCAGGAAATGAAATAATAAACTTCACACAAAAAATGAGCACATTTTTAGTAAAATCATTTTGGCCATACCAGCTTGTCACAGCCTGGTCTCGGCAGATCTCTTCTGCTAAGCAGGACTGGGCTTAGTACTTGGATGGGAGAATACCTGATGTCACTGTGGGGCAACAGTAACAAAAACTGATGTTGTGTCCTTAGGCAAGACACTTCACCCACTCACTTGTCAGTCTGTCCCAGGGCATCTGTGGCCCTGTAGCTCACCACCACAGTGTGTGGAATGAATGAATAATGCACTGCAAAATGTCTTTGGGTGTCCACAAAAGCGCTATATAAAACTGATGCGTTATTATTATTTCTAAATATAGTGGTGTTAACTCTAATCTCTCATAGGCACATTAAAAGTCCTAGATTACACAAAATTGACTCTTGTGAACTTTAAGACATGTTCTAATTAAGTAATGTCCCCCTCAAAAACATACCTGGAGTTGTGTTTTGTTTCATGTTTGAATAACCCGTTATTATTAGTCTGTCTACATCTCCAAATCTCAAAATGCTGTGTAGGCGGTTGGAGGAGATGGAGTGTATATAGTGGAGGTGGTTGGAGGAGAGAGAGTGTATATAGTGGAGGTGGTTGGAGGAGAGAGAGAGTGTATACCTTGTGATGTCATGTAGCAGTAGTTTTCAAGATAACATTTTAGTTTAGTTTACATTTGGCAATTCCAGATCTGAAATGATCCAAATGATTCTAGTGAAGGTGTGTGGAGTTTATAAATACAGTGGAGCACTTCCTGTATTACCACATGACATCACAAGCTGGAAAAGAGTGTCTTCCGTTTGAGAGAAGAGCTCAGCCTAAATGTGCAGAGTTTGTGTGTTAAACATGTGTGAATGAAACAAAACAGAACTCCAGGTCTGTTTGTGATGAGGAAATTGTAACATAGATCAGAAAACTGAGTAATATGAGCCCTTTCAAAGTTATGTTAAAGGTATCCAAGATTTACATGTGTTAGTTTGGATCATGATATTTTTAAAGCGTTGAAACTCCTCAGTGACAGCTCTGATTGGCTGAGAGCAGAGGGGACAGAGACAGCTCTGATTGGCTGAGAGCAGAGGAGACAGAGACAGCTCTGATTGTCTGAGAGCAGAGGGGACAGAGACAGCTCTGATTGGCTGAGAGCAAAGGGGACAGAGACAGCTCTGATTGGCTGAGAGCAGAGGAGACAGAGACAGGTCTGATTGGCTGAGAGCAGAGGGGACAGAGACAGCTCTGATTGGCTGAGAGCAGAGGGGACAGAGACAGCTCTGATTGGCTGAGAGCAGAGGGTGCTTATCTGAAGGACTGTTGATCGTAATGTGTTTATCTGTGTTTGAGTAGATTACACAGTGAAAGGCCCTGTCCTTATCAGTCTATATATTAACTATGACAAACAATATACAAACACATGGCACTTTAAAACTGGTTTAAACCAGGTTAAAGGAAACATATTGTGTTTGTGTCTGCTCTATAGTTATAGTCTATGACGCCTGTGGATTGTAATCTGAACATTTTAAATCTCAATATTCATTTAAAATGACTTAATAAAAGAATCTTCTCTGTCAACAAATGCACCAAGCTCTGACCTGTAAGTTTTTCACACAGTAAATAGTCTGTATTGACGCTAAAATAGGCTGAAGTACCTCTGTCGGCGTTGCCATGTTTGTTTTGGTTCATTTGGGCGCTTCGCCTTTGGCTTAGCTTCAATGCTGCGATGTGATTTATCCACCTGCTTGATTAACCACGCAGCAGGCACCACGATGGATTCTCGTGAGTTTGTGAACTCACAAATATCATGAGAATCCTGTTGTGTGAGGTGAGGTTTGGTCCTGAACAGGACTCATAGAGCCATGGGTTGGAGGGGAGTGCAGTTTGATTCATGATGGACTTAAAACAATTGCACATCTGAGTTTTCTGATCTGTAAGGAGAAGGTAAAATTGAGTGATAACTGAGTGCTCAGAGAAAGACAACTCTGTAAAGAGCTTTAGAAGAGTGAATGAAGTAAATTACAACTGCAGGAACACTATCACATGGTCATGAGCTCAAAGAACTTTTTTGTATGACACGTTTCTTAATCTCAATGGGACTGTTCTGGTTAGGGGGGTATTATGCAAAATGGAGTTTTTGGAGCTTTCTACCATATTTTAATGTTTCCTCATCAAAAACATGAAAAGGTTTTAGATGTCATCCTTGCATGTTTGAGTAATCTAGTGATCTCTCCCGGGCCCTATTCAAACCCTCTTTAGTGGCATTATGGTGGTTTTCAGATTCTAGAATATGATGATGTCATTCTCCCAGATGGCGGCAAGAGACAGATTTCCAGTAGTTTATTATAAAATATCTAAAAGATCACTCACTCACACACCACATTCATACATACATGAGCAAGGATTGTCTTGCCCAAAAACACAACAACAGTATGCACTTGTGGGCAAATGTTCTAACATTGTTCTGTTCAGGAGTTTGATTTTCAACAAAAAAGGTAAAAGTGACTAACACTATCTAGCTTGTGACTGTAATGTTATCTGTGAGAGACTTGTTTATCAGCTCACCTGTAAATCAACTTGTTATGCTCAGATTGTGTTCACATAAAACTCAGATTAAGTCTAAGTGAATAACAGAGCTTCAGATAGTGCAGTGCCTACAGTTAGCATCATAGCCCAAGGGAATGTTGACGAATGGAATTATGACATCATCACATTGTAGAATCTGAAAAACAACAATATTGCAATCTATTCCAAGTATTACTGTATACTGTCCATGAACAACAAAAGCCCCTGTGTACCTACCCTATCTGCTCCCCATGCCAACTGTGTCAAAGAGCCGTGTATCTGAGCACTTTTTAGCCCATCCAGCAGCTAATCTCCGCTGAAAAGCTCTTCAAAGCCTCGCGCTCAACCTAGCTTTGTCGCTGTTAGCTTTTGCTGCTGTTAGCTTAGCACGCTTCACGGCTCACTTGTCTCCAGTTGCATGCACAGTCATCTCAAAACAGCTAGTGCATGTGTCACTGTAAAAGCCATACGTCAAAGAGCTGTGCCACTGTAGCCATAGGAGCGCCACAATAAATAATACCAGGCCAGTCCTTTTTACAAAGAGGGAGTGCCACATCTTTTTGACATGAGCAAAGTCGTTTGATCTACTGCAGTCGCTTTAGTGCTCGGAGGCCCTGCTGGAGCTCTTTGTCAAGTATTTAGTTGAAGATACAATAGTGCAAAGTATACACGGTTTAAAGGACTCAACTTTGAGGTCATTGGAAAACGATTAATAGGCTCCTGTTGACATTAAATGGGCCTAAGTGGTTAAAGCAGTCTGGTTTTAGTAATTTATTTAATGTACAGATATGAAATTATGAGTCCCAAAACTTAAACTTGTACATTGGAAAACAAAACAAAGACAATAATGGAGAATATGGACTAGAAAAAGGGGAGACAAGCAAATATACAATAGACCAGGACTAAAACAGGTTTAACCCAGGTCTAAACAAGATTTAAGACAGGTTTAAACTAGGTCTATAACAGCTTTAAGCCAGTTCTAAACAAGGTCTAAACCACAACTAAATCAGGACTAAAACAGGTCTAAACAAGGCCTAAACAAGGTCTAAATGGTGGCGGCATGGTGGCTGAGTGGGTGAGTGAGTAAAAATCTTCCATCTGAGGTCCTGACCAAGCCTATGAACAAGATCATGGAGATGGGTCCCCGGGCGCCCCATGTGCTGCCCACTGCTCCTGATGGGTCAAATGCAGAGGACAATTTCCCTACAGGGATAATTAAAGTACTACAGAAAAAATAAATAAATAAATAAATAAATAAATAAACCAGGTCTAGCTCTGAACCAAGATTAACCAGGATTTAACCTAATCCAGAATTAAACCAGGATTACATTGAACAAACAGGCTGTATATGTGATTAGGTCTAACCCTAAGGACTCCAATAGATGATAGATATACTTTCATTGACAATATATTTTAGCCAAATGGCTCCACGTACCACTACAGTCTGTGTCCCAGTGCAAATATATTGTATAAGCAGCTGTTGAGGTCAAAGTAAATCTGCTCTTTTACTGTCTGCATTTAATTATAAACCATTTCATTGTATGCTAATCAGGCAGTGTGTGTTAGCATGCTAGTTGTTGTTAGCCTTACCGTCACAATAAAACTGGGCACTTTTAGTCTCTGAGGGTGCTTTCAAGCCGACAGCAGTTGGTGTGCACCAAACGTTCCATTTGAACCACAAGCTCTTAGTTCCGTTTGTTTCGTTGGTGTGAAAGCATCAATCGCACTCGGATCTGCAATAAATCAAGCAGACCGAGACTACCTCTTTTTTGACTCCGCACCAAATGTGGTCCCTCTCGTGCGGTCCCTTTGGTGAGAACACAAACTCAGGTCCAAACCATAGACAGGTGGTCAAAACGAACTATTTGAAATGCATCATGGGAGGGGATACTAATTACTTCATCTCCTGTTTGTGGTGAGTGAAGATGACATGGGGCGAACCTCCGTCGTCTCCGGATACCTTAAACCAACCCTGTCGAAGAGTTTGCTCTCAACCCAAACCGAGACAAATGAACAACTCTTGCTCATGCGTTGATAACAAACTGCAGACACAATGATCATCGACACTTTGAACACACCTTGCGGCCCTGGGTTCCTCCCAAGGCTACGCCTGTCTGAGGGTCGCTTTGCCATCAATCAGGAACCCCCTGCTCTCGCGACTGGAGTTTGTCGCAGTGCGGGCCCGTCCGCCTACGTCCCCCAAGTGCAGATTTGGTTCATTTGCAGGTGTGAAAGCGGACCACACTGGAGTCTATATGCAACATAATAATTCTATTGCCTGGTGCGGACCAAATAATCGAACTAGCAGTGTGAAAGCGCCCTGAGTTGTAAAAATTGCTCTGAATGCATAAGGTAAGTGAGGAATAATTTTGGATCACTGTTTAAACTTATGAACTTATTCTGTTTTTAGGTTTTTAATTAGGTAAAAATCAAGTACAGCTCGTTTTTAAGGTGAACCGGAACAAATGTTAAATTTAGAGATATCAATTTGAAACTTCTGCTAAACTTTACTCACATAAATGTAAGAACAAAATGCATGAAGTTTTTCATCATGTTATGTTTTCATACAAAAATAAGGCATTTTGTGTGTCAAAACGCTCAAAATTCAGCATTTTTGGTACATTCAAAAAAGCAACATGAAAAGAGCCAGGTTTAAATTTCTTGCTTCTTTTTGTTGACATATTAGATAATAAAATATATTACTTATAATATTACTTATATTATTACTACATCAGACTGAAAATTTACCTCAAAAATTTTAATTTTGTCTCATTTTTGGAGCTAAAACTAATAAAGCAGAGTTGTCTTCTGTATGTTTCATCAAAATCTTGTTGAGTACAAGACTAAAGTTTGGTGTAGGTGCTATTTTAAGGGTTGATCCTGTCCCTATGGGTGAAATGCATTTTGAGAAAGCGACTTTTTAAAGTTTCATTGTCCCATAAAGTAAAAGCCTATAAATGCAAGTTGATTCAATTAAATATTAAAACACCTTTTAGTGCAGAGTGGATCATTTTTATTTTTTTTTAATATTTTACATGAAAGCTTTTACACTCAGAGACCAAACTGACGATAAAACAAAAATTGAAAAAACTCTCAACTGAAAATGTAGCTTTTGATAGTGCCTACAAATGTTCTTTTAGCTGAAACATGTATTAAAGTATGTTTTTGTCATTTTTTTGTATAGCTATAGGTACACACAGATGATTAAAGAATCCTTGGTAGCTGCTCTGACACTGGCTCTGGCCCTGACCTCTTAATCCTGTCTGTGTGTTTAAACGTTAATTGTCTGAATGATGAATCATGTTGTATGGTTTAGATGTGACTAAGGAGCCTCTCATTCACCTGTCAGGAAGCAAACGGCACTGACAAAAAGCAAACGCATATTTGTCTGCGCAGCTCACTCACCACTCCTCCTCTGCTTTCTGCCACCACTCGCTCACACGATCGCCTATTATTTTTCCAATGGTGTTTTGAAGTACACTCCCTCAGCCTCTGTGCGACTGTCCTGATGCAAAAAGGTCAAAATATGTTCGTTTGTATCACATTATTGTAACTTTTGTCCAACACCCTCCACTCTCTCCCAGGAGAGAGTTTATAGAGTGTTTATAACTCTATAGAGTGTTTATAACTAAACACTGAGATTTCATTTGGGGTATTTTAAGGCTATATATGACACAAACTGGACTCTTGTGAGCTTTAAGCCATATTACAATGTTATTAGATGATCAAAAACATACCGAGAGTGTTTTGTTTCATTCACACATGTTTGAGTAAGACTGCATTATTTGTCTGTCTACATCTCCAAAGCTCAAAATGCTCTGTTCCACCTTGTGATGTCATGAAGCGATAGTTTTCCAGTTAACAGCTACAGTTTACTTTTAGTTCAGTAGAGATTGGCAATTACAGGACTGAAATTATCCAAATGATTCTAGTATATGTGTATGAAGTTTAAAAACACAGTGGAGCACTTCTTGTATTATCACATTAAGTCACAAGTGTTTTCTGTTTGCGAGAAGAACTCAGCCTAAATCTGCAGGGTTTGTGTGTTAAATATGTTAACAAACAAAACACCACTCCAGGTTTGTGATGAAGAAACAACATTAGAACATAAACCATTATATGGGACCTTTAACTTTTGGACTATATGTGACTAATGGCTCAGAACGGTTCAAACTGGATCTCATTTTTAAAAAGTGAACACATGATGATTATTGTGGCTTCATGTGACTGTTTCATACACTGAATTCTCTTTACCTGCTCAGGAAAATTCTATTATGTCACTGGACAAAAGTTTTAGTGTGAAGATGTTTGGCTACTCGTAAAAGCAGCTATTTGATTTCATTTTATTATATTTGTATAGTAATATTTATTCATTTGGATTTCTGAGTGCTTATATCTATTCTTTTGCTGTTCTTGAACTGTTCATTGCAACACTGAAATTTCCCCATTGTGGGGAAAAAGTTTTCTTCTCTTCTCCTAATACCACATGGCCCTGACCTGTGGGATGCCCCAGGGGTCGATCCTGGGACCCCTTTTGTTCAATGTGTACATGCTGCCGTTAGACCAGTCAATTTGCAGCAATAGTGTGTCCTACCATAACTATGCAGACGACACTCAGATCTATGTCTCACTGGCAGCAGGGGACTATGGACCTGTGGACTCACTCTGCCACTGCATCTAACAGATCAGATTTGTAGATGCAAAACAACTTCATCCAGTTAAGCTTAGACAAGACAGAAGTCACAGTCGTGACTCGGGGTATTAATGGACTCAGACTTGAACTTTAACATTTATTAATAAGTAAGTAAAGATCACAAATCAACTTTTGTAAAAAAATAATAAAACAAAATAATGTGATACATGTTTGTGTAACACAGCCACATAACAGTTTTCGTATTAATTATTAGTTCAAAAGGCCACACAGAGAACGGGGCAGCCCTAAAAATGTTGGTATTGAATATTGGTATTAAATATTGTTATCGAACTTCGATATATATGCGCCCATATCATTACTGGACCCAAGATATGGCCCATCCCTAGTGCCCACGACATCCCAGCACCCTAAAGTAGTAAAAGTAAAGTAAGAGTGTTTGTCCACTGATCCGAAGGTTGGCGGTTCGAATCCTGCTCTCGACATAATCATCATTGCTTGAGCGGTAACATCCACTGACCCACAGGTTGGCGGTGTGATTCCAGCTCCCACTGATGAATGCTGTTGTTGTGTCCTTGGGCAAGACACTTAACCCATCTTGCCCCCAGTGTCTCCATATACCGGTGTATGAATGTGTATTTGAATGGGTGAGTGGTTCTTTGTTGTAGCTTTGAGTGCCTTGAAGGTGGAAAAGCGCTATATAAAAATGTGACCACTCACCACAGCGGTTAGCTCTCTCGTCTCACAGCAACAGCGATTTTTGGGGCAGCACAAGGCCTTTCTGTGTGGTGTTTGCATGTCAGTTGTCACTTTACAACACCTGTCATGTTATGACCGAACAGGCAGACCCCAGAACAGACCAGAAACAGTTTCAGATATGACAGGGTAAGTTTATTGAAGAGGCTGTGATACGGCGGATGGTTGGAGGTTGGAGCAGAGGCTTGGAGTTGGAAACTGGAGCAGGAGACTGGAGCAGGAGACGGGAGCAGGAGACGGGAGCAGGAGACGGGAGCAGGAGACGGGAGGCAGGAGACTGGAGGCAGGAGACCAACGGCAGGATGGGAACGGGAACTGGAGACACAGGTTCGAGGTAAGTATCATACAGGTTTGGGTTCAAGAGCTAGAGTTGTAACTATTCACTATTTCAAAGTGATCCAGAATCCAGGATTTCTTCTGGATCATCACCAAAATTTAATCATCTGTTGGATTTACCATTAGGAACATTTCCTGAAAATTTCATCAAGATCCGTCCATAACTTTTTGAGTTATCTTGCTAACTAACAAACAAACAAACAAACAAACAAACAAACAGACAAACAAACAGACAGACGCAGGCGAAAACATAATCTCCTTGGCGGAGGTAATGATATGTTAAAACTTTGTGAATAAAGACCAATAAAGTGATAGCTATGTGCAAAAACATACAAAAACACTGCAACATCTGATAGTTACACTGTATTAATAGTAATTAAGTCTTCTTGCTTACAAATGTGAAACCACTCAATGTGATTGACCTACTAGTAAAATTGTAAAGATAAAATCAAACCACACCTGATATGAAGTGTCTGCTACAAAGCCTGGAGTGTTTGGTTGGTTCCCAGGGCTTGTCAGCAGTTTTATGATGGGCTAATCGCAGCAATCCACCTACTTCTGCGGTCAGGATCAGACTCAGCAGGAATCCTGTACAGCTGAATGTTTTTATCTTTGTCCCTTGTCTGAGAACACTGATAGGCACAACATTTCTTGGGCATTTTGTGACTTTATGACGCGTAATTTAGAATTGGACAGTGTGTTTACTATGGCGGCCTACAGAGATCTGGACCGGCGGAAGTGGATCAGGGGAAACCTGTGACGTCAACTGCATACACTCTATAACACCTCTCTCTTTATACCACCTGTCACTCTATCCACCTTATTCCGCCCTACCCATTTCTGTCTGTAAATTCTCTTAAACCACGCTTTTTTGTAGTGGCACTTCCGGTTAAATGGGGATCCCATTCATGTCAACAGAGAATTTGGGAAAGATTTTTCATCTTCAATATGACATAAAGTTGGTTCATTTGTGTAAAATGTTACATTTTCATGCGACCAACAAGTCACACTGCGCTGATTCTCTGAAGGCTTTAAAACAGCTTTATAGTCCCCATACAAAAGAAAACAACCTGACTAATGATCACGGCGCCCACGGCAGGTTCCAGAATACAGTGGATAATACCTGTCTGACAGGTGTCACTAACACCTGTCAGTTGTCGCCTGTCACCAAAATACAGAAAAAAGTTCCTTTTTGTGTATTTTGTGCACTAACTATGGTAATAAAACTGACTGAAAACAGTACATATTTTTATGAGTTCAAACTACACAAACAAACTAGTCCAATAAATATTGCTTAATCAGGGGTTTCTGCCGCTAAAAATTCATCATATTCTACAATCTGAAAACTATCAATAGAAGTTAACGGTGGTGTTATAGAAGTTAGCTGGGGTAATATAGAAGTAAGCTGTGGTGTTGTAGATGTAAAATGTCAGCTTGTGTCAGTGGGAGGTTGTTAAAATAACCACAAAGCACAGGTTTATTTTTCTCTGGCAAAGACAACACACAGACCAGTTTGACGAAGGGTTTGTTCTGCTGTGAAAACGCCTTTACTGACTCACACTGCAAATCGTAATAAAAAACAACATTTAAGAAGTGTCAAAGTGTGCCTCTAATGCATAAAGTACTGTACTCTGTGGAAAACCTTTGACTGCATTAGGCCCAGATTATCACACTTGTTTGGCTAACTGTTTTCAATATACAGTATTCTTATAGTAAGCCAGAAGATTTATTTAGGATCATTATAATTATCATTTGAAGAGTAGGTTGGGTTCACATTAGGGATGGGCCAATATGGATTTTTTTTGAGCCAATACCGATTGGCCTGCTGCTGTGGCTGAGCTTTTAAAATCCACAGTAAGGCCCACAAATGTGTCTTAAGTTGAAGTAAAGATCAAAAATTTACTTAAAAAAATAATACTTAAAATACTTAAAAATAATAACATGTACTTGTATGGGGTATATATATTAATATGTGTTACATGTTTGTGTAACATACAGCCACATAACACTTTTCTATTTCCTCATGAATCATTAGTCTGTTCAAAAGACCACAGAGAGAATGGGGCAGTGCCTAAATGAATGTTAGTATCGAATATTGGTATTAAATATCGTTATTGAACTTTGCCCATATCATTACTGGAACTGGTCTATCGCCTGTCACTTGTCACCATAAGTTTATTTGTGAATTATGTGAAATTTTGTACATTTCCAATGGCAATAAAACTGATTCTGACTGAAAACAGACTTTATGAGAGTTCAAACAATACAAAAACTAGTTCAATAAATATTGTTGAACCAGAGTTCTTTGCCACTAAAAATTCTTACAGGTGTCATTTTTTAAAAGTTTGGGATTTACTGGGGAATTCCAAAAGGGTCAGTCTTGGCAAATGTCTATACAAATATGGCCAGGGCTTGAATGATTTGAAGCATACCTCCTCAACATTTTAAGCCTACAGAGGGCTTAATTTTACAGACACCCTGAAAATCAAAGTGAAATAATGATGTGGCAGGCTTGTCCATTTTGCCAAAATTTAATTTCTGCAACTCAAAATGCTTCTCAGTCTCTTGTGTGGCCCCCACATGCGTGTATGCATGTTTGACAACATTGTGGCATGCTCCTAATGAGACAACGGATGGTGTCTTATGGGATGTCCTCCCAGATCTGTGTAAGGGCATCACTGAGCTCCTGTAGAGTCTGAGGAGCAACCTGGAGACATCTGATGGACCCAAACATAATGTCCCAGAGGTGTTCTATTGGGTTTAAGTCAGGTGATCATGAGGGTCATTCAGTTGCATCAGAGCCTTCATCCTTCATGTACTGCCTGCATACTCTTGCCACATGAGGCATTGTCGTGCATCAGGAGGAACCAGGACCTACTACACCAGTGTAGGGTCTGACATGGGCTCAAGGTTTTCATTCCAATACCTAATGGCAGTCAGATTGCTGTTTTCTAGCTGGTAGAGGTCTGTGCATGGATGTGCCTCCCTAGACCATCTCTGACCCACCATCAAACCGCTCATACTGAGCGATGTTGCAAGCAGCATAGCATTCTTCTTGTCTTCTTCAGAATTTTTTACGTCTATCACAGGTGCTCAGGATGAACCTGCTCTCATCTGTGAAAAGCACTGGGCACCAGTGGCGGACTTGCCAATTCTGATGTCGTCTAGCAAATGCCAGTCGAGCGCCATGGTACTGGGCGGTGAGGACAGGGCCCACTACAGGACGCGGTGCCCTCAAGCCACCCTCATGAAGTCTGAGACATTCACACCAGTGGCCTGCTCGAGGTCATTCTGTAAGGCACAGGCAGAGCTCAACCTGTTCCTCCTTGCAGGAAGGAGCAGATATGGGTCCCACTGATGGGTTGAGGACTTTCTAGGACCCTGTCCAGCTCTGATAGAGCTGCCTGTCTCTTGAAATCTCCTCCATGTTCTGGAGATTGTGCTGGAGACACATTCAATCTTTTTGCAATGGCACGTTCGGATGTGCCATCCCAGAGCAGTTGGACAATCTGTACAGTTTCTGTAGGGTTGAGGAATGGCCTCATATTCCCAGTAGTGATAATCATTCTAGCCAAAGCCAGCACTAGTGGAAAACCAGCCAAAAGAACAAGAGGGAGAAAACTTGAAATGACCTCCACAGTGCAAATGGGTTGTAAATGGACATAATTCAGAATCAGAATCAGAATCAGAAAAGCTTTTATTGCCATTGTCAGTGAACACAATTCACAGACTAGGAACTTGCTTTGGTGATGAGGTGCAACATAGAATACTGAATAGTAATAATAATAATATAAAGTAGAGATATCACTATTAAAAAACAAGATGATGATAATAATAATAATAATAATAATAATAATAATAATAATAAAATAAAGTAAGAGCATGCAGAAAAAATTAAGATATATAATAAAAATAAAAATAATCTAGTATATACAGGAGCATCAGAACAACAGTGCAAACTGACAGTGCAAAAGATCAAGTGATGTGGCATGACTGGTGTTATAAAGTGTCCTTGGTTCAGGTATTATAAAGTGACCTTAGTACAGGTTCATAATTAAGTTGAGGCAGTAGAAGTTAGCTGTGGTGTTGTAGAGAAAATGTCAGCTTGTGTCAGTGGGAGGTTGCTAAAATAATCACAGAGCACAGCCTAATTGTTCTCTGTGCAAAGAACACACAGACCAGTTTGATCAGCCACATAACACTCTCCTATTTCCAAATGAATCTTTAGTCTGTTCACTTGTATTTCTAATTTTTGGTTTATTCTATTATTTATTTGTTGCTGCGTAGGTGTTTTAATGATACTGACTATTTAAGAGCCTCATTAAAATGGGATTATCATGCTTTACACTGCTTTATTCTTATTGTGTCAGTGGCATAAAGAAGTTTCAATATTATCATTGATTGCAGTATTTCTCTGCAGCGATATATCTTGCTTTGATTTGTTATTGTAGCAGACTTAATTTCAGTGGGACTTTCCTGGTTCAAGAAAGATCAATAAATAAATAAATAGAACTGAAGCCAAAGAAATCCAGCCAATCCAGGATTACTCAGACGTGTGAATGAAACAAAACAAAACTCCAGATATGTTTTCGATGAGGTAGGAGGAACATTCTGACATAGTTTAAAACTTATGCAAAGTTCTGGCCCTTGTTAACATTATCATGAAGTGCATGTCACGGAATGATGTTTCCAGTGATATTTTGGAAACTGAATTGCAGAAATGCTATTTTTTTCTTTTTTTAATTCCTTCAAAAGAGGTTGTCATAATCCACCGAACTAAGTAACACTTATTTCTTCATGCTGCACTGGACTGCTACAGGCTTGTTACACCATATGTGGCAGCAAATGTGGCAGAAGACCTTCCAGAGGAATGAACACAAGGGCCTGTTGGATTGTGTGAAATTAACAGTTTTTCCCATATCCATGAAGACTGTACAAGAGGCTAGCCAAGGATGGACACTTGAGATGCTACCGGCTTTTTACACCATATGTGGCAGCAAATGTGGCAGAAGACCTTCCAGAGGAAATACTCCAAGACTTTACAGAGGAAACATTTGAGTGAATGAACCATTTCATCAACAACCGAAACACCAGAATGAAGTAAGAATGAGTCCTTTCGTGTTGTGTTCACACAGAGGAGGGACACTTTTAGCTCCTCCACAGGATCTGCTGACCCTACCTGACCAGTCCTCCTGTTAAACTGACCTGAAACCTTTGACTGAGACACAAAGGACACTGGGACGTGCAGCTGAAATGTTGCTGCGGCAAAACTTGAATTTCCCTTGGAATCAATAAAGTCTCTTCTTCCCTCTCTCTCTCTGTCTGTTTGAAACAAAGCAAAGGATCACGGTTCATGTAGTTGGTTGTATGTTAAAATGTGAGAATACACAGAGGCAGATGCAGCTCTGATGCCTCTGGTGTATGCAGCTTTGCCTACGTTACATGCTGCTGCAGCTCTAGGTGTAAATTACGGGTTATAATGTTATTACCTGAGTAACCCTTTATTATTAGTCTGTCTACAAAGCTCAAAATTCTCTTTTTCATCTTGTGATGTAATGAAGTGGTAGTTTTCAAGTTAACAGCTACTTTTTACCTTTAGTTCAGTAGATTTTGGCAATTTCAGGGCTGAAAAGATTTTCGTGAAAGTCTATGGAGTTTAAAAACACAGTGGAGCACCATATGACATCACAAGGTAGAATAGAGTTTTCTGTTTGAGAGAAGAACTCAGCCTAAATGTGCAGGGTTTATGTGTTAAACGTGTGAATGAAACAAAACACAACTTATACACATCTAACAGTATAACATATAACAGATCAGAAAATGCTAAGTAGTAGTAGTCGGTAATATGGACCCTTTAAATAAGTTATTTGCTTTGTCTGGAATGTTTCACAGTATTGTACTAAACATTTCTATCTTCATGAAGACCCAACCAAACCAAATTACAGGTCAGACCTATGGAGAGGCGACCCCACTCGCAGTCAGAATGCCTGTTTTTCTAGCTATTTTTGAACTGTAAAAACACCTGTAATTGAGTAAATGTAAAGTGTGGAACATTCTAAGCGGAGCAATGACATATCCCTTGAAGAACGCAACTTAATTAATTCTCCACAGACTTCTTCAGCACAAACCGACATTGTTTTCCAGAATCCAGACCCTTTTCCAATGTTGTATTTTTCCGTGGTGGGAAGACTGCTCCTCCTGCTCATAACTTTGATGGTTCCCAGGCCGCTCTGGATAAGTCCTGTTATTTCTAATGAAGCCCACAGTCACAGAGCCCCATAAAGTCCTCATTAAGTCCACACGTTTCCTTAACGCGAGTAAGTCTGCTATGACACCTCCAGATTAAAGCCGGTGAAAGCAGGAGCGGGCCAGAAGAGCTCAGCTAAAAAAGCATTACATCGATACAGACCAACAACGCCAGCAGTTTTCTTTAACAGACTGAAAAAACCTTTAAACAATTTGCTTTTCAAACTGGGAGGGCTGCAGGTTGACAGATTTTCAGGGAGAAATAAGCATCTAATCTTGTGAAAGTGAATAGCCCAAAACGTTTTAAAGTATCACTATGCAACTTTTCTGATGGAGGGTCCACCATCTGTTTGCTTCCATGTAGATGTTAAAGTTCCACAGTATGGCATTAAACATATCTATTTCCGTTGAGAGAAGCATGCCACCAGGGGCCTCAGTTATAAAATTCAGCATAAAATTCTTACTAAACATGTGTACAACTTAGACTGACTTTATTGACAAGGGAAATTACTTGGACAGTAGTTCACATATCACATTATATTACAATAACAAAGAGTTTAAAAAAAATTAGTGCTGTGATTAAAATATTTAATCATGATTAATCTCATGAATGCCATAGTTAACTCACGATTAATCTCAAATTAATCGCACATTCTTGTCCCTTGAATCATCATTTTAATATTCTTATCAACATAGAAAAGTGGACAGGCGCCGCTTTGTGCAAATGTTTTTTTTTATTGCAAACCATAACAATTGTCAGTGGGACACTTTGTGTTTGATGTTCCACTCTCATGTTTCACTCTCATGAAGTGCTCTGCATCATGTGAGTGAAGTGCTTCTCTTCTGTCTTCAGAACAGTCAAAGCGAATGAAGTTTCCACTGTGGGTGAAATAATGTGCTCTGGATCCCGAGGTAGTTCCATTACTGAGGGACGTCCAGTAATCTCCAGTTAGCACAACTGTGTTTGTCTGTCCCAACACCTGCTGTACTAGGGGGCGCACTCGTGCTGGGACTTTTAGGCCGTGCCGTGCTCGGGCGTGGTTGCTGGTGTTCTGTGGCCCGTGTTCACACCTGCGTGGCTGGATAAGCAGAAAAAGATGGATGGATGGATAGTTGGTTAGTAAGTGTATACCTTGAATAAATGAATGTAGGTTTGTTATTTATTGGGAAATAGCTAAAGAACATTTTTTATACAGTGTGCTCAATGCAAAAGAAACTACTTTCTGTAAGTTTTTGATTATTAGATTTTTTTTCCCCACCAGTACATGGCAGATGCATGGCCTAAAGCACACTAGCTTTTGGCCTGCAGCAGACAGCAGCAGGGTAGATAGCATCTAGTGCTGATATGTGAGACTAAGAACAACAGAAGCCAGTCTAATTAAAAGTGGTAGCTTTAAGTCCCAGGCACAATCAAACTGTGACTAAAAAGAACATCCAAATTTAGCCTTTCACAAAATGATACACCTGCAGATGCTTTATTGGGCCTAAATGCTACGTGACAAAACCATCACTTAAAAGATACATACAAAAACCACTAATTAGTCTTCACTGAGTTTGGACCTGTGCCTCTGTCTTCTTTGGCTCCATAAGAATTGTCAATCAATCATCTAAATGAAGAGAACTGTGTGAGAAAGTGGACTTAAAGCTCCACTAATGGTTTCACTGTGTTTGTGAATGCTCAGCTAGTCCCATCATAAACAATCATTTATTTGGGGCTTTCCAGATCTGCTCATGTCAGTTCAAACAAAACATGAGCTAATTTTAGTGGTCACAAGAAACTGAGTAAATATAAGAGCCACAGTGAGCCTTAGATGAGGTACAGTTAAATGCCTATAAATCAAACCATTATTCATTTAATATTGCACAAAGTTAGGCATCAAAATGACACATGCACAATGGTAATGGGCATATAAACAATCAAATTTTATTTATTCAGCACAATACATGTAATTCAGAAATCCCTTGGCAAGCTACTTGGAAGGGGGTGGAGAGCTACCAGTAGCTCCCAAGCTACAGGCTGAAGACCGCTGCCTTATTCTGAGCGTCCTAATTATTGACCATGATGACTTCACTAGTAAGGACCACGCCAAGAGCAGAATGCGACGAAGATATTTATTAATGAATGAACGATGGATGTTTGGACGAATGAGGTAGTGATGGCTGGGTTGAGACTCAGGGTGGGGGCTCCGTCTCAATCATCAATTGGCTCAGCCGGAATGGGACCCCTCTTCTTAGATGTCTTACAGCTGAAAGACAAATGAGATAGAGGGTGGGAGGGAAGGGTGAAGTTAGCCGAATCAAACTGGGATGATGGGATAGGCAGCTATAAATGGCTTCTGGGAAATTCAAGGTGTGGTTGCGGTGAGCTGGTGAGGAGGAGAGGGCAGCTGAGGTCTTGCTCCTGAATCTCAGTTAATCATATTAACACCACTTTATAAGAGCTTTTCACAACTTTCAGAGACCAGACCTGAGTTTTGCCATGACAGTAAAGCTAACAACAACTAGCATGCTAACACACACTTTTTGATTATCGGACAGTGCTTTATAATTAGATTAGACAGTACACCTCAAGAGCTGCTGATATAATACATCTGTACTGGGGCAAGACACATTTTGATCAAATACATGGGAAAAATCAGGCACAGGACCTTTAAATTCCAGACACAATCAAGTTATTTCATCAATCAAGAACTACATGATGTACAACACAAGAACGAGTGTTGTACATCATGTATAAACTGTATATATAAATGGAGCTGTTCCAGCTCCATCGACTCTGGCTCCAGTTCACTTTGTATTCAAAAGAAGTCACCCCTCTCTTTGTCAGGCTCCTCATTTTGATCTCATCAATGTTCGTACTAACTTGCTCTACATGATCCTGGTGTTTTTATTTTTGCTATTTTTTCCATAAATAAAGATATATAAGATATAACAGACAAATCAGGTGTCTTTTTTCCCCGAGCTCACCAACAGGTTTGACTGACAGTGTTGCTAAGCCCCAGTGATGTGGGCGGGAAAGAGGCTATGATACTCACTTGGAATTCCTAATATGGAACTCAGCTCCAAATTCGCTCCTATAACTGCAGCCTCAATAAGCTTCATTTGACTGAAGCCGAGCGCTATGGGTGAAGTCACTCCCTTGGTCCGTTTCTTTATACAGTCTTTGGTATCATGTCATCCAAGCGTTGGTGTTGAAATGTGGACTCGTCATTGGCAGTTGGGACAGTTGAAGTTTTCTCTGTGTAGGTTTTGTTCTAACTCCTTTCAGCTCACATTCTGCCTTTGTGATTGAATAAAGCACCACATTTCTTTTCGGTAGTAAAATGTACAAAATCACTTCTGTTTATTCATACTCACAGATAATAAAAAGATAAGGCATTGAACTTTGAGCCAGTTTTGGTTTCTTGTGAATAGATCCAGTAATTGCAGAGATATGAAGCATAAACCAGGTCAACAACTTTGCAATCTGACAGTTAGAGAGAAAACTCCACCTGAGCCTTGTGACCTGACCTCAGCTCTGGTTTAAACTCTGGACACATGAAATAATGTGAGCGCTCTTATTGTTGTGTGCAGGTGTGGACATGTTCTGTCTGAGCTCCTGTGCCCTGTCTCTGTAGAACTCCTACTGACATAAGACACTTTACTCTTCACTCACGTCATACAGCGACCACACCATCCCTGTGACCACACCATCCCTCCGAACACACCATCCCTGCGACCACACCATCCCTCCGAACACACCATCCCTGTGACCACACCATCCCTCCAAACACACCATCCCTGTGACCACACCATCTCTCCGAACACACCATTCCTGCGACCACACCATCCCTGCGACCACACCATCCCTGTGACCACACCATCCCTCCGAACACACCATCTGTGCGACCACACTATCCCTGCGACCACACCATCCCTGTGACCACACCATCCCTCCGAACACACCATCCCTGCGACCACACCATCCCTCCGAACACACCATCCCTGTGACCACACCATCTCTCCGAACACACCATTCCTGCGACCACACCATCCCTGCGACCACACCATCCCTCCGAACACACCATCCCTCCGAACACACCATCCCTCCGAACACACCATCCCTGTGACCACACCATCTCTCCGAACACACCATTCCTGCGACCACACCATCCCTGCGACCACACCATCCCTGTGACCACACCATCTCTCCGAACACACCATCCCTGCGACCACACCATCCCTGCGACCACACCATCCCTCCTCAAATACTATGAGAGAGAGACAGAGAGAGAGACACAGAGAGAGAGACAGAGAGAGACAGAGAGAGAGATAGACAGAGAGAGAGACAGAGAGGGAGAGACAGAGAGAGAGAGAGAGACAGAGAGAGAGAGACAGACAGAGATAGATAGATAGATAGATAGAGAGAGAGAGAGAGAGACAGAGAAAGAGAGAGAGAGAGAGAGAGAAAGAGAGAGAAAGAGAGAGATATAGATAGATAGATAGATAGATAGATAGATAGATAGACAGACGGACGGACGGACGGACGGACAGACAGATAGATAACATAACATATTGTGAATGACATAACATGCCTAATCCCACACAATACATCACAAACGATAATGGACTAGTCAATCAATTCTGTGTAGCTCTACTGTACTTTATCACAGTTTGGCTTTTGATAAGACTGAAAAAAGTGACTAATGATTCAAATGTGAGTTCTGCTCCACACGTTCATGTGTTTAGTTCAAATGTGAGTCCTGCTCCACACATTCATATGTTTCTGTTCTTTGTGAGCAGCAGCAGCTCAGGTCACTGTTCCCACGCTTCTTCTACAAACACTCACACTTCCTCTGCTCCACTGACTGACACAGAAATCCATTACACAGTCTGACAATGAGGGCCACATTACAACACAATGTGTCAGATGCCCCGCAGCGCTGGTCTCTCTGACGCCTGTCCTGTCTGTGTCACTGTTCCTGACACTGCTCCTGTCACTACTCAGTAATGCACTGAGGAGACAGCCTGTAGACAGACAGCCACTCCGCCCTCACACTCGTATCTCTGCTTGTGAGATGAAGACCATGTGAAATTTAGAATATTGCAGCTGATTTCCTCTGACATACATCATGGATAATGCTACGGCTAACACCCACTTAAGCTGTGGCTGTGGAGTCTGCAAAGGCTAAACACTCAGTGGCAGTGATGAACCACGAGGAGAGGAAGCATTCAAATCACTGAAATAACCCCAGAAAACAACCTTTAAAGCCCTATATCACACAAAACTAACTCATGTGAGTGTTTCCTCCTCAAAAACACACCTGGAGTTGTATTTTGTTTCATTCACACAAGTTTGAGTAACACTTTATTATTCGTCTGTTTACATCTCCAGAGCTCCAAATGCTCTGTTCCACCTTGTGATGTCATGAAGAGGTAGTTTTAAAGTGAACTGCTATTTGTGGCCTAAACTGAAGTGATTTACTCTTAAAAACACTAGAATAAACATAATAACATGATAATTTGTTGCCTTTTAAAAAAAGGCACTTTACAATGAGAACACCCCTTGTGGGTACATCTTTTCAAGTTAAAATTCACTCTCTGCATTTGACCCGTCCTTCAGTGTCTCTGGATTAAACCTGTATTTGACCCATCCTTCAGTGCCTCTGGGTTAAACCTGCATTTGACCCGTCCTTCAGTGCCTCTGGGTTAAACCTGTATTTGACCCGTCCTTCAGTGCCTCTGGGTTAAAACTGTATTTGACCCATCCTTCAGTATCTCTGGGTTAAACCTGCATTTGACCCATCCTTCCATCCCAGTTTTGATCCCTGTGTCCTCTGCCCCAGCACATTTATACAAAACCAGTGATTTGGGCCAGTTTTATACAATAAATATCCCAGGTGTCCCTATTTTACCAAATTGATATTATCATTTGTTCAGCCAAAATTCTGAAAACTGTGTTTGAACATGACCAGAACACAAGAATCAAGAGCTGCACTGACAGCACTCTCTCAGATTGTATAACCTACCAACTCACAAGTGAGGAATGAATAGGCTGAGTTTCTTTTCACAGTTTTGTTACTACCAACCAGCCCACACAGGCATGTCCCAGTCAGTTAGTTACTCTCACCTTTTTATTGAAAAATCACACACCTAAACAGGACCATGAATGGACCATGATCACAGGCTCCTGATTTCTGTGTGTGTGTGTGTGTGTGTGTGTGTGTGTGTGTGTATGTGTGTGTGTGTGTGTGTGTGTGTGTGTGTGTGTGTGTGTGTGTGTGTGTGTGTGTGTGTGTGTGTGTGTGTGTGTGTGGTGTAAAAAAAAACAAAAAAACAAAACACTTTCTTGACTTCGTTTGCTAATTGTATGTATTGTATGTATGGTAACTAGGGATGTAATGATATCCAAATCTCTCAGTAAAATAGTATTTTATTTTCCATGTGCATCTCACAGTACGATATTTATTGGTGTATTTTGTGAACGCTAACAATATAGTGAATATGCTACTTTTTCTTTTTATAAATGCCTTGACAAGACTTTGACTTTGACTAAGACTTGGTTCTTTCATCATCCAAAGAAATAACATTTAAAAGTGCTTAACACTTATGTCTTCATGTAGTCTGCACTTAAACAGAGCAAAGCATTATGGTCTATGTAGTTCCCTCTGTTTTTTTTTTTTGTTTGTTTTTTTGTTGTTGTTGTTTTTTTTACTACTGCACTTACTTACTGCATCACAACAATGAATTTAAGCAGAGATACTTGTAATAATGATATATAATGATGGCCCATGAAATTATTGTGAGACATTTGACAATACAATATTACGATATTTCGGTTATTGTTACATCCCTAATGATAACTGGTGAACATTCGACCATAGCCATACATGTAGAACACCCCCAGCGTGATGTCACTGCCAGTGGTGGAAGGTATCAAAGTACAAAAGTAAAAGTACAATACTTAAGTAAAATTTTTAAGTATCTGTACTTAAGTACATTTTACAGTGGATACTTTTTGCTTTTACTTCATTACATTTGCGAGCAGATATCTATACTTTCTACTCCACTACATTTTAGATCTGGACTGAAAGTAAAAGTACTTCTCTTTATGGTTTGAGATCTGCTGAAAAAGCTAAGAGTTATTTTTAGCATTTAATTTGAGTTAATGTCCCAACTTTGAGCAAACCAAATATACAAATACACAAATACACAAAAACAGCTAGAAAATTTTTTAAAATCACTTGAATTACTTAAAATCAGCTGAATTCTTTATCAAAATCACTACATTTAATGTTTTAATAGTTCTAATAATCTCTGCAAAAATACTTTCACTTTTTACTCCTAAAGTACAATTTTAAACAGGTAATAATAACTTTAATATTTTTACTTAAATAAATTTTTAAGGTGATATTTTTACTTTTACTTGAGTAATCTTTTGCCCCTGAATCTGTTCTTTTACTTAAGTAACTAAATTGAGTTCTTCACTGGTCACTGCCAAGTCATACAATGATGAATCTAGCTGCAGTTCTTTCATGAGATGTTGACGTGTGGTGCTGCTGTTGAAACTTGCGTCAGCTCTCTGTCTCTGTGGCTCTTTCTCTGTTGGTTCAGCGAAAGCCCAGTTTGTTGTTTGGTTCTTGACAGATGAACATGGCGACCATCATCACTGCTCAAACAGAACCTGCAGAGAGAAAACCCCCGACCGCCCCAACTGCCAATGACGAGTCCACATTTCAGTACCAATGTTTGGATTTCATCAAACCTCCAAACTAATCTGCAACGGAAACTACACCAACCATAGCCTCGCTGTGACCCCAGCTTGACCCCAACCCAACCCTCTAACCAATCACAAGCTTGTTTAGAATCATTGACACTTCTCAAACTTCCTTATTGAGTCCACAAACATCCTCAAACAGCAATTCTAACCACTTAAAGCAGACCTATTAAACAAAATGGACTTTTCAGAGCTTTAAACCATGTTATAGTTGTTTCCTCTCACAATTTACTCACCCGAAGTTGTATTTGGAGTAATTCGTGCATGCTTGAGCAATATTTAATGTGTGTATGATTCTCTAATTTTGATTTAATTTGGTGGGATTATCACAATTGCAAATATAAATTGTACTTCTACACAAATCAAGAAGAAATTGGTGAAGAAAATTTGAAAAATGTGTTGAAAATGACAGGAAGTAGAGAGTTCTGAACACACTGTTGACATCATGCTGGGAGAATTCTGTCCAAAAGTTTGCCACAATTTACACAAGAAACACATTTTTTCATTACTTCAGCAAAATAAAGTTGTTTTCTTATATTTGTATTTCTCACATTATAATTTCTGTGTGCATTAGAGGAGTTTTGCTAAGTAACAGTTATGAAATTCCCTAGTGTAATATTACAATTTCCAACAAGAAAGTACAACTTTAAACCTAAAAAACGGCCAAATTTGAAAAACATGTGTGAATGTTTTTGCAAAAATCTTTAATGTAATGATCTTAACTGTGTTTCTGTAAAATTTGTATTCTAACCTAATCTATTTTCAACATGCCACTTTGCCGATCTACCCCCGCCACACACCCACTGCTCCGTTCTCACTTTGTTCTCCAATTTTATTTTTGGTGATATGTGTAGGATTCGGTGGCGTTGTGAAGTTATTTTTGGTACAAATGAAAAAAAATCCGCAGATCACTAGTATGACGTGCAGCTATCCATGCAGACTTGTTTTTTTGTGTGTCCAAATGTCCAAATGAAAACACAATGATAGTTTATAACTACAGAGCAGACACAAGCACAATATGTCTTCTTTAAACTCAAATAGACAGGATTACTAATTGATGTTAATGTGTTTAAATGATCCATCAGTATTTTGACACAGAGCTGGCTGGTATTGATTCCCGTGAGTTTCACTGAAGTCGTACCTTTTAGTGTTTCAGATAGTGACATTTTTGGAGCTAAAGATTCACTATGAGTCAACAGGTCAGGACAAACAAACCAGAGACCGTAAAATGTGTTATCTGCAGTTCAGCTATCGAAGGAGGAATGGGAGTTTGCACAGAAATTAAAAATAAACTGGTCTAGGCTTGTTCAAATAAATATAAACAATATCAAGTGTGATGATTATTCACGATTATTGACAGTGACAACAAAGAGAGATCCTTCATTCGCTCTCATTCTAACAGATTAGAAACATCTGATTTTTGAACAGAAATGTTCTTAAAAACGTGAAAAACAGTTCATTTTTTAAAGGTCTGCAGTGATCCATAAGCTTTTATCTTATGCATTATCAGATTAGAGTTTTGCATTAAGCTAACAGCAACAAGCATGCTAACATGCACTTTCTGATTATCAAACAGTAAAATGCTTTAACTTCTGCTTAAATACATCGGGTACAGCCAACTTAACATTTTAAAAGATATTTTCAAATATGTTTCCATGGAAATAGAAAGTTAAACCATATGTCGGAACATTCTATATGGAGATAGATCAGTTTTATGTCATATGTGGAATCCATCCATCCATTTTCTCCCGCTTAATCCGGCTGGGTCGCAGGGGCAGCACGCTACCCATTACTCTGTGCACCCGACTCAGACCCCTATGAATCCCTCTGCAGGTGGTGAGCACACAGGAGGGAGGAATTCCTTGACGGTCCTTGATTGTATACTGTTCATAGGGGTGTTGCATGTTTTTGGTTGATGGGGGGAAACCGGAGTACCCGGAGGAAACCCATCCAGACACGGGGAGGAAACATGCAAACTCCACACAGAACGGTCTGGGCGACCCGGGGATCGAACCCATAACCTTCTTGCTGTGAGGCATGAGTGTTGCCACTCAAGCCACCGTGCCGCCATATGTGGAATATTATAGCCAAATGAATAGCCATTGTTTCCATGGAAACAAGTAGGAGGAGGCCCTGCTCCATGTCAAATAAGAATCAGGTTTATGGAGATGCAAGCCCGCTCACATTAAAGTTGGCTCTTTTCCATGTTTTTAAGTGCAATAAAAAGAACCATAAAACAAAATAACATGATTTTATTTTAGTTTAACAAATATATCTTGGTTTCAAATCCACTTGCTCTTGTTTATGACACTACAGCACCACAGCACACACATGGCAGCTCTTGTCTGTAATGATCAGTGTATGGACTAGTGTGGGGACAGTGAGTGGACAGTGTGTGGACAGTGTATGGACAGTGTATGGACAGTGTGTGGACAGGGGCGGGACAGAGCCTAGTGTTGACCACTCTTCATCGTCTTTGTAAACCTCACATCAGGAAACAGACCAACAGCTGATATAACTGCAGCCACAGCCTGGGATCCAGAATACACATAGTGATTGAGAGGTGGATTAGCCAATCGGGGATGCACATGGTCTGTCTGAACACTAATACAAATGAGTGATTGACTTCAGGAGAAAAAGGACACCAGTGGAGCCTTGCACCATCCAGGGCCATGATGTGGAAATAGTGGACTGCTACAAGTGCCTTGGCATCCATGTGGACAACAGGCTAGACTGGAGGGACAACTGTAATGCTGTCTACAAGAAGAGCATGAGCAGACTCTACTTCCTGAGAAAGCTCAGGTTCTTTCAATGTGTGCAGCAAGTTACTGGAGATCTTCTACCACTCTGTGGAGGCCAGTGCCCTGTACTTCGCTGTGGCCTGCAGCACCAGTAAAAGGGACACTGGGTGGATTGACAAACTGGATTGACAAAAGTGAGGGACAGGAGGACACTGGACAAACTGCTCTCCATCATGGACACTCCTGCTCACCCACTGCACCAGACTATAGAGGGACAAAGGAGCTCATTCTCCAACAGGCTCCTACAGCTCTGCTCAAAGAGTGATACAGGACTACATTCACACTATAATACTACCTACAACTGTACAACTTGTCCTTATGTAACAGATAATACTCCCTACAACTGTACAACTCATCCTTATGTAACAGCTAATACTCCCTACAACTGTACAACTCGTCCTTATGTAACAGATAACCCTGTGTCTTGTTAATCATATCATGGTTGCACTGTTCTTCTTTATGGCCCTCCTCTATAATCAGGCCTTATTTGACAACAGACTCTTGCTATTCTTGCTACTTATTTATAATTGATTATTACATTTATATTTTTCGGTTTGTTATTATATTATATTGTGACGTGTGAGCTCCTGTGTCCAAGTCATTTCCCTTGTGGATCAATAAAGTTTGTTTAACAGACAAGTCAGATGCCTTCTTTCCTTGAGGTCTCTCCCACTAACGTTAGCAACAGGTTTAACTTCTTGGATTCTTTTTTTAAGACAATACAGTAATGTGTATTTACCTTGTTGACATGTTTCGGCTGCTAGCTGCGAGCCATCTTCAGAACTGTCATCGGTGTGGGTGGTGACGTGTCGTATATCAGCTGCTGTTACTTCCTGTAGGCGTGGTCAGCCTGATTGACCTGCGAGGTCAATCAGCTAGCAGCTGAAACATGTCAACAAGGTAAATACATGTTACTGTATTGTCTTAAAAAAGAACCCAAGAAGTTAAAGTACATAAGAAGACAAAATGAACATCTTCGGTTTAGCAACAGGTTTGATTGACAGTGTTGCTAAGCATTGATTGGCTCTGTGGTTGCCATGATACTCTCACTCTGGATTCCAAATATGTAATTTGGTTCCAAATTCACCCCTATAGCTGTGAGCCTTGATTGGCCGGGAGCTGTGGGTGATGTTACACTCACTTAGTCCGTGCATTTCTTTATACAGTCTATGTTGGAGCCGTGACAGAGGGAGTGGGGACCAGACTGACATTCCTCTGTATAAATGTAAAATCCCAGAAGAGCGCTGCAGTCACTGTCAACACAATACAGACCTGAGCCTGCAGAACACATGTGTTGTTAATACAAGTCAATGGGCATCTGTACGAGGATTATATCTGTCAGCCATTACCCCATTCTAATCAAACTGTGTGCGTCCCGAGCATGCCAAAACGCATGGAGCAAATCTCATAAATGCGATCATTGAGGAAGGCTGAGCAGCTCCGACCGGTAACTCTAGAACAGAACCGAGCCGGGCCAATGTGGACCAGCTGTGCTCTAATCCAGGACCTTAGAGGGGATTTGGGGCAGCCATGTCAACTTTAATTGAGCATTAATTACAAACAGTGCAATTTCCCATTCAGATTGGCCTGTTTGGTGATTATGGGGCTCCGGCATCTAAGAGGAGCGTGGTATGTCTCTGCTCCACTCAGGGTTAGACATGTTTAAGACCACGTACTGTCTCAAAGCTACAAATGTGAAGATTCTTTTACAAATGTTTGATAAAGTCCAAATCACTCTCACAGTAATAACAGAATTGAGACCGTCTTGTATAGAATGTGCATATTGTCTTTCGTGCCTACATGTTGCCAGTTGGAAAGTATATACTGACATATTTACAAAAATGTTTATTAATGTGCACTGTCCACATAATATAAACTACTAAATAAATAAATAAAATAATAGAGTTCAAGAAAGAAAAGAAAGGCTGAAACTTCAAGTGCGTGTGACAAAATGTAAAATAAAAATCCATTTGTGTCATTCATGTGTATACAAATACAGGGAAAAAACTCTGCCTTCTTGAAGTAAAAAAATAAAATCATATCTTATTTTGATTAAATTGTATAATTTCTGTATTTAATATGATTGAGAAAAATTACATTTCAACAAAATTTTCTATGTTTAAAGCAACAGCGCGTAACTTTCTGAAGGTGGCACGTCACCTGCATAATTCCATGGAAATAGAAAGTTAAAACGACACTTCGGGACATTGGAGATGGATATGTTTTATGGCATACTGTGGAATATTATAGCGAAAGGAATAACATTTCCCTGGAAACAAGCAGAATGAGGCCCTTCCCCAGACCAAATAAGAGTCAGGTTTGTGGCGATGCAAGCCTGCTCACAGTAAGGATACATGTTTTTCTATGTTTTTCAGTGCAGTAGAAAAACTCACAATGAGAATGAGAGAATGAGAAAGTGCTTTTCTATCTGTTGTCTAAAAAGTGACTGACCACTGAACGTTCCCATCTTGTGCCCTCTGTGTGTGGGGCCTGAAGTGTCTCATATATTGTGTGATGTTTGGTGCAGAGGACAGTGTGAGACAGCAGGAAATGGCTTTGAATGGATGAGCTCCTGATAGTTTATATGAGTCTGAGTGCTCCTGTCTCTGATCCACCTACACATCTCTCTCACAGAACAGAACAAGAACAGTCACAAGCTAGCTTTGTCACTCTCACCATTTTGGTTGAAAATCAAACTCCTAAACCATGAACGCTCATATTGATTCCAGACTCCTGAAAATGTGATGCCCACATCCATTTTGTATTTTTTCTTGAGTTTTCATCTTAAAACTTTTTAACAGTGTTTGCTAATGCGTGCATTGTGTCACCACTGCTGAACATTCTGCCATAGATATACATGCAGTGCACCCCCTGCAAGATCTCAATAGAATGTTGTGATATCATCTCAAATACAGCAATTCCATTCCAAGATTACCATGGCAACAACTAATCACTATAGATTAAACAAGGCCCTTATGACTTCCTCAATGAGAAAGCAAATTTGAAGTGTGTAACCATCTCCAAAATCATTATTGTTAAGAGTTCACCAGACAGAACAAGTGCGCTTTCATTTTGACCAAAAGCCAAACGAACGATGTTTGCCTCAGTCAAACCTAGAGACTTTCCCTTAACCAGAGACAATGTCATTTCAGGAGATTTCAGCTTGTAGAAGATCAAAGAGCTGAAAGGAGAGGGCACGTATGGCAGAGTGGCGCAGTGCGTTGACCTCTCCACCAATTAGAACATAGCGCTGAAAATGTCCAAGCTGCAGTACTCTAGAACCGCCAAGTACGAAGCGCAAGCCCTTCGAGATCTTAGCACCGTTAGCAACCACCACAACATCATTAGGTTCACTGAGTCCTTCCAATACCACGGCCACTACTGTTTGGTGCTGGAGAGCTTGGATGAGAGCTTGTTCAATCATTTGCTCAATCGAAATTTTAGACCTCTTCAGCTTTTGGAGATTCGCTACATCATTGAACAGTTGCTAGTCGCGTTTGAAGAACTAGCCAAGCGCTAGTTCTGCTGACACACAGGAAGTACAAAACACCAAAACTGCTGCCAAAATAGTCTGAAGAACAATGACACAGGGTACTAGTACAGGTAGGCGGGGGAGGAAGTCCTTTTTAGAGTAGATAAGGCAAAAGATACTGTGTGCAAGTGAGTATGCGTCAGATTAAAGCACTCACAGCTCATCCCAATCATTTTAAAGGGACAATAAATAAATAAACAAATAAAAAATAAGGGCTTTGGGTCTCATTTGAGTTCATTAAAATACATATTCCCCCAAAAAAATAAAACTCTCACATAATACAGTGCAGGACATCAGAACATGTGCTGTAGAGTCAGAGAGAAAGGATCTAAGAGCAGACAGTGATCTGTTTCAGTCTTTGTGCTTTGTTACATTGGGTTAAATCACAAGAAAACCTTATAATACACTATAGAAACGTCTGTGAATAACACAGAAAGTGCAGATTAACATGCTAGTTAAGAAGTGATTCATTTGTCAGAACCAGAAGAGAAGGATTTGCATAAAAGGCATAGCTGACTGTGCTAAAAATGTATCTTCTTTTTCACTTTAACTCAGACTTGTTCATTTTGACAGACATATGTTAATGTTATAAGAGTTTTCATAATTGTGAAACAAAATAAAAAGTCATAAAAATTGGCTAAAAATTAAGATTACATAATTTCTTATTGTCCAAAACTATGATGTCAATAACTGATTTTAAAAAAAATAATTATTTAACCATGAAATCTCATTGAATAGTACAGAAAGTCGCAAAATATGACATTATAAAAACAAAAGCATTTCTCAAGAAAAACATCTAGTCAGTCACTCACCACACTTAACTCAAGTGACACAAAAAAGCCTATGATATAGTTGTTAAAGCCACAGTATGTAACTTTTTAGCCAAACATAGACAGAATATATGAATAGATAGCTGTGTTTATTGCACTGAAAACTTGGTGGAGGGCCGCATCCTGCTTGTCACCTAACCAAGTCCGAATTAGAACAACATGAAAACTTGTCATATGCACTTTAACATTTGGTTAATTACACAGTAGTAGTAGTAGTGGCAGTAGCAGCCTCTAGTATCCAGAGCAGTAGTAGTATCCAGTAGTAGTAGTATCTATATCCTCAGTAGTAGTAGTAGTAGTTCTCCAGTTACAAATTGATTAGCCGCATGTTTGTGAGGATTAGAGTCCAGACCCAGAGTCTAGACCGGGTCTAAACCGGGTCGGGTTCCACTGGACCAGGACAAAGAGCGAAGCGTCAGACTCAGGACAATGCAGTTATTAGGACAGACAGATTACACAGGAGACACTGACGAGACACAGGAGACAGAAGAGACAGAGGAGACAGAGTACAAGATGTGGGCACATGTCGGAGAAGGACACCTCTGAAATGAAATATAAAGTTATGCATTTGTGTCTTGGGGTTTCTGTTTTTGTCTCCATGGAGATGTCACTGCAGTGTCTATATTCCATAGTATGGCATTAGCGGGGGTATTTTACTTCTATGGGGTATTAACTGCTAACACATCACATATTTAGATCACCATGATATAATTTTGAAAAAGCTATATTCACCAAAAACGACATATTAACATGTTTCACTTCTTTTTGCACAAGTTTCACTTTTGTCTTTGATGTTCTGAGTCTCCCCTCCCTTTGTTCTCCTCGCTAAGTCGCTCCCCCTTCAGAGCTCTATCACAACACAACCAGCGTGCATCCCCCTAATGAAACTATTGCATATCACATCAGGTTTATCAAGTTGTTGTATAGCAGTTTTGTATCATGTTTTTTCTATTTATGGAGAACTGTTGTGTGGGAGCATGGGTGATGTAGGCTTAGGATCGGAGCCTTGTACAGACTCATACTGCTAATCGTAAGGAGGGGTTGAAGAGGGCCCAGGAGAGGTCGCTAGATTCCCCCTTTTTAAACATATCTGTCTATGTGAGGACACAGCAACACAGGTCACTGTCTGCACATGCGTCGATGGAAAGTAAAAGTATTTGTAGGCATTTACAGTAAGTTAAGACTATAAGACTATAATGTTTATTTATATGAATAATTATGAATGTTACAAAACTTGACCGAAGGAAAGCATCATTTTAATCCCCATTTTAAACAAAGCTTTTAGTTTCAATTCATCTATCTTGCATTTTTAGGTGTTTTTATTGCTCAAAAAGTACATGGACATCTCCACAGATCTGACCTGTAACTTGGCTTGAGTTGCCCTTTGTCTGTCTCCATGGAGATGGTATACTGCCACACCATGTGACACTCTAAACGAAGCAATAACATCTACATGGAGATGAGCCAATGGCAGAACCTCCACCCCAAAAGTTACATAGTGTACCTTTAAAGGCTATTGCTGTGTCTTTTATATATCATTGGACATCAGGCAGAACAGTGACCTGAGGTGACCAAATCAGACCTACAAACAGACCTGCTCTTGTCTGCTCCACTGACCCTGTCACAGATCCTCCTGTAAGATGCTAATTGTGCCCTATTGTTCTAGAGGACTTTGAAGTGAGAGGGGCCAGATGACACCCATGACACCCAGTCTGCTGTCTCATGTCCCAGGACAGACCTCCTCCACAGGACAAAGGAGGGGCTTAAGACCTCAGCACCAAGTGACACCCAGTGACTACCAGTGACACCCCAAACACCTGGGACAAAGGCAAACATGTGTGGCCTGAGCGAGGGTCCCAGACGGGGAGAGTCCTGACCTGAGACAACCAGGCAGACTCAGGTAGAGCTCACCTAGGCGGGCAGCTCGGGGTTAATCTGCCTCTGGGGCGGATGTCTGACCTCTGCAGCCTCCACACACACACTCTCACACGTACGCACACACACACACACACACACACACACACACACACACACACACACACACACACACACACACATACACACACACACACACACACACACAAACACACACGTAGGTGCTGAATGGTCCATGGGGGTATTAAGAGGGGGTATTACGGTTTTATGTATTTTCTTTTTAGCTTTTTATCCTGCTATAATGTTGTTCCCTCATCAAAAACATGCCTGACATGCTCTTCATTGTTTGAAATTCACACCGAAAATTTTAAAAGAAAAACAAATCTATAAATGACCTTTGTTTTGTTTTTATTTTCATCTGGATTCAGCGTGTGCAGGAGAGAGATGCTCTGAACAGTTCACAGTCCACAGTGCACGACTCTGGTGCAGGGCTGGACCTTACTGACAAGGACTGTTTTCATTGGTTTTAGCACAGTTATTGACACTTGGTTTAGTTTGATCATTTGTTTCAAACCTGTATATGAACAGGGCCACAGGTGCTCACATCATTTGGAACATTTCTCATGAGTTCACACAGTTCTCAAGCTCTTTCTCAGAACTTGACCCAGCTCTCATTCACAAACACACATGATCAGTGAATTCACCAATGTTTGTTCAACACTATGTGCTAAAAGATACTGGCACAAACTCTGTCACTTTTAATACAGAAAGTCAAATTGAACAGCAGCATTCTATAATTTGTGAGCGCCAAAGAAATCTGACAGCACAGGATTTCACACATGAGTCAAACTGGGAGAAGTACAGACTGTGTGAATATACAGACTACATACAGGTTTTCAGATACATACAGTTCTTATTTGATTTTCAACAGCACGTCACATATTACAGTACAAAAGCAGCGTTTTATTAACCTTTATTTAACCAGACTAGTCCCGCTGAAATAAAAAAAAATCTCTTTTTCAGTGGAATCCTAGCCCCACAGGGAATCTATAGTCCATGGGAGGGGAAACCGGAGCACCCGGAGGAAGCCTACACAGGCACAGGGAGAACATGCAAACTCCACACAGAAAGGCCCTGTGCTGCCCCAGAATCAAACCCAGGGCCTTTTCACTGTGAGGTAAGAGTGTAAACCGATGTGCCACTGTGTTGGTGTATTTGCTATGTCAACATCTTAAATTTAAATATTTTCCAGTATATTTGGCAGCTGCTCTGTCTACTCGGGATGGGACAAGATCTCAGATCATGCACACATGAGAAAAATGATCTTGTGAGATTTTTTTTTTCCCATTTGTTTACATTTAGATGAGACAAAAAAGGTTTACGCATTGGTGAGTTCCATCTCTTACAATTCCAAAAAGCAGGACTAGAATGGAAACAAAACTATGAAATTAAATAAATAACAAAACTGTGAGGCCAAAATTGGAAAATGAATCATGCAATGTTTGTGTATATGTCAGGAATTATATTAAAATCTCGTCTTGTCTCGTTCTGGGGGACCCAATCTCGTATCTTGTCTTGACTCGTGGAAATTTTGTCCCACCCCTGCTGTCTAATGATTGAAAGAACACAGAACCTTGATCAGTTTTGAATATGAAACTACATTTTGTGGAGATGAAATTTTGTTTAGGAGAACTCAAATTAGGTTTAGGATTCTGTGTGAGCTGTTTTGCAAATGTCGGTTTTAATAGAGAAATGTGCCAGAGTGACTGAATCATATTTCAGAACATGTCTGTACAGATCGAAACTACAGAATCACTCGTTTTTCTGCACAATAACACAGGAGAGTTTGTTCGAGGAGGAAATGATGGCACTTCAAAACTGACACTCTTGATTTGCTGATTGTGTCCATTCACGTTTCGATGTGATTGTGATGAATGTTGCAGCTCCCGAGTGCACCATCCTGTTCTTCTTAAGCTCCTTGTCAGGCCTTCGCGCTTTGATGCACCTCACTTGGCGTGTTAGCGCTAATGACACGCTAACATGCTAACGCTAAGCTAACTCAAAGGCTAACTCTGCAGCCACACATGCTCAGACAGGCCCGCTCTCTCGCCGCTCGTGTGCGGGGTTACTCATTTACGTGAGTAACTTTTTAAAGAATTTGGACTTTTGAGAGTACTTTTCTTGCAGCATACTATCTACTCTTATAAATGTCTAAAGTAAATGTCTAAAGTTACAAAAGCTTTATATGACAATATGAAATGATTTGAACATTTGTGTTTTTTGTAGCTCCTTCAGGTCTGATTCAGTTTGTCTCATTTTTGTGTGTGAATGTCAAATTACATTCACTTCAAATTATAAATCAGAAGTTACATCCCGACACTTACTCTTTATGTTACTCTTACTTGAGTAGTACTTTTCCCAAATATGTTTTTTCTCTTACTTGAGTAATTTCTTGGACCACTACTTTGTACTTCTACTTGAGTAATATTAGGTAATGTTACTGTTACCTGAGTAGAATTTTTGGCTACTCTATCCGCCTCTGTTCACGTGCAGTAGAAAGCAAGAAAGCAACTGCAGGCTGTAATCTGGATTTTTATTTGATTAAAGATATAATTTCCCTTGTGGATAAAGTTTGTCTAAGTCTAAGTCTCACTATGAAACTTTTCTGGTGGAAGGTCTGCTACCTGGTTGTCGCCATAGAGATGTTGGGTCTAGAATGGTCCACAGTATAGCATTAAGCATGTCATGAGCCCCCTAATAATATATGCTTTTGAGGTGTTTTTGAGCATTAAAAACACCTGGTGAATTTCACATCATGTCATAATTCAGTTTTATCTTAATTTAAAAATAACGACTGAACTGTATTGAAACATGTCATTGTACGTTACACAACAAATGTGAGCTTTTAGCCATGTTATAATGTTGTCTCCTCAAAAACACACCTGGAGTTGTGTTTTGTTTCATTCACACGTTTGAGTAATCCTGTATTGTTAGTCTGTCTACATCTGCAAAGCTCAAAACGCTCTGTTCCACCTTGTCATGAAATGTTTTCAAGTTAACAGCTACCTACTTTTACCTTTTTTAGTAGAGATGGGAAATTCCATGGCTGAAAGTAATCAAATGATTCTAGTGAAGGTGTGTAGTTTAAAAACACAGTTCCTGTATTACCACATGACATCACAAGGTGGAACAACGTGTTTTCTGTTTGACTGAAGAACTGCAGGGTTTGTGTGTTAAACATGTGTGAATGAAACAAAACACAACTCCAGGTCTGTTTGTGATGAGGAAACGTTTTAATATAGTGTATATAGAATATATATATATAGAATATATACACTATATTAAAATATATACACTATATTAAAATAATATGGGCCCTTTAATAGGGTAGCCTTAACATAGCAGTGCCCCAAGTTAGAATTGAAGCTGTGTCAGTGTTAAATGATTCACCATGGTATTTTTCTCTGGGTTAAAGACCTGGTTGAGTTTATCTGGAGATGAGCCTGAAATGACCCCAGAATGACCCCAGGGAGAAGAGTGGGACATGAGGTGAGAGGGAAGAGAGAGAGACAGAGAGAGAAAGAGAGAGAGAGAGGGAGATGGGAGAAAGAGAGGGAGGAATGACAGTGAGAGAGACAGGGGGAGAGAGGGAGGAAAGAAGGGAGGGGGAGGAAGAGGGGAAGGAGAATGAGGGAAGAGGAGTGATAGAGATAAAAGAGATGGGAAGGAAAGGCAGGAGAGAGAGAAAACAGAGAGAGAGAGGAAGAGATAGCAAGGGGGACAGAGAGAGAGGGAGAGATAGAGAGGGGGACAGAAAGAGAGAGGGAGAGATAGAGGGGGGACAGAAAGAGAGAGGGAGAGATAAAGAGGGGGACAGAGAGAGAGGGGGCAAAGAGAGGTAAGAGAGGAGAGGGCAGGGGGGATAGAGGGAGAAAGAGGAAGAGAGAGAGAAAGGGAGGGTGGGGAGAGAAGGAAAGAGGGAGAAAGAAAAGTGAAAGGGGGGAAGTGAGGAAGATAGGGGAGAGCAAGGAGAGAGGAGGTGAGAGAGAGATGAAGAAGGGGAGAGAGCAAAGCAGAAAGAAAAGAGAGACGAAGAGTGTGCACTAAACTTTTCAGGTTTCCATGGTGACAGATATGTTTAATGTCATTCTGTGGAACATTCCTCTAGCAGGAAAGATTCAAAATGCAGCTTTAATCTTGCCACAGAAATCATGACTCTGTTGACCATCAGTGAGGAATTACAAAATGAGGAAAACTGTAGCATCATTTCCTTACACTAAGTTAAAGCTAGAGTGTGTAACTTTCTGGAGGTGTCATGTCACCTGCCTGAAACAGAAAGTTAAAATCATACTTCGGAACATTCTCCATAGAGACAGATATGTTTTATGTCATACTGTAGAGGATTATAGCCAATGGAACAACATTTCTACAGAAACAAACAGGTGAGGCCCTCCTCCAGGCCAAGTAAGAGGCAGGTCTGTGGAGATGCGAGCCCGCTCACAATAAGGACACAGGCGTTTCTATGTTTTTCAGTGCAATAAAACATTAACAAAAAACTTCCATACTGCGACTGAAGGTTCAGCTTCTGCGCGCCTCTGTGGTCCTCTACCGCCACCCTCAGGACACATGTAGAAATGAGAAAAAACAATTATATTTATTTAAATAGATTTTTAAAACAGAATAAAATGCACAACACAAAATATACATGCAAAAAATAAATAAATAATAATAATAATAATAATAATAATAATAATAGTAATGTAATGTAAATGCATTTATCATTATCTTGAATTTTGTGAAAATGAGACTGATAAATGCACCAATACACAATTAAATCAAATTATTAAAGGGGTATTATGTTATTACAGTGTTACCTCATCATTTACTCACTCTAAACTGTATTTCAAGCCTATATTTTGCTAAATTGGTTCTTGTGAGGATTAAGCCATGTTATAATGTTGTTACCTCCTCAAAAACATAGTGGAGTTGTGTTTTATTTCATTCATACATGTTTGAGTAACCCTTTATTATTAGTCTGTCTAAATCTCCAAAGCCCAAAACACTCAGTTCCACCTTGTGATGTCATGTGATAATATATGAAGCGCTCCATGCACCTTCACTAGAATCATTTGGATGATTTTAGATCTGGAAGTGTTCATCCCTACTTGAGCTAAAGGTAACCTGAAAACTACAGCTTCATGACATCACAAGGTGGAACAGAGCATTTTGATCTTTGGAGATGTAGACAGACTAATAATAAAGAGTTACTCAAACGTGTGAATGAAACAAAACACAACTCAGGTATGTTTTTGATGAGATGACAGCATTAGAACATGGTTTAAAGCTCACAAGAGTCAATTTTCCATAATATAAGACCTTTAAAGCTTAAATTTCGGTGAATTGGTTGAAATTTAGCCGTTTACAAAGTTTCAAACAGATTCCATATACCTATAGGTTTTGTGGTCATTAGTTACCATGTATCTTAGCTTAGCCCAGAGCTTTCAAACTTTTTTTTCTTTTTTTTTTCCTGTAAAGTGGAAAAAGGAAACTGACCCATAATCTGACCTCGTCTGCACATGAGCGTTCTCTGATCAGCGTCCCCTGGAGTTTGCTCTGCTCTATCACAGTTTTTTGTTTTTTTTTGTTTTTTTCCTTCTGCCAACACAAGATTCTCAAGCAAAGAATCAAAACTTCATCTGAGAACAGAGCACACACATGCTTCAAGTTTAGGGGATTAGGGAGGAGATGGAGGGATGGAAGGAGGAAAGAGAGAGAGAGAGAGAGATGAGGAGAGGAAAGAGAGGAGGGGATGAGAGATTGAAGAAGAGAGGCAAATGAATAGAGAGGGGAGGAGGGAGAGTCATATATCTGTATTTCCTGGGATTATAGAGAGAGGGGCCATAAAACACAATGTTACAGACGTAGAACAATTATTTGACATTACGCTGGGGGCATTCTACGTGCATGTCTATGGTGGAATGTTCAGCTCTTACCATGGTGACACAGTGCACACTTAGCAAACACTGTCCAAAAAGCTTTAAGATGGTCTGAAAGTTGATTTAAATCACACATTTCAGGAGCCTGGTTCTGTTTCAGGTGTTTGATTTTCTGTTGGCTTATGCTAGCTCACTTGTGACTGTAATGTTCTGAGACGGACCAGTTAAGTCAGTTCTATCTGGTCAGATTGTGTTAAAAACAAACAAACAAACAAACAAACAAACAAACAAACAAACAAAAAAAACTCAATTTAAAGTACCTTGAGTAGCAGAGCTTCAGACAGAGTAAAGCCTCCAGTTAGCATCACACCCCCAGAGCATGTTGATGAGATTAGCTGCAAAGTACTCATCAGAAACAGACCTGGAGTTGTGTTTTGTTTCATTCACATACGGCTAAATAACCCTTTATTATTAGTCTGTCTACATCTCCAAAGCTCAAAATGCTCTGTTCCACCTTGTGATGTCATGAAGTGGTAGTTTTCAAGTTAACAGATCCTTTTACCTTTGGTCACTAAAGATCGGCCAATCCCAAACTGAAATTATCAAAATGATTCTAGTGAATGTAAAGGAGTTTAAAAACACAGTGGAGCACTTCCTGTATTACCACATGACATCACAAGTGTCTTCCGTTTGAGAGAAGAACTCAGCTTAAATCTGCAGGGTTTGTGTGTTAAACATGTGTGAATGAAACAAAACACAACTCCAGGTCTGTTTGTGATGAGGAAACAACATTAGAACAGAGATCAGAAAATAGCATAATATGGGCCCTTTAAATAATCCCATCGTATTGTGTTTTTTAAATTGTTGTTTAAATAACCTTAAAAGGATTTATTATGGTATTTTCTGATCTATGTAGTTTCCTCATCACAAACACACCTGGAGTTGTGTTTGTTTCATTCACACATGTTTAACACACAAACCCTGCAGATTTAGGCTGAGTTCTTCTCTCAAACGGAAAACACTCTCTTCTACCTTGTGATGTCATGTAGTAATGCAGCAAGAGCCCCACTGTGTTTTTAAACGTCACTAGAATCATTTGGATAATTTCAGCCCTGGAATTTCCCACCTCTACTGTACTAAACAAAACTGTCAACTTGAAAACTACCACTTCATGACATCACAAGGTGGTACAGAGCATTTGGAGCTTTGGAAATGTAGACAGACTAATAATAAAGGGTTACTCAAACATGTGTGAATGAAACAAAACAACTCCAGGTCTGTTTTTGATGAGGTAACAACATTCTAACATGGCTAAAAGCTAAATTTTGTGTAATATAGGACCTTTAAAGATCCAGGAATTAAAAAAAAATAAATTGATTTTTGTGTGTGTGTGAACAAAGCACTGTCATTGTCATTATAGGCTCATTTATTCCATATTTGATGAAAATATAATTTAGCTGACAAACCTGAATGTTCCAAAATGAAAATCCTGCTGCCAAGTTTAGTCTAAATGAATTCTAAGCCAAAATCATTAAAGTTTTTAATATGTTTTTATTACTGGAGTGTACAGAGCTTTTGTTACAGTCTTCAATTGTAATTTATTAGAAAGCATTTTACATTTGTTTTTTTTTTGTTTTTTTTTTACATAAGAAATGGTTATTCGGAAAAGTCCAAAATGCAGCGGAAATAGTGCAGTCCATGTTTAGATCCTGGATGAGTCCCGATTCAATCCCAACTAAAATCTGCTGCAGGAAAAAACATGGAGGAGCCGGTCCAATTGTCAACTATATCGCGCCATCTAGAGGTGAATAATGGAAAAAACAAACAAACTGAAAATCTAAAGCAGCTACAAGTGCGATGGGGTTGAACAAAGACAGAAACACAGAATCTTCTGAATCAGGTTTTTTCTTTCTGCGTCTTAAAAGATCGTCGTGAAAATCAAAGTAAAAATCTACGGTCCAATATTTTTTTTTTTTACCATAAAGTTTCACAATTACTCCATCAATATAACACGTACAAACACACAATAGAACCAATGAGCACTGCAGAGGCCTCAAATCTTCCAAGAATCACATGATTGTGGATTTGTAATTAATCTTACGGTAATTAAAGGGATTGCTGTATGAATAACACTCCGGCTAAAGAGGCATTATTAGGGTTAGGGAACAGAGTGCGCAGAGGAGAGGGTCAGAGAAGCAGAGGGGAGAGAGAAGAGGGTAAGATGGAGCAGAGGAGAGGGTCAGAAGAGAGCGTGGGATGGAGCAGAGAAGAGCAGGGGTGAGGGTCGGAGGAGCAGAGGATGGGGAGGAGAGGGTGAGATGGAGGTCAGAGGGTCAGAGGAGCAGAGAAGAGGGTCAGAAGGAGAAGAGGGAATGGTCAGAAGGAGAAGAGGAAAGGGTCAGAAGGAGCAGAGGAGAAGGTCAGAAGGAGCAGAGGATGTAGTGAGGGTCAGAGGAGCAAGTTTCTGAAATACATTGCTGGTTCAAATCTCACTGTCCTCATGACACTTCACTTTAGTCACAGTATGCAGTATGGTTGGGAAAAGGGAGGGCATCTAGTGTAAAAACCTGCTAAATCACAGTGTGTTTTTGCAGCAACACAAGTTAATATCAAAGGGATATTGTATGTATAAAACATAATTTGATCATTCTATTGTCAGTTATGTGGAATTTGAAATCTCTGCAGTGCTGTTTTTGCCTGTTTAAATAAAGGCAAAAATAACATGAAATTTTCAGAACACGACACAAAAACTGAAAATTATTTATGAATTTCGTTAATTTAAACTTAATTTTGTTACATCATTACCATCTGAGTTTACAGTACCAGCGACAGAGATGCTCCCAAAAGAACATGAACCATACTGAACATGTCTGTTAGCGACAAACTGAAAAGAAACTGTCTTCATGCACAAACCCGTATTAGAGACTTCACATGAAGCCCAGGAAATGGATGAGTAACCACCTCTCAATCCTAAAATTACCTTTGAAATTATGTATTTTTTTTTAGGTTTAATGTATGCACTGTTTGTCATAAAATACCGCCAATTGAACAGCACATTTTAAACTAGAAATAAGAAATGAAAAACTAGAAAATACAAACAATAATGCAAAACAATTCCCGGCCTTAGAAAGATTCTTCATGTACAGAGGACCTCATTAGCTTTAGCCATTAGCTGTTAGCCGTTAGCGTTAGCCTTAGCTGGTCTCGAGCTTGGCCATCTCCTGGACATAAATGCCGATGCTCTCGCTGTCGAACAGGACGAAGTAAACCGTTTTGATGGTGGAAGACATCGTCGCCACAAAGTAACTGGAGATGGCCTTCAGGATGAGCTGCGCTGCTGTCTGCTTTGGGAAACCGTTCCTGGGGAAAAAAGAAAAAATATCTTTATTATAGAAGGGTGTTCTTCAAAATCGACTTTTTGGAGCTTTCCACCATCTTATCACCCTCATCATGAAAATGCCTGAAGAGGTTTTAGATGTCATCCCAGACAGCAACTTTCCATAAATATACAAAACAATACACTACAGCTTCACAAACCTGATGCAATGTGCAGACTGATTGTGTTGTGATAGCGCTGCGAAGGGGAAGTGACTTAGCATGGAGAGCAAGGGAAGAGAAGTGTAATACCCCCACTGTAAAGCCATACTACAGGACTAACATCACCATGTTACCTTTGATCGTTTTGAAAATGGTATAATCACCAAAAACGTGTTTTATACATTTCCAAGTCCCCCCTTCCTTTACTCACTGTGATAAGTCACTCCCCCGTCACAGTGACATCACAACACAATCAGTGTGCATCCTGCTAATGAAACTACTGCACATCGCATCAGGTTTGTCAAGCTGTAGTGTATTGTTTTGTGTTATGTTTTTGGAATTTATGGAAAACTGCCATTCGGGGGGGCTTCAGTGTGTCTATTTAATTAGACTTCATTTCTCTGCATTAGGGACAAGACAGAATTCCCATGAGCGAGATAAAACGAGATTTTTACATAATTTATAATACATTTTGTGGTTTTGTTCACAATTTTGGTCCTTACATTTAAACAAAAATCTTATTTCACTGAATCCTTTTGCTGTTATTGTATTGTGAAATGTGTAACTCACTGGCATTTAAACCTGTTTAGCCAATACAAATGCAACCTCATGTGTGCACAATCCAATGGAAATTTGATCTCGCGAGATCTTGTGACATGAGATCCCGCCCCCTGGTCTGTGGTCGATTAACTGGTCAATGAAGTCTTAGTTGACCAAAATGTGTATTAGTCAACTAATTTAGATGATAAGGATTTCTATGGGACAACAGTAGGAGAAGTGAGAGAGTGAGCTGAAGAATGGTATTTTTTGGTATTTATGTAAAAAGGCAGATTAAATGAGTAGTTTTTGCATTCCCTGCAGTGTAGTCTTGTGAGTGCAGTTTGAGTCAGACACACAGAGATGCGGAATAGTTTTGAGAGCTTTTGCCACACCCCCTTTTGAGTCAAACCAATCGATCAGCAGCATGTCTTTATTCCAAATTCCATCCGTGCTCTGTGTGATGTAAAAACACTGTTTGGACATGAGTAGACGTGTGTCTCACCGCCCGCTGCCGATGGAAGGGAAGGCCACAGACTTGAGTTTCTTCTCGTCGGCTAAAGCCAAACAGTTCCTGACGGTTTTGTCCAGAAGCTCCTCACACTTGTCCGAGCCCCAGCCTGGACTGTGGCAGTGGATCACGTACTTCGCAGGGAGCCCGAAGCCCGACGTCAGCACCGCTACGAGATAGAGAGGAGGAAAGAGGAAGAGAGAAGGGGAGAGGAAGAGAGAGGGAGTGGTTAACATTTAGGTCAACATGTTACCATTTACTGTTTTGAAAATGCTATATTTACCAAAAACAACATATTAACATGTTCTACAAGTTTCATTTTCATTTTTGAGTAAAGTTACCCTCCTTTCAGAGGGACATCACACCACAATCAGCGTCCATCCGGCTAATGACACTACTGCACATCGCTTCAGGTTTGTGGAGTTGTAGTGAAATGTTTTGTATTTTTGTAGTGAAATGTTTTGTATTTTGCTTTTAATGTATAGATGGTTTCAATGGTGGTCATCACCGTTTTTGTGATCAAGATGTTTCAGTTCCAAAAGCCATTTTACATTTGATGGAACTGGCTTAAAGCTCTGGGTTTTATCCTAACCTGAGTTTGACTAAGTCCAGCCCCAAACGGAGGAGTTTTAGAGTGAAACTGACCTGCCTCTATTTACTTCCTAACATCATTATGGGTCGTTATGCCCCAATTCTGTATTAGTGGTCTCACTTACCGCGTTGTTATCCTGCTTTTGTATATTTATGGAGAATTGTCATGTGAGAGCATGGATGACGTAGACTTGTGGGCAGAGCCATTGTACAGGCTTGTTCTACTAACCGTAAGGAGGGTTTGAATAGGGCATGGGAGAGAGCGCTAGATTACTCAAACATGCATGGATGACAAAACCTCTCCAGACGTGTTTTTGATGAGGGAACGTTATAACATGGTAGAAAGCTCCAATAGGTCAATTTTGCAAAATACCTTCTCTATAAAAATAACATACACATTTGCTCAAAACTAAGTAGCCCAAAGCATGTGGAGATTTGGACTCTTCAACATAGTCCCAAATCAAAAACATGCCACAAATGTCTGGGTGTTTTTAGCTCATAATAAAGTAACCGTCATCCTTTCCCCTTTGTGGATTCCACTTCAGACAGCACAAATTTAAGAGTTTCAAAAGGTTTGACTTAAGGCTTACACGAACGTCAGCTCAAAAATCACTTCCCCTAATCTACAAAATGTCCAGAGAATTAAACATCAGATTTTGCAGTTCAAACGCGAGATTTAGCCTCCATCAAACTCAGATCGGCACCATCAGAAGAGAGGAGAGTGCTGTGAAGAGACGAGATGCGCTGCTCCACTTCGTTATCCGACACAAAAGTGAGAAAAGTCTTAAAGCAAACGGGTTTCCAGATGTTTGGGGAGGAAGCAGATGTTGGAGCAGAGGAGGTGTGAAGTGCTCATTAGGAGTGATACACGCGCTGCTCTGGAACAGTTTAAAGTGCCCATGATAGGCTGGACTACACATTTCACAAAAACACACTTTAGATAATCAGATTTAAGATTTGACTAAACATTTGACTTTTTTAGGTTTCAAAATTTTTCTTCCTGGTTGGAAATTATAACATGACACAAGAGAATTCCATAAATTTTTGCAACCATGTGGGTCAAAACTCCTAATATACACAGAAATTACGACAAAAATTTTACAAATTAAAATACAGTTTATTTTGTTGAAATAAAGTTTAAAGTATCAGAAAAATGTGTTTCTTATGTGTAAATTGTGCCGAGCTTTTGGACAGAATTCTCCAGTGATGTTATCAGACGTTACCATTGACAGAAATTTAGGGGCCCAGGGCAAGAAGCCTCATATGGCCCCCCCTCTAATACAGTCCCTGACAAAAGTCTTGTCGCTTATCCATTTTGTAGAAGCAAAAGCTTATAACCTGACTTTAAATTAATCGATTGGTTTTAGAAATGTCTCATATGAAAGCTAAAACCCTCCCAAATTATGCTCAATATACTAAAATAAATTTGCTTCACTGAAGAAAGATTGATCATTTAATGAACACAGAAAGGTCAGATTTTGGCAAGACAAAAGTCTTGTCGCCTACAGAAAATTTAACAAATAATTTACTTCAAATACAAAAATATGTTGCATAACGTCAGTGAATTAAGTAGTGGTGCTGTGAGATCCATATTTAATATCTTGTATGACTTCCATGAGCTTGAAGGACTGCATCCATGCGGTTCGACAATGATTCATACAATTTGTTGATGAAGTCATCAGGAATAGCAAAGAAAGCAGTCTTACATGCCTCCCAGAGTTCATCAAGATTCTTTGGTTTTGCCTTCCATGCTTCCTCTTTCATTCTACCCCAGACATACTCAATGATGTTCATGTCTGGTGACTGGGCTGGCCAGTCCTGGAGCACCTTGATCTTCTTCGCCTTGAGGAACTTTGATGTAGAGATAGAAGTATGCGATGGAGCACTATCCTGCTGCAAAATTTGACCCCTTTTATGGTTGGGAATGTAAGAGGTAGCTAATACTTCTTGATATTTTAGGCTATTGATATTGCCTTCCACTCTGCAAATGTCTCGCACACCCCCATACTGGATGTAACCCCAGACCATGATTTTTCCGCCACCAAACTTAACTGTTTTCTGGGTGAATCTTGGATCCATGCGGGCTCCAGTAGGTCTCCTGCAATATTTGCGGCGGCTGTGATGTAATTCAACTGAGGATTCATCTGAGAAATCCACCTTCTGCCACTTTTCCAGTGTCCATCCTTTTAGCAGGCTGTGGGCCTTGGTAAATCCCACACGGTTTTTTAATTGCCTTTTGTTTAGTGCTGGTTTCTGTGCACTGATTCGACCATGGAGGCCATTTCAAGACAGAATTCTACAAACTGTTCTGGCTGACACAGGGACTTGAGGTGACCAGGCCTGGTGGAGCTCTGCTGCAGTGGAAAAGGGGCTGGCCTTGGATTTTCGAATCAACAAACGAAACTTATTCTTTGTACTTGACGCTGAGACACATTGAAGGTGTCAGCCACCTCAGCAGTGGATCTGGTCTTCAGCCTCTTGATAATTAACGCTTTGGTCTCAGGGTGGATCTTAGGCATGTTGTCAGAGGTCAAGTTGCAGTTGATGTGAAGGTCTGGTGTGCTGGGGTTCTTTTTATACACACCCACTAATTGATTGATCAGTAACTGATCACAGGTGAGGCTGTAATCTAGGATTGGGTGCATCATATGACAAGGCGACAAGACTTTTGTCTTGCCAAAATCTGACCTTTCTGTGTTCATTAAATGATCAATCTTTCTTCAGTGAAGCAAATTTATTTTAGTATATTGAGCATAATTTGGGAGGGTTTTAGCTTTCATATGAGACATTTCTAAAACCAATCGATTAATTTAAAGTCAGGTTATAAGCTTTTGTTTCTACAAAATGGATAAGCGACAAGACTTTTGTCAGGGACTGTATAAATGAATAGAAAGAGGGTCCAATTCCAGGCCCCCAAGACCGCGTTGCCGCCCCGTCTACTCTTATGGTTATCAATATGGAACCCTCTAAAACAGAACTCTTGAACTTTTTGGCTTTCCTTCACGAATTGCTACTTGATTTGTATTAAACTATCATTTATATTTACAACAGGTATTGTCCAACCAAATTAAGTCAAAATTAGATATAAAAACCTCTAACATGCATGTTAAAGCTTCTTATGAGGTGTTTAACAATGATTTGCTATGATTTTGAACAACTGCACTAGAATTTGTAAAAAAAAAAAAGAAAAGATCCATATTATGCCATTTTCTGATATATGTTATAATGCTTTTTCCTCATCACAAACAAACCTGTAATTGTGTTTTGTTTCATTCACACATGTTTAACACACAAACCCTGCAGATTTAGACTGAGTTGTTCTTTCATTGGATGCAGTCAGGGTCCTGAAAATGGGCTGTTTAAATCCATTTTGTGTTTTTTCTCAAGTTTTCAGACTATTTAAAAACTTTACTGGCAGTTTGCCTATATGAGCATTGTGTCACCATGGTAACTGCTGAACATTCTGCCAAAGACAAACATGTAGAACAACCAAGGCAGGATCAAATCTACTCTAAAAGAATTACTACTACTTTAAAAAGCACGAAACATGCTCTTACCCCCAGCAACCTCCAGGGGGCCGTGCTTCTTCTTGAGCTCCAGCACGGCTTCAGCGAACTCTTTACCTCCTTTCTTCTCCAGAGCAGTTCCTACAAAAACAGAAGGTCCAGTTTTTATATTTTTAAATTTATTTGGAACATTTAAGAAAGAAAACACCGAGCAACAGGACAGAAGAGGTGAGAGACATGCATCAGATCAGAGTGATCAAAAACGCTATTAATGTACATTTTACAAGGTACATGATTTTTACCTCCGCCAAGGAGGTTATGTTTTCGCCTGAGTCTGCCTGTTTGTTTGTTTGTTTGTTAGCAAGATAACTCAAAAAGTTATGGACGGATCTTGATGAAATTTTCAGGAAATGTTCCTAATGGTAAATCCAACAGATGATTACATTTTGGTGATGATCCAGAAGAAATCATGGATTCTGGATCACTTTGAAAACTGAGCTGCTTGGCGGAGGTCTGCGCTCTCTGAGTGCTTTTCTAGTTAGTTTAGTCTCTGGGTTAGTCCCGGGTTTAGTCCCTGGTTTAATTTAGCCTTGGTTTAATCCTGGTCTAGTAAATAAATAAACAGTAAATAAAACAAAAATTACATTCAAGTAAAAAAATACAACTAATACAGTATAATAAGTAGTTGAGGTACAATGTAACTAATAAAATAAGACTAATACGATCTAAGTTCACTACACTAATTTAGTTCTCATTTAGTCACACACAATAAGTTGAGATATGTTAGAACTTTTCAGTAACTTAACTTATTAACTTTATGGAAAGTGATTACATAAGAAGTTTTAAGTTTACTGAACTTATCCGGGTTTACAGAGTGATCTACTTTAGTCCTGGTCTAGTCCCTGGTCTAGTTTAGCCCTGGTCCAGTCCTTGGTCCAATCCCTAGTTCAGTCCCTGGGTTTTCCCTGGTTTAGCCCTGTTTGTTGTCCTAGTTTAGCCTTAGCTATTGCTTAGACCAGTTTGTTCTGTTCAAATTTCAATTCTGGTCTAGTCCCTGGTCTAGTCCCTGGTCTAGTCTCTGGTCTAGTCCCTGGTCTAGTCCCTGGTCTCGTCCCTGCTCTAGTCCCTGGTCCAGACTCTGGTCCAATCCCTGGATTAGTCTCAGCACCCCCAAATTGTAACAAAACACAAACTTACCCACTCTGGGAATATATCAAATTTAAAAATCATATTTATCAAGTCACTTCCAGATTGTCCATGTCTCAGACCAAAAATCTTGCAATTTTTTTTATGTGTACCAGAATCGTATCGCTTTTCGATATCCTTAAAGAAGACATATTGTGCTTGTGTCTGCTCTAATTATAATCTATGTCACCTGTGGATCATTATGTTAGAATATGGACATTTTAAATCGCAGTATTCATATAAAATAATTTAAAAGAAACAATGGGAACTGATGTCACTGTAAACGTCATCACAGCTGCAGATCACACTATTGAGCAGCAGTTGTTTTTTTTTTTGTACGAAAAAAGACTATGTGATGCTGCTATGTGTATCACCGATTAAGAAAATAATAAAATAATATGCCACAGTGGGCATGTACTGATGGCAGTGAAAATGGGTAGATCGCAGCAGTGACGTCTTGAATACAGGAGAGTAAAAATGACTCAAACATGCACGAATCACTCTAAATACAATAAGTTACAAACTCGATTTTGCACAGTATGTCTTCTTTAAATTATTTGATTTAAAGGGCCCATATTATGCCATTTTCTGATCTATGTTATTTTCTGATCATGAACACAGTTGTGATCAGTTGTGTTTTGTTTCATTCACACGTTTAACACACAAACCCTGCAGATTTAGTCAAACAGAAAACACTGCACCTCCTTGTGATGTCATGCGGTAATACACGAAGAGCTCCACTGTGTTTTTAAACTCCATACACCTTCACTACAATCATTTGGATGATTTCAGGGTGAAAGGTAGCTGTTCACTTGAAAACTACAGCTTCATGACATCACAAGGTGGATCAGAGCATTTTGAGCTTGGAAGATGTAGACAGACTAATAATAAAGGTACATTTTGCATAATATAGAACCTTTAACATGGCTAGAAGTGGTTTTGTTCAAAGTTGGACTGCATATGAACAATCAGGCCCATAGATTTGAATAGTGTATATTTGTTTATTGTTCTTCTATCTCCAGTCGTTTACCTACTTCCCCTCCCGTGTACAGGGAGGAGTTTGTGGGGTGGACCACCGCGTCACTGTCCACGCAGGAAATGTCCGCTTTCACAACTTGTAACTATGGCGACAACATGAAGGACACATGAAGGTCAATGAGGTCAAAATTGAGACAGTGGGGTCAGGGGTCAGTATGGGGTCAAAGCACAGAGGAGAGGGGGAAGCGCTTCTTATGAGGATGAGCACTGCAAAAACATGAGGAAAACTGACCTGAATTCAGAATGTGTGCTATTAAAATGATCAGTTCTGACATATACACACAGACATATACAGTATGTTTAGAATAGTTTTTTTTGGTTTTGTTTTGATTTCACCATTTGGTTTTAGTTACAAGCAAAAAGCATGACACAATTCCAATCCTTGTGTCCTTAGACAAGACTAAGACTAGCTGATGGTGGTCGCAGGGGTCGATGGTGCAGATTGGCAGACTCACTTCCTTCAGTCTTTAAAGCCAGACTATGTAACTTTTTAGCTAAAAAATACATACCTTTTTCATTTTGGTAGTGTTTATTCCACTGAAAAACTTCTTTGTGTGAGTAGGCTTGCATCTCCACACTTATCTGGCCAGGAGGAGGGCCTCCTCCTGCTTGTTTCCATGGAAATGTTGTTCCTTTGGTTATAATAATATTCCACTATTCCATCTCCATGGAGAAAGTTCTGAAGTATGGTTTTCACTTTGTTTCCATGGAATCATGCAGGCGTGCCACCTCCAGAAAGTTAAACACTGTACCTTTAAGCTTTGTGTGAACCAACATGATTTGGTTGATAATATTATGATCATTTCTTACCAATGGCTCATGAAAAACTTGCCAAGAATCTCCATATAAACTTACACAGAGTGAGTGAAAACTCATTTAAATGAGCCACATGTTTGACATTCAAGTCGATTTAACTCTATTAGTTTTTGCAGTGAAGCTGAAAGCAGAGAAGAGACAAAAAGGGGTTACAAAGAATATACCATAATTATACAGGAGCCCGATTAAGATAAAAATAACTTTGCAGTGAATCAAATAAGAACCATAATGCGAAAATATGTGGCTTTAATTTAAAAAAATTTAGGCAAATTTTGAGAAATTGTTTCGTCAAATTGTGCCGTCCTGATTTTGAAACCCCTTTTATGTACAAATTATAACAAATTTTAAGCTCAAATCCAAAGCAACAATCTTTCAGTGGAGGTTTGGCCAAATTCTAGATATTTTTGTAGCAATGGGTGATGTTTAGTTCCACATATTTTAACACAACAAAACATCTGGTTCTAAAACCAGGAAAAAATGGTTGAATTTTCTAACAACTTTCAGATTTATACTTTTTGCTTTTAAAAGAAATCTCCAAACTTCTCACCCACAAATCCACCTGAGAATTTTGACTTGTCCTCCAGCTCAGTTTAAACTATAGGGATTCTAAAATGGGACTGAGATATTAACCATAAACCAGGTCAAAATAACAGTCAGTGGTTATAATATTCACACTTTTCACACTTAAAAAAAGTTAATAAATTGTATCATCCGTTTTAAGTGTGATTCAGTTTAACTTTCATTTCTCACGTGTCAGATGTAAATTGGGAGTTTGTGACTGAAAGGGGGCGTTGCCTTGGACTGAACGCTGATCTGAGGCTCCAAGAGAATCCTTCAGTGTCGTGAGTTTCTGTTCAAATGAAAATGATTTCTACGTTCTCTCAAGAAGTTGTATACGGCTGAACAAGTGAAGGCCATTTTAAAACCTCATTTGCAATCTGACAGTTCTTTGATATACCCACTATAAAAACATTTGGTTAATCTTGGTTCAGTCAGTCAGTGGTTTATGTACACTATGAATAACTGACTAATCGAAAAAATGATTGCTTCTTATGTGACTATTAGTCATGTGTGATGTCACTTGAGAGCACAGTGGCCTCTGGGGACAGAGAACACAAAACTCCAAATGTACCTAGTTTGCACAGTAGACAATACTTTTAAAAACACCCCAAAAAACTTGATTTAATGTTCCACTTGAAAAGAAATGTTAGTTGCAGCTCTACCAAAGACTGAAGTTTGTAATAAATGCAAATGCTCCCTCTATGATATTATTTAAAGGTCTCTTTTGAGCTTTAAGACATGTTATAATGTTGTTACCTCCTGAAAAACAGACCTGGAGTTGTGTTTTGTTTCATTCACTGGATGAAACAAAACTTTATTATTAGTCTGTCTACATCTCCAAAGCTCAAAATGCTCTGTTCCATCTTGTGATGTCATTCAGTAGTAGTTTTAAAGTTAATACTTGTATTTAATTCGGTAGAGAGATCATCCAAATGATTCTAGTGAAGTTGATTTGTATAAAGTTTATAAACACAGTGGAGCACTCCCTGTATTTTCACATGACATCACAAGGTGGAACAGAGTGTTTTCAGTTTGAGAGAAGAACTCAGCCTAAATCTGCAAGATTTGTGTGTTAAACATGTGTGAATGAAACAAAACATAATTCCAGGTCTGTTTGTAATGAGGAAACATTATAATGGATAAGAAAATAGCATAATATGGGCCCTTTAAATGCTCAAGCTAAACACACTATGATGCCTGCCTTGGGCTGCCTTGCTACTGTTAAATCAATGTTTTTGTATCTGTCGCTATTCAAATAAATCAGTATATAACCGATAATGGACTCCCTTGTTCAGCTATGATTGTAATGCCATTTTAAACCACTAGCAGGCGTGTGACAGCTCTCATGTGAGCACTGCAGGATTCTCTCTCTCTCCTCAGCTCTGTATGTGGATTCTGGTCTCACCCAAATCGTCCTTGAGTTCGAGTTCAGCGTTGGTGGGGTTAATGACGCCCTCCACGTCGAAGCCAGCCAGGTTACTGACCTCACTGTGGATAAGGTTCAGCTGCAGCGCAAAAGCAGCACCAGCGGGGGGGCGCAGTGCGAAAGGAGACATGCGCGAGGACACAGAGGAGAGCAGGCCGGGGTTAAAACACAATCACACACAGGACACAAGGATACCGGGACTTCACAACACTTTTGGTCAGAGTTACTGTCAACAGATTTTTGCTGATAATTCACTATGATTAATTTCAAAAGCTGATTTATAATTCCTAATGACTTGGCAACAGTTTCAGAGTAGATGCAGTTCCAAAAATGTGGGGATGTAAAGTGTAATTTTTCTGACAAGTAATGACATTAGACTTGACATTTCTGAATTAGAGGATTCTGCTCAAAGTTCAGATTTTAAACATGTCCAGAAGAATCGAAAAAAAACACTGAAATATGAACAGACAAACTAATACAAGAATCATATTTCTGTACAAACATGATACAGATCTAAACTACAGATTTTGTTGTTTATGGAGGAAAACGATGGCACTTCACAAATTACAGCCAGTTGTGATTTGCTTGTTGCATCCATTCAAATAGTGATTTCACTTGTAATTAATGTTGCAGCCTTAGCTCCAATCCACACACACTAGGGACATTTTTTGACATTATATATTTTTAAATTGTGATTAAATTCATCATTTACGTTTTACGAGTAGAATTCTGTTCAAAGAGCGTTCACATCTGAGAGAAGACTGAAATCTGAACTGCTAAACAAATCCAAGAATCCCCATGCATTTGTGTTTGTAGAGGTCTAAACTACAGGGTTAGCAACTTCTACATGGAATGGAGACACAGGGAGGGCATCTGACACACATTTGAATTTGAAACCACATAGAAGTCCAGGTATCCTTTTGGCCGAATCAAACTCAGCAGGACGAGTTAGTACATTTCATTATCGATCATTTAATCACATTTACACAGAGGTGGGTAGAGTAGCCAGAAATTGTACCCAAGTAAGAGTTCAAAGTACAAAGCAGTGGTCCAAGAAATTACTCGAGTAAGAGTAACTTAAAGAGTAACTGTCTAACTGACTAACATCTGATTTGTAATTTGAAGGAAAAAATGCAAAAATTTCTGGTATTTTCAAAGGACAGACACAAAAAATGAGACAAATCATTTCATAATGTCTACATACACCGCGCTCCAAATTATTATGCAAATTGTGTTTAAGTGTCATAAAGGTCAAATGTTTAGTTTTCCAGTGAATCTCATGGATGGTCTTGGGTCTCAGTGAAATCAATCTCACTCCTGTGCCAATGAGTTTACCAGGTGAGTCCAGTTAAAGGAAAAACCACTTAAGAAGGACGTTCCACATTATTAAGCAGAGCAACATTTTCAAGCAATATGGGAAAGAAAAAGGATCTCTCTAGTGCTGAAAAGCGTGAAATAGCTGAATACCTTGGAAAAGGTATGAAAACCTTAGATATTTCATAAAAACTTAAGTGTGATCATCGTACCATTAAGAGATTTGTAGCTGATTCAGAGCACACACGGATTCGTGCAGATAAAGGAACGATGAGGAAGGTTTCTGCCAGACAAATACATCGGATTAAGAGAGCAGCTGCTAAAATGCCATTACAAAACAGGTATTTGAAACTGCTGGTGCCTCTGGAGTCCTGCGAAAATCAAGGTGTAGGAGCCTCCAGAGGCGTGCAGTTATGCATAAACCTTCTATTCGGCCACCCTTAAACAATACTCACAAGCAGAAACGGCTCCAGTGGCCCAGAAATACATGAAGATTCATTTTCAAACAGTCTTGTTCACTGATGAGTGCTGTGCAACCCTGGATGGTCCAGATGGGTGGAGTGGTGGATGGTTCGTGGATGCCATGGTCCCAATAAGGCTGCAACTTCAGCAAAGGAGTCATAGGTGGAGGAGGAGGAGTCATGTTTTGGGCCGGAATCATGGGGAGAACTGATCAGCCCCTTTAGGGCCCCTGAAGATGTGAAAATGACCAAATGACCTCTGTAAAGTATGTGGAGTTTATGACTGACCACTTTCGTCCAAGGTACAAAAAGAAGAACCGTGCTTTCCGTAGCAAAATCATCTTCATGCAGGACAATGCTCCATCTCATGCTGCAAGGAATACCTCTGCATCATCGGATGCTATGAGCATAAAAGAAGAGAAACTCATGGTGTGGCCCCCATCCTCCCCTGACCTCAACCCTATTGGGGAACCTTTGGAGCTCCTCAAACAAAAGATCTATGAGGGCGGGAGGCAGTTCACATCCAAACAGCAGCTCTGGGAGGATAGTTCAAGTTCAATGGATGCAAGAATTGTGAAGCTCCTATCAAATAAGGGCTCCTATGTTCAAATGGAACTTGACCTGTTAAGATGTTTTGATTGAAATGTCTTTTGATTTCAGTAATATGCTAATGCTTCTAATTGAAAAATAAACAAATGACCCTTTTCAGTTTTTTACAACAATAACATGGTTTGAAACTAATAATTTGGAACAGTGCAATTTTAAGTTTTTATTTTTGAAAAAAAAAAAAAAAATACTGTTATCATTGGGAGGTTTGTTCAGTAACATTTGAATTGTTCTCTAAAGGCTGATGACTTAAAAATTATGACTGTCATTTATATTGACAATTTGGCAAAATCAGAGAAAAATATCATTTACAGAATAATTTGGAACGCAGTGTAAAGCTGTTGTCACTTTAGACTTACTCACAGTGGGAAGAGGAACCACAACTTTTACTCAAGTAAGAGTACCATTACTTCAATAAAAATATGACCAAGTAGGAGTAAAAGTATGCTGGTAGAAAAGTACAATTTCTTACTTAGTTACTCAAGTAAATGTAACTGAGTACAACCCACCTCTGCATTTACAACTGATTATAGAGAGAGTAAAGTACCAGGGTGTGGGAAAGAGAAAATACATAATAATTTCCAATTAAAAAACACACAAGTTGTTATATGCTCAGAGGATAGGAACAAAAAAAAATCCCTAAATTTTCTTTGTGTGTGAAATCTAACAGTGATTTTTCTGCACTGTGAGTGTAATTAAATTTGCAATTTGTTTTAATAGTAGGATCCTCTTCAGATTTTAAACGCGTCCAGAAGAATTGACAAAAAGTGAAATCTGAACTAAAAAACTAAAACAAGAATCACATTTCAGAACCTATACAGTTCTAAACTACAGGGTTAACAGTTTTTATACAAAATAAGACTGGAGATTTTGTTGTTTGTGGAGGAAATGATGGTACTTCAGGTCAAATTGGAATTTCGATCCGACTGCGGTTAATTTTGCAGCTCTTGTAAAGTATGACTGTAATCGTATTTGTATTTAAAAGGCACACTACGCAACTTTTCTCGTTGGGGTCTGACTCCTGCTACTCTTAATGCAGACGTTATTATTGTTGAGCTGAATGCAGTGGTGTAGTGGGTTAAGCATTAGTCTATTAACGGGAGGGTAGCATGTATATTTCTTACTCAGGCAAATGCTACTGTGGTGTGCATGGGAAAAGTCCGTTTAAAGGTCCTATATTACGCAAAATGGACTTGTGAGCTTTTAGTCATGTTATGTTGTAACCTTCACAAAAACATACCCGGATTTGTGTTTTGTTTCATTCACACATTTTTATTATTATTAGGTTATTATTTGAATGCTCTGTTCCACCTTGTGATGTCATGAAGCTGCATTTTTCTAGTTAACAGCTATTAGATTAGGTTCAGTAGAGACTGGCAATTCCAGGGCTGAAATGATCCAAATGATCTTAGTGAAGGTGTATGGAATGAACACAGTGGAGCACTGGTTACCTGTATTACCACATGATATCACAAGGTGGAACAGAGTGCTTTCTGTGTGAAAGAACAACTCAGCCTAAATATGCAGGGTTGGTGTGTTAAACGTGTGAATGAAACAAAACATAACTACAGGTCTGTTTGTGATGAGGAAGCAATATTATAACATAGATCAGAAAATATCATAATATGGGCCCTGTAAACTATAGGGATTCTAGAATGTGCTGACAGGTGGTAGTAACCCTAACCCAGCAGAAAAGTTACACATTGAAGCTTTAAAATGAACTGAATTGAGAGGTTTTCCACTGCGATCCTTGTCACTTATTGCATCAGTCTTGAGTCATTCGCTGCATGCCTCAGAACGTTTTTTTTCTGACTTTTTTTCCAATAAAGTATTAAAGTCCACATGAGATGAAGATGCAGCATTTGATTACAGTTGAAATAATATCGAAAGGAAAATGTACTTCTACTTTTCAGCCATGTTAGTTAGCCATTGAAGACGACTGCGTTGGCGAGTGACTACGGCTTATTTCAAAATATCTGCAGACAGGGATGCAGCATATGGGAATCATGTCATTTGTTGGTTCATATTTCACTCTTAAATGTGAACTTTGAACAGAATCCTATTATTAAAACTTAAATCACAAATAATCTGATCACAACATTTTTTGATAAGCATTGAGATCAGATTACTTGCAATTTAAGTTTTAATAATAGGATTCTGTTCAAAGTTCACATTTAAGATTGAAATATGAACCAGCAAATGAAAAGAATGCCATATAAAACATGGTTGTACAGATTGAAACTACAGGGTTAGAGGTTTTTATTCAGAATAAGACAGGACTGTACTTGAAAAATTGCAGCTTTTTGGACTTTGATAAATGTGTCGATTCAAACTGGGAATTTTGATTTGATTGCTATTGCAGCCCCAATGGAATGTCCCACAGTATGGCATTAAACTTATGCATTTGATCAATTACATTTTTGTTTTTTTACATTGCTCAGAAATACATTCTTACTGTGATGAACTTATACATTTGTTCAATTATTATTTTTTTTATATTGCTCAGAAATACATGAAATACACTGTGATTGGGTTCAATGTATGTTTTTCCAAGGTAGATCTACTTAGATAAATCCAAGATAAGCTGTTGTAAATTCCCTGATAAAACTTTATTTAGGTCAGCCATTTGTAGGCAGCTCAGGGGTCCTCGCCACCATGGTAACACGGTAACTACTCAACATGTTGGCATATCTGGACCTATAACAGTTCAATACCAGACCCCGTCACTGCCAGTAGGTTTGACTATTCCAGTGCAACAGTTAATGCCAGTTGTGACAGGCCTAACAGTACAGCCCCGAGCTCCGTTAGCCTTGCATGCTACACCTGCATGCGCTGCACCAAATAACAGTCGGTACTATCAGTCGCAGTACCCTCCTGCTATGCCCCAGTCGGTGCACCAGCTCTCAGGAACCCTTGCTGCACAATCAGTGTACGAGCCCCAGACCTACCAGCCTTCTCAACTACCACAATATGTTGTACAGCCTCAGCCACCATCAATACAGCCTATGTACCAGTTGGTGAATTGTTGGTAAATTCACCATACACCAGTCTGACTATAGCTTTCAACCGCGCTGGCAGCCTGTTCCAGTGCCTGCACTACCAAAGTTGATTCATGACAGCGAGAGAAAGTTTACTGACCTCAAGATGGCGCTAGATCACCTCCTTAGCCCCCGCACTGAATAGTCCAAACACCACAAATACCTAGATGCTGATGGAGCATCTAGTTCTAGATGAAGCTAAGTTAACTGATCAATCCTGCAGGCACTATGCATAGCCCTATACTGCTGCTATGGCGACTCTACAGCGTCAATATGGACAACACAAAGTGAGATTGCTGCAATTCTACATGCCCCTGATGTATGACCTGGTGACTCCAAATCCTTTCAAAGCTTTTCCCTTTGTGTCGACCTGCTAGTTGGGATGCTAACTTCTTTAGAGGGACCAAATGGGTCAGAGCTAATGTCCACCGGCAATGTTGATCGGATACTTAGTAAGCTCCCTAAACAAGTGAAAGACAGTTTTGTAGAGCACCTTCAAGCTCAGTGTCATCGCAACACAAGTAGCCTCAATTCGTATAATCTCAGAGACTGGCTCAAAGTAAAGGCTGAGGCCCAGAGACTCAGCCAAAATGGCACAGTGCAACTGCCCTGAACACCTCAATGCCACAAGTAAAGACAGATACTCATCTGCTTCCAAACCCAGATACCAACCTGCTTGCATTTACTATGGTACTTCTGAACCCCACTCAAAGCCAGAAAGGTTCTGTCTCTTCTGTAAAGATCACCATCTGTCAGCATGTCCTGTCATTGTGGCTCATTCCACAGAAGAAATCAGAGAATGGCTCAAATGGGCTGTGTGCAATACTTATACACTGGCACCTTAACTAAACAGGGCAGCGTGCAATTTTGATCAAATAATTCAACATCCTTTAGTTGACCTGTGTCTGTGATCTTGTGACTGACCATCTCTTTATGTCTGTCTATTTGTATTATTGTATTGTCTGTCTGGGTGTATTGTTTTTACTGTGTGTATTTGCTTTATGATTACATCAACCTGTCTAGGGACAGCAGATGGAAATTAGCCTTGGGCTACAATCTGATAACATATTTACATATCATGTATATGTTCATTAATGTGTTTTGTCCCTATTTCATATACATTTAAAAAAAAAATTAATTAATTAATTAATTAAATAAGGGTGGGAGCTGTTATAACTATGGCCGCACCAATCACCTGTCAGAAGATTGCACCTTAAACCATGCAGTGAGTGTCAGGAAAATTCATCTCTGAGTTCTACATGACGTGGCCAAATCAAACTCCCACATACAGTATACCTAATCTCTCCAGGCAACCACGCTATGGTTTCCAGTACCAATCAAAGTGGAAAGGTGTACCTCAAAGTTGTACCCATTATTGTCAGTCATGGCAAAAGGTCACTAAAAACATATGCAATTCTCAATGATTGGGCTGAACAAACTATAATATTTCCAGCAGCTGCTCAGCACCTCAGCCTTAAAGGAACACCAGAGACCCTCACCCTGCGCACCATTCGTTAAGACGTAGCTCATCTTGCTGGTGAGTCTGTGAACTTCCATGTAGCCCCATTAGCACCACCCAAAAAACTCCACTTGACCAAGGGTGCCTACACCGCTGGCCAACTTGCTTTAGCAGAGCAATCCTATCCTATATGGCCGCACTTCAGAAACGCTATCGCCATTTGAGGGGCCTCCCGCTACAAGAGTTCAATAGAGTGCAACCACTCCTCATAATCAGTGCAGACTGCACACATTTAATCATGCCTTCAGAGCCAGTGAGACATGGCAAAGATGGATGGACACTCTAAGGTCTGAATAGTCAGGCCTCCACCATGTCCACATGCTACTTCACCTCCCTCTCCCCAGCTCTCTATAACCTTGACCAGCAATTAAAAACACCAAGAGGCCATGAGCCCTACTAAGAGTGAGACTCCCAATCAAGGAGTCACGATCAGTGCCACACCTTCGCACCACTCCACAGATAGAACAGCATTTGATGTTATCCCTGATACAGTCATCACGCCCAGCCCGCAGTGTAGAGCTGGTTGTTCAGAACCAGCCAAGCCAAGGCCTTCCATCTATCTACAGTTCACACAGTGATGAGCCCTCTGCAGATACCACCGACAATTCTAAGCACAGTGCAGCCCGTGCGCTCATTCAATCCTGTCCATATGCCATATGGCTTGACACCCGGATGAGGTAGTGAAGGGTACCGACCAGTTGCTTCATGGGGCGGCTGCCACCCTAACTTCAACTGATTCTCCCAAGACTACAACTCACCTGTTCAAGTTCAACGTATCTGAACTTCCTCCAGATGGTCTAAAGTCCAAATCCAGAAAGCCACCATTGTCCAGCAACAGGCCTAGCATGCTCACTCCATGGACGGAGTGAGCCTCAGACCCAATCCATGTTGCTATGTTTAGTCGTCCATCGTCATTTATGACCCACCATAGCGATGGATAGTAAGCATCGCGATGCGAGTTTAAGTCAGACATAACAATTAAAATACTGCGTGGCTACCAAAAATAAGCCTTATTCTATTATTTTCTATTATTCTATTATTTATTATTATTAGGCTATCATTATTTATATCTTTAGACCAGGGGTCGGCAACCTTAAATACTCAAAGAGCCATTTGGACCGTCTCCCACAGAAAAGAAAACACCCAGAGCCACAAAACCCTTTTGACATCTAAACCAGTGCTAACCAGAGAAACTACAGGCAAAACTACAACTCCCAGAAAACGGACTACAACAAGCGCATCATCCTCCACTACAGCTCATAAGCGCGAGTCTTAAGAGAATTATTTACACCTTTCAGTCTTTTCATCACAACAGTAGCCAACATAAATAAAGTGCATGAGTGAAATAAAGAACTGCGCTGCACACGTACGACCTGCACACGTATAATCTCTGAAAAGTTTAACATGAACCATCTCCAACGCAATAGAAGCACAGAACAGACTCACCATAGGCAGAACATCCCTCAGTCACAGAAAGAACACGCATATTCCACTGAGTCCTGCTCTTTAGTCCGACAGAAGCTGACCGCATCAGCGGCACAAGGAGCGAGCTGTTTTTTCAGTTTATGCAAATTAGCCATGTGGTTTTAAGTTTCGCTTCTGTATAACGTAAACAAATGTGCGCAAAGCTGCATTAAACACATTATTATTTGAGTCCTCCTCGTAGGAAATAAAAATCCAAACTTAAATTATCCACTGTTGCATGTACTGCGTGTACCAGTCTCATCAGCCGTGAAAGCAAATGAATCTGCCCACGTAGCATTAAGCGTTCCGTTTTCTTCAGATGGGGCGGCACAGTGATGGTGAACTTATGCGTGGCTTGTCATTCCTGATGACCATCCGACTCCATGGACAATTTGAACCTTAGGGAATTTAGCTAGTCTACATAATAGCTATACTACAGTGCATCCGGAAAGTATTCACAGCGCTTCCTTTTTCCCACATTCTGTCATGTTACAGCCTCATTCCTAATTGTATTAAATTCATCTCTTGCCTCAAAATTCTACACACAATACCCCATTATGACAATGTGAAAAAAGTTTTTTTTGACAGTTTTTGAATTTATTAAAAATAGAAAACTAAGAAATCACATTTACATAAGTATTCACAGCCTTTGCTTAATACTTTGTTGATCCACCTTTGGCAGCAATTACAGCCTCAAGTCTTTTTGAATATGATGCCAGAAGCTTAGTACACCGATCTTTAGGCAGTTTTGCCCATTCTTCTTTGCAGTAATTCTCAAGCTCCATCAGGTTGGACGGGAGACGTCTGTGCACAGACAGTGGTTCTGAAGCCAATCCTTTGAGATCTTGGCTGTGTGCTTCGGGTCATTGTCCTGCTGAAAAATGAACCTTCGCCCCAGTCTGAGGTCAACAGCGCTCTGGAGCAGGTTTTCATCCAGGATATCTCTGTATATTGCTGCATTCATTTTTCCTTCTATCCTGACTAGTCTGCCAGTTCCTGCTGCTGAAAAACATGCCCATAGCATGATGCTGCCACCACCATGCTTCACTGTAGGGATGGTATTGGCCTGGTGATGAGCGGTGCTTGGTTTCCTCCAAACATGACGCCTGGCATTCACACCAAAGAGTTCAATCTTTGTCTCATCAGACCAGAGAATTTAGTTTCTCATGGTCTGAGAGTCATTCAGGTGCCTTTTGGCAAATTCCAGACGGGCTGCCATATTCCTTTTACTAAGAAGTGGCTTTCGTCTGGCCACTCTACCATACAGGCCTGATTGGTGGATTGCTGCAGAGATGGTTGTCCTTCTGGAAGGCTCTCCTCTCTCCACAGAGGAACAATGGAGCTCTGACAGAGTGACCATCGGGTTCTTGGTCACCTCCCTGACTAAGGCCCTTCCACCCCGATCGCTCAGTTTAGACAGCCGGCCAGCTCTAGGAAGAGTCCTGGAGGTTCCAAATGTCTTCCATTTACGAATAATGGAGGCCACTGTGCTCATAGGGACCTTCAAAGCAGCAGAAATTTTTCTGTATCCTTCCCCAGATTTGTGCCTCAAGACAATCCTGTCTCGCAGGTCTACAGACAATTCCTTTGACTTCATGCTTGGTGTTTGTGCTCTGACATGCACAGTCAACTGTGGGACCTTACAGTCCCTGACAAAAGTCTTGTCGCTTATCCATTTTGTAGAAACAAAAGCTTATAACCTGACTTTAAATTAATCGATTGGTTTTAGAAATGTCTCATATGAAAGCTAAAACCCTCCCAAATTATGCTCAATATACTAAAATAAATTTGCTTCACTGAAGAAAGATTGATCATTTAATGAACACAGAAAGGTCAGATTTTGGCAAGACAAAAGTCTTGTCGCCTACAGAAAATTTAACAAATAATTTACTTCAAATACAAAAATATGTTGCATAACGTAGGTGAATTAAGTAGTGGTGCTGTGAGATCCATATTTAATATCTTGTATGACTTCCATGAGCTTGAAGGTCTGCATCCATGTGGTTCGACTATGATTCATACAATTTGTTGATGAAGTCATCAGGAATAGCAAAGAAAGCAGTCTTACATGCCTCCCAGAGTTCATCAAGATTCTTTGGTTTTGCCTTCCATGCTTCCTCTTTCATTCTACCCCAGACATGCTCAATGATGTTCATGTCTGGTGACTGGGCTGGCCAGTCCTGGAGCACCTTGATCTTCTTCGCCTTGAGGAACTTTGATGTAGAGATAGAAGTATGCGATGGAGCACCATCCTGCTGCAAAATTTGACCCCTTTTATGGTTGGGAATGTCAGAGGTAGCTAATACTTCTTGATATTTTAGGCTATTGATATTGCCTTCCACCCTGCAAATGTCTCGCACACCCCCATACTGGATGTAATCCCAGACCATGATTTTTCCGCCACCAAACTTAACTGTTTTCTGGGTGAATCTTGGATCCATGCAGGCTCCAGTAGGTCTCCTGCAATATTTGCAGCGGCTGTGATGTAATTCAACCGAGGATTCATCTGAGAAATCCACCTTCTGCCACTTTTCCAGTGTCCATCCTTTTAGCAGGCTGTGGGCCTTGGCAAATGCCACACGGTTTTTTAATTGCCTTTTGTTTAGTGCTAGTTTCTGTGCACTGATTCAACCATGGAGGCCATTTCGAGACAGAATTCTACAAACTGTTCTGGTTGACACAGGGACTTGAGGTGACCAGGCCTGGTGGAGCTCTGCTGCAGTGGAAAAGGGGCTGGCCTTGGATTTTTGAATCAACAAACGGTCCTCCCGAGCAGTTGTCTTGCGGGATCTGCAGGACCTGGGCTTGTCAAAAACATCTCCAGTCTTTTCAGATCTTTTTCTTATTCTTTGTACTTGACGCTGAGACACATTGAAGGTGTCAGCCACCTCAGCAGTGGATCTGGTCTTCAGCCTCTTGATAATTAACGCTTTGGTCTCAGGGTGGATCTTAGGCATGTTGTCAGAGGTCAAGTTGCAGTTGATGTGAAGGTCTGGTGTCCTGGGGTTCTTTTTATACACACCCACTAATTGATTGATCAGTAACTGATCACAGGTGAGGCTGTAATCTAGGATTGGGTGCATCATATGACAAGGCGACAAGACTTCTGTCTTGCCAAAATCTGACCTTTCTGTGTTCATTAAATGATCAATCTTTCTTCAGTGAAGCAAATTTATTTTAGTATATTGAGCATAATTTGGGAGGGTTTTAGCTTTCATATGAGACATTTCTAAAACCAATCGATTAATTTAAAGTCAGGTTATAAGCTTTTGTTTCTACAAAATGGAAAAGCGACAAGACTTTTGTCAGGGACTGTATATAGAGGGTATGCAGTCACGTGACAGGAAGTTGTCAATCCGCCATATTGACGGTCTAATCATGACTGACCGCCAGTGCTCTAGTGACAACAAAAAGCCGTCTTTTACTCATACTGACTTCACTAATCACCGAGATAGTAATCAAAGAAAAGATATGAGGACAAGCTTGCTAATCTGAACATATCGGACCCCTACAGTGTGCCCCAGGTCCGTTTTACAGCCCTAACAGCGGTAGATTCTGTCCCAGACCTTCAGTGGCCAGATATTTACAACTATAAATTTCCCATCACACTTCACCGGGGAGTATAAATTTATAGTTTTCATGTGGCTAATTATTAACCATTAAATGAATAATAAATAAATATATAATAATACAAACATACACTAGAAAAGCACTCAGAGAGCGCAGACCTCCGCCAAGACCCATTTAACGCAATGCTAACGAAATTTTCAAAGTGATCCAGAATCCAGGATTTCTTCTGGATCATCACCAAAATTTAATCATCTGTTGGATTTACCATTAGGAACATTTCCTAAAGATCCGTCCATAACTTTTTGAGTTATCTTGCTAACTAACAAACAAACAAGCTAACTAACTAACAAACAAACAGACAGACGCAGGCGAAAACATAATCTCCTTGGCGGAGGTAATGATATGTTAAAACTTTGTGAATAAAGACCAATAAAGTGATAGCTATGTGCAAAAACATACAAAAACACTGCAACATCTGATAGTTACACTGTATTAATAGTAATTAAGTCTTCTTGCTTACAAATGTGAAACCACTCAAAGTGATTGACCTACTAGTAAAATTGTAAAAATAAAATCAAACCACACCTGATATGAAGTGTCTGCTACAAAGCCTGGAGTGTTTGGTTGGTTCCCAGGGCTTGTCAGCAGTTTTATGATGGGCTCGTCTAATCGCAGCAATCCACCTACTTCTGCGGTCAGGATCAGACTCAGCAGGAATCCTGTACAGCTGAATGTTTTTATCTTTGTCCCTTGTCTGAGAACACTGATAGGCACAACATTTCTTGGGCATTTTGTGACTTTATGACGCGTAATTTTGAATTGGACAGTGTGTTTACTATGGCGGCCTACGGAGATCTGGACCGCCGGAAGTGGATCAGGGGAAACCTGTGACATCAACTGCATACACTCTATAGACAGGTGTGTGCCTTTCCAAATCATGTCCAATCAACTGAATTTACCGCAGGTGGACTCCAATGAAGCTGTAGAAACATCTCAAGGACGATCAGTGGAAAAAGGATGCACCTGAGCTCAATTTTGAGCTTCATGGCAAAGGCTGTGAATACTTATGTAAATGTGATTTCTTAGTTTTCTATTTTTAATAAATTCAAAAATTGTCAAAAAAAACTTTTTTCACATTGTCATAATGGGGTATTGTGTGTAGAATTTTGAGGTAAGGGATTAATTTAATACAATTTGGAATGAGGCTGTAACATGACAAAATGTGGAAAAAATTAAGCGCTGTGAATACTTTCCGGATGCACTGTATATACTATTATGGGGATGGCTGTTGTAAATTCCCCAATAAAACTTTATTTAGTCAGGCATTTGTAGGCAGCTCAGGGGTCCTTAGCACCATGGCAACACGGTTACTAGTACCATGGTAATGCTGTTGCTTCTGGCCTTACTGCTGTGGCTTCGGTTTGTCCTACCTAAGTCTGTGTCTGTGGTAGAGGTGGGTTGTAAATATTTGTATTTAATTGTTCTTTCAGCTGTTTAACTTTTTAGATGCAATGTTTTAGTAATATGATTCAAATGTTATAGATTACCAGATGAAAAGATAGAAGAAAGACATTAAAGCTCCATAAATACATTCAAGTGTCTGTTACTCTTTGATCAGAGTACTGTTTCGGATGAAGTGTCCTAGTACAGTCTACAGTCCTAAAATATCTCCAATATAAGTATAATGCCATACAGTGGAACATTCCAGGCAAAGCATCTCCATGGCGACAAGCAGGTGGCAGACAATCCCTCCAGAAAAGTTACATAGTGCACACAAACTATACCAAATTATTGATACTGTGAGGTCATAATATTGTGACAGTCAGTATGGCAGATGTCCTGTCCAAATTCTCTTTCCTCATTTCCTGTGTAAATCCCAGCAATCACTGGAGGTGATTGCTGTAGTGGTGTCTGGTGGTTGCTGGGGGGCTCTAGTGGTGTGTGGTGGTTGCTGGGGGGCTGTAGTGGTGTGTGGTGGTTGCTGGGGGGCTGTAGTGGTGTGTGGTGGTTGCTGGGGGGCTGTAGTGGTGTGTGGTGGTTGCTGGGGGGCTGTAGTGGTGTGTGGTGGTTGCTGGGGGGCTGTAGTGGTGTGTGGTTGCTGCTGGGGGCTGTAGTGGTGTGTGGTTGCTAGGGCATGTAGTGGTTGTTAGGGGGCTGTAGTGGTGTGTGGTTGTAAGGGGGTGTGGTCTGACCTTTTGACCCAGGAAGAGGCTCTTGGTGGACAGGACGGTGAAACTGTCCCCGATAGCGCCCTCTGTAGTGCTGTCCGCTGAGGCAGCCTTGCTCACCTCTCCAGTCTGCTTCTGCAAAACAAAAACAACAAAGATAATTTAATAAAAGTCTGTAAGTAAGTACATTTTATTTGTATGACACTTTTCACAGATAAAAATCACAAAATTAAATGCTCTGATCTGTACCTTGGCCTGGTGGTGTTGCCATGGAGACAAGCAGGTAACAGACTCTAATAGAAAAGTTACAGACTGCCATTTTAATTCATATTCTGAACAGACAACTTATCTTTGTAGAGACAAGCAAGCGACACCACTGGGTCAAGTTACAGGGTATATCTGTGGAGAGGCAACCCTACTGAGTAAAAATGCATGATTTTTGTAGCAAAAAAAAGAAAAAAATTGAATAAATGCTGTTATTGAATAAATGCAAATTAAGGCCGTGACAAACTACAGGATTTTTCTATCTTAAATGATTTTTAAACATGCAACAAAAAGTACACACCACAGACACGAAGAGAATCTTAAAAAACTTAAAATCTCCGATTGCAAAGACTGCAGCGGGATATGGCTGTGGACCACAGACTATAAAGTTGTGAGCGCACCTCGCGTCAGTTGTTTCCTGGCTACAGTAAAACCACTCGCTTTGAGATTCTCAAGAGTTCAAAAGATCAGTGCACTGCACTTCTCAAAACTGTGTTATTATTTATGAAATGTAGTGCAATACTTCAGATACATGATTTTTAATTGATAAAGTACACAGAAATGTGTGTCACTGTCGCCAATCTGCAGCTTTACCCGATCTGTGCGCTGTGTGGATGTAAACCTTTTTACTTTTAAAGAACTCCTCAAACTGGATTAACAGTGCTGTTTTGTGGATGAGGATTAATTTTATAATTGAATAACTACAGTGCTCTCGGTCAATCCAAATTGTTAATAAACCTGAATATTTAAGAAAGTAAAAGTGAAGTTTTGGCTTTCTTAGGAGAAAATTTATGTGTGCACAATTATTAGGCAACTATTAATGTGCAGAATTACTATGCAACTAAATGAAAAATTAACATTTTCCATTCTCACTTGTTTATTTTCAAAATAGTAAACTCAAAATTTACAAATAAACGTTTCTGACATTACAAAAAAATAAAAATAAATATGTGGCCAATATAGCCACCCTTCTCAATAATGGTCATAAGCCTTCCATTCATAGAGTGTCAGTTTCTTGATCTGTTGATGATCAACTTTTTGTGCAGCAGTGTCCACAGCCTCCCAGACGCTGTTCAGAGGTGGACTGGTTTCCTTCACCGTAAATCTCCCGTTTAAAAGTAGGTTTTGGAGTTGATTTTGAGTCCATCTTCAACCCGAAAAGGTCAAACAAGCTCATCTTAATTAATACCAGCCCATACCAGTACCCCACCTCTGCTTTGCTGGCGTCTGAGTCGAAGTGGAGCTCTGTGCCCATTACTGATCCAGCCACGGGCACATCCATCTGGTCAAGAGTCACTCATCTCATCAGTCCATAAAACCTTTGAAAAATCTGTCTTCAGACCTGACTACTCCCCCGCTCTTCCTCTCTCTCAGCTCCTCACCTTTTCTACTCTTTCTCTCCTCTGGTGCTCATTTTGCGTAAGACCTCATTTTGCGCATGGACATCGCATGTGCTTTTATGCATATGCACATTTATATGCTTTTAGGTTTCAGCATTTCAAAATTTAAATGTGAATTTCTCTGGGATTATTTGTCCTGTCAACACAACTAAAAACTGTAATGATCCTGACACTTTGCTCTTTAAACCTTAAGTATGTCTATGTTTTTAATAAGATGGAAGAAGATCGAATCGAAAATCGAGACAGATCAATATAGGAGAAAAAAAAATCATGATTCTTTTTTTCCCCATATCGCCCAGCCCTAGCACTGGAGGATAACGGGTTCCTGGTAGCTTCATGTTTGATTCTTCTCAAATCTCTTGCAGTTAATTTGTGTCTTTTTTTCTCAACACATTTCATGCGACACCGTTGACTATTTGCAACAAAATGTTTGATGGTTCTGTGCTCAAGCCCAAATATCTTTGCAATTTCAAGCACGCTTTTTACAATTTTTGACTTTTAAACGTCATCAAAACAAAGCACCGCATGCTGTCAGCCCCTCCTATGGATAGCTGCACATCACGCAACGAGAAGCAGATTTATTTTTTCATCCATCCATCCATCCATCTTCTCCCGCTTAATCCGGCTGGGTCGCGGGGGCAGCACGCTGCCCATTACTCTGTGCACCAGACCCAGACCCCTATGAACCCCTCTGCAGGTGGTGAGCCCACAGGAGGGAGGAATTCCTTGACGGTCCTTGATGGTATACTGTTCATAGGGGTGTTGCATGTTTTTGGTTGATGGGGGGAAACCGGAGTACCCGGAGGAAACCCATCCAGACACGGGGAGGAAACATGCAAACTCCACACAGAAAGGCCCGGGTGACCCGGGGATCGAACCCGTAACCTTCTTGCTGTGAGGCATGAGTGTTGCCACTCAGCCACCGTTTTCATTTGGACCAAAATGGCTATGTGATGCTGCTGATTCCTACATGTATCACAGATTAAGAAAATACAACTGGAGAAGTAAGTAAGTACGTCACTATGGGTGTGTACCGGTGGTGCTGAAAACAGATGTAGATTGGAGCAATGACGTTTTGAATACAGGAGAATAAAGATTACTCAAACATGCATGAATCACTCTAAACATAACTTCAGAGGGTCAATGAGAAGGAAACAATAATAAGATGGTTAAAAAAAAGTGGATTTTGCAGAATATGACTCCTTTAAATACACCCTTTTGTCCGTACCTTGGGGCGGCCGAGTTTCTTGCCACTCAGTTTCCTGGTGGCTGGTTTCTTCTTGGGCTTCTTCTCTGGAGTGGGAGAGACTGGTGCCTCCAGTTTACCCTTGGCTCCTCTCTTTTTGGCCAGCAGCTCGGGGTGGATGTTGGGCAGGACTCCTCCAGCCGCGATCGTCACGCCTTTAAGCAGCTGCGCACATGTAAACGGACTGGATTGTGGACATTTCTTATTTCTTCTTCTATTTATTTGTAAAGGGATGGCACATATTAATGAACATTTAACATTTAAATATGTGTAAAGATTATAGCCAACATGGCTAATTTCTATCTCAGGATGACGTCAAACAGTCACAGAACAGGCAAAAGTAAAGCAACAATCATACAAAAGTACATGTAACACCTGCACACCCACTTATCACTATACATACAATTCAGGTCATTTGAAGCTCAAAGTCAAAAGTTGTCTGTCAGCCGTGTTGTGGACAGTTAAAAACCTGTTGCTATTGTTTTCACGACTCTCACTATGCATTGTGGTCTATATTGACTGGTCTAGTGACGAGTGCTGGGCACTGCTTTTCAAGGTGCATTGTGGGAAAGTTTGAGTGCACTATATTTTCACCAACTGGACATTTAGATACCCCTAAAAAGGGTGTGAACCATAGAAAGAGCCCTAAGAAGGGAATAGTGTGGACATTCGGACACAGCCTTGGACTCTACTTTTGGAAAATCAGTGCTTGAAGCTGCAGTGCAACGCAAGTGTCTCTCCAACAGTAGGGATCTAATCGGTCGGGTCAGGCCCAGAACCAGGACCAGAACCTATGTTACTCAGCCGTAGAGAGGAAAATATCTTTGCTTAAAAATGTATTTTCTCTTTTATAGTTCTCCACAATTATCTGAATACATTTTAGACTGTTGTAATCGCACTGCTCCGTGAAAAGAATCTGTTGTTTAGTACTGGGTCGTATGCGAAATAAGCAGGCCTGGGGCACGAGATTGGATCCAAGAATGAGTAAATTTTTTGGCAATTTGGGCCTCACCATTTTATATTTACTTTATTCATATTTTTGTGGTTATTGTAATGCTTTTTTTTAATAGTATGTCTTTTTGGACCTACAGCTTCTCAACAAATGTAACTCGCCAGCACTTTTGTCCAGTCCAAATGTAAACACATGGGAAATAAATCTCACAATATCATTTTTCTCAAGTGTACAGTTTTGTCTCACAAAATCCCTAGAAATAAGGCTGGAGACCACTGTCCTCCATGATATGTGTCGTTACATGAACTGTTCCCCAGTGAAACAAACCTATAGACACACAGAGCGCTGTGATTGGTCAGACCTGGTTGAGCTCTTCGTCGTTGGCGATGGCAAGCAGGATGTGGCGAGGCGTGACACGCCCCTTCTTATTGTCTCGGGCGGCGTTTCCCGCCAACTCCAGGATCTCAGCTGAAACACAGGCACAAGGCTTTTCACACACAGACAGATGGAGATGTGGAGAAAGATGAATCATAGCAATATGCAATGCTAACATTATAAACTCAATTTTGATACTAAGGAATAGACTCGATACTCAATACCTATTCTGATAATAACTATACAGACAATAGAATGTGATTTTCAGCATTAAATGGTAGTACTTTATTTTCTATTCCCATGTGGTGTGTACTCCCTCAGTGGTCCTGTAGGTTCCATAGTGGTCCATGGGTGTATACTAGTCTATGTGCTCTTACACTTGTTCTGATACAGCTCAACATCATTATAAAGACATTCAGGACAGGTTAATTTTTCGCATTGATACCCAAATGATCAAAAACAGTGAAGTTATAATGGTATGACGTGCTGTCTCACCGGTCAGGTACTCGAGCACAGCGGCCAGGTACACTGGCGCCCCCACCCCGATGCGGTACTTGGGGAGGCCCCTCTTGATGTAGCGCAGCATTCGTCCCACAGGGAAGATGACGCCCGCTTTGGTGGAGCGCGACGTTTTTGTCGTCTTCTTCTTTCCTCCTCGACTCGACATGGCGGCACTCTGCTACCGACTCAGGACCTGACAGGAAACAGCACACATATTTACAGTTATATTACTGCAAATAAAGGAAGCAGCCATAATGACAAAAAATTATCTTTAACTGGAACTAAATAAACTTTTATGTGCTACAGTACTAAACTGTGTATATGGTGTTTGGCATTATCTACTGTTTCAAGTCATTTTTTGGCCAGCTTTAATGCAAACTAGATAAATTTGCCGCTTTCAAATACAGTGTGTGTCCTGGCTGCAGTGGCCAATTTTAAGTACTATGTGACATCACACCGGACTTCCCGTATTATATTTTGTCTGCAATGGCGGAGTTTGAATCACCCTGTTTCTTATACTCCCACCCCGCCCCTCCTCCTCCCTCACACTCCCCTTTAGTCCTCCAGGTACTGCCCAGTTCAGCAGCTCTTATTAGTATTTCTGTGTAAGCTTTCAATTAGATTTTTTAGCAGTTTATCAACTACTTATTTTATTGATAACTATTGTAAAGTTGAATTAGTTACACATACTTTGTGTTTTGGGTTATTAAAGCAGAATGTGCTCCTCACTTTGGGTTGCCAGATCTAAAACCAGTCTATCCTAAACCCAAGAGGGTTCTCTCTCTAACTATGACATGATGTAGAGGCGCGAGATTAAACACAATCGAATAAAAATTGCAGTTTGAATGGACACAATTAGCAAACCGCAAAGGCTGCAGTTTCTTACATACCATAATTTCGTCCACAAACAACAAAATCTCTTGTCGTTTCAATCTGTATAAACATGTGTGTAGAATCCCTCAGTCGTCCAGGTAGAATCCATAGCAAAAGGAGAAATTTAATTTGTCAACTGGACAGAGTTTATTTGGTCGAATACGTTTCGCAGCTCATCCAAGCTGCTTCTTCAGTTCTGGTCAGATGCTGGCGGACACTGCTTTATATCTGCTTGAAGGGAGGAGCTTAATTACAATGAAAGTTACTCTGAGACAACACATATTTATTTACAGTTTCTGTTAGTCAGGTGAGTCTATTCAATATGGAGTTGTTTACAGTTTCTGTTAGTCAGGTGAGTCTATTCAATATGGAGTGGGAGTGGGGGAGTAATTAGCATATCCATTCAGGGCCATGATGGGTGTTTTCACACCTCTGGACATGTCCTGGCTAGTCCCATTGTTTTCCCAGTTTGTTTTGATTTAGGTTTGAGGATAGAGTTATAGATGGGAGACAAATGATGTCTGAGACCCCCATTTCTGTTCAAGGAAGGATTCTCTTTCTTGACAAAAATAGCTTCTTTAACTCCCCTCTCAAACCAGTTCTTTTCTCTGGCCAAGATCTGGACCTCGCTGTCCTCAAAGGAGTGGCCTGTGGCTTTTAGGTGGAGATGTATGGCAGATTGCAGCCCACCCTGGTTTTCCCGTCTGTGTTGATACATCCTTTTGTGAAGTGTTTTGTTTCTCCAATGTAGCGCTCACTGCAGTCTTCACAACACTGAATGGAGTAGACCACATTGCTTTGTTTGTGTCTCGGTGTTTTGTCCTTAGGATGGACCAGTTTTTGTCTTAAAGTGTTTGTGGGTTTGAAATAGACTGGAATTTCATGTTGTCTGAAGATCCTCTGTAGTTTTTCGGAAACGCCAGCCAGGTAAGGAATAGTTACACCCCTTCTCCTGGGCTCTGGTTCTCTGTTGTCCTGTTTCTTTGCTCTCTTCGTTTTATTGAAAGCCCATTTAGGATATCCACAAACGGAGAGGGCTTTCTCCATGTGTTGTTCTTCTTTCTCCTTTCCCTCTGCGCTTGTAGGAACCACTTGGGCCCTGTGTTGTAATGTCCGAATGACTCCCAGTTTGTGCTGAAGTGGGTGGTGTGAATCAAAAAGCAGATATTGGTCGGTGTGTGTGGGCTTCCTGAAGACCTCTACCTGGAGTCGCCGGTCTTCTCTTATCGTTACTGCACAATCTAAGAAGGCCAATGTGTTGTCCTTGGCATCTTCACGTGTGAATTTGATGTTCGGATCTACAGAATTGATATGTGCAGTAAAAGGTTCCAAATCTTGAATTTTGATTTTTGAGAAATTATCATCAACAAAGCGATACCAGTGCGTGGGTGGAGTGCCTGGATATGAGGCCAGGGCACTCTGTTCAAATTGTTCCATGTATAAGTTTGCAATGATAGGGGAGACTGGTGAGCCCATTGCACAGCCGTGGATTTGTCTGTAGAAGTTTCCTCTGAACTGGAAATAGGTGGTACTTAAACAAATTTCCAGCAGTTGGCAGATTTGGTTGGGTGAAAGTTTGGTTCTCTCTTCTAGCTTGGTATCCTCCAGTAGTCTCCTCCTTGCTGCCTCCACCGCTACCGATGTAGGGATACAAGTGAAAAGAGAGGTCACATCAAAGGAAACCATAGTCTCATCCCGGTCAAACTGGAGATGCTTGGTTTTGTTCACAAATTCGGCTGTGTTCTCAATGTGGTGCTCCGTGTTACCCACCAGCGGAGCCAAGATGCCCTGGTTCCGGTGATTTCTTCTGTAAAGCCTTGGGAATAAGTTGGTTCTGTCGACATCTCAGGTTGGCATCTATGGCCTCCCAAAAATCCACAAACAAGGAGTACCACTCAGACCCATTGTATGCAGCACAGACTCCATCACGTACAATGTGGCCAAACACCTAAAAACCATCTTGGCTCCGCTGGTGGGTAACACGGAGCACCACATTGAGAACACAGCCGAATTTGTGAACAAAATCAAGCATCTCCAGTTTGACCGGGATGAGACTATGGTTTCCTTTGATGTGACCTCTCTTTTCACTTGTATCCCTACATCGGTAGCAGTGGAGGCAGCAAGGAGGAGACTACTGGAGGATACCAAGCTAGAAGAGAGAACCAAACTTTCACCCGACCAAATCTGCCAACTGCTGGAAATTTGTTTAAGTACCACCTATTTCCAGTTCAGAGGAAACTTCTACAGACAAATCCACGGCTGTGCAATGGGCTCACCAGTCTCCCCTATCATTGCAAACTTATACATGGAACAATTTGAACAGAGTGCCCTGGCCTCATATCCAGGCACTCCACCCACGCACTGGTATCGCTTTGTTGATGATAATTTCTCAAAAATCAGAATTCAAGATTTGGAACCTTTTACTGCACATATCAATTCTGTAGATCCGAACATCAAATTCACACGTGAAGATGCCAAGGACAACACATTGGCCTTCTTAGATTGTGCAGTAACGATAAGAGAAGACCGGCGACTCCAGGTAGAGGTCTTCAGGAAGCCCACACACACTGACCAATATCTGCTTTTTGATTCACACCACCCACTTCAGCACAAACTGGGAGTCATTCGGACATTACAACACAGGGCCCAAGTGGTTCCTACAAGCGCAGAGGGAAAGGAGAAAGAAGAACAACACATGGAGAAAGCCCTCTCCGTTTGTGGATATCCTAAATGGGCTTTCAATAAAACGAAGAGAGCAAAGAAACAGGACAACAGAGAACCAGAGCCCAGGAGAAGGGGTGTAACTATTCCTTACCTGGCTGGTGTTTTCGAAAAACTACAGAGGATCTTCAGACAACATGACATCCCAGTCTATTTCAAACCCACAAACACTTTAAGACAAAAACTGGTCCATCCTAAGGACAAAACACCGAGCCACAAACAAAGCAATGTGGTCTACTCCATTCAGTGTTGTGAAGACTGCAGTGAACGCTACATTGGAGAAACAAAACACTTCACAAAAGGATGTATCAACACAGACGGGAAAACCAGGGTGGGCCGCAATCTGCCGTACATCTCCACCTAAAAGCCACAGGCCACTCCTTTGAGGACAGCGAGGTCCAGATCTTGGCCAGAGAAAAGAACTGGTTTGAGAGGGGAGTTAAAGAAGCTATTTTTGTCAAGAAAGAGAATCCTTCCTTGAACAGAAATGGGGGTCTCAGACATCATTTGTCTCCCATCTATAACTCTATCCTCAAACCTAAATCAAAACAAACTGGGAAAACAATGGGACTAGCCAGGACATGTCCAGAGGTGTGAAAACACCCATCATGGCCCTGAATGGATATGCTAATTACTCCCCCACTCCCACTCCATATTGAATAGACTCACCTGACTAACAGAAACTGTAAACAACTCCATATTGAATAGACTCACATGACTAACAGAAACTGTAAATAAATATGTGTTGTCTCAGAGTAACTTTCATTGTAATTAAGCTCCTCCCTTCAAGCAGATATAAAGCAGTGTCCGCCAGCATCTGACCAGAACTGAAGAAGCAGCTTGGATGAAACGTATTCGACCAAATAAACTCTGTCCAGTTGACAAATTAAATTTCTCCTTTTGCTCTGTATAAACATGTTACGAAATGTGATTCTTGTATTAGTTCAGTTATGTCAGTTCAGATTTCAGTCTTTTTGTCAATTCTTCTTGAAAATCTGAACTGTGAACAGAATCCTAATATTAAAATATAAATTGAAAACCTACTACATTACATATTTTTGTTGATTTTATATGACAGACAATGATTCTAGGAAATTTGAGCTTTGGATTTTGTTTTGTCTCTTTCACAGTGCGCCTTCAGGATTAGGCTGTTTACATGTAATATCTGTAGGACGTCTGAGTGTCCCAGTTGAGCTAATCATGCACTGGACAGAAAAGCTGACATCTACTGACACAAGCCTCAGCCTGATAATGCACAACTAATACTACTCTTTCAGCACAGTGGCTACTTTTACATGGACGCTCAAATCAGATAACGGAGTAATCAGATAACTCGATAATCAGGTCTGATTTTGGTGTGTGTTTACAGCACAAGAGAAACCTAATAGTCAAAAACACCTGTTCACATGTAGGGCTGTTAGGTTTTAGTAAACTTGTTTAAAGGGCCCATATTACACTATTTTCTGATCTCTGTTCTAATGTTGTTTCCTCATCACAAACAGACCTGGAGTTGTGTTTTGTTTCATTCACACATGTTTAACACACAAACCCTGCAGATTTAGGCTGAGTTTTTCTCTCAAACAGACAACACTGTTTCACCTGATGTTGTGTGGTAATATAGGGAGTACCAAGAAACGGTAAAAGTTTCACTTGAAAACTACTGCTTCATGACATCACAAGGTGGAACAGAGCATTTTGAGCTTGAACATTAAGATGTAGACAATTGAGATATAGACCAAGTATTACTCAAACATGTGTGAATGAAACAAAACACAACCCTGGGTATGTTATTGATGAAGTAACATTATAACATGTCTTAAAACTAACAAGAGAAAATCTTGCGTAATACATGACCTTTAAATAATTGCTCGATGGAGTCTTAGTCAACCAAAATTTGTTTGCTAAACTCCCTCTGCAGCTGTAGTCCTGTGAGTGCAGTTTGTGTTAGATACGCAGGTACGTCTTGAGAGCCATGCCCACTTTTGAGTCGACTTATAGATTAGCAGGACACCTTTGATCCACCGAGAATTTCTTCAGTCGACTACAGCCCTGGAGTCATGTCAGTGGACTGTTAGAGTAACTGTTGTATTTTGAAGATAAAGCGCAAAATTACTTTTTCAATCAATCTCACAAAAAATATACTAAAACTAGTATCGAAATGAGATACTCATTTGAGCAGGTTTCAATACTAAAAAAGTCACATTAATGGGACAGAAATTAACCTTTCCTTTAGAATGATCTTGAGCTGTATCCAAATAACAAATAAAAGAGCACAGACTAGTATACGCCCATGGAGCACTGTGGATATAAGATGGCACAGATATAACACCACATGGTAATCAAAAATATAAAAGAAAATACTATTACTTAATGTTGAAAATGACATCCTATTGTCTAAATAAGAAGCATATGTATATATGTGGTATCTGAATCTGTACCAAGTATCAAGTCTATTCCTTACTCTCCAAATCGAGTTTAAAATTTTAGTATCATCACAACACCAGATCACTCACATCAGATGTAACTGTTTTGACATTTCAATGATCTGATAACCCCAGAAATCAGATCATGATCACATTTTTGGTCTGCATGGAATCATAATAAGTGTTATACAAGAAGCAAGAAGGAGTTATGGATAAAACCTATTGAAACTAACGTTGTATTCAATATGTTGCAAAAAGATTTCCAGTGTTTAAAATACAGGACAATTACAATTTCAACAGAATAGTGAAAACCAGGGCTGTATGATCTGGAAAAAAAAAAAAAATCTGACAAGTAATGTGATTGCAATCAGATGCAATGTGAACTGACAAACTAATACAAGAATCACATTTCAGAAAAGGTTTGTACAGGGTTAGCAGTTTTAATGCAGAATAACTTTATGGAGGAAATTAGGGTACTTCAAAAACTGCAACCTTTGCGAATGAAGCTCAACAGTGACAACAGCTCTGGTTGCAGATGTACATTTTCCATTTTCATTTTTCCCATAAACTTTGCAAAAAATTCAAATATTAAAAGTAAGCAGATACGTACTAACTTATATCCATAGCATGTTCTTGGCGGTTTATAAAGTTTCAGAAATAGATTTTAATTAAAATTATAGGTCTTGTGGTTATTAGTTACCACAGAGCTGATTAGCCCTGAGCTTTCAAACTTTTAATATTCTTACATTTAATAAAAACATTCAAACTAGAAAAGCACTCAGAGAGCGCAGACCTCCGCCAAGCAGCTCAGTTTTCAAAGTGATCCCGAATCCAGGATTTCTTCTGGATCATCACCAAAATTTAATAATCTGTTGGATTTACCATTAGGAACATTTCCTAATCATCAAGATCCGTCCATAACTTTTTGAGTTATCTTGCTAACTAACAAACAAACAAACAAACAAACAAACAGACAGACTCAGGCGAAAACATAACCTCCTTGGCGGAGGTAATAAAGGAGAAATTTAGGAACCGGGGGGTGGATGGTCACTAGGGCTGCCACGATTAGTCGATTAGTCACGATTATGTCGATGAACAAAATCGTCGACAACTAATTTAGTAGTCGACGCATCGTTTTGTTTTTTTTGTTTTTTTTACTTTGCTTTTCTCTCGAAACTGTGGCTGCAGCTTCCACTGCCGCGTCTGCCTTTCTGTCACATACCACGCACACACACACGTTCGCACATGCGCAGTAGTGGTAATTGGCATCAGTCCTGATTTCACTGTAAATGATACCATAACAGTAGCATGGCTACCTGGAAAGGAAGCTCCAAAGTGTGGGAGCAGTTTAAGAAAAGTGGTGAGAAAAGCGTGCAGTGCAACATTTGCAAAGCTGAACTTGCGTATCATGGTAGCACAACGGCTATGCATGAGCATCTGAAGAGAAAGCATGTCATTGTGGATGATTCTGAAGAGGGTCCTTCGTCTCGGTAAGCAAACCGGCTAGTTAGCTGCCAATATTAGGGTGAACAGTGGGCTTTGACTCCGAACTTCGTTATTCGAATATAATTCGAATATTTCAAAAAATGGTGATATTCGTACGAAGCCCTTAATATTCAAACCTGTTTTTTTTTTTTTTTTTTTGTAAATGTGTTTGCTTGTAAACATTGTTTTCGATTCAAGATTCCGTTTTTTCACACCTGGTGAAGTTGTAAATCGCGAGCTCATTAGCCACCCAGGCGCTGTCAACGGAAAACTACCCAACAGCCTCTGCGGTTCTCCCCCTGCAGTATGAGCTTCTGACACAACTCCAGCCCTCCACCGATGACCCGACAGGAGTGAAAGAGATGAAAACAATAATGTCAGCTAATCTGAAGGCGCGATATGACTCCGACAACGATGCTTTTTTGCTACTGAACACACAGACGGATACACTGCCCTCTGGTGGACAGAACATGTACAACTTAAGTTTGATACCAATATAGGTCTTACTCAGGGGTCGGCAACCTTAAATACTCAAAGAGCCATTTGGACCGTCTCCCACAGAAAAGAAAACACCTGGAGCCACAAAACCCTTTTGACATCTAAACCAGCGCTAACCAGAGGAACTACAGGCAAAACTACAACTCCCAGAAAACGGACTACAACAAGCGCATCATCCTCCACTACAGCTCATAAGCGCGAGTCTTAAGAGAATTATTTACACCTTTCAGTCTTTTCATCACAACAGTAGCCAACATAAATAAAGTGCATGAGTGAAATAAAGAACTGCGCTGCACACGTACGACCTGCACACGTATAATCTCTGAAAAGTTTAACATGAACCATCTCCAACACAATAGAAGCACAGAACAGACTCACCATAGGCAGAACATCCCTCAGTCACAGAAAGAACACGCATATTCCACTGAGTCCTGCCCTTTAGTCCGACAGAAGCTGACCGCATCAGCGGCACAAGGAGCAGCTGTTTTTTCAGCGCTTATAGTTTATGCAAATTAGTCATGTGGTTTTAAGTTTCGCTTCTGTATAACGTAAACAAATGTGCGCAAAGCTGCATTAAACACATTATTATTTGAGTCCTCCTCGCAGGAAATAAAAATCCAAACTTAAATGATCCACTGTCGCATGTACCGCGTGTACCAGTCTCATCAGCCGTGAAAGCAAATGAATCTGCCCACGTAGCATTAAGCGTTCTGTTTTCTTCAGAAACTTTTCTTTTCTTGGATTTATCATCATTGGGCTAGCTCCTTGTTGTTCGTTCGAATATCTCCAATTTTTGAAATATTCGAATTATATTCGAATAACGAAGTTCGGAGTCAAAGCCCTAAGTCACCCTAATATTGGCAGCTAAGCCGGTTTGCTTACCGAGACGACGGACCCTCTTCAGAATCATCCACAATGACATGCTTTCTCTTCAGATGCTCATGCATAGCCGTTGTGCTACCATGATACGCAAGTTCAGCTTTGCAAATGTTGCACTGCACGCTTTTCTCACCACTTTTCTTAAACTGCTCCCACACTTTGGAGCTTCGTTTCCGGGTAGCCATGCTACTGTTATGGTATCATTTACAGTGAAATCAGGACTGACGCCAATTACCACTACTGCGCATGTGCGAATGTGTGTGTGTGCGTGGTATGTGACAGAAAGGCAGACGCGGCAGTGGAAGCTGCAGCCACAGTTTCGAGAGAAAAGCAAAGTTAAAAAAACAAAACAAAACAAAAAACGATGCGTCGACTACTAAATTAGTTGTCGACGATTTTGTTCGTCGACATAATCGTGACTAATCGACTAATCGTGGCAGCCCTATTCTACATCAACAACGCCTGGTGCTCAGATGTAACTGTGATCTCCCAACACTGCTCTCCCGCTCTGGAATATCTTTTCATTCACTGTAAACCTTTCTACTCGCCACGTGAGTTCGCTTCATTCATTCTGGCTGCTGTTTACATCCCGCCATGCGCGGACGTGCACGAGGCTCAACGCGCACTCGCGGAGCAGATTTTGGATGTAGAACGAACCTTCCCGGACTCTCTACTTATTATCCTCGGCGACTTTAACAAGGGAAACCTGAGCCAGGAGTTACCAAAATACAAACAGTTTATTAAATGCCCAACGAGAGAGCAGAACACGCTGGATCATTGTTACACAACAGTCAGTGGGGCCTATCGGAGCGTGTCACGTGCTGCTTTAGGCTTTTCTGACCACGTCATGGTTCACCTCATCCCCACATACAAACAACAACTGAAGCTCTCCAAACCAACAGTGAGGACTTCTAAAAGGTGGACCAGCGAGGCTGTGGAGGAGCTTCGCACATGCTTGGACACAACGGACTGGAGCATGTTCAAGACCTCCGCAGAGAATCTGGATGAGTACACGGACACAGTGACATCATACATCCAGTTCTGTGAGGACAGTATTATTCCATCTCGCACCAGGGTGTCATTTAACAATGACAAACCCTGGTTCACACCCAGACTGAGGCAGCTGAGGAAGGAGAAGGAGGAGGCGCACAGAAGTGGTGACCCTCACTCTTACAGACAGAGCAAGTACTCATTTAGCAAGGAAGTGGAGAAGGCTAACTCGAGATACAATACACATCTGAAGGAGAAGTTCTGGTCCAACGACTCCGTCTCTGTCTGGAAAGGTCTGAAGGAGATCACAAATTATGGACCCAAAGTCTCACACCCCTTCCCCACCCCACTGACTACAATGGACATTGCGGCCAAGCCCACCTCAGACCCCTCCTCCTCCCCCACTGCCCTCACACTCTCCAAGCAGGATGTGACTAAGACATTTAAAAGGCAAAACCCACAGAAAGCCCCAGGTCCGGACGGTGTCTCTCCTTCCACCCTGAGACACTGCGCTGAAGAACTGGCTCCTGTCTTCACGGACATCTTTAACATCTCCCTGGAGTTATGCCATGTCCCAGCCTGCTTCAAGCTGTCCACCATTGTTCCCGTCCCCAAGAAGCCCAGGATCACCGGACTTAACGACTACAGGCCTGTGGCGCTGACGTCTGTAGTCATGAAGTCATTTGAGCGCCTGGTTCTGCCTCACCTCAAGTCCTTCACCTCCCCCCTCCTGGACCCTCTGCAGTTCGCCTACAGAGCCAATCGGTCTGTAGACGACGCCATCAACCTGGCCCTCCACTTCATCCTTAAGCTTCTGGACTCCCCGGGAACCTATGCCAGGATCCTGTTTGTGGACTTCAGCTCTGCATTCAACACCATCCTCCCTGCTCTCCAGGACAAGCTCGCCCAGCTCAACGTGCCTGACTCCACCTGCAGGTGGATCACTGGCTTCCTGACGGACCGGAGGCAGTGCGTGCGGCTGGGGAAGAATGTCTCGGACACTCGGACTATAAGCACAGGATCTCCACAGGGCTGTGTACTTTCTCCCCTGCTCTTCTCCCTGTACACCAACTGCTGCACCTCCAGCCACGACTCCGTGAAACTGGTTAAGTTTGCGGATGACACCACCCTCATCGGGCTCATCTCGGACGGCGATAAGTCTGCCTACAGGAGGGAGGTGGACCGGCTGGTGTCCTGGTGCAGCAGCAACAACCTGGAGCTCAACGCCCAGAAGACAGTGGAGATGATCGTGGACTTCAGGAAAGTCACAGCCCCCCTGCCTCTCCTCACCCTGACAGACTCCTCCATCACCACTGTGGACTCCTTCCGCTTCCTGGGCACCTGCATCACCCACGACCTCAAGTGGACTATTCGAGCCACTTCCCTCTGGCAGAAGGCTACGGTCCATACGGACCAGAACCTCTCGCCATAAGAACAGTTTCTTCCCCTCTGCCGTTGGACTCATAAACACTTTATGAACACTTATAACACCTGTACTAAGGACACTTTATAATACCAGTCACTTTAAATAAGTCATGTCACGTCACTTGCTCTTTTGCACTGTCAGTTTGCACTGTTGTTCTGATGCTCTGTATATACTTGACTATTTTTATTTTTTTTATTATATATCTTAATCTTTTTGCATGCTCTTACTTTATTCAAATAGTGATACTTTATTATTATTATTATTATTATCCTTTCTAACAGTGATATCTCTACTTGTATTATTATTATTATTATTCAGTGTTCTATGTTGCACCTTATCACCAAAGCAAGTTCCTAGTCTGTGAATTGTGTTCACTGACAATGGCAATAAAAGCTTTTCTGATTCTGCTGATATAATAGTAATTATCGTTGTTGAGGATTCTCACGATTATTGTGTACCTTTTAATCACGATAAACCAGATTACAGTTTATTGTCTCATCCATATTTATGCAAAAACGTACTAGGAAACCATGTATTTATAAAAAAGCAGATTCAACTTGTGACTCATGAGTTTAAAGCTGCATTGTATAAGTTTTCTAGTGGAGGGTCCATCACCTGCTTTTCTCCATGGAGATGTTATTGCTTTGTCTGCAACGTCTCACTGTATGGTATAAAGCTTTTCTGTCTCCATGAAGACCAAACCAGACCAAGTTACAGGTCAGATCTGTGGAGAGGCAACCCCACTCAGTCAGAATATCTGTTTTTCTAGGTATTTTTGAGCTATAAAACCACCTGTACTTGAATAAATGTAAAATAGAGCTGTTTAACGTCATACTGTGGGACATTCCAGGCGGAGCAATGACATATCCATAGAAACAAGCAGGTGATGGACCCCCAACCAAATAATTACATAATGCATGTTTAATCTGATTTTTAATAAGTACCAAAACAGACCAAATCTTCAGCTCACGCACGCACTTCTCTTTCTACACTTGTCCCATGTGAATCCTAACTAAATTTGGCCCACTAAGACACCACTGACCCATTAATCAAATTAAAACTTAACAACTACAGCCCTAACAACAAGCATTAGACTATAGGCTGGATGATGCATAGGTCTGTATTAAAACTGAAGCAACCACAACAGTATGTAAATGAGCTAAGTTCCATTTGCAAAACTAAACATTTCCACATTGTGTTTTTATTGCTTATTTGTGGATCTAGTTTTTTTTAGAATTTCACGTAGGCCAGTAGGTTGCAATAAGCCAATAGCCTATACAATTGTTTTATTAATTTAACCCCATGACATGCTTCTGTGGGCTGTCAAAAGACTTCTCAAAACACCAAGACCGTGAAAATGCCGCAAAAAGGAGAAATAATTAAAACTGAACCACAATCCAATTAGCGGCGTGTTACTCAGAATCAATTAGCGCCACAATGGACCTGGCTCTTCCACCTTCTCCATAGCAACAGCACATTTTACGGTATCTACAGCTGACCTTATCCGTAACGCAAGAATTACGTACAATTACACAGTTTACCGCAAAAATTATGCGCGTATTTGGGTTCGAATGCGCCACATCTGGTGCATATTCCCAGAGATCTCAGGTGTGGAGGTTTTAATCGGTTTAAATTCTTGCAGCTGTGACAGTGACAACCATTTCCGCATGTCCACGGCACGACCACCGCGCGGTACGCATTGGCAGCGGCGGAAAATAAAGCGCCGTGTTCTAATCATGTTTGTCACTCGACGCAGATCCGTTTCTAGTGTTGAGGTCAGCGGGTTTTTCCATAGAAATGACCTGGGCTAGGCTGCGAGGCGGCAGGCTGTTCCCGCTCCTCCCCTCCCTCTCTGCCGCCTGCTCTCCGCCTGTCTGTCGCTCTCCACAGTCGGCCTTCGCGTTGGGGAAAAAAAGGGAAAACGCACCAAATGGCAACGCGCGGAAAACAAGCCACGAAGCTAACCGACCAAATATTTCCGCGTTCGGACCGAAAACTGCGGGATTACTCACAAACGAGGCGAGTACAGCGGAGGAAATGCGTCTTCGCGTCTCCGGTAACAGCCTGGGCAGTGTCCTCGACTCGACTCCCACAATCCAAAGCGAGCCCAAGCCAGCGCTGCCCGCGGAGTGAGCGGCGGAGAGCGGAACCTGCCGCGCGGAATCTTAATCCGCGGCGGGGAGAGGTGATCCTTAACCCTTTACGCGTCCGCTCTTTTGGGCACAGATGCGTGAGATGACCACACAGCGATACTGGACATAAACAGGCATGATCGTTGAGCAGGTTTGGTTTAAGTTGATTAATTTTTTTGTTTTATTTATTTATTTTTTTTTATGGAGGGGGCGGTGCAACTTTTTGTGCAGAAAAGTGCTCCACCGGTCTGGCCGTGCACACAGAACCATCGGAATCATAATAAGCCTATGGAATGGATATTATAGTCCAGTGTTTAATGTCAAAACTAGACTCATATTGTCATTATGCAGTAACATGTTGTAAATGTTAACTTTACAAAGGAAATCTTATTGTTTTACACTGTCATTTGGCATTGCACACTCAGCTCAGAATTATAAGCCAGAAAAGTGGTTCACGTGACGCTAGTAAAAGAATGAATAGTGAAAGATTAGACCATTATGTTAAAGCCACAGTATGTCACTTTTAGCCCCAAAATAGAACAAAATAAAATCATATTGTTTGTTTGTTGCACCGAAAGCTGTTTCTTAACTGAGTGGGCTTGCGACTCCACAAACCTGACTGTTGCTTGGTCTGTATGAGGGCCTCCTCCTGTTTGAAATCCTATCTTCATGGAGAATGTTCCGAAGTATGGTTTTAACTTTCTATTTCCATTGAATCATGCAGACAACGTGCCACTTCCAGAAAGTTACATATTGTAGCTTTAATATTAGCCTCATCCTTGTTTTGTCAAATTGGATAAAATACTCATTACATGAAGCAATGTCCAAAAGTCACTGTAATAGTAAGTAATGTTTAGCAAAATGGTTCTTCTGCTATATGTATTTAATAAGAAGTCCTCTCATTGAAAACGGTCTGTAGTTGTATTAATACTTTGTAGTGACATTATGCTGGGCCTGTTATGCACGTATGTGTATGGGAGAATGTTACCATGGTGACACAATGTACACATTGGCAAAAACAGTCAAAAAAGTTTTAAGACTGTCTGAAAACTCAAGAAACCTTTGCTAAATCAGTACTTTCTGTTCAGATTGCATTAAATTAAAGCTCAGATCAAAGTCTAATTGGTAGCTTCAGACAGAGCAGTGCTTACTGTTAGTATCACATCCCCAGGGAATGTTGATGACATAAACTGCAAAGTATCAATTGGCCTATTCTAGAAGTTTCACTGTAAAATAATCTGGTTTAAGTCTGGCACAGAGGGCAGAACATGTCCAGTCTTGTCCAGTCAAGCCGTCCCCGCGTGATCAGGCTCTACATTATGTTACACTAGGTTACATTATGTTACATTATGTTACACTAGGCTACATTATGTTACATTGTTACATTAGGTTACATTATGTTGTATGAAACCTCATCCGTGTGTCCACACCTCTCTGTCAGAGCCCAATCTTCTCACTTCTCTTTTGCCAAGTAGGGCACACCTGGTACATGGATGGGAGACCGCTGGGAATTCCAGGGGCCACTGTGGGGAGCCAGTGATAAAAAACTGACATGTCCTTAGGGAAGGCACTTCACTCACTTTGCCTCATGTGAATGTGGTGTGTGTGTTAGTGTTGGTCAGAGGGGCTGATGGTGCTGATTAGCAGCCTCGCTTCTGTCACGTCTGTCCCAGGGCAGCTGTGAATACAATAACAATTTACCACCACAGAGTGGAGTGAATAATGAATGCACTTTGAGCTTGTGGAAAAGTCCTGTAAAGAACTATTGCGTTATTATTATTATTATTATTATTATTATTATTATTATTATTATTATTATTATTATTAGCAAAAGGAGAAATTTAATTTGTCAACTGGACAGAGTTTATTTGGTTGAATACGTTTCGCAGCTCATCCAAGCTGCTTCCTCAGTTCTGGTCAGATGCTGGTGGACACTGCTTTATATCTGCTTGAAGGGAGGAGCTTAATTACAATAAAAATTACTCTGAGACAACACAGATTTGTATACAGTTTCTGTTAGTTAGGTGGGTCTATTCAATATGGAGTGTTTACAGTTTCTGTTAGTTAGGTGTGTCTATTCAATATGGAGTGGGAGTGGGGGAGTAGTTAGCATATACATTCAGGGCCATGATGGTGTTTTCACACCTCTGGACGCGTCCTGGCTAGTCCCATTGTTTTCTCTGTTTTGATTTAGGTTTGAGGATAGAGTTATAGATGGGAGACAAATGATGTCTGAGACCTCCATTTCTGTTCAAGGAAGGATGCTCTTTCTTGACAAAAATAGCCTCTTTAACTCCCCTCTCAAACCAGTTCTTTTCTCTGGCCAAGATCTGGACCTCACTGTCCTCAAAGGAGTGGCCTGTGGCTTTTAGGTGGAGATGTACGGCAGATTGCGGCCCACCCTGGTTTTCCCGTCTGTGTTGATACATCCTTTTGTGAAGTGGCTGTTTTGTTTCTCCAATGTAGCGCTCACTGCAGTCTTCACTACACGGAATGGAGTAGACCACATAGCTTTGTTTGTGGCTCGGTGTTTTGTCCTTAGGATGGACCAGTTTTTGTCTTAAAGTGTTTGTGGGTTTGCTGCACTGTTACTTTTATTGTACATAATAGTTTTTTTGGTATTTTATATTTTATATTTTGTATTTTATATTTTTGCTCCACCGGAACAAAATTAGAGTCTATCTTTAAGTCTATTTCTAAATTATTATTATTATTATTTTTTTTTTTTAGCCATTATCTATTATCTTGTTTTATTGCATGCTCCATTTTCCTGTTGTTCTTGAACTGTGCGTTGCAACACTGGAATTTCCCCACTGTGGGACTAATAAAGGCATATCTTATCTTATCTTATCTTAAATAGACTGGGATGTCATGTTGTCTGAAGATCCTCTCTAGTTTTTTGGAAACGCCAGCCAGGTAAGGAATAGTTACCTGGCTGGCGTATCCTCATATCCAGGCACTCCACCCACGCACTGGTATCGTTATGTTGATGATAATTTCTCAAAAATCAAAATTCAAGATTTGGAACCTTTTACTGCACATATCAATTCTGTAGATCCGAACATCAAATTCACACGTGACGATGCCAAGAACAACACATTGGCCTTCCTAGATTGTGCAGTAACGATAAGAGAAGACCGGCGACTCCAGGTAGAGGTCTTCAGGAAGCCCACACACACCGACCAATATCTGCTTTTTGATTCACACCACCCACTGCAGCACAAACTTGGAGTCATTCGGACATTACAACACAGGGCCCAAGTGGTTCCTACAAGCACAGAGGGAAAGGAGAAAGAAGAACAACACGTGGAGAAAGCCCTCTCCGTTTGTGGATATCCTAAATGGGCTTTCAATAAAACGAAGAGAGCCAAGAAACAGGACAACAGAGAACCAGAACCTAGGAGAAAGGGTGTAACTATTCCTTACCTGGCTGGTGTTTCCGAAAAACTACAGAGGATCTTCAGACAACATGACATCCCAGTCTATTTCAAACCCACAAACACTTTAAGACAAAAACTGGTCCATCCTAAGGACAAAACACCGAGCCACAAACAAAGCAATGTGGTCTACTCCATTCAGTATAGTGAAGACTGCAGTGAGCGCTACATTGGAGAAACAAAACAGCCACTTTTCAAACGAATGTATCAACACAGACGGGAAAACCGGGGTGGGCCACAATCTGCCGTACATCTCCACCTAAAAGCCACAGGCCACTCCTTTGAGGACAGAGAGGTCCAGATCTTGGCCAGAGAAAAGAACTGGTTTGAGAGGGGAGTTAAAGAGGCTATTTTTGTCAAGAAAGAGCATCCTTCCTTGAACAGAAATGGAGGTCTCAGACATCATTTGTCTCCCATCTATAACTCTATCCTCAAACCTAAATCAAAACAAACAGAGAAAACAATGGGACTAGCCAGGACATGTCCAGAGGTATGAAAACACCCATCATGGCCCTGAATGAATAGGCTAACTACACCCCCACTCCCACTCCATATTGAGTAGACACACCTTACTAACAGAAACTGTAAACACTCCATATTGAATAGACCCACCTAACTAACAGAAACTGTAAACAAATATGTGTGTCTCAGAGTAATTTCATTGTAATTACTCCTCCCTTCAAGCAGATATCAAGCAGTGTCCGCCAGCATCTGACCAGAACTGAGGAAGGAGCTTGGATGAGCTGCGAAACATATTCAACCAAATAAACTCTGTCCAGTTGACAAATTAAATTTCTCCTTTTGCTTTGGATTCGACCTGGACGACTGAGGGATTCTACACATATTTGGCCCTCGCCAGTGACAAAGTCAATGGCGAGGGGTATTGTTCTTCGCAAGTTTCTTATAATTCTTATTCTTTTTCCCCACCTTTAATCGCATTTTTGACCCCCTAAACATTGACGAAAAGTCCCAATACTGGGGTCAAACTCGACCAGTCCGGCAAAAAATTCGATAAAATGGGCATCGCGACAATGTCCGGAGCGACCCGACTCAACAGCGCCACCTAGAATCTGACCGCTATGGGAGTGGGAACAGGCAAAGTTTGTCGCAGGCAAACGAAATTCGGAACAGTGATAGAGAACAATGAGACAAGACAAAAAATGAATTGGAGCACGCCCCTATGACGTACAGGAAGTCGGCCATATTGGATCAAAAATTCGCCGCCACTTTGACTGCGTGTTGGAAAAAAGATTCGTGTCCCTTGTGTTTAGTCCAAATGAGCTCAGATTTGACATGTCACATCTACAGACATGGGTTCACATAAATGTTCCATGTTTTTTCTTAACTCCTTACGGTTTGCCCGTAGCACGTCGGCGAAAAACGCCTTCATTTCCTGTTTTTTTGACAACCTCTCACGGCCACAGGCATTGGCCTAGAGAGCTCAAATTCAAATCACAACTGCGTGACCCACTGAAATTTTAATCACTAATGTTTGATTTCGACCTGATTATAAAACAATATAAAGTTTATGAAAAGTGAACACTATAGCGCCCCCTAGCATAGACAAAAAACATCAGCATTATCGCATTTGGACCAAATTCGGGGAATAAATTCTATGCATGATTACAAGCAAATAAATGTATTACGGACATGGGGCAATTTTCACGGTTGGCCAGTAGGGGCGCACAGACTCCCCAAAAAAATACTTTAAAAATTATTACACGCACATGCTTACTCCAGTCATGCTGAAATATGAATCACTAATGCGTGATCTCAGCCTGAATATAATACACTATAAAGTGAACACTATAGCGCCCCCTATCATAGACATAAAACAACTACATTATCGGATTTGGACCAAATTCGGGGATTAAATTCTATGCATGATTACAAGCAAATAAATGTATTATGGACATGGGGCAATTTTCACGGTTGGCCAGCAGGGGCGCACTGACTCCTACAAAATATTTAAAGGTGCATAATATAATTTTTCCGGTGGACGAGCTGGCGGCCTGGGCAGCTGTCGGGAAGAGCGAGTGGCGAGCCGGAGCGGTCATGGGTCCCCGGTGACTGCGCGGGGGAGCGTGCGAACCGGGGCGAGGGCCACCATAGCCGTGCGCGGCTTTAATTAATATTATTATTATTAACATTATGATTATGTGTTACCATAAATGGCATATAATGAGCGTATAATTTATACCCCATTAGACCAAACCTTATCATACCACTCCTCACAAGTAATTGTACTCGTCATCCCAACAATGAGATCACATTTTGAGCGTGCATGAAACCATCTGTCTGGGTGCAGAGGCGCCGTGTGTCCAGCAGAGGTCAGGGTAGTGCTGAAGAAAAAAGTCACTATGAACCTTCCAAATGAACCTTCTGAAAACTTGTTTTGATGCAGCACCTGTTACCACGGCAGCTTATTGCGTTCACTTGAATAAAATCAAGTTTCTGTTTTTATGATAAAAGTTTGGATGAACAGTCTGTTGGAGCTGAGCTGTCTGTGGAGGTCACTCCCCACAGCGTCCACAGGCTTTTGTTTAATGTGCTGGGTACGCTATTTATTTAGTCACATCATGGTGATGTAGGCTATACATAAAAAGCTCTGTTCCCTGCTCTTTAAAAGTAGAAAAGAAAGAATGTAGGCATGTACATGCATTAAACTGCTGACTGGAGATGCTCTTCAGAGTGTCTTCTACTGGTGGTTTTCAGATTATAGAATGTGATGATGTCAGATGCTCAGATGAGGGCAAGAGACAGTTATCCATATTGATTCCATTGTACTTTTACATTAAATATCCAAAATGTAAATTCACAAATGTTGAACCTGATCATTTCTGTCAGTGACTAGACCTAAGAACTCACTGTATTACAACACAAATCTGTATTTGAACAATATTCATTATAGCTGCCCCCATCTGTGTTAAATAATATTGGCCTGTAGAATGTAAAACCAGCAGAGATTCATGTTTAGTCATAAAAAGTCATAAACAGTGTTTATTTTATGTCTTAAAGCAGCACTAACCTCACTCATAAAAGCAAACTTTATGTATTCAAGTGAAGGCAATACGATTCTGTATATTCCTATTACATGTGGGCAGTTCTAATATAGGCCTGTGTGGGCTTTTAAAATACATCTGTTTTATAATGTTCAAGTTTCTCACAAATATCACTTCTACAGCAAGGTTTCTTTGTTTTTTGTTTTTTTTTTTTCTTTTTACCAGTGCCTTTTGAACTCTTTTTTTCATCAACCTTGTCTCAAATATTTGTCATGGGCAACAGTAGGTCCTTCGCAGAGCTACTGTGTCCACTAATCTGAAGGTTGGCAGTTCAAATCCCACTCTCAACATAAACATCACTAGTTGAGCAGTCAGATCCACTGACCCGCAGTTGGTGGTGCGATTCCAGTGTCTGCGTACACTGGTGTATGAATGTGTGTGTGTGAGTGGTTTTTGTAAAGCACTTTGAGGTGGTGTAAAAATGTAAAAATGTGAACATTTACACTACATAACAGAGTTGAACTGAGCAAATGGAAGTTTGTTTCCTTTGAGATGAAACTGTGCTCCTATAGTTTGTTTATCATTTAATTCTGAGGTCAGCCTTTGTTCGTAAGGAAAAGAAAATTCTTGAAAAAATTGATTAATTCAAAATAAACACTCTTCAAATGTCATAACTTCACAACAACAATCTGTGTTGAGTATTTTGTATGTATGTGTGTGTGTGTGTGTGTGTGTGTGTGTGTGTGTGTGTGTGTGTGTGTGTGTGTGTGTGTGTGTGTGTGTGTGTGTGTGTGTGTGTGTGTGAGCTGTGACCCCTGACCTCCACACTGCACGAACCACAATCATACTGTGACCATGAGGCAACATGTGGTCCTGAACTGTACAATGTATTGGCTCACAGATAATATGATAACATGAGTTTATGGTTTCAGAGGGGGCTGCAGGTTATCAGAGATGTTACGTAATGGGGCATTATCTACAGAAAAACACAGGTGTACAAACCTGTCGTTTTACAACCTGTTACATGTTTAGCAACAAGTCACTCCTCTGCTCCTCTGACCCTCTCCTCTCCTCTGCTCCTCTCCTCTACTCCTGATCCGTCTTCTCTGCCTCTGACCCTCTCCTCTCCTCTGATCATCTCCTCTGCTCCTCTGACCCTCTCCTCTGCTCCTCTGACCTTCTCCTCTGCTCCTCTGATCGTCTTCTCTGCCTCTGACCCTCTCCTCTCCTCTCCTCTGATCATCTCCTCTGCTCCTCTGACCCTCTCCCCTGCTCCTCTGACCTTCTCCTCTACTCCTCTGATCGTCTTCTCTGCCTCTGACCCTCTCCTCTCCTCTGCTCCATCTATTTACCTTCCCTCCTCTGTACCGTATATCTTCTCTTCATTCAGTTACTGATCTTGTTTTATCAGCGGTAACGCATTTCCCTTGCCTGGAAATCCAGAAGGATATCTCTCTGTATTTGTAGTCTGGATTTTTCCAGGCAAGCATTTCCCGGTGGCACGGAGCGCTTCACCTTTCCCCTGCTCACGGAGGAGCAAAAAAAAACCAAAAAAAAAACAAAAAAAAAACCAGCAAGTAACAAGATCCGCTGCTTCCGGTCAGTTGACTGCGCCACAGCCAATCAGGAGTGCGCCTCGGATGTAAATAAACGCTGGCTACAAGTTGACGAGCGCAGTGTTACCAGCGGTCAACATCGAGAGAGATGACTGTGGACACAGAGACGCGAGGTGAGACGGGAAAATACGGGCTTATTTATTTTGGACCCATTGGAATTTTACATTTGATAGCGACGAGATGCTAAAATGGAGCCGTTTATCCCGAGCTCTGGCTCTCGGCTCGTTCGTAACCATGCGTCAAAGTTGTATCAGACGTGACGTTCTGAAAACTACCCACCTGTTCTCAATGGGTGGATATTACGTTAATTCAGCACGTTATTGCTAAGTGTTATTTTCCTGTACAGTAGTGATGGGACTTTCAGCTCCTTTCTGGGATCCGAATCTCTTTCACGTCAAAGAGCCGTTCAAGAGACTGGCATTTCTCATAGAATTAAATAAAAAAGAGCCAATGTGAGAACTCTACACTACAAATCAATCATAGAGAGAAATGACCAAGGCTCAGATTTGTGGAGTTTGTCTACGCTTTGAAATGGGGAATTTTAAAGTGTTGCATTAGCCTACAGAAATAATTGATCAAAAATCTTATTAACCCTCTAAACCTATTAATATATATATATAAATATATATATATATATATATATATATATATATATATATATATATATATATATATATATATATATATATATATAATGCACAAACGCATTAAACTGTCTAAAAATGCAGAAAAATCTGTTTTTTTAAAAAACAAAATCCGGATCAAACCGTTCACGTTAAGGAACCGTTCAAATGAGCCGACCCGTTCACGTTCGTCACATCACTAATACAAATGCTTTAGAGTATCTGTAAAATATGATCGAAATATTGTCGTTTGGCAAATTTTCTTTCTTGTGACAAAAACAATCAACCTAAAGATGGATTTGAAACTGGCTGTATCCATGGAGATGTTATTGCTTTGCCAGGAATGTTCCACAGTATGGTATTAAATGTATCTATTATTTCCATAGAGACAAGCAAGTGACACAACCAGACCTTACGTTACTTGTCAGGTCTGTGGAGAGGTCACTTCACTCATAGTAAGAATGTATGTGTGTTTGTTTTGTTTTTTAACAATAAAATACCTGTGATCAAATAAATACAGCCATACTCTGGAACATTTCAGGTAATTCTTCATAGAAACATTCGTCTCCATTGTATCTGTTACTTAGACCTAATATTAAAATATGCCCAGTGTCCCTGTGTGGTTGTTACAATGGTTACAAACTGTGATTTAGTGTGTTATAACTTGTCAAAAGTATCAAATCGGATACTAAAACTATTATTGAGCAGGTATCAGTGCTAAAAAAAAGTCCCATTGACAGGACAGAAAAGAACCTTTCCTGAATGTCTTTAGAATGATGTTGAGCTGTATCAGAATAAGTATAAGAGCACATAGACTAGTATACACCCATGGAGCACTATGGAACCTACAGGACCACTGAGGGAGTACACAGATATAAGGACACATTGGAATAGAAAAGAAAGTACTACCATTTAATGTTGAAAATCACATTCTGTTTTAGCATGTTGTAACACATTATTAGCATAGCCTACAATAGCTTTATATAATTGTTAAGGTAAAGCTGAGATTGTAAAATGTTACATAAGTAAGCTCATTTTGAGTATTATTAAATGTATTAAATCAGAGACAGTGAAGTAGTTTGAGAGAGTGCAGTATTTTTGCAGATTTGCAGATGTTTAACACACAAGCTCTGCATATTTAGAGTTCTTCTCTCAAACGGATAACACTCTGTTCCACTTTGTGATGTCATATGGTAATACAAGAAGTGTTCCCCTTGTTTTTAAACTCCACATACCTTCACTAGAATCATTTAGAATTGGAATTGCCAATCTCTACTGAACAAAAGATAAAAGGAGCTGTTAACTTGAAAACTACTATTTCATGACATCACAAGGTGGAACAGAGCATTTTGAGCTTTAATAAACTATATTGTACTGGTTTAGTCCTGGTTTGGTTCTTGTTTTGTCCTTGCTTAATCCTGGTTTGATCCTGGTTTAGTCCTGATTTATTCCTGGTTTGGTCCTGGTATAGTCTTGGTTTGGTCCTTGTTTAGTCCTGGTTTGATCCTGGTTTTGTCCTGGTTTAGTCCTGTTAAAAAAACAATATGCATGCATTTGAATGTTTGTGCTTATTTCCCTGTGTAAAATGTTTCTAGACCCTTAAAATATGGATCACTTATATCGTGACTGAACAGACTCCAACTCCAAATCTCAGTCTGAATTCTGTCTGTGTGAGTGACCGCTGCAGATCACGTGAAAATGGCTCAGATTCTTAACCTTTTCTGAGCTGGAACAGAGCCCAGAGCACCAGCTTCCCCCCAAAAAATGTGTCCCTCACCTTCCACAGTGGTTGGTCTCTCTCACCCTCATCCAGCTCGGGCCCTCTACCAGAGGCCTGGGAGCTTGAGAGTTCTGCGCAGTATCTTTGCTGTTCCTAGTTTTTACATTTTTTAATTTTTTAAAATTACTATACTCTGTACAACATATGTAAATCAAATTTTAATCAACTGTAACACAAAATTAAAATGTGCAAAGAGGTAGAGTGCAAATTTTAAAAAAGAGGTAGAGTAGTACAAAAAATATTAAATAACTAGAAAACAGTGCAAATCTGAACTCTGTAAACAAACACAAAAAACTACACACACACAAAAAAAAACCCTACATTTTATCAACTAATTTCTCAAACAGTCCCAAAAAAACGCTCAGTTTTCTCCTCAGTCTCCTCGTGCCTTTTCTGCTCCTTTGCGGACTCTTCTTTGAGGAAGTCCATCACAACATTTTTGGACTTCCTTGTCCTCTTTCTGGGAGGGGGAGATTGAGGAGGAGGTGCAGCCACAGCTACAGCTGAGGACATAGAGAGTAGCAGGTGAGGACTGGGTGGCAGATGAGGATGGGGATGCAGAGGACGGAGCTGCAGAGGTGGACTGAGTTGTAGAGGATGCCTGGCACACACAAAAAAGAAAACAAAATGAATACATAGTCAAAAACATATATAGTTGTTCTGGTACCTACAAATATTATAGAATGTAATATACCTTATATTTTATTTTCAAATTCTCCCACTTTTTTGAAGCTTGTTGGGCTGCCACAACTCTAACAAGTCCAGCCTCCTACAAGAAATTTCTAAACAAAATACAAATGTGATTAATAACATGTCATTTTTAATATAAATAGGGGATAATTTACAAGGCGAAACGAAACAATAATATTTTAGGCCATGCATGTTCGTAATACTTTACACATTCTACCGTAACATGTGTATAGTTCTAAAAGCGCATGAGACGAGTTACGAGGCGAAATGAAAACATATACAGATACAGCGATATATTTTACACATTCTAGTCTAACATATATGCGTATATAGTTCTTTAAGGCCATGCATGTTCGTAATACTTTACACATTCTACCGTAACAAGCGTATAGTTCTAACCGGGCATGTTACGATAAGCCGTATATATCAGAAAGCGTAAATGCAGGCGCCATGAGTATACCTACAACTTTTCAAAAGTTACTACAGTTTTATACAACTTTTTATGAGGTTCTTGAGTGCAAAATGCTTACATTTGTGCAAGCCCTTTGGCGCCATGTTGCTTTCTGCTGCATCTTGCATTAAGCCACGCCTATCCCCTTTGCGCAAAGGGTGCATCTGCAAAAGCTCTGCTAGGAGGGGTGAACAGCCCTTCTCCTTATCCCTCGCACTTACAGAAAAGAGTATTGGGATATCCCTCTGTCTCTCGTGAACGCGCACAAGAGAGGGTTAGGGCTAAGACAGAGGGCGAAGGGGGAGAATTGAGATTGGGCCTTAGTCTTGGTTTGGTCCTGGTTTAGTCCTGGTTCAGGCCATGCAATTACTAACACCAAATCTGGTGTTTTCAAAAGGGAGCTGTAAGAACCACAAATGTTCAAATAATTTCAGATTGTCACATAAAGCTTTAGTCACTTAGACTTAGTCAGAGTGGGAAGAGGAACCACAACTTTTACTCCTGTAAGAGTACTGTTACTTCAATAATATATTACTCAAGTAGGAGTAAACGCATGCTGCTAGAAAAGTACATTGCTTACTATTACAGAACTTTTCAATATTTGACTAATAAACGAAAAAAAAAAAAAGTTATCACCAATATTACATGAGCATGGATATGTGGTTCATCTCTTGCATGTGATAGACCTGTAGTCCATCCATCCATCCATCCATTTTCTTCCGCTTATCCGGGACCGGGTCGCGGGGGCAACAGTCTAAGCAGGGACTCCCAGACTTCCTTCACCCCGGACACTTCCTCCAACTCCTCCGGGGGGACCCCAAGGCGTTCCCAGGCCAGCCGGGAGACATAGTCCCTCCAGCGTGTCCTGGGTCTTCCCCGGGGCCTCCTCCCGGTGGGACATGCCTGAAACACCTCCCGAGGGAGGCGTCCAGGGGGCATCCGGAACAGATGCCCGAGCCACCTCAGCTGGCTCCTCTCGACGTGGAGGAGCAGCGGCTCTACTCCGAGCCCCTCCCGAGTGACTGAGCTCCTCACCCTATCTCTAAGGGTGCGCCCAGCCACTCTACGGAGGAAACTCATTTCGGCCGCTTGTATCCGCGATCTTGTCCTTTCGGTCATTACCCAAAGCTCATGACCATAGGTGAGGGTAGGAACGTAGATTGACCGGTAAATTGAGAGCTTTGCTTTTTGGCTCAGCTCCCTCTTCACCACAACGGTCCGGTACAGCGACCGCATCACTGCCGACGCTGCCCCAATCCGCCTGTCAATCTCACGCTCCATCCTCCCCTCACTCGTGAACAAGACCCCGAGATACTTGAACTCCTCCACTTGAGGCAAAGACTCCCCACCCACCCGGAGAGGGCAAGCCACCTTTTTCCGGTCGAGAACCATGGCCTCGGACTTGGAGGAGCTGATCTTCATCCCAGCCGCTTCACACTCGGCTGCGAACCGCCCCAGTGCACACTGTAGGTCCCGGTTCGATGAAGCCATCAGGACAACATCATCTGCAAACAGCAGAGATGAGATCCTGTGGTTCCCAAACCGGATCCCCTCCGGCCCCTGACTGCGCCTAGAAATTCTGTCCATGAATACAATGAACAGAACCGGTGACAAAGGGCAGCCCTGGCGGAGTCCAACATGCACCGGGAACATGTCCGACTTACTACCGGCAATGCGAACACAGCTCCTGCTCCGGTCATACAGGGACCGAACAGCCCTTAACAAAGAGCCCCGGACCCCATACTCCCAGAGCACTCCCCACAGGACCCCACGAGGGACACGGTCAAATGCCTTCTCCAGATCCACAAAACACATGTGGACTGGTTGGGCAAACTCCCATGAACCCTCGAGCACCCGATGGAGAGTATAGAGCTGGTCCAGTGTTCCGCGACCGGGACGAAAACCACACTGCTCCTCCTGGATCCGAGGTTCGACCATCGGTCGGATTCTCCTCTCCAGTACCCTGGAATAGACCTTACCGGGGAGACCTGTAGTGTTATCATCATACTAGCATTTCAAACTTGATTTTGATACTAAGGAACAGACTCTATACTCTATACCAATTACAATACCACAATGATCACTCTTTCTTTAGACGACAGAATGTGATTTTCAACATTAAATGGTAGTACTTTGTTTTGTATTCCCATGTGTCCTTATATGTGTGTAATCCCTCAGTGGTCCTGTAGGTTCCATAGTGGTCCATGGGTGTATACTAGTCTATGTGCTCTTATACTTGTTGTGATACAGCTCAACATCATTCTAAAGACATTCAGGAAAGGTTCATTGTGTCCTGTCAATGGGACTTTTTTAGTATGGATACCTGCTCAAATAGCAAAAGGAGAAATTTAATTTGTCAACTGGACAGAGTTTATTTGGTCGAATACGTTTCGCAGCTCATCCAAGCTGCTTCTTCAGTTCTGGTCAGATGCTGGCGAACACTGCTTTATATCTGCTTGAAGGGAGGAGCTTAATTACAATGAAAATTACTCTGAGACAACACACATTTATTTACAGTTTCTGTTAGTCAGGTATGTCTATTCACTCCCACCTCATATTGAATAGACACACCTAACTAACAGAAACTGTAATCACTCCATATTGAATAGACTCACCTGACTAACAGAAACTGTAAATAAATATGTGTTGTCTCAGAGTAATTTTCATTGTAATTAAGCTCCTCCCTTCAAGCAGATATAAAGCAGTGTCCGCCAGCATCTGACCAGAACTGAGGAAGCAACTTGGATGAGCTGCGAAACGTATTCGACCAAATAAACTCTGTCCAGTTGACAAATTAAATTTCTCCTTTTGCTATGGATTCTACCTGGACGACTGAGGGATTCTACACACACCTGCTCAAATGAGTATCTAGTTTCTGATTTCAAATATTCTGACAACCCTACATGCAGTATAGGTCTAAGAAATTTAAGCATTTTTTCTTTTGTGTTTTCAGAAATGAGGGACACAAGTGAGAGACCGGTAAGACGCACCTGAACACACCTTTTTAAACCAATATTGTTATGTAACAGACTGGTGCTGCAAAATAAATCATGATTAAAGGTATTTACTATTTAAAGGTCCTATATTAAGCATAATAGTTACTTATGAGCTTTAAGCCGTGTTAGAATGTAGTTCCCTCCTCAAAAACAGACCTGGAGTTGTGTTTTGTTTCATTCACATGTTTGTGTAATCCTTTATTATTGGTGTGACAACATCTCCAAAGTGGTGAGCTCTTCCAGTGGAGCTCTTCCTGTATTATAATGACATCACAAGGTGGTAGCAATACCTGCTCAAATGAGTATTTAGTTTTGATATTAGTTTTAATATTGGTAAGTCTATATATATAGTGTTGTATATCTGATTTGATACTTTTGAGTCTCAAAGTTCAAACTAAAACATGTTCCTGTGACATGGTTTGAAATCAGGTTGAAATCGGCTTTAATTTAACTCTCAGGTTGAATCTCAGCTGCATCATTCTTGGTTGGTTGAAGAGTTGATCTGTTTTGATTTCTGTTGTGTTTCTTCACGTGGAGCTCTGGCCTCTCCCCAAAGAAAACAGCCTCTTTGTTCTTGTGAACCTGTTTTTCAATGCTTGGCTCTTCTGTAACTGACGCTTTTACATGTTTCATTGTTTCTCACAAAAGAGACAAAAGGCTCACTCACTTTTGTTTTCTGACCTTCTGCTCTTTTTACTGCCCTCCTTCTCCATTCTGTATCCCCCCTCCTCCTCTTATTACCACCCTCTCTCCGCAGGAGCAGCAGGACGCTTCTGGAGGATTATGGGACTCGGTGAAGAAAGCAGCGTTTGTGATTGGCTCTGGGATCCTGTTTCTCGCTGCCTTTGGAAACTCTCTCACATGGTACAGTATTTCTCAAGCACTAACATCACAGCATTTATTACATATTATATATGTGTACGTACGTACTAGTGTATGTTTTTGTTTCTGACAATACAACTCTGCTAAATTAGATTGGGTTAAAATGAGTATAAATAAGGTATACACCACTTTGGCCTAATCTTGGATTTGACTTGGTCTAAACCAGGACTGAACTAGGACTGAACCAGGCCTAAACCAGGAGTAAACCAGCCCAGAGTTGGAGCTCAAAGCAGAACCAAACTAGTGTTTAGTGGTGTGAACACAGCCTTAGAGCCTTTGTAATTTTAAAAACATGAAAAACAGAACTAGTTCATTGTAAACAGTTTGCAGTGGTCCAAAGTTCTTCTTTATTTACCTCATGTATGTATGTTTTTGCTTTGGTCGCTCTGTGTAGATGTGATGTTTTTTCCTTTGTTTGCTCTCAGGCACCTGCAGAAGTTCTGGGGAGCGTCTGGAGACTTCTGGCAGACTCAGTGGAACAAACTTCACTCCAGGTTTGAGGGACACGACCAAGCGCTTTTTTACTTTGGTGAGACGCACTTTCATTTTTTCATTACTACTGTGTCTTGCATCTGCCATATATAAACTATAAGCTCTAAGCTATAATCCATGACACCTGTGGATCATTATGTTATAATTAGCTCATTTTAAATCACAACATTAATCTGAAACGACGTCATAAAAGAAACAAGTGCGCTGACTTCCACATTAGAAAACTGTGGTTTCCAATGGGAGCTGATATCCCCGCAAATCATCACAACAAAGCGGCACATGCCGTCTGCCCGTCCTGTGTATTTCTCTCACTATGAACGGTGTCATGTACATGTCCCTGTGCTGTGGGGTGTCCTTGGAGCATTCACATAACCATACAATGTATGGACATAGCTAACCTGCTAGCCGCCGCATTCCAGATAGGAAGTGTTCATGGGGGCGCTTCTTTCTCCATTGACTAATTCACTTTGTATTTAAAAAACATCACCCCTCTCTCTGTAACTGCTGCTGTCAGGCTCCGCCTTTTGGTCTTAAAATATTCGTATTAACCTACTCTACATGATGCTGGTGTTTTTATTTAGCTGTTTTATACATCAATAAATTCCTAATATGGAACTTGGATCCAAATTCACTTCTATTATAACTGGCAGCCTTGGTGAGCTTCATTTGACTGGAGCCAAATGCTATGGGTGATGTCACACTCTCTTAGTCCAGTTCTTTACACCGTCTATACATGTAACACAATCATGAGACACAGAGCACACAAGAGCAGCTCTGTAAAGAACACTGCTCCTGTCTCTGTAGTCCCAGCTTAAGCACTTGAGTTCACTTTGACATTTCACACATTTTGGAAGAGACTGGACTTTGTCTCTACATTTCTCTGTGAAGTTCCTTGTTCAGCAGACAATTAAAAAGAACATCTATTCATTTTGTGTTTTCATTTCTGTTTAACAAATACTGTAAAACTCAGGATTGGAAATGAGCCCCTGTGGTCTGAGCCTGGATACGAGGTCCACACATGTAGGGCTTTCTGTGGAGTTTGCATGTTTTGCCTGTGTCTGTGCAGGATTTGTTTAATACTAAAACATATACAGGGCCCCATTGTCCAGGACTACAGGGCCACAGTCATTTCAATGGGACTATAAAGTTTAAAGGGTCCATATTAAGCTCTTTTCTTATCAGTTAATTCCTCATAATACCCTATACAATATACAGTATGAAAATGCTCCAAGAGTCCAAACACTGTTAAACTGGCTGGAACACAAATGTCACATACAAATTCACTTTGACTCTCCCTCCCTTCCTCCCTCCGTCCCTCCCTCCCCTCCTTTGTCTCAGGGACCATGCTGGTGCCCACTGTGGTGTTCTGGTTGACTAACGCTCTGCTGCTGTTTGTGGACATCACGGCCAAACCCTCGTTCATCACAAAGTACCGGATCCAACAGGACAAGAACAACCCGGTAACTCTCATTACTTTGAAGCTGATGTCATCAACATACTGTGACGCTAACTGTAGGCACTGCTCTGTCTGAGGCTTTCTTAGACTTTAAGTTTGGTTTTAGTACAATTTTAAAACTTACTTAGTTGAAAAAAAGAACAGGTGAGCTGATTTGTGCTGTTAAACATGTCTCTCACACGTAAAAGTACAGTCACAAGCGAGCAACAGTTTTTCAGTTGGTTCCTCTCACCTTTTGTGTTGAAAATCAAACTCCTAAGCAGGACCTTGGGTGCTTATATTGCTCCTGAAAATGTGCTGTTTAAATACATTTGATAATTTTTCTTAATTTTTTGACAATGTTTGCTAATGTGTGCATTGTGTCACCATGGTAACTGAAGAACATTCTGCCGTATGCATACATGTAGAACACCCCCAGCGTGATATTACTGCAAAGTATCAATTGGTGGTTTTCAGATTCTAGAATGTGATGATGTCAAACTCTCAGATGGGACAATTCTCCAAAAGGTAAATTCACAAACATTGAACCTGATCATTTCTATTAGTGACCAGACCCGAGAATTAATAAGAATTTTAGCTGATACCCAATACTTGATATGAACCGATATCAGAGACTGAAAACAGCATCCAAACGCCTTAAGTAGCTGTTATTTATTGCTCAAGTAACGACAGAGCAGCTTTGTGTAAATACAAAATCAAACATTCTGAGAGTTTCTGGGACGATGACAACTAGTAAATGTCTTATTACAGCTAGTCCGTGGGCAAGACAAAATTTTAGTATCACTGATTTTTGAAAAGTTCAATATCTATGTGTTTGAGTGATACCGTGAACTGATATTTGGAAGCTGATTCTTTCTTCCATTTCCTGTCATACGCGGCCTTATCTGTAGACACGTTTATTGACATCACATGGTTCTTTCATTCATGTTTATCACGACACGTCACCACAAGGCATCATTTTATCAATCAATAAAAGTTGTGGACCAGTGACCGTTGAACTCGCCTACTTGTTTTTTGTTTGTCTTGTCCTTGTTTTGTTTTGTTATAGGGCCCATATTACACTGTTTTCTGATCCATGTTATTTTTTTAAATACTTTATTTCATTTAATTTATAAAATATAAAAAGCATCGACAGTGTAATAAAGTGAAACATACAAGAACTGAATGAAAAGGAGCAGAAAATAGTGTAATCTGATGTGATCTGCTCTTTTTCCACATTATACTTTAATACTGACACTTACTTGGTTATCTATTACACTCTGTATGTTGCATTTAAAGAAAGACTTGTTTTCAGTCAATTTAAGTGTGCTGAGTTCAAATTTGAAGTTAGTTTTTTTCTGCAAGCTACAGATTTTATGCAATCTTTGATTTTTATTATGATGGAGTGTGTAGCAACCACAGATGTAACAGAAGGCATCAGGCTTGTTTCTACAGTGATGTCTCGATGAGGAAGCCATGTTTGATCTGGAAAAAAGAAGCATGATAAAAATATTAGAATCTATCTATGTATATAATCTCAAAACGCTTAGATTTGGGTTACGTAAGTTCATATTTAGACCATTTCATCTATCTCAAATTGCATGAAAACTAGAGCTTATGGAGAAAAACTAATTTCAGATTTGAAATCAGCGCCTAAAAATCCTTCAGAATCAGTTACAAAATCCAATGCAACAGAAAGTTAAAATTTTAGTGTTCCCCAGTGTTATTTATATTTAATTTATTTTACATTTCAGTACATTTCCATCATGAACATAAACCCATTGCAAACAGATATCCATGTTTTGTCATGATGTCATGGAAACGGAAAACCATACTTTTGAACATTTTGCATGGACATACAAAGAACAAATAAGAGTCAGGTCTGTGGAGATGCAAGCCCACTCACAGTGGGCTTGCATCTCCACAGTGCAATAAACACAACTAAAAGGAAAAAGACAAACAACATGTTTTATTCTAGTCTGTTGTCTAGTCTTTTTTTCTATTTATTCTAGTCTATTGTGTGGTCGTTATTCTATTTATTCTAGTCTTTATTCTAGTCTAGTGAGACCATCATTCCCCGTGGAGTCTTCTGACATATTTGATGTCGATTGTATTGCATTTAAGAGGCTAGCATAGCTTTTTGCCAAAAATAGACTTCTATAAAAGCATGTTTTTTGTTTTTCCCTTATGGATGTTTTTATTGAAAAACAAAAAATCACCTACATCCTTACTGCGAGTGGGCTTGCATCTCCACAAACCTGACTCTTATTTGGCCTGGAGGAGGGTCTCCTACTGCTTGTTTCCATGGAAATGTTGTTCCTTTGGCTATAATATTATTTGTAATTTATCTTCATGGAGAATGTTCCAAAGTGTGGTTTTAACTTTGATTTCCATGGAATCATGCCACCTCCAGAAAGTTCCATACTGTAGAATTCCAGTTCATCTGCAGTGCACATTTCCAGTATGTTTAGTCTGAAGTGAAAGTGTGAGGTTTTAGATGGAGTTTAAATTATTGTTTTTAAGATGGTGAGTTTCAATAGTCCAAACAGTCCAAGACCGGCTACTGTCAATGACCAGACCCTGCTGTTTAGGTTTGACTTGTTGTAGTCTCTCCCCAGCATTTTTTCATTAAATTTGAATTCTGATCCATGTGCTACCTTTAGTTTTGACCCAATTATCATACCTTTTGTTTTTGTTAAAGCAGAACTTTTCTGCAAAATCAACTTTTCAGAGCTTTGACCATTTCCCCTCACCATTTACTCTTTCAGAGTTGTATCTGGAGTGATTCATAAATGTTTGAACAATCTTTAATCATTTATTTTCAAGACGCCATATTGCTGATCAACTCCTGTTTTCACCACCACTGGTACATGGCCACTGCTCTGTACTTCGTTCTCCGACTTTATTTTCTTAGTTGGTGTTTGGAATCGACAGCACTGAGTAGTCATTTTAGTACAAATGAAAAGTATAGTGTAATTTGCAGCTATTAAGTCTTTTTATATGAATATTGAGATTTAAAATGTGCAACTTTTAACGCAATGATCCACAGGTGTCACAGAATATAACTATATATCAGACACATGCACAATAGGTCCGCTTTAATATTCAGATGTAGTTCATTTTGATGCTTGAGTCCTCTACATACAGTATATATTCAGTGTATTTACTGGAGACCGTGGAGAAGAACATGAGTGTGATTAGATTATGTTTTGTAGTGCAGACACATCTATAGTTTTTCCATAGAGTTTGGCCTGTCCATGTGTCCACTCCAAAGTCCAGCTCTGATAACGGCTCCAGGACGCCGCTCTGATACACTCTGACCTCAGATTACATCAGATTACAACAGTTCAATCATCGAGGAGAGATTTAAAGCAGACACACAGGAACACACTTTCCAACAAAGAGACTATATAGATTATAACCCCCTGCAGGACGCCCTGTCTGCTCTGGAGAGCAGCATCAGTGACAGACTGATTCACCCTCGCTGTGTTAAGGAGAGATTTCGCAGGTCTTTCCTTCCTGCTGCTGTCAGACTGTATAATGAACAATGCTAGTCATGTGTCATTCCCATAGCAACCATGTGTCATCTCCATAGTAATAATAACAATGTGCAATATTATTTAAAGTCACTGTACCTGCTATTATTTATTTACCCACCACTGTCCATCACTGCAATGTACACAATCATCTCAGAATCAAAACACTTATTGTGCAATGTTCCTGTGCCTTTTAGCTTAGCTTACAGTGTTGTGTTTTTTAGTTGATTGTAAATACTTATTATTATTTATCTTGATTTGATGCAGGCTCTTATTTTCCTACTGTTTCTGTAACTTGCGTTGTGACACTGCAATTTCCCCATTGTGGGACAAATAAAGGATTATCTTATCTTATAACCAGAACTAGTCTAGATCAGGACTAAACCAAAATCAAATCCAGACTAAACCAGACCTAGATCAGGACTAAACAGGACTGGACGAGGATTAAACCAGAACAAAACTAGGACTAAATTAGGATGAAATCAGGACTAAACCTGGACTAAACCATTTTTTAATGCCATTCACTTGTATAGTTGTGTTTAGCAGCTGTATTTGAAGCTGTAAAACATGAAACGCCAATGCTCAAGCCAGCCTACTCATAAGTCTGGAGCCTCAGACCTGGACAGACCTATTATTTGCTCAGAGGAAGGTCGATTTGAGAGCAAAGGTCTCTTTCTGTTCTAGAATGTGTCATACTCTCAGATGGGGTCAGAGACAGATTTCCTATTCCTATTCCATTGTACTTTACCATGAAATATCCAAAAGGTAAATGCACAAATGTTGAACCCTTATCCATCCATCCATCCATTTTCTTCCACTTATCCGGAGCCAGGTCATGGGGCAACAGTCTAAGCAGGGACTCCCAGACTTCCTTCACCCCGGACACTTCCTCCAGCTCCTCCGGGGGAACCCCAAGGCGTTCCCGAGAGACATAGTCCCTCCAGCGTGTCCTGGGTCTTCCCCGGGGCCTCCTCCTGGTGGGACATGCCCGGAACACCTCCTGAGGGAGGTGTCCAGGAGGCATCCGGAACAGATGCCCGATCCACCTCAGCTGGCTCCTCTCCACGTGGAGGAGCAGCGGCTCTACTCCGCGCTCCTCCCGTGTGACTGAGCTCCTCACCCTATCTCTAAGGGAGCACCCAGCCACTCTGCAGAGGAAACTCATTTCACCCGCGATCTTGTCCTTTCGGTCATTACCCAAAGCTCATGACCATAGGTGAGGGTAGGAACGTAGATTGACCAGTAAATCGAGAGCTTTGCCTTTTGGCTCAGCTTCCTCTTCACCACAGCGGTCTGATACAGCGACCACATCACTGCCTCCTCCATGGCCTCTCCGAACTCCTCCCAACCCCAAGTTTTTGCCTCTGCGACCACCCAGGCTGCAGCATGCTTGGCCCACCGGTACCTGTCGGCTGCCTCAGGAGTCCCACGAGCCAACAAGGCCCTATAAGACTCCTTCTTCAGCCTGACTGCATCCCTTACTTCTGGTGTCCTCCACCGGGTTTAGGGATTGCCGCCGCGCCACAGACCTTACGACCACAGCTACGTAGTTTCATAGGTTCCCTACGTAGCCCACAGCTGAACCTGATCACACAGGCAAAACAAACACATCTCCATGGAGACGAGGCTTACATACTGCACCTTTAAATGACTCACCTGCTCAGTCTCAGTTCATGACTTTCACTGTCTTAAAAAAAAAAAGTTCATTTCAAACAGTTTTGCAGTGGTCCAAAGTTACTCCTCACTTACCTTCTGTATTCAAAGCATCCTAATTATTCACCGTGACGAGGTTATAAGCTCTTTTCACAACTCTCAGAGGCCAGAGCAGAGTTTTGCCATTACAACAATGCACAACTAGCATGATAATGTGCACTTCCTGATTGTTGGACAATAAAACTTGATATAATTAAATGCAGACAGTACACAGCAGATTGATTTTGACCTCAAGAGCTGCTTATACAATATATGTGCACTGAGGCAAGACACATTCTGCTCACATACATGGGGGGGAAAATCAGGTACAAGCTCTAATTCTTGTTTTTGTTCTTCAGGTGGACCTGGCCAAGCTGCGTCACGCCCTGAAGACCGTGCTGTTTAATCAGGTGTGCATCTCAGGGCTCATGGTGGTGGCGGCGTACCACCTCATGTCCTACAGGGGTCAGCCCTGTGACCCCGAGCTGCCCACATTCCACTGGGCTCTGCTGGAACTGACTGCCTTCGCCATCATCGAGGAAGTGCTGTTCTACTACTCCCACAGGTACAGGAAGTGCTGTTACAGGTACAGGAAATGCCATTCTAATACTTCCACAGGTACAGGAAGTGCTGTTACCGGTACAGGAAATGCCATTCTAATACTTCCACAGGTACAGGAAGTGCTGTTACAGGTACAGGAAGTGTAAATTGTATAATGACTTGGAGTGTCTGGAAAAGCACTGTATAAGACTAATGCATTATTATTATTAAATATGTGATGTCATCTGAAACCCATAAATGTGTAAACACTGATGTGCGCCCTCTAGTGCAGCACACATGTACACATAGGTGACAGTGTGTCTGTCTCTCAGATTGTTCCACCAGCCCAGTCTGTACAAGACCTTCCACAAACAGCACCACGAGTGGACGGCTCCCATCGGCATCGTCTGCATCTACGCCCACCCTCTGGAACATGTGGTCAGTACAACTGACCCACCACAACTGCAACTCCCCCCGAAATCACAATACAAAGGTCAAAACCTCATCAGAGTTACACAATAGATATGATTAGACTAATAAAAATAAATCACAACAATCACACCTTTATTTTTTTTTTAATTAATGTTTATTCTGTCTCAAAAATGCCTTCCTTGTGCATAAATTGTCTTTGCATTTTGGAACAAGTTTTCTGTGCTCATGATATAGATGGAGGGATTATGTGTTAGAACACAGACTGTATATATAAATGGACATGGCTAACACACTAGACACTGCGTACCAAATAAGAAGTGAGCCTGGGCTTCCAGTTCCATTGACTCTGGGTCCAATTCACTTTACATTGAAAAGATGTCACCTCTCTGTAACTGCTGCAGTGAGCCTCCTCATTTTGGTCTTTAAATGTTCGTATTAACCCGCTCTACATGATCCTGGTGTTTTTCTTTTGCCTGTAAATAAATTCTTATTCCTGTTATGGAACTAGTTCTAAATTTGGCCCTGAAATTGCTATCCTTGATGAGCCTCATTTGACTGGAGCTGACCCCTATGGGTGATGATAAATATTTAGCACAGGTACTATCCACCAAACCAAGTCAGAAATAGAAAAACATGAAAAGCTGTCACATGCCCTTTAACCCTTTAACCGTGTGTGTGTGTGTTGGGTCAGATCTCAAACATGTTGCCCGTAGCGATCGGCCCGGTGTTGTTGGGCTCTCACCTCAGCACCACGTGTCTGTGGTACTGCCTGGCCCTCGTCAGCACCACTGTGTCTCACTGTGGGTACCATCTGCCCTTCCTGCCCTCACCAGAGTTCCACGACTTCCATCACCTCAGGTATGTGCCACGCCATGGGACTGTGGGGACTGTACTGCATTCAAACTGCAGGGGGCGCTCACCACATTTTAGAATTTGCCTAGAAAGTAAACTGACTTAACTTGAATTAATCAGCTGCAGTTGTTTTTGTCCCATTGTGGGACAAATGAAGAGAGATAGACTTTATTAGTTTATTTATAGTGACAAAGATTTAACTTTATGCCGGTTTTTGATTCACGTGGATGGGTCCAGAACTGACAGAGATGAACCATAAACCAGGTCAACACATCTGCACTTTTACAGAGAAACAGATTTAAAGGTCCTATATTAAACAAAATTGACTTGTGAGCTTTTTAATATGTTAGAATGCTGTTACCTCCTCAAAAACATATCTTATTATTAATCTGTCTCCAAAGTTTGACATGCTCTGTTCCACCTTCTGATGTCATGAAGTGGTGGTTTTCACGTTAACAGCTCATTTTACCTTTAGTTCAGTAGACCTTGGCAATTCCAGGGCTGAAATGATCAAAAATGATTCCAGTGAAGAAATATGGAGTTTAAAAACACAGTGGAGCACTTTCTGTATTACCACATGACATCACAATCTGCAGGGTTTGCGTGTTAAACATGTGTGAGTGAAACACACCCCAGGTGTGTTTGTGATGAGGAAACAACATTAGAACATCGATCAGAAACATGGGCCCTTTAAGCATGAGCCTGTTCTGTGTCTCAGGTTTAATCAGTGCTACGGTGTTCTCGGGATCTTGGACCGGCTCCACGGCACAGACTCAAAGTTCCGTCAAACCAAACAGTACGAACGCCACACACTCCTCACCAGCCTGACCCCCCTGACCGAAAGCATCCCTGACTTGCCCAAGAAAGGCCTCTGAACCTGGGGTAACTCTGTGAGCAGGCCCCCATCTGCTGCAGCTAGAGCCTGGAGCCTGCTGTACCTGATTTTGACCGTCTTAAAAACATGAAAAACACAACTAGTTCATTTTAAACGGTTTGTAGTGGTCCAAAGTTGTTCCTCACTTACCTTCTGCATTCAGAGTATCCTAATACAATGAGTTATGTCTTTAAGGAAACCTGTTAATTCTACTATTTCAATGTATTATTAATGTTAAGTATATTTTGATGTTCAAGTACTTATTATTATCCTCAGAACATTTAACATTTTGATTTGCGAGGTTTTTTACTTCAGATGCCCTTCCTAGTCTTGACAATGAACAATATTACGCACTCATGAGAGATTTGAATCAGCTACCTTCTGGATAGTGGGCTAATACTTAACACAAAATAGTTAAAATATACTTGAAATTCATTTGTAAGGTAACTGCTACTGAGAGACATTGTAAGCTTAATGAATCTTTAACCAACTGTGACACTTAAGAATTTCATTTTTTACTGTGGCAAAATAATTATAATTTAGATTTCACATATTTTACTAATTTCATGGTTTAGACAACAAGAGTTAACAAAATGTATTTGCGTTCATTTCCGGGATGCACCAGCCAAGCTGTGCGCACAATAATAGTGAATATAGCACAGAGAATATGTATGCTAACGATACTAACCTGAGACAAAGAGGAAGTATTTACTTTATAGATTGTGTTAAAAGTGTTAAACATGAGAATTTAAGACAATGTTTAAACTTTGCACAGAGCAATGCAAATGAGGCACCGAAAAGTCTCCATTTAAAGATTATATTTTGAAGAATTCTGTAATTTTTTATTTAAATTTAGTTTATTTAAGTAATTTTTGTGTTTTTTAAAGTGTATGTTTAAATTGAATGTTGAGTAAAATAATAGTGTTTAAATCCTCTTGTTACGGGTGTGCTCATTATAAATGTCGAGAACAGCGACATCTGGTGGTCAAATTAAAATAACTCTAATTATGTGAATAGTTTCGTAGTTGGGCACTATTTGGGCTTAAATACTCACTGAAAAATCAGCATTATAATTCTTAGTTATAAAAACACTGGACTTGTCCCTTATATTATGTTAATTGGTGTATTGGTTCTCAAGACAATTATCCAATCAGAAAGCAGAATGAGCCTCACATGATTCAATGCTGAAATCCAGTTGTTTTAAAGCTAAAATGCCTCTCTCTGAACTGTCACTACCTAAACCCCAGCACCTGCACCAGTCATGAGTCAGTGCTAGTGCAGCCTCTGCAGCTCTGGGAGGGAATTCTGGAGGTTCTGAGCTTCACATGAGGTCTCATTTCTTTCCTCACGTCCTTCTTGATTCCTCTCCTCAATCCTCCATTTTTCAGCCGTTAATCAACTGTGTTATATGAAGTGGTGTCTCAAAGAAAACCACAGAATGAAGGAGTGAACCTGAGGGAGGCTTCAGGAGCAGACGCCAGAGAAAAGAATCAAACGCTATTGATATCAGTGAGGAGCTTAGATCCTCTCTTTCCTGTGTCTCCTCTGTGGGCGGGACTTCCTCACCCATTTCCTGCAGAATTGAGGAGAGGAATCAATGAGGAGGCAGCGAGGAAAGGGAAATCAGACCCTGGTCTGTCCATATACTGAGAATGAGACAAACTTGGATGTATCTCTCTGCAGGTTGAGGCTCTGGAGACACAGGTTCAGTTGTGATTGTAATAACTTTAAAACCGTAACAATACCAGTAAAGAAATCACACACATCTATCTAAACCCAATACTGAATAAAAGGAGTCCACACAGGTATTTAAGGTTTTTTTGTCTGTTTTGTGTTTTTTTATCTTTATTAAGGAAAAAGCAGAATTACTACAAATTACAAAGAACACTAATAGCGAATCACATCAGCCTACAAAGCAGAGATTATGAATCGTAAATGTTATGATACATGTCTCATTCAAGTATTTTACATTTTTCACTTTTAGAGATTTTTTTTGTTCCTTTTAAACACCGCGGTTTTCCTCCTGACGAGCCCAGCATTTTAGTCACATGTTTCTATGGTTACAGACACTATTGCAGATCATTTTATGGCTTCGTGAATTCGTCCTTTTAAATTTCAGTCTGAAGACATCTTTTTTTCCAACATCAAGCACCATTTGAATGGTATAGGCTGCGGCGTCCCCTACGGTTTGCATTGAGAGCAGTTTTGCTGCTTTGATCAGAGGCGGTATACATGTCAAAGATTATATTTGGAGTTCTTGTAATTTATCCAGACGTTAACGATTCAAACATTTGTTTTTTGTACTTGTCAAAAAGGCATTAACTTTGATAAGAAAAACAACTTTTGCTAATCAGGCTAGCTGCTAACATATTTTTAGCATTTTAGCAATTATTCTTTTAACAATTTTTTATTTTTTTACTTTTTTTTCCTGGAGTTTAAAGGTCCAATATTACACAAAATTGACTCTTGTGAGCTTAAAGCCATGTTATAATGTTGTTACCTCATCAAAAACAGTGAGTGTTAAACGTGTGAATGAAACTAAACAACTCCAGGTGTGTTTTTGATGAGGAAACATTAGGACAGATCAAAAAATAGAGTAATATGGGCCCTTTAAAACTTAATGTATATTCAGGCAAATTCAGTACAGTTTTAATTAATCCATGCTAACCAATACCATAACTTTTACAGATTTAGAAATTAGAATTCACAAATTTAAACATTTGTGTGAAAAAGCCTCCAAATCACAAAGCAACATTCAGTCCATTTTTGCCGCCACCTGCAACTCATTTGATTTATTTGATAGCTCCAACATATTTCATTCATGAATTTGACCAAACGGAGAAAGAAAAATTAAGACTGACACGGCAATGATGGACCCTAGAATCGACCAATGAACCAGGTAGGATTCTCACTACAATTCTAGCCTTTAAAGGGGCACTGCGGAACTTTTCTGGTGGCGGGTACTACTCTTCATGGTGATATTACTGCTTTGCCTGTAACAGCGGCTGTCTAATCTTTCACACCAAGTACCACCAAAGAAAATATTTAGCTTTCCCAAGTACCATCAGATCTAAACCAGGTCTATAACAGGACTAGTCCAGGTCTAATCCTGTACTAAACCAGGTCTATAACAGGACTAGTCCAGGTCTAATCCAGTACTAAACCAGGTCTATAACAGGACTAGTCCAGGTCTAAAATGATCCACTTTTTTGTCCTCCTTTGGATAGAAATGTTCCACAGCATGACTTTAACTTGACCATCTCCACTGACAAAACCATGTTGCACCTGCAGGCCAAGTTACATGTCTAATCCGTGGAAAGACACCCCCACTCACAGTAAGAACACATGCATTTTTGAGCAATAAAACCATCTGTAATCAAATACTAAATAGATAAGTGTAATTTATACTATGGAACATTCCTGGCAAAGCAGTACGTTTCCATGGCAACAAGCAGGTGATCTGCCCACTGGAAAGGTTACACAGAGATTTTGGATTATGCTTTGTGATAATGGTAAGAGAGCAGATGGATTTGTTTTTTATTATTGGCGATCATGATGTGACCAGCTTTTGTCTTTTCACATTCTTGGCAACTTGTATTATTTTTTTCTTTTTAACTGACTTCAACATTCCCTTTTGCTAACACAAAGTTCAACAGCCTGATGCAAACCCATGGCCAAAACATACAACAAAACAATGTGGAAAAAAACACTGCAAAGATTTGTAAATTAAAAAGCATTAAAATATAATCAGGAGAGCATTTTTCCTTTAAAAAAAAAACAAAAAACAAAAAAACAAAGTAGTACATGAATCTAAGGCAATTACATATAATCTGATCATTATCATTATTATTGGGCAAAGGGCTGGGTCTCTTCTGTCAAATTCACATTAGAGGAGAAACATCGTAAACTGCGCTATTTTGGTTCAAGTTACTCCAGATTTTTATTTCCAGTCATGAAAAATGGACAAAATTATGGATTTTTAGAGGGTTGCAGCTAGTGTGGTATGAAGTTTGGATTTTATTATTTTTTTTATCCCAAAGCCAGGAAGCACTTATCGGAAGCTCATCCCAACTTTCTCCATTTCGGATTTTCCAGTGAGGGGTCGTAACTTGTAAGAGGCTGTTTTGGAAGACAGTTTAAGGGCAACAAAGGAGGGACAAATCTGTGTGAGGAACTGGCGAACTTGTGGAGGATTTTATCGATGATTCACGGTCAAACGTAGCGGCACGTTTTGAAGCGGTAAAACCATTAAAATAAGGCAACTTTCAACAATAGTGTCCGTAGTGAGGTTTTAACGCCACTCATTTGGTTCATAGTTTGTTTTTTCCCCGTGAAATGTCCAGCGTTTTGAGTATTTTTGCCGTTTTTTGGGGGCGATACATCCGTGCGTGACGTCACTAAATCGGTTTCAACCCACTTTGGTCCGAGTTGGATGTACAGGAGCGCCGTGGCCACCAGAGGGCACCGGTGAGCGAGGGGTGCAGTTCATTACTCAAGTTTAAGGTCAAATCCCCGAAAAGTTTCTCCAAATCAAAAAGAACGTTTATTCGGACGTCAGCGAGACACTGGAGGGGCTGAGAAGTGGAACAAAAATTAAATACTTAAAAGAAAAATCCAAACGATCACATGGTCATACGCCGACATGTGATTGGTTAAAACAAAACAAAAAATACACCAAAATTTGATGTCTGCCTCATCAAGACAAGAGAAAATGTAATAAAATAAATTGGCACCACTGTAATGAATCCAGTTTTCGTGGGGGTTGAGTAACTCCTCTCTGCTCCGTGTGGTGAAACAGCGACTTGCAGATATTTTATTTAAAGATATTTTTGAGTCAGTTTGAATCGTGGGAGTTATTTAGGGGTGTGGTCAGCAGAGGAAGGGGCGGGGTCAGCAGAGGAAGGGGCGGGCTTTGTGTCGTCCTTGGCTGTGGTGGAGGGGGCAGACGTGGCTCCGTGGCTGGGCCCAGAGAGGGGAGTGGTGTTGGGGGTAGAGCTGGCCTGGCTCTGGGGTCTGCTGCTGGAGTTCTGGGAGGGGTGTCTGCGCCGGCCCTCTCCACTCGAGGAGTGCCGTCTGCGGCCGCCGTCCTCCATCGGGGGCTGGGGGAGATGCGGAGGTTACACATACAGCTTAAGACTAGCACTTTTATTTTTGTACTCTTGGTAGATTCTTTGATTTTCAAACTTTGTTTTGTAAAGCCCTGCTGTGATTCTGAACAGTACAAAATTACTGAATTGAATTAGTATCTTTTTAGATGTATTTATCATTCAAAGGTCTTTGAATTGTATTTTATTCAGATTATTGCTTTTAGCCACTTTTATTTACACTACATTTAATTCATAAGAATTCATCAGAAAAGTCACTCCACCTGTTAAAATATTTGTGCATGAGCATATTTGAAATTATGAGACTGTTCTTCTCTGCTTTGTGGAGATAAGGTTTTGTTTGTGTGGCACTCACGTCAATCCTGAAGTCCTCCAGGCGTTTGAACTTGCTCAGATATTGCTGCAGCTTGGTGTCTATCTCCAGAGTTTTAGCTTGTTTGGAGTATTTCAAAAAGGCCCAGAACTTCTCCAGCCCGTACAGCTGACCTGCACACAAACAGCAACACCACGGTTCAAGAGGACAGCTCAGCATTTTCACTTTAAAGGCTTTTGACTGTCTTAAACTGCATTGCAAGCATTCAGAATGATTCACTGTGAGGATTTCTGATGTAGTGATTGACACATTTCGGGAGGAGCATGTATTATTATCTCCATCCAAGTCGGCCTTCAATAAACCTAATTGATATACTCAGATCCAGAACATTTTGGATTGATACCGGCTTCCAAATGCTGCTTCGAAAATGATATGACACGGCTAATAGCTGTAGTCGGCGCGGAAAGTCTAATGATGTTTGAACTTTCATTTATACAAAGCTCTTCTGTATTTTGGTTTAAAGGAAATAAATGTTTTCAGTCTAGTATCGAAATCTGTATTGGAACAGTCAGGTAGCTTTGAACAGTAAACATTTCTCACCGGCTTCATAATCCTTCATGGTCTCCTCCTGGAAGTCCTTGAAGATGTCTGGTCTGAATTTCTTCTCCAGACCATAGCTGTAGTACCTGAAGAGGCATTCAAGTCCATATCTGGAACAGAAATGGTATTATTTTGACATTATTGACTTTAGTTCAAATCTTAAATTTGAGTTCCCAGTGTGCATTTTAAAACAAGACCTCTTTGGGAAATGTCTACGCCTTTTGCTGGCACTACTTTTCAAATTTATGTTTTTGGGTTTTTTTTTTTCAGTGAATATAGATGAATATAATTTGACCTTGTTTCATGAATTCATACAAAACTGGAAATCCCACCCCATTTTAACCCGCTCATGTGGGCTGTACCTGTATCCCTCCTTGCCGTCCTCCACCACCAGCTGTCTGAACTCCTCGTACATCTTTCGGTTGAAGTGATCTCTCAAGAAAAACGACCAGAAACGGAACAGTGTGTTCATCTCCTGCGACTGGCCGATCCCCAGCCTCTTCCGTTCTGTGATTGGTTAAAAGAATCATTATTAAATACAGTAAATTCAGTAACAGTAGGAATGGTCCAGTCCCCTTCTACTGTGAGGTCCAGTCCCCTTCTACCGTGGCCTAATCCCCAGTACCCTAGTATGGGTCCAGTCCCTGGTTCAGTTACCGTTGAGGCAGCGTCGGCGGTACTTGTGGTAGACGTGTTGTGTGAATCCGTTCTCCTTGAGCAGTTCGTGGGAGGGGTGCTGGAACTTGGGCAGGGACTGAGGCGTGGCTCCAATGGTGCCCAGGACGGGGGTGGCCTCAGAGGGGCTGGCGTTGGAGCTGACTGAGGCGGTCCTGGAGCGGTGCTCTCGGGAGTCCATGACCCAGCCCACGTGGCACTCCAGAGGGGGGTTGGAGCTGTGCCTGGTCTTCCTCTTCCTGGGTGTCTGAGGCAAAGATACAAAGGTGAGTGCACCAAATATAAAAATGAAACAGTATTGACTCACACTGCCAAAACTAAATACGGGGTTCTTAAGTGTCATTAAGGGTCATTCAGCACTCAGCACTTTAGAACTTGTGCAATACATTCAGCACTCAGCACTTTAGGACTTGTGCAATACACTTAGCACTTTAGGACTAGTGCAATATGAATTGTGTAACCCTCCTGAGTTTATGTTTTTTGATTATTTTTGATTGTGAATCGCTCCTGTGTGTAATCTGTGTTTTTAATTGTATCATATGTTCATTAATGTGCACTGTCCCTTTCAAATAAATAAATAAATAAAAATAATAAATAAAATAAGTGATGATGTAACACTACTCTTGGTTTATAAAAAGGAACGGTACATAAAACTGATTTTAAATTTCATAGATATGAGGTAAACGTGTTCAAATCAAATACAGCTTTTACTATTAACTTTGTAGTGTTGATTTATTCTTAATTACAAAAACACTGGACATGATGACAATGCTGAAATCCTGTTGTTTTAACCTCAAAGGACTTTCTGATCTGAATCATCATTCATTAAACCCCCTTAAAAATTCATTTGTCAAATGCACTTTAAACTATAGGGATATCTACAGTGTTGAGATGTCACAACACAATGTCACAAACGCTCCTAAAATGGTGTACCTTGGCGTCCACGGGCCGGCTCTCCTTGACGACAGGGTAGAAACGCGGTGTCATGGTGGGGTCTTTCCGGTGTGGTGTGCGGGGTGTGCGTGGCGTCCTGTTGCTACGGTATCCGGGCGACTCCGGGACAATGGTGGGGAGAGAGCGGGCAATCGAGGAGGGTTCAGGAGCACCGAAGAGCTTGTTTGCCAAAGCGTCTGTAGGGACTGTGGAGAGGAGGAAAGATGGAGAAGGTTTAATATTTCTGGACATTTTAAGTTCACAACGCTGTTGTCTTTAGGTAAATATATTTTGGAGTCTATAAAGTCCAGATAACAACTTAAAATGATAAAGGTCCACATTTATATATAGCACATTTCTACCTTCCCTGGCAAGGTTGAGGGGGCAGGTTTCACATCTGACATCTACCGATTTAAAAAAAAAAAATTAAAAATCAAATAAACTTACAGATGGTAGCTTTAATGTTTAATAAAACAGATTATTTCATTAGTCAGTCACAATTATTACTATTAAGTGTTTGAGCCCTAAATGCAGCTTCTACAAGCAAAAAGATTAGGTGTGATCTGTATCCTAATGTGTGTACATGCTCTTACTCTGCTGGGGTTTGGGAGGTCCGGGGGGCACTTCCTGGTTGGGGTCAACGGGGGGCTCAGGGGTCAAACAGTCGAACTGCTCTCGGCTGATTAGGTGCACCTTCTTGAAGTTCTCCACCTCTTGCTGCCAAAAACAAACGCATGTTTATTTTTATTTCAGATGGAAGATAAAAGTGTATGGATAATACATTTGTCACTTTCTAACTATAACTCATGTAGACTATGACCAAAATAACCTGTTCTTTTTCCTCCCAATTGAGCAAACGTCTTAAATTCAAGTTCAACTCTACACATGAAAAGTGCAGCCTTTGTGATGTGCTAATTGCGTCCATTCATATTACAATTTCAAGTACCATAATTTCCTCCACAAGCAGCATCTCCTGCCTTCCTCTGCATAAAAACAGCTGACCCTGTACTTTAGATCTGTACACACATGTTCTGAAGTGTGATTCTCCTATTAGTTTGTTCAGATTTCAGTCATTTTGACAATTTTTTGGACATATTGAAAATTGACTTTGAACAGAATCTTATTATTTAAACAGAAATTGCAAACAGATATTATTCCCCAAATGGTGCAGCCCTACAATACACAATAAAAATGACAGTCACCTAAATAATGTACACACTAGTAGGGATGTACCGATCCGATACTGGTATCACATGTCAGCGTGATAAAGTCACATTGACGTAAAAGTCACATTGACAGGACAGAAAAGAACCTTTCCTGAATGTCTTTAGAATGATGTTGAGCTGTATCAGAACAAGTATAAGAGCACATAGACTAGTATACACCCATGGACCACTATGGAACCTACAGGACCACTGAGGGATTACACAGATGTATTGTCTAAATAAAGAGTGTTTATTATTAGAATCGGTATCGAGTATCAATACAACATTAGTACACACACAGCCAGTCTATAAAATAAAACAAATTTCAAATCAGTACGTTTTGTAAGTTGTCTGGGGAAAAAAACTAAAAATTTCAAATACTCACAAACAATACATTATAATTTAAAATAACGTAAAAAAATATTTTCAATTCACTCCTAACAAACCTTCTCTTGAGAAGTCTTGAAATCGAAATACAGCAGCAAAACATGGCAGCTAGAAAAGTCTTTTTAAATCTCATCTTCCTTGCTGCTCTGCTCCTCTGCCACGGCCAAAGTTCAAAACGAAACTAACAATTTACAAAACAAAACCTGAAATGTCTAGTTCTGAATGCCCTCTAGCACCTGACCTAGAAAATGTACTTGTAAAATATGTAAAAATAACCGAATTGTGTTAAAATTTCACTCACGGATTTGCAATAAGAGCTATGAGAGTCCATCTTGAAAGCCCAGAGGAGGAGAGAAGCTGTTACAATGAATTGTTTGCATAAATACTGGTGTTTTTCTTTTTGTTTATTGAAAGGGTAGTTTGTCCGTTTGCTGGTGAACACGTGAAGAGTCCACAAAAAGCAAAACAATGAAACAATGAACCAAAAATAACTGACAAAAGACAGCTCTCTCCTCCGCATGACAGTTCTGTGGCGTTCTGAGCCACACTGGGCTTTGACAGAAGAAAACCTCCAGAAACATGATGAGAATGTTATGTCACAAAATGGTATTATACGATCAGAGGTTTGCTCAAAATAGTAATGATATAAACAAGGGCAAAAAACCTGTCTAAAACTGATACTTTGCAGCTGACGTCATCAACATTCCCTTGGGGTTGTGATACTAACTGAGAGCACTACTCTGTTAGAATCTGAGCTTTGAACATCCATGTACAACCAAAAGATTGTCAGATTTAAAAGTTAACTTACTTTCACTTACTGTACTTTCTTTTACCATGTGTACTCCCTCAGTGGTCCTGTAGGTTCCATAGTGCTCCATGGGTATATACTAGTCTATGTGCTCTTATACTTGTTCTGATACAGCTCAACATCATTATAAAGAGAAGGAAAGGTTCATTTCTGTCCTGTGAATGGGACTTTTTTAGTATCAATACTTTGTTCAGTAGTATTGATAGTTTCGATACTAGTTTTGGTATCGATTAGACTTCTGACAAGCATACTATGAAGTAAACTACAACATTACAGTGAGTAACTGGTTTTACCTTGATGGTTGCGTACTCTGGCTCGTACGTGTCCTCCCATAGATCCTGCTCGTAGTAGAACAGCCCGTCATTAATGACTTTGGCGAGCTCGCTGGTCAGTTTGGCACGGGAGGTATGGTTGCCGGTTCGATCCCCGCCTGGGTGCTTGCGTAGATAAGGCGGAGTCTGCGTGACGATGAGGATCTTGTTCAGGTCTTGGTCGTCGATCTCTCCGTCGGTCTCTTCATCTGACCAATCGGTGAAGGTGTTTCGGCGTCCGTCCATCTGAGCCATCTCCTCATCAAACATGAAGTCCAACTCCTCTGGCTCGTCCTGCTCTCCTCCGTCCTGATACAGAACCACAGAGAGAACAGTTAGTATTAGTATTAACGACCAGACATAATACTATTATAATAATAATAATTACTTACACAGCGCTTTTCCAGACACTCAAAGTCGCTTTACAATTTCATGCATTATTTATTCACTTCACACTCTGTGGTGGTAAGACAATATTGTAGCCACAGCTGCCCTTTCCGTGAGTCTGCCCATCTGCACCATTGGCCCCTCCCAGCACCAACACTCACACACCACATTCAGTCACCAGTGTGAGTGATCTCACACTGATCTCCATCTCCATGTAGACAGGTGGAGATACCAGGTGAAGATGTGAGCCAACACGGTAAGAATACATGGCATTCTTTTTGCTGAGATCAGAGTGTTAAAATCATCCTCACTGTGTTTCAGAGAAGAGACATGAAGAGCTCATCACTTCTACAGCAAAAATACTAAACTAATATAATCTAAAAAAAAAAAATCTAACTGCATTAAAATGCACAAAATAGACAAATAAAAAACGTTCTTGGGTTGACAGTCACTAAAACAGCCCTGGTTTTTAATTGTGTTTCCAACTCCCCAAACGAAAATGGATAAGATAAAAGGTATCATATTGTGCTTGTGCCTGCTGTATATTTGTAATCTATGACATAATGGATCATTGTTTTAATTTGCACATTTTAAAAGATAATACTGATCTAAAACAACTTAATAAAAGAACCAAGTCTGCTGACTTCTGTGTTAGAAAACTGCGGCCCCTCCTGTCGATAGCTGTACATCACACTCGAGAGTACCAGATATTTTTCTCGTTTGTACCAAAATGGCTTCGCAACTCTGCTTAATCCTACACGTATCATTGATTAAGAAAATTTAATTGGAGAGCAAAGTACAGAGCAGCAGGCATGTACAGTGGGCAGTGAAAATAGGGGTAAATCGGAGCACTAAAGAATAAAGATTGCTCAAATATGCACAAATCACTCGAAATACAACTTCAGAGGGTCAGTGAGCAGGAAACAACTATAACATGGTTAAAAGCTCTGAAAAGTGAAAAAAAAAAACTTGAATGTATGGAGCAGTACCAGCCTTTAGGATGCAGGCACTTAATAAAGGAAGGATCTATAGCAGAACTCAAGCTGTGAACATTTTCGTTAGAGGGCGCAGTGTCTTACCTTGGTGGTGGGTGCAGTGGGGGAGGGCGAGGATCCTGTAGGGGGCACTGGAGAGCGCACTTCCTCTTTGTCCTTGTGCTGAAACGAATGGTTCTGAATCAGCCACCGAAGAAAACAAGGAAAATGAGAAAAACAAAGAGGAAAAATCAAATAAAAAATAAAAACATAATAAGGTAAAAAATAATGTTTAAACGGCCCATATGACGCCATTCTCTGATCTGTGTTCTAATGTAGTTTCCTCGTCACAAACAGACCTGGAGTTGTCTTTTGTTTCATTCACACATGTTTAAACCCTACACATTTAGGCTGAGTTCTTCTCTCAAACTGAAAACACACTGTTCCTACTTGTGATGTCATGTGGCAATACAGGAAGTGCCCCACTGTGTTTTAAAAAAATGTAAAATGTGTCATGATTTAGTTAAGAAAAGCTGGAAATAAAGCCAATATGCTATGGACTTGTGTATGGAAGGTTGGGAGAGTAAACTCCAGGGCTGTGGTCGACTAAAGACATGTCCTGCTGATGGATTTGTCGACTAAAAGGGGGCGTTGCAAAAGCTCTCTCAACTATTCCATATCTCTGTTTATCTGACCCAAACTGCCCTCACATGCAAAAACTATTTATGCAGAAAAAGTACTAGGAAACAATGTATTTAATAAGGACAGGCTCAACTTGGGAATCAAGAGTTTAATCTGTTTTTTACATAGAAATAACAAAAACTAACAAATCTTCAGCTAACTCACCCACTCACTTCTCCTTTCTGTTGTCTCATAGAAATCCTTATCATCTACACTTAATTACTGGTGGACCAATACAAATTTTGGTTGACTAAAACACCACTGATTAATGCTGACAACCCTAGTAATCTCAAACTCATATTAGCTAAAAAAAATGTTGGCTTCAAAATAGGCTCTGAATTTTAATTTAAGCAGCACTATGTAACTTTTGGTGGAGACATATTCTTCTGTATGGCATTAAACTTGTTTATCTCCATGAAGATAAGCAGGTGACACAACTAGGCCAAGTTAAAAGGTCAGATCTGTGGAGAGGTGGCCCTGCTCACAGCAAGAACATATGTTTTGGATTCATTTTCTTGCAACCAACACATCAGTAATTAAATAAATGGAAAAGCAAGAAAATCTGCATAGCGCTGTTTTAATATATTAAAGGTATTTGCTGTGATCAGCAGTGTTTAATCTTCCTCAAAGTTTAATCAGAGAAGAGACAAGGAAATCATCACTTCTACAGCAGGAATGAAATTAAATGATGAAAAAAGAAAATAAAACTGAAAGTGCCAATGACAGTATGCCGGCTTGTTTACAAACGCAAGAGACACGAGGGTTCTTTTCCACTGATGTTTACTGTTTCTTGTTACAGTTCGCACCGTAGAACACTTTGGCCTGCTAGTAAAACAAACCGGGGAACTTATATACTTGCACTTTTACTTGCTTTTAATTAACACTCGTGACCGACCTTTATATTAGCGTAAAACCTTTTACGTACTGCCGACCCGATAAACAGGAAGTAGTTTTTTGACCTTAACTTAGGATAAAACAAAAATGTATCTAACTTTAAATTAATCTTGCAAAATAAAATGTTATTGTTCATATAACCCACAAAGAATCAACAAATAATCAGAAATTAAATATAAAACTATATAAGATAAAAACGCGAAAAGTAAACTTTCTCACATGTACACTAAATCCTAGGGCGCCATCTATTGGCGAAACAAGAGAACTGTTGCATATTACTATCAGCTGTTACACTCCCACCATCACACTACTAACAGTATGTGTGATCCTAAATAAAAGTTAACACAACACGAATTTAACATTTGCAAACATATCACATCACTCAGCTTCAAGTAAGAGAATAGTCTTATGAATTGGTCTTTCCAAAACAGTTTTAACGAGATGTGTCCCCTTCTTGTCTTGAGTAGGGTCACTAAGAAGCAGCTTGACTTTCCTGACCTTTCCGTCTGCTCCTGGGATGACTTCTACGACTCTGGCGAGTTTCCACTGGTTTCTCAGAACACAATCATCTTGTAGCAGAACAATATCATTCACCTTGGCATTTCTCCTGATCTTGTTCCACTTACTTCTTTGTTGCAGGCTTAACAGATATTCTTTCCTCCATCTGGTCCAAAATACATTTGACAGATACCGCACTCTTTTCCATCTTTTCTGCAGATAGAGATCTTCTTTGACAAAGTCTCCAGGTGGTGGTAAGATCACTGCAGATTTCATTGTCAAAATGTGATTGGGTGTCAGTGGCTCTGGTCCTACAGGGTCGTTGATACACTCTACTGTCAGTGGTCGACTATTCACTATAGCCATGGTTTCATACATGAAGGTTCTCAATGATGAAGTGTCCAATCTTGAGGCTGATTCATCAAGAATGGATCTCAAAACATTTCTTATTGTCCGAATCTGTCTCTCCCAGACACCTCCCATGTGACTGGAAGCAGGTGGGTTGAAGATGAAATTTATCCCCAGCTCCTTTACTTTCTCTTTAGCTTGAGTCAGATTCAGGAACTCGTTCTTCGCACCGATGAAATTAGTGCCTTGATCACAATGCAGTTGACTGACATTGCCTCGTATGGAGATGAAGCAACGGAGTGCATTGAGGAAACAATCCGTACTAAGATCATCCAAGACTTCAATATGAATGGCTCTGGAGCACATGCACGTAAACAAGAGTCCATACCTCTTTATCTCTTTCCTTCCTTCTTTTACGTAGAATGGCCCGAAGCAATCCATACTGCTGTATGTGAATGGAGGGGTAGCTTCCATTCTTTCCGATGGTAAGTCAGACATCTTCTGCTCCTGACTGCTCTTTCTGTATTTTCTGCACTTGATACACTTGTATATGAGAGATGAGACTTCATGACTGCAGCTGACAATCCAAATGCCATTAGCGCGTATTTCATTGACTGTCATCCCCCGTCCTTGATGATGAATCCTTTCGTGAAAGTGCTTAATGAGTAGACGTGATATGTGATGTTCCTTTGGAAGTATGGCTGGATGTTTCACATATGAATGGAGTGATGCTCTTGTCAGCCTTCCTCCCACCCTCAGGATGTTACAATTATCAAGGAATGGACTTAACTGATAAAGCTTGGAGTGAGAAACCTTGACTTCTTCCTTTTCTTTCAAAGACTTTATTTCCTCACTGAATGCTTCCCTTTGAACTGCACGTATTATGAATTCTTCTGCTTCCTTCCTTTCTTCCAGCGTACCACCTTCATTGGACATTTCCTTTGTGTTCTTAACATATCTGACACGTCGCTTTAGTCTTGCTATTGCTTTGACAACTCTCTTCCAGTCAGAAAATTTCTGCAGCCGGTCTACAATAGATTTTTCTTCTCCTGCTTTAACAGTAAAAGCTTGTGTGACCTTGAGTTCTGGATCTTCAGAACTGATCTCTTTCACTTTAAGATCTTCTTTGGGCAGTTCCCTTTGCCATAGGAAATTTGGTCCTGTGAACCAGTTTGACTCCACTAGTTCCTTTGTCATGACTCCACGCGATGCATGATCTGCGGGATTTTCTTCAGAGGTAACGTATCGCCATTGACTAGGTTCCGTGCTTGATCTGATTCGCTGTGTTCTATTGGCTACGAATACATGGAATCGTCTTGCGTCGTTGTTAATGTAACCTAGGACTACCTTTGAATCAGTCCAGTAGTATTCCTGTAGATCTTGAATTTCCAACTCTCTTTTCAGGAAGCTTGCAGTTCTGGCAGCTACCACTGCCGCTGAGAGCTCCAATCTTGGGATGGTAGTCACCTTTGTGGGAGCAACTCTAGCCTTACCCATTACTAGGGTGCAATGCACTTCTCCTGACTTGGACACAGTTCTGAGATACGAGCACACGCCATAGCCGGACACACTGGCATCAGAAAAACTGTGTAATTCATACTGCTGGACTTCCTTGAATGTTGATGGGACATAACACCGTGGTATCTTAATGGTGGACAGGTTCTGGAGGTCTCTTAGCCAAGCTTCCCATTGTGGCTTGAGGTCTTCTGGAAGCGGCTCATCCCAATCCAGCTTCTCCTGACACATTCTTTGAAGGATACTTTTGCCGACTAGAATGAATGGGGCGACAAATCCGAGTGGGTCAAATATAGAGGCCACTGTGGAGAGCACTCCTCTCCTCGTGAAGGGATTGTCCTTGACGATAACTCTGAAGCAAAATGTGTCAGATGCTACGCACCACTGGACCCCTAGTGCCCGTTCCATCTTTGGTTCTCCTAGTGCCAGATCCAGGTCAGTAGGTCCTGCTGCACATTCTTCTTCCGGGATTGTAGCAATCACTTCTTTGCTGTTGCTGATGAACTTGTGCAGGTGCAGCTTTCCCGTGTCACAAAGTTCTCTAGCTTCTCTTACAAGCTGAATGGCTTCTTGCTCTGAGTCTACAGCTGCCAAACCATCGTCCACGTAAAAGTTGCGATGTATGAACTTCACAGCAGCTTGACTGAACTTGCTTTCGTTTTGAACTGAAAGATGCTTGAGGCCGAAGTTTGCGCATCCAGGAGACGAGGCTGCGCCGAACAAGTGGACCTTCATCCGAAACACTGATGGTGGCTGTTCCATGTTGCCGTCCTCCCACCATAGGAAACGGAGGTAATCTCGGTCTTGTGGAGCAACATGAAATTGGTGGAACATGCGTTCGACGTCGCACATGATGGCCACCTGTCCTTTTCTGAAGCAACACAGAACTCCTACGAGGGTGTTTGTGAGGTCTGGTCCTGTCAGAAGTTGCTCATTCAGTGATGTGTCTTGAAACCTTGCTGAGCAGTCGAACACAACTCTGATCCTATTTGGCTTCTGGGGATGATATATGCCATGGTGAGGAATGTACCAGGATGGTTGTTTGCTTATCTCATCCTCTGGCACCTTTTCAGCATCGCCTCTTGAGATGATATCTTGCATGAATGCCACATAGTCTTCACGATAGTGCTCATCTTTTCTTAAACGTCTTTCCAGGCTCTTAAGCCTGTGTTCTGCACAAAGCTTGTTGTTGGGCAAGTTAGGCCTTTCTCCTTTAAACGGTAGAGGCATCTCGAAATGACCGTCCTTCTTTTGCTTTATGCCCTCCTTCACTTTGGACAGAAACATTAGGTCTTCTTGTGACATTGATTCTTCTTCAGTGGTTCTTTCCACAAAGTCCATTTCTAACACCTTGATTATCTCTGTTGGTGTAATCACTTCTTTAACTTTGTTTCTACTCACAAAGTGAACTTCATCTTGGATCTCTTTAGATGACTCAATAGCTGGCAGAACTTGTTTGACGATAACACGATGACTTACTCCAATCTCATCTTTGTAGTCACTTTCTGAGTGGCTATAGCCAATGATGCTCCAACCAAGTAGTGACTTTTGTGCAAATGGTTGGTCTCTTTCACCACTGACCACTTCTAGAGGGAGTAGAGCTTGTGGACAATTATATCCTATGAGTAGTCCAACCTCACAGTCAAGTTTGGGAGCCATTTCTTTTGATAAATGTCTTAGATGGGACCAGTTCTCTGCCGTCTTGTTTGTGGGTATATGGGACCTGTTGGCAGGAATATAGTCTCTGGTGTAGGCTGTTGGCAACTTGATTCTTGTTTCAGAGTTCATGCCTCTTACTTGTAGGTCATTTAACTTGTGGCTGGACACAATCTTTGTTTTGGAGGTTATTGTGGAAATCTTGAGTTTGACTGGCACAGAAGTGGCATCGAGTGACTCAGCTGTATCTTTTAGGATGAAAGTAGTGTCACTTTGAGTGTCGAGTAAAGCATACACCAGCTTCTCTTTCTCTGGATTGTCAGTAGTGGAGATATAAACTGGAATAACTGAGGAGGTACAACCCTTTGCCTTTTGTTGCACAACTCTGTTTGACGTGACTTGTTTGGATTCTTGTTCTTGAGGTTCAGACACCTTTTCTGTTTCTTTATTAGTCTTTGGAAGTTCTTGATTAGTCTTTGAGTTTTGTTCTTTGTCTCTTCTCTCTCTGTCTTGATGCAGACATGTTGGGTGCGGCCTTTGGCATTTGTCACATACATTTCTGGAAGAACAGTTCTTGGAGTTATGGCCAGACTTAAGACAGCCAAAGCACAACTTCTCAGACTGTACAAACTTCACTCTTTCTTCAACTGTTTTCTCCATTAATTTTCGACATTTATGCAGTGTGTGACCAGGTTTCTTGCAAAAGAGACATGCCATACTTGTCTTTTCGTTGCTACTTGTACTCAGTGTTTTGGCATTAAGAGCATGGCTTCTTCTTGGCTTGTCTTTAATATTATACTTGTGATCTTGGTCAGATGGTTTTATTGCTTGCAGTGAGGTGATAGGATTGCAGGCAATTCTTGCTTCTTTATTTAGGAATTTGACAAAGTGGCTGAAATCAGGGAACATTTTATATTCATCTTGGAACTCTGTCACTGTCCTGTTCCAACGTGCACTTAGCCAATCTGGTAGCTTTGCTGCTATTCTCATGTTTTCTACACAGTCATTCAATACTTGCAAACCTTGTACATAGGGCATTGCTGACTCGACACTACTCAAAAAGTCTGCAAACTCACGTAGCTCTTTGCTGTCTTTGTTCATGATCTTTGGCCACAGCTGTATCTTGTCACGGTAGGACTTGCCTATTATGAAGGGATTTCCAAATCTATCTTCAAGTATTTCCCAGGCTGCGAGATACGCTGCATCTGTTCCAACTACAAAAAGGCCTTCAATAGCCTTCTTTGCTGAACCTCCAACCTACTTTCTCAAAAAGAAGAGCTTTTCTTGTATTGGCAGGTTTTTACGGTCAACTAATGTCTGAAAGGACAGCTTCCAATCGTTATACTGTAAAGGATCACCTGTGAAGATCATAGGCTCTGGGATTGGGATTCTGTTCGCAGTGATGGCTTCAGCAAGTGTTTTCACCAGATCAATGGAGGGTGCTTGTTCCATAGAGGGAGCTGCAGTTTGAGTCACAGGTGCTTGAAGAAGGGCTTGGTGGCTTGTAGGCGCCATGACATTGGAGGGAAAGAATGATTTAGAATGCACATTTGGGAAACTTGGTGGTAGGAGAGAAACATTCACTTGTGAGAGTGAAACAGGAGGCTTAGCTTCGTCCTCACTGTTGATACTTTCAGCATAAACCTTCAACCTTGCTTGTGCTGCTTTATGCCTTTGCATCTCCTTTAATAATTCTACTTCTTTTCTCTTTTCCTCCAACTTGTTTTTTATTGTTGTGCTTTCTGTTAGAAACTGCGCTCTCTTCTTTGCATCCTCTACTTCAAGCTCTCTGATTTCTTCCTCACAATGATGCTGTGTTTTCATAATTTTGATAACTTCTTCTGAGGCTGCTAAATCTGCTGCTGCTTCTTGCCTTTGTTGTAATGTGCCTGTAGCTGACCGCTTAGACACCTTGGACATTGCCTTTGACTGGTAGGTTACTGCTGAAGAGAGACTACTTGAACTGCTATCAAACACTGACTCAGAATCTGGCCAGGGAATATCTTCTGGATTACCATTTTGTTCAAGAAGACACTGCGCTTTATCCTTAGCAGCTTGACTAATAGCCCAGCACACATCACATCTTCTTCTTATTTCAATGTCAGGGCTTTCGATCTTTCTTATCTCATCATATGTCTTGCAGATGTCTGTCTGAAATGTATCTATTACAATCACAGCTTCAGTAATTAACTCAATGTCTTTACCTTTCATAAATTTCCTGAAACAGTTTATGTGATATCTCCACTTTTTGTACAGACGTTCAAAATCTTTTGTTATATCACTTAGCCTTGCCTCTTGTAGAGATTTTCCCTTTTCAGTGAGTGTGCGTGTCCGCTGGCTTTTACGAACATCTTCTGGATATGTGGCTTCAGCTGATGCACAAAGCTGAGGAGCTGCTTCTCCATCTGCCTGCTCCACATTACCATTACCATTATCATTATTTTGTGAATCAGACTCTGCGCTGTTTTCTTCAGTGGGCTTTACTGTGTCTTTAACTTCATCTGCCATCTTAACTTTAAATTACAGCTTGGATCTTTCTTATATCTGTTATGCATTTACTTGTGTGGTCTTTAAGCTTATTATTTTGGGTTTTGATGCTTTTAACAAGTGCTTGTGCTACTTCCAAGACGCGAACTTAAGTGCTTGCTTGTTTAGCTTTCACTTGGTAACGTTATCTTGATGTTATAGGTGCTTTGTTGGAGCACGTAGTACTCCCTTTGCATGCAGCGTCTTGAGTGGCTTCGGTCCCGACCGTCTCGTTGCCTTCTCAGGGGCAGTGCAGTGTTCTACTATGCCGGCTTGTTTACAAACGCGAGAGACACGAGGGTTCTTTTTCCACTGATGTTTACTGTTTCTTGTTACAGTTCGCACCGTAGAACACTTTGGCCTGCTAGTAAAACAAACCGGGGAACTTGTATACTTGCACTTTTACTTGCTTTTAATTAACACTCGTGACCGACCTTTATATTAGCGTAAAACCTTTTACGTACTGCCGACCCGATAAACAGGAAGTAGTTTTTTGACCTTAACTTAGGATAAAACAAAAATGTATCTAACTTTAAATTAATCTTGCAAAATAAAATGTTATTGTTCATATAACCCACAAAGAATCAACAAATAATCAGAAATTAAATATAAAACTATATAAGATAAAAACGCGAAAAGTAAACTTTCTCACATGTACACTAAATCCTAGGGCGCCATCTATTGGCGAAACAAGAGAACTGTTGCATATTACTATCAGCTGTTACAGACAGGTTAAACTGTTCCTCTTCCTGGTTAGAAATCATAACATCACACAAGGGAAATTCCATAACTGTTACCGTTACCATGTCATACACTGGGCCAAAACTCCTCTAATGTACAGAACAATTATTAGATAAATAAAAATGTAAGATAACACCCTTATTTTGTTTGTGGGTAAATCGACAAACTTCTGGGCTGAATTCATTTATATTTTCAATAGGTATTCTCCCACCAAATTAAGTCAAAATTTGAGAATGATAAAAACCTCATACGCACTTTAATGAGAACATTGTTGTAGTAGTGAACTCACAAATCATAAATTAGTAATTTGGGTCATCATGTCTAACTTCTGCTTATATACTACTAAAATACTGTATAGTAACGTTACAAGTACAAAATTTGGGGACTCTACCCACCACTCTTGAAGTACTGAGACATTAGAAGGTTATGGCAAAAGTAATAGCATCAGTACGTTTTACAACTTGAAATTATAAATCAATTGGTAATAGTAGCCAAGTATAAGTAGCCAAATCTGACACTAGTAGTATGGGCACTAATAATAGTAATAGTAGCAGTAGTGGTAGTAGCAGTAACCTTAGGCCTTGCTGGAGAGGGGCGGGGTCTCTTCTTGACCTCGATCCAGGACTCCGAATCCAGATCTGGGAGACTGGCCGACAGTCCTTTGGGCATGGTCTTCAGGTTGGATAGGTCCTGGTCTGGTTTGGTGTGCTGCACCGGTGTCGAAGCTTGTGGAGAAACTGAAAGAGAACACAGACGGCAGTAATGAGTTAGAAATATACTTTAAGCACATTTGTGTGTTTTCCTTCTTTTTTATTAAAAGGTGGACCATGTACATTTTCTGGTGGGGGGCCTGCCACCTGCTTGTCTCAATAGAAATGTTACTGCTTTGCCTGGAATATTCCACAGTATGGCATTATGTCAATCTCATCTATGATAAATTATACGCTTTGCTGTGATCAGAGGTGTTTAATCTTCCTCAAAGTTGAAATCAGAGAAGAGATATGAAGAACTCATCACTATGCTGAAAAACTTTTAGTCTAAATTGGAACCAGAAAAAGGAAGTATTTAAACTAACTCGCCCTTATCTCTGAAATGAAGCAGGTGGACCACCCTCACAGCCAATCAGCATTCAGCGACTCAAGATGTCTATTATGAGTTTGCGACTGATTCAATGTTTTGTAATTAAATGCAGACAGAGCAGAGGTCTGATTTTGTCACTAGGTGCCGTTTCTAAAATAGAATAGAAATTTTAAATTTAAAATAGAAAAAAAAAACTTTTTAGAAGAATAAACTCTGGTACCACAGCTATGAGACTGGTGATTTGTCCGCCACTTTGCCTGAAAAGTTACTCAGTGTGGCATTATACTTTTCCATGACAAATTTTATTAAATGTATTATGTTATGTGCTTGTTCTAGTGTTAGCTGTTACCTGGTTGGTCAGGTGCGGTGCGAGGGATGAACTCGGGGCAGTTGATGAGTTGGGAGAAGTCTGTGGTGTGGGCATGGTTAGGCAGGTTCAGACCCGGTAAAGGCCACTTCTCCGGATCCTCTTTCCTCCGAATCTTCATGTCGATGATCTCCACCTCCTGACTGTCCTTCAATGCCTGAAGCAAAACAATGCAAAGTTATTATTACACAGAAAATACACCATAAGCGAGTCTGCTCCAACTAAGACATGTTGTCATTTTGTTTGAAATTTGCCTGGACAGATAGTTGGCCAATTGTTACTGACTTTGACTTTCTTGGTTAAGGGGCATATTTAATAAGACTAGGTCTTCACGCTCCTCTTCCAACATGGATTCAAATAGTATTGTTGTTAAAACTTCTGGCAACATGGCTACATGCAAGAATGAAAATAAATGGATTGATTATCTTAAAGTGGCCATATTGTGCATTTGTATGGCTTTTAAACATGCTTTTGGTCACCTTGGCATTTCATTTTCTAAGTTGAAAGTATATCTACAAGTGACAAACATGCCTCAAGATTCAAGATCTAATCATTTCTAATGGTCCAAGATCATCTTGGCTGTCTTTATTGGACAGAGGATTGGCTGCATTGCTCTTCATTAAAAGCATGTGGTTTGGAGCACATGAAAGACTGATTACTTTTTGTATTAATATCCAGTGATAAAAATACACCAAATGTATCATTCATGAAATTAATATTGAACACCAGTTTAATCTTTTTAATAGAATAAAAACCTTCAGGGTAAACCGTCTTGAATGCAATGCACTCCAAATACAATTTTGAATGTGTATGAGAGAAGGGAAAACCTTTATAACCCTGTTAAAAATCAATTTTAAATAGTTGTGTTTTTTGCAGAGATCAGAGTTGTAAAGTCATCTTCAGTTTGATTCAGAGAAGAGACATGAAGAGGTCATCACCTCTACAGTGCCATGTGAGTAAGTCTACTCACATCTGAGTCAATCAGATGGAATGTCCAGACACTTACTCTTTAAGTTACTCTTACTTTAGTAGTTTTCAAAAATACTTTTACATTAGTAATTTCTTAGACCACTATAGACCTTATAACTTACACAACTGAGTATTTTGAAATAACTACTACACTCTAACTTCAAGAATTTTTTGCTGAATCGTAAATACCTCGAGTATGAGGCTGACATCAGTGGTCAGTGCCTGCACTCGGTGGAAGCTCGCGATGAGGCCAATGGGCAGAAAACCTTCCTGGTCCATTTTCCGCCGCAGAAAAAAGTCTCTCTCCAGGTTATCCAGGCTGAAGTAGTACTCACTGCAACAAGAGCCAAAAACATTAAATACAATCACCTACAAGAGATTCTTTAAAAATGGGTATCCAACATTTGTATATAAACCACAATCTAAAAAAAAAAGAAAAAAGTACAGAGCCGTGTGTGGGAATACGTGATAGGTGGAAACACTAGACAATACATGATTTAGGGATGAGTAGTGTAATGGCCGATACCAGGTGCCAGTACTTGTCAATGTACTGCAGATACCACTGTAACTGCACTGTGTCTCCTCTCAGCTGAGCAGTGACTCCGAGCTCTGAGCAAAGAGGTAACCATAAAGAGAACTACACATTAACTGTTGTGCACACAGCTCAGCTGAACTATGGAAATATTTAGGACTCTTAAAAGGTTTTTATAGTACACAAAGGATATCAGTGCAGTGCTTGTGTTTACAATAGTAGCTTTTAAAAGAGCTATGACATGTCCATATTGGCCATTGTAAAGTAAGAAGAGTCACTGTTACACTCCTTGGCAGATAACGGGCACAGTATGCAAAGACATTGTAAAAATAATAGCTGGTATCAGTATTAGTACTCACTATCAGCAAGTACTCAAAATGAAGTGCGGGTGCTCATACTAGCTTTGGAAATAGTGGGATCAGTCCATCCGTAGCAGGATTACTCAAACATGTACAAATAACCAAATCCCAAATCCTAAACCAAGTAAGCAAATTAAAAGGAGAAACCATTATAACATGTTTAAAAGATCATTAAAAGTAGATTTTGCATAGTTAATAGTTTCAGTGACTTTTTTTTTTTTTTTTACTTTGCTGAGATCAGAGTTGTAAATTCTTCAATGTTTAAATCAGAGAAGAGACATGAAAAGCTCATCACTTCTGTAGCAGGTTACTGAATATTTGAACATTTTGCGGATTATATACACATCAGAGAGCACTTTTGGGTTTAGGATAAATTGGTTTTAGTGAAAGAAACTAGCAACCCAAAGTGAGCTCATTCTGCTTTCTGATTGGATAATCGTCTTGAGAACCAAAACACAAAATGTACATGAACAGCTTTACCTCACTTAGTGTTTTTATAGTTGTGAATAAAATGAACATTACAACTGTTCAGTAAAAGCAATATTTGATTGTGTTAAAAGGCGCTGTGCCTGATTTTTATTATCAAACAGTGGTTCAAAGTTAACAGTTATAAGTTAGTGATGAATAATTAAGATGCTCTGAATGCATAAGGTTAAGGCCCAATCTCAATTCTCCCCCTTAGCCCTGTCTTTGTCTTAGTCCTACCCCTTAGCCCTACCCCTCTGTCTTTAAACAGAGGGGTAAGGCAAAGGGGTGTGTTTAAACCCTTAGAAATGGGACACCCCTTTGCAGTCGCAACAATATGACATTATTTTTAAAGTTTTGAAGTATTGTGCTCCTTTTGAGTTTGTTTTAAATGAACTTTGCAAAAAGTCAAATGTTTTTTTAATTTTTTAATTTGTTAAAATTACTATACTCTGTACAACATATGTAAATCAAATTTTAATCAACTGTAACACAAAATTAAAATGCTGCAGAGGTGGACGGAGTTGTAGAGGATGCCTGGTACACACAAAAAAGAAAACAAAATTAATACATAGTCATAAACATATATAGTTGTTCTGGTACCTACAAATATTATAGAATGTAATATACCTTATATTTTATTTTCAAATTCTCCCACTTTTTTGAAGCTTGTTGGGCTGACACAACTCCAACAAGTCCAGCCTCCTACAAGAAATTTCTAAACAAAATACAAATGTTATTAATAACATGTCGTTTTTAATATAAATAGGGGATAATTTACAAGGCGAAATGAAACAATAATATTTTAGGCCATGCATGTTCGTAATACTTTACACATTCTACCGTAACATGTGTATAGTTCTAAAAGCGCATGAGACGAGTTACGAGGCGAAATGAAAACATATACAGATACAGCGATATATTTGACACATTCTAGTCTAACATATATGCGTATATAGTTCTTTTAGGCCATGTTCGTAATACTTTACACATTCTACCGTAACAAGCGTATAGTTCTAACCGGGCATGTTACGATAAGCCGTATATGTCAGAAAGCGTAAATGCAGGCGCCATGAGTATACCTACAACTTTTCAAAAGTTACTACAGTTTTATACAACTTTTTATGAGGTTCTTGAGTGCAAAATACTCACATTTGTCCAATTTCTTCCCGATTGCTCGACAGTTCCCGATTTCCGTGTTGCTTTTTGCTGCCAACTTGCGTTAAACCACGCCTATCCCCTTTGCGCAAAGGGTGCATCTGGAAAAGCTCTGCTCAGAGGGGTAGAACAGCCCTTCCCCTTAGCCCTCGCACTTACAGAAAAGAGTATTGGGATACCCCGCTGTCTCTCGTGAACGCGCACAACAGAGGGGTAGGGCTAAGACAGAGGGCTAAGGGGGAGAATTGAGACGCAGCCTAAGTGACTATGAGTAACTAGCATGCTAACCACAGACTTCTGGATTCTCTAACAATAAAATGTGTTATAATTCGATGACAGTACACAGAAAGTACACAGTGGACTTATTTTGACCTCAAAAGCTGCTTATGAAATATATCTGTATTGGGGCAAGACACATTTGGCTCAAATACACAAGAAAGAAACTGAGTACAGGCCCTTTAACTACTTATCAGATGACACAAGAACATATCTATACCACCTTTATGAATAATATGAATGATTTCTCATATAGATGTTGAACACTTCTCAAACGTGTATAGATAAAGTGTTGGCTCACATCTGCCTCTTGATGTAGTCCTTGAGCAGGTCCTGGTCCACAGAGTACAGGTCGTTGCTGCTCATGTTGTCATAGTAATAAGTCACAGAGTTTCCAAACTTCTGTCCGTACGCTGCGTCTTTCACATCATACGATTTGTACCCATAATGGTACTCATAATGACCTGAAAACAAGGGACAAGTCATATTAGAAGATGCTTTACTGGTGACCAACTGAAAAACTGTAGGCTAATGCTAGCTAGCTTGTATAATATTTGAGAGGGACTTGTTTAACAGCACAAATGAGCTCACATGTTGTAGTTCCAGCTAAGTCAGTTATTTATGGTCAGATTGGGTTAAAACAAAGCTCAGATTGAGCTGACTCAGTAACAGCTTCAGACAGAACAGGGCCTCTACTTAGTGGAACTAAGTGCATGTTATTGTGATTGATGCACATGTGTTCCACAGGCTGCTGATTTTAGGATGACTGTGTACATGAATACAGCCTCAAAAGCACCAACACTTCAGACCCGTGTGACCACGTGACCTTAAAGTGTGTGACCTCACCTCTGCTTGCCCCTCTGCCTCTGCCCCGCCCCCTTCCACGGCCCCGGCCCCGCCCCCTGAAGCCGCCTCTGAACGGCGCCCCCTCGCTCTTCACACTGGACACTTCATCGTGGTCGTCCCTCCACTCGCGTTCGTACTTCTGAGAGTGCCAATCTAAAAAAACATTCACAAGGTTAAAAAAAACAGGGCTGCAAATTAGTTTTTATATTAGAAATAGTGGCTGACAAGTCGACCAAGACTTCAAACAACGATAGTTCATGCTACTTTCAAAAGATACACTATGTAACCTTTGTGGAATAGGTAGCATTTGCACTGAACATCTGAAATAGAGTGAGACTGGTTTTGTAATGTCAGGTCAAAACATTCACAGCTATTCTAATATGCAATTAATCGTAAACTAGGTTAATCTCCATAAGTAACCAATACCTTTAATAGAAAACAGACTTGAGTGGTGCTTCTCCCCTCGACCGTAAGTTATATTCTAAAACTGGCGTTTGTGAATTTTCTAAACCAAACTTATTTCCTCTAAAAACGTGACCAAGGTCTGTGTAATGGCCGAAGTAGGCGGAAAGTTTGACACGCCCACTTCCTGCTGGTGCAACACTGACCAATAATATTAGTCCAAGTAAACATTTTACTATTGATACTTTGCAGTAGTCATGCTGGGGGTGTTCTGCATGCATGTCTGTGGTGGAATGGTCAGCAGTTGCCATGGTGACAATGTGCACATTAGCAAACAAAAAAGTAATTTCTTGTAATTTAATGTGTGAGAGACTTGTTTAACAGCACAAATCACCTCTTCTGTTATGGTCAGATTGTGTTAAAACAAAGCTCAAATTAAAGGTGCATTATGTAAGTTTTTGGCTGGGTGTCCCAATACCTTTTTGTTTCTATGGATATGTCATTGCTCTGCCTGGAATGTTCCACAGTATCACATAAAAAAAAAAAAGTAAGGTAAAGTTGGCAAAAAAAAAAAAAAAAGGAGAAAATTTAATTTGTCAACTGGACATAGTTTATTTGGTTGAATACGTTTCGCAGCTCATCCAAGCTGCTTCCTTAGTTCTGGTCAGATGCTGGCGGACACTGCTTTATATCTGCCTGAAGGGAGGAGCTAATTACAAATGAGGTAAAGTTGTTTAAATTACAGGTGATTTTTCTGCTCAAAAATACCTGAACAGACATTCTGACTGTGAGCGGGGTCGCCTCTCCACAGATCTGACCTGTAACTTGGTCTGGTGTGGTCTCCATGAAAATGGAAACATTTAATACCATACTGTAAAACTTTCCAAACAAAGTAATAACATCTCCATGGAGAAAGCATTTGATGGACCCTCCAGCAGAAAAGTTACACAATGCACCTTTAGAGTCAAAGTTGAATAACAGAGCTTCAGACAGAGCAGTGTCTACAGTTAGCGTCATACTCCTAGGGAATGTGGATGACATCAGCTGCAAAGTATCAATATTCTTGTGCAGTGTGCCTCCCTTCCCCTGCTCTCAGTCTAACGCAAAAGAGTCCTCACCACGCAGGTCGTTTCTGGCAGTAGGGGGCACTCTGGGGCTCTCGTTGGGGCGGCTGTTGTTCCGCGACGCCGAGCGCTCTCTGGGACCCTCAGACTTCACCTCAATCATCAGAGGGACCCACTTCTGCTTGTTACCTAGCAACAAACACACAAAAACATGTGCATGTGACAGGTTTTCTTCTTTTTCTAAGTATGACATGGTTTGACCTGTGCTAAATACTGAACATCAGTTTTACATCAGTTACGTGTTTGTGGAAATTAAAAAGTACAAAAATACAGGAAGTAGCGGTGAGTTCTAAATAGTGTTGTCTTGATACTCAAATTTAAGACTCCATTTCAATACGCACACATGACACAAAAACTAGTACAAAGTTTCTTCTCGGTCAGTATAAATAAAGAAAACTGAGATGACAATCACTTCAGAAAGTAATGCCATTATTCAACACCAAAGACGTGACTGTCAGTGGAAAGGACTTTAAGAAACAAGATTAATATGACAAGTTTGTGGAGCTGATCCCAAACAAATAATGATAAGGTTTAACATTTGGGAGTCATAAGCTTGGACAATTCTCCCATAGAGTTCAATTCACATCTGCTTATTGTGGGTTGATAGAGAACTGCTGCAGTATCATTATCCTCCAGCAGGCGGCACCACTGTCTGTAGTTTCACAGTTGTGGTCAGTGTTTGAGAGGAAAACAGGAAATGACAAAGTGTGTTTTTTTTTTCTTTCTTTTTTTTTTGAAAGCGTGACATGGCTCGGAATTTGTCAAAAATAAAACTTTTTTTTTTTAATTCTAATCTTATTTAAAGGTGCTATGTTACTCCATTTTCTGATTTATGTTGTGTCATCATCAAAACACACCAGGAGTTGTGTTACGTTTCAGTGACAAATGTTTAACACACAAACCTGCACATTTAGTTCTTCTCTCAAACGGAAAACATTGTTCCACCTTGTGATGTCATGTGGTAATACAGGAATTATGTTTTTAAACTCCACACACCTTCACTAGAATAATTTGTATAATTTCTGGAATTGCCAATTTCTACTGAACTAAAGCCAAAAGGAGCTGTTAACTTGAAAACTGCCACTACATGACATCACAAGGTGGAACAGAACATTTTGAGCTTTGGAGATGTAGACAGACCAATAAAGGATTCTCAAACATGTGAATGAAACAAAGCACAAACGCGGGTGTGTAGCTCGTGTTGGTTTTTGTAGTTTTGTTGTTGTATTGTTGTTTTACCCTTCTTCTTGGGCCCGTTCCTCTGGCCGTCCTCGTCAGGGTTCTTGTCTTCTCCAGAGTCGTCAGATTTGGACTTGAGGTTTTCTTTGCTCTCCTCGATGCTCTCGCGCTTCTCCTTCAGCTCCTTCTTCTGCGATGATCGTTTTGGAGGCTGCACAAAAGAAAAAAATATAAAAATCATGATATTTTAAACAAGTCAGGAGCATTAACATTTGAGAGATGACTGAAGTCTGAAAAGCAGAAGTGATCCAAGAACCCCATGTGTTTTACAACACGTTTGTGGAGGTCTAAACTACAGAGATAGCAGCTTTTACAACAGAATAAGACATCACTGGTGATACAGGGAGGGCATCTGACACACAGGGACAATTCATTGTTTACAGTTTACAATGTCACTTTTGTACAGTTGGCAGAATTACACTTTCTTTCAAGTCTGTCTGTTAATTTTTTTCTGTCTGTAAATTAAAGCTCCAGTATGTAAAAAAAAAAAAAAATACAATTAAAGCATGTTTTTTATTTTTTCCATTTTAGTTGTGTTTATTGCACTGAAAAACCTGTTACTGTGAGCAGGCTTGCATCTCCAGAAACCTGACACTTGTTTGGCCTGAAGAAGGGCCTCACCTGCTTGTTTCCATGGAAATGTTATCCTTTGGCTAGAATATTACACAGTATGGCATAAAACTTATCCATCTCTATGGAGAATGTTCCACAGTATGGGTTTAAACTTATTTTTCCATGGAATCGTCTAGGTGGCAATCCACCTTCAGAAAGTTACATACTGTAGCTTTAACTTGACTTAATCATATAAAAAGTGATTTGATGAAGCTAAATAAATGTAAGCTATTCCAATGACCTTGTGGTTTTAATAGTGAGTGTAGAGTATAGTGGGCTGGTCCTTGTGTTATCAGCTCTCACACACTGATAAAGTCCTGCCCAACACAACTCAGCCAAAACCTGCACCAACTTTCACTCAAAACAAACCATGTAGAATACACATCCAGTCAAAGGGTCGGACACACTTTTCCCATTAATATCTCTTTTTTATTTCCATGATCATTTGCATTGTAGATTCTCATTGAAGACATCAAACCTATGAATGACAAATGTGGAATGAAGTAAACAAATAGTAAAACTCAAAATAACTCCAAACTTGTCTTAAATTTAGATTTTTTAAAATAGCCTTTACCCTTTGCTTTGTTCACTGTTTTGCACTCATGGCATTTCTTGACCCTGACAAGGCACAGCTGTAAAGTGAAAACCATTTCAGGAGACTTCATGAAGCAAAAACATTGAATGAGAGCATGTGTCCTAACTTTTGACTGGTCGTGTAAACAAACTGCAATTTCAATTACAATTCTTGCAATTAGATTTAAGTTTAAATAGGATTCAGTTCATGGTTCGCGTGCGATTAAAGCGCTTTTGACAGGTTGGATGAATCATTTTACTAAAACACAATTAAGATAATTTTATTTAAGATTACAGTTTACAATTTTTTTTCCCCAAGTTTGGCCATTTCTTAGGTTTAAAATTTTAGTTCCTGGTTGGAAATCATGACATCATCAGATCTCCCTAGTGTGATGTCATCTATATAGCACTCTCCACTTCCTGTAATTTTCAACATTTCTTCACAAACTGCTTCTTGATTGGTGCAAAACTATCATTTATAATACAATTTATAATACAAGAATTAACCCACCAAATCATCAAAAATCGGCTATATACGCGTTAACATTTGAGAAAAAAAACAGACCAGACCTGCTAAACAAATACAAGACTCCCATGTATTTCAAAACATCTAAACTACAGGGTTAGCAGTATTTAGACTAGATTATCAAATCAAAATCGCAGTTTGAATGGAAGCAACTGATGCCATAATTTCCTCCACAAAAAGCTGCTAACCTTGTAGTTTAGACCTGTACAAACATGTTATGAAATGTAATTCTTGTATTAGTTTATCAATTCAGTTTTCAGTCTTTTTGTCAATTCTTCTGGACGTATTTAAAATGCGAACTTTGATCAGAATCCAATTATCAAAACGCAAAAATAATCACAATTGCAATGCTTTAGACAGAATATAACAGGACATTTGGCACTAGAAATTAAACTGAAGCCAAGGCTGTCAGTATGATTTGATGTGATAATTCCTATTTAAATTTGGATTCAATTGTCTTGTAGTCCTACCATACATTGAGGCAAATGGAAAAAACATGATCAGTTAAACATGCAACAAAGATGTGACAAAGATTTGACATAAGTGAGACGTGATGCAGGGCTCAGGGATGTTAACAGGAGATGTAAATGGAGTGACACTGCTGGATATTTTTGCCAAAGCCTCAAACTGGGGTCAAATAAAAATGTAAATTATAATTACAAATCAGACCAAGTCATAGTTTGAACTGAAATTCTCTCAATTTTATCCTCAAAATATTATGGCTATATGAAATTTAAATGCGTCTCTCATGTGTAAGCCAATGCCATTTGTTACCATTACCTAAAATGTCAAACAATATGTATACAAAATTTGAATATTGTATATATCGCGCCTATAATAGAAAACCATTTTAAAATCCTCAAGTAGTAGTAGTAGGTAGTAGTAAGTAGTAATTGGTAGGTGGTGGTAGTAATAGTAGTAGGTAGGGTAATAGTAGGTAGGTAGTAGTAGGTAGTAGTAGTAAGTAGTAGGTAGTAGTAGTTGTAAGTAGTATGTAATAGTTAGTAGTAGTAGTAGTAGTAGTAGTAGTAGTAGTAGCAGTAAGTAGTTTGTAGTAGCAGTAAGTAGTTTGTAGTAGCAGTAAGTAGTTTGTAGTAGTAGTAAGTAGTAGGTAGTAGTAGGTATTAGTAGGTCGTGGTAGTAGCAGTAAGTAGTAGTAGTAGTAGTCGTAGGTATTAGTAGGTAGTAGTAGTAGTAGGTAGTAGTAGTAGTAAGTAGTAGGTAGTAGGTAGTAGTAGTAGCAGCAGCGGTAAGTAGTAGTAGTAGGTAGTAGTAGTAGGTAGTAGCTGGTAGTTGTAGTAGTAGACGACTGCACTGCATGTTCTATTTACTTTCATTGTATCATTTTTAAAGTCTACATTTTTTGTGTATTTAATTTCGATGCTAATTTTAGTACACATCTACTGACACGTGTACAAATGTAACAGGGCAGTTTACATGTAGGATATAGAGCACCCCCTGTTTGTGAGACACTTGTGCGTTTGTAGATCATGTGTTCTGTCGTCTGTCGTGTGTGCGTGTTTTCCATTAGTATTTCAATAATTCATTTATCATTAGTAATAGTTTGGAACATTCTGCTGCAGATTTGAACTTTGAACTTACAGCTGCTCTCCACGAGTCTCTGACCTGCCTGACAGAGGACGGGCTCGACACTGCCACCATCTGAACAAAGGAGGAACAGCAGTTTAGACACAACACAATGAGATGAACAGACTACAGTGGACACACTACGGATCAACGTTTTGGGAAAATATATTACAATTTATGTTTTAATATTACGAATAAGCTCATGTTTTAAAGCCCTCTTAAAGCCCTTAATCTAAAAATCCAATGCATTTCAGAACATGTTTATAGAGGTCACACAGAATAAGTAGTAGTAGAATTTTGAACCTATATTTGAACCCATTATCCCCTGGTTCATGGGTGAAGGCTTAACCCACTGCTACCGTTCCCCACATTTAACATTTTATAGTAACTTAAGATCGTATGGATTTGAACAAAAAGTGTATTCCCTGGTACAGATATACAAGCAGCTCTTGAGGTCAAAATATGTCTGCTGTGTAACTCTCTGCATCCAAGTATAAAGTGTTTTATTGTTTGATAATCAGGAAGCATGTGTTAGCATGCTAGTTAGTGTTATGTCCATTCCATCCATCCATTTTCTCCCGCTTAATCCGGCTGGGTCGCGGGGGCAGCACGCTGCCCATTACTCTGTGCACCAGACCCAGACCCCTATGAACCCCTCTGCAGGTGGTGAGCCCACAGGAGGGAGGAATTCCTTGACTGTATACTGTTGATAGGGGTGTTGCATGTTTTTTGGTTGATGGGGGGAAACCGGAGTACCCGGAGGAAACCCATCCAGACACGGGGAGGAAACATGCAAACTCCACACAGAAAGGTCCAGGCGACCCGGGGATCGAACCGTAACCTTCTTGCTGTGAGGCATGGGTGTTGCCACTCAGCCACCGTGCCGCCTAACCGCCGTTAGTGTTACGGTCATGATTAAAAACTCTGGTCTGGGAGTTGTGAAAAGTGATAATAAACTCATCATGGTGAGCAATTAGGATGGTCTGAATGCGTAAGGTAAGTGAGGAAGAACTTTGGACCTGCAAACTGTTTAAAATGAACTAGTGCAGTTTTTCCTACTTTTAAGACTGTAAAAATCAGGTTGAGTGCCTTTACATTTGGGACCATACTCTACTTCCCTTTCATTTGCCATTAATAGTTTCAAATGTTACATAATAGCAACTCTATTTATAGCTGCAGAATTGACACTTCAACAGAAAAAAATGCAATTATTCACCACGATGAGTTTATAAGCACTTTTCAAAACTCTCAGCTTAACTGTCACGACAAAACACTCACGCGCTAGTCTCTAACAACAATTAGCATGCTAACGGACACATCCTGATTAGCTGACAATGTAACGCTTTATAACTAGGTGCAGACGGTATTACAGCTGATACATTTTGACCTCAAGAGCTGCTTATACTATACTACTTATAAATGAGCAAGAGATAAGAACTGTGAAAACCCAAAAAATGCAGTGCTTTATAGTTCACATATATCTCCATCTCCCTCATTGCTACGTGACAGTGGCCCTGATCTATAAATACCTCCAGCTCTGCTCTAGGTTCCAGGGGAGCATTTATCTATGGGGATCCCTAAAAGGACATCCCTCCCCAGGCTTGGCCAACTCCCTGTGCCCCCCCTCCACCTGGAGCCCGGGTCTATTCCTGTGCCCATGACATGACACACATTTCAGGCTAAACTCAGGAGGTGAGAGGGGTCAGGTTCAGAGGTGGCTGTGGGTTAACCTTTTAGATAAATGCTACGTACAAGCAGAGGTGGTAGTATATTAGTATGGTAGGTAGTATATTATTGATCAAAAATTACTTTAAAAGAGGAGATATTATGCAAATTTGACTTTTTGGAGCTTTCTACAATGTTGTAATGCTCCCTCGGCAAAAACACACCTGAAGTGTATGGAGTGTGTATCAGTACAATTCTGTCCAATACTCAGCCCGCAAACCTACATTACCCATGCGCCCACATGATAATATGCCATAAATATACAAAAGCATGATACAGAATCATACACTATAACTTCACTGCACATCACATCAGATTTGTGGCTTCATAGCAGGATGCACACTGTGTTGTGATAGCGCTCTGAAGGAGGAATGACTTCGAGCAAGTACTGTTACACTGTATTACACAACACATTACTAAATGGCAGTAAAAGTATGGGGTCTGAAAACTACCCTGAAGTTTAATTGTATTAAAGGATACTCAAGTGAAAGTACTTAAGGAAATAGTGAAATGGAGTTTTAGATGGGCCTACCCTACTACTTGATTATTGAAAGCATTGACAAAACAGCACACTTTCTGAAATAGCAGAGCTCAGGGTGGGGCAGCAAGCCGAAGGGGGTGGGGCTCTGAGTCGCAAGGGGTGGGACTGTAATGCGACATAAATGAAATGTAAACGCAGCAGACTAACAGCTGTGTAGACGAGGGTTACCAGATTCAGAGAAACAAGCAACCAAGCCTTTGAAAAAACGCTCCAAACAAGCCCCACCAAAATATGCCCGAAAGAAACGTTAAGCGTTAATGCTAACCCTAATTTACACCAAAGTACGAACAGCGCATGAGCGCAGCATACTCGCAGGAGTCACTTTTATTATTAACCACTCAGACAATCTACATCAGCCATATCATACGCGCGTCCAACAGGCATAAGTACACTATGAGTCACTAATTCGGTTGGAGTTCTAAATTTTCAGTTTCACCGGAGCGAAGACAGGAAATGATCACATGGTATGAAAATAAACTTCAGATGCCCTTTCAAAACAAGTTCTCCAATACTACTATAGTCGTGTAAATACCGTGCGTTGCATCCAGGAGCTCGGGGAATGACTAGATGGACTATTTTATTTTATTTTATTTTATTTTTTTATTTATTTAAAAGGGACAATGCATATTCATGAACAGCAAAAGGAGAAATTTAATTTGTCAACTGGACAGAGTTTATTTGGTCGAGTACGTTTCGCAGCTCATCCAAGCTGCTTCCTCAGTTCTGTTCATATTCATGAACAAATACTTGTAAATATGCCATGTATAGAAAGTGTACAATTGTGGAGGATAAATATAAAACACTTTACGACATGAAACCACAACTTTACAAGAACAACAACTGAAGGGAAAGACGTGTGGGGTGAAGAAAGCAAAACTTAGAATGACGATTATGGTAAGTGGCCTAATTAATGCGAGTACCACACACAGCCACGTGTTATCCCTGCAAAACATTGTCCCTCTTGTCAACATTTGTAAAGCAGTGTTAATTTCGTTGACGAAAACTATGACGAAATTATTTCGTCAACGAAGGTTTTTTGCGGACGAAAACGAGACGAAAACTAAATAAAAATTACTTTAAATGACTAAAACGATGACGAAATAGACGGACATTTTCGTCAACAAATAAAAGACGAAACGAAAATATAACCTGTGACGAATAATAGATCCATGGTGACGAATAAGTGGTCAGGACTCCTCAGGAGAAGAGAGAGAGGAACGAGCGGCCGCTGCGCTAAAGAGCCAATCACAGCGCGCGTTGTTGCGCGGTGCCGAAAAGCTAACGCGCCCCGCCGAGAAACATGAGGAGGACAGAGGAGCAACAAGTGCTAAGAGAAGATGTTGGCGACTGGGATTGGGAGAAAAAGACGGTCTGACCTGTGGTCTCACTTCACGTTTGATAACAAAGAGAATAAGACGACGTGTAAACCATGTGGCGCGTCAATCAAGAGGAAAAACACAACTAATTTGAAACGGCACCTGGAAACTGCACACCCTGAGCTGTTTTCAAAGGTAAATAATGTCACCACCAATACGTTTATGTAGATGTGGTTATAGTATTTTGTAGTTAAAGTAACAGTAAAAGTAACATTAGCACAAAGTGCTTTCTTAAAAATGAATCGAGGTAAATGAATGTTGGCATTTGGTTTTCCTCAATGTTTATGCAGCAATACCTCCTGTTCAATGCACTTTTTTTAGAGTTCAAAGGTTGTTACAGTACTTGTTATGCATTAATAAGCTGCAGTAATAAGCTATATAGGGCAAAAGGGCCTTTGACACATTTTTTTTTATATATTTTGGATTTAGCTGTGAATTATCATTTTGACAGTTATTGCTGTGGTATACACTGGTGTCATAAAGACAGACAGCAATAATTTATACTGTCTTTGTGCTTTGTTTGCTACTGCTTTTCCATTTAAACATTGAAACACATTTTAAATAAAAACAGTTGTGTTTAAATATAAAGTGTGAAATGTTTGCATATTAATATCTCAATTTCAAGAATGTATAGTTTTATGTTCAATGTAAAAGGTCAAAATTGATGCGTGTGAAAAGCTTTTAGTCGACTAAATCTATTTTCATTATAGTCGACTAAATCTATTTTCATTTTAGTCGACTAAATCTATTTTCATTTTAGTCGACTAAATCTATTTTCATTTTAGTCGACTAAATCTATTGTAATTTTAGTCGACTAAATCTATTTTCATTTTTGTCGACTAAAACTAGACTAAAACTAAAACAAATCTGATGACTAAAACTAGACTAAAATTAAAAGTAATTTTAGTCAAAAGACTAAGACTAAAACTAAATTAAAATTCCTTGTCAAAATTAACACTGTTGTAAAGTTTTTAAACGCAATTTATCCCAACAATGAATATAAGCAATATAAAGAGTTTGGTGTTTAAATGCGAGAAACTACAGAGGCTAGCAGTCCAAGAGCAGCTGATGCCTCTGGTGTAAATTGACACTTCAATATGCGCATATACAGCTTTGCCTACGGTAAGCATCGCTGCAGCTCCAGGCGCAAATTCTGAGTAAGAAAGATGAGGAGTTTAGAGACACCTGAGGAGAGGTGGACGTGGTTCGGGTTGTGACTGACAGGTGACCAGCAGGCTGCAGAGGGTTAAAGGTCAGAGCTCGTATTGTTTACAAATGTATGAATGTGGGAGGGAAGGGCAGGGAGGTGAGGTAATGCTCTAAGCCATCTTTACATTATAAACGTGTTAAGGGTTTAAGATAAGATAAGATATGCCTTTATTAGTCCCACAGTGGGGAAATTCCAGTGTTGCAACCCACAGTTCAAGAACAGCAGGAAAATGGAACATGCAATAAAACAAGATAATAGATAATGGCTAAAAAAATAATAATTTAGAAATAGACTTAAAGATAGACTCTAATTTTGTTCCGGTGGAACAAAAATATAAAATACAAAATATAAAATACAAAAAAAAAAAAAAAGTTTCTGTTAGTAGTAGAGGACAGAGTTATAGGACTCTATCCTCAAACCTAAATCAAAACAAACAGAGAAACAACGGGACTAGCCAGGTGTGATAAAATATGTGTAAAAAGTTGCCCCAATTCAATTGACATATAACATGTCCGCATATTGTACCTTTAAGGCTGTACTGCAATATTATGCTCTGCAATATTATTCTTATGTAGCTTGTTGATTATTATTGTTGGTTGCCATGACACCGAAGGGCAAGGTGCTCCGTCCTCCCAAGTGTTCCCAGCACTTGGGGGAACGGAATGCAAACAATAGAGCGGGATACGCTGGGAGCAGGGATTGGCCCCCCCTGTTCTCCCGCGGTCCTTGTGCCAGGGAAAGAGATAAATAGGACTGGAGGGTAAACCCCCGTTAGAGTCAGCTGCGGGTTACGTACGGACGCCCAGCCAGTTCAAGCCACTCTGCCGGGGTTGTTGGCTCTCCAGCCCAAGTGTCAACGGTAAGAGCTTTGATGATATTGATGATGAAACTTGATGTTTGCTTGAACCAATGTGATGATGATGAAGGAGAGGTGTCACGAGCGGGGAATAAAATGACACATTTATTCTAGCTTTGTCTCCGTGTTGTAATGTTGTGATGTTGTAATGTTGAAGGAGAGGTGTCCAGAGCGGGGAATAGCGGGATATATCTATTCTAGCTCTGTCTCCGTGCTGTCTGTGTTAAAGGGGAGGTGTCCAGAGCGGGGGATAGCGGGGCACATCTATTCTAGCTCTGTCCCAGTGTTGAAGTGTTAAAGGGGAGGCATCAAGAGCGGGGGATAGCGAGACACAACTATTCTAGCTCTGACCCCGTACTGTCTTGTTAAAGGGGAGGCATCCAGAGCGGGGAGTGAAAAGGACACATTTTATTCTAGCTCTGCCCCTGTGCTGTCTTTGTGTTGTGACTACCTTCAGCGAACCTGGGTAATTTCATAAAACATTTTGGCGTTGTCGGCAGGATCGTAATTTTGAAGTGAAGGATTCACAATACAAACTAAAGATGTTTACAAAACAAACTAAGCCTGATGCAGAAATTGAGATTGGTGCAGTCGCGGCGACCGTTTGGACGGGGCCGTGGGCTGAAGTGCATAAATGTTTAACAGAACAAGGTGGGACTCCGGGGGACTGGAGTCCCGGAGTGCAAAATGGGGATGTGGAGCATGTGTTAACTACTCTTAAAGGGGTAGTCCCGGCTAAAAAGGCGCCGCTGCAAGGCGTGCAGCGTCGTATGTTGATATGTGTGACTGCATGGAAACAGCAGTCCATATATGTGGGTCATTTGGAACAAAAAGTAGCAACTTTAACTGAACAACAGAAGGTAGCGAGTGAGGAAGTAGCTTGTTTACAAAGTACTTTACAAGAAATGTCCAGACTAGCCGAGAAGGCTGTCATGCATGTGTCCCGGACCAACAGGCAGCGTAGGCGAAAGCCTCCACAGCCCGTAACTCGTCCGCAGGTGCGTGCGTTTATAGGCAATGTGACAAGTGACGATTGGGACCCTGATAATTGGGACGGCGATATATGGGGTGTTAGTAGTGCATCCATGTAAGTATGCCAACCAGAATTCTACTCTAAAGTGCTTAGATTTGATAGAACAATACTATGGATTACCTATTCAAATACAAACAGATAATGGCACACATTTTACAGGAAATCAGGTAAGAGACTGGTCTAAGGAACATCCGGATTGATAGGAAGAATGAACGGTATTTTGAAAAGTGCTTTAAAGAAACACTCACCAGAAGGGACACTAGATAATTGGAGGAAAAATTGGTATGAAGTGCTTAAACGAATTAATAATAGGCCCTTAGGATAGGGACAGCACAAGAAAGTAGTATAATTAAATGGAAATGGTATGTTGCTGAAAGAGTGAAAACAGGACAGAAGGGTGTATCAGTGTTATGGAGGGGGAAATCCCCTTCGACATAACACCCCTGCAGGAGTCTCCAGTAAAGTTAGGAGGGTCGTATAATGATTTGACCCCGGAACAAAGAGACTATGCCTGGTTCACTGACGGGTCGGCTCAATGGAAGGCAGGTAAGCGGAAGTGGAAATCAGAAACGAATTAATAATAGGCCCTTAGGAGAGGGACAGACTCCACTGAACAGAATGGTCACTATAGTGGAAACCCCAAATGAAGAACCAATTAAAATGTGGAAAATAGACCCTGGTGCTGAGCTACCATTCAGAGCCACGCCTGGCTCTGCCGGACTAGACTTAAAGGCGCTAGAGACGTTAACTCTAGTACAGAATACACCCACAGTGGTGAAAACAGGGTTGGGACTACAGTGCCCAAAGGGCACTTATGGGCATATATTACCCCGATCAGGACTCTCCTTAAAGGGAATTACTGTGGCTGGAGGAGTAATTGATGCTGATTACCAAGGTGAATTAGGAGTAATATTGGTCAATATGAAAATTGAACCTTTTACTGTGCAAAAATGGGATAAGATAGCCCAATTGGTAATAAAACCGTGTGAAATGTCTAATCCAACAGAGGTGACTGCCCCCTCGCACGTGACAGCGAGAGGGACAGCGGGTTTCGGATCTACTGACCAATCAGGAGCAAAGGTATGGGTACGGCAGGAGAACGGCCCACCTAAAGCAGCTGAAATAATTGCACAAGGCACTGATAAAATAGTCACAGTAATGTACCCTGGAGAGGATCGCTGGGTAAATGTGCCAGTGAATAAATGTTATCAGCGACGTAACTAATGCAATTCTTTTGTTTGAAAAGCATAATTTTGTTTGCAGAATGATCGGTTGGAGATATCTGGTAGGATGACCGAAGAATCGTGCCCGGCGCTATGGCGAGGGGAGAGAGAGGACCAGGGGTGGCCGGAGGATTGGAGGTGTCGGCTCCTCGGGCGCTACCGCCCCTGTCCTTGGTGTGACGGTACTGGCGGTGATCGCCCTCTGCTGTCCAGTGGGGGCAATAACACCGGGATGGTCGATGAAGAAAACGGGGGTGGTTAAACTACACACTATGCTTGGGATAATTCGACGTGGACCAGTGGTATTGGTAAATACCACCATCACAGTCCGGGCTAAGGCCCCCATGTGTGAGTGCAATATCACCGACTATGCCTGTGGAAGTAACAACGGGACTGAGTGGAATATTACTGTAACCAATGATGTGTGGATATGTAATTCAACGGAAATATCTAACCGAACCAGATTTGGATACATGGTTTGGGTGGTACCAAAGGAAGAACTCAAAATAGCTCATGTAGTTCCCATAGTGCCATCATGTGTCAACATGGCAATGGGACAACAAAGGGAAGAAATACGTTGGAGAGTAATCTTCCCCTCCATACCCAAATGCAATCGACATCGACGTGAATGGTATGATACGGTCCTGGGGGGAACAGGTTCCCTCCTGGGACTAAGTAATTTGGTCGATAATCAAATAACATCCGAAAAAATTAAGTCAAACAGGAGCCTACACACATAATGGACTTGAGAAAACAGTTTTGTGGATGCCAATGGCAATTAAAGGACAGGTTGATAACGCTAAATTATGGATGGACGCTTATCAACTACAATACCAACAATGGAATACCACTGATGAAGTATTCCAGAATGTGACTGATTGGATGAACTGGACTACATGTAGCCTACAATACCTACACGCACTACAGCAGCGTGAGCGTATGCAACGAATCTTAAACCACCGGAAAACTATGAAGAATGGATAAAACATTGGAATATATCGCGTACCCTATGGCTACATATACAACCGCAACATACAATGTGTAATGATACTGTATGTGAAGGATATTGGGTTCAGTATGATGTGTCTCATGTAGAACCAGTGTGTAGATACTATGTCTTACCGATCATAGCACATGACGCATACTGGACTTTACATATGGACGGTAAATGGCTGAATCCCAAAACTAACATGACATTTGACCTAACAGACTGTGACTATACTAACAAAGGACTAGTGTGCATGCTTAAGTCAGGTTTTACTCACCCGTGCTTGAAAGAGGAAAACGCTTTGTGTGATTGGACAAGATCGGAGCCTAGGGATATTTTGTATCAAGTGGGGCCCCACACATTGTGTGTAGCCACCACTCATGCACATCCCCAGCTCCCCTACTCACCCTTCTCTGGATGTTTGACTGGAGTGCATGTTTGGGAGTGGCATAATGCAACCTATTTGTTAACCAACTTTACATGGAGCCATAGACTCACAGAATTGCAATGGGATACGCTCCATGATGCCCGTCTTGGGAAATCTCTGGATCGATTCAGGTGCGCACTGAATCGGTCCACGGAACTAAAACACATAATACAGAATCATCAGCATAACATGTCACGGTTGCACGTTACCACTCTGTTAGTGGCTGGAGAAGTACGAGCGGTAGCGCAAAAGGTAAAATCGAGCGCCGCCTGGCACTGGTATGACATCTTTGGCGGATGGTCGCCCACTGCTAGGAGGATAATGGCACCGCCTTTGCTTGTTTTAATATATGCCTAACCCTATGTAATCTATGCACCTGCTGGTATATCAGAATTTACAGCACTTAATATTTAATACATTATGAAAGCGAGCTTGCACATGGTAGACGGACCTAACGGAACGGAACAATTTAATATTAAAGTTGACCCACAAATCCCAGGTCATATCTTTAATGTATGCAGAATTTTATGGCCCGAAATGTACCCTCTGATTTTGTACGAGACGACCACATAGGTGATGGAGGTGGATTTATCAATTGAATTGTGTCAAGAGGTGGAATGTGATAAAATATGTGTAAAAAGTTGCCCCAATTCAATTGACATATAACATGTCCGCATATTGTACCTTTAAGGCTGTACTGCAATATTATGCTCTGCAATATTATTCTTATGTAGCTTGTTGATTATTATTGTTGGTTGCCATGACACCGAAGGGCAAGGTGCTCCGTCCTCCCAAGTGTTCCCAGCACTTGGGGGAACGGAATGCAAACAATAGAGCGGGATACGCTGGGAGCAGGGATTGGCCCCCCCTGTTCTCCCGCGGTCCTTGTGCCAGGGAAAGAGATAAATAGGACTGGAGGGTAAACCCCCGTTAGAGTCAGCTGCGGGTTACGTACGGACGCCCAGCCAGTTCAAGCCACTCTGCCGGGGTTGTTGGCTCTCCAGCCCAAGTGTCAACGGTAAGAGCTTTGATGATATTGATGATGAAACTTGATGTTTGCTTGAACCAATGTGATGATGATGAAGGAGAGGTGTCACGAGCGGGGAATAAAATGACACATTTATTCTAGCTTTGTCTCCGTGTTGTAATGTTGTGATGTTGTAATGTTGAAGGAGAGGTGTCCAGAGCGGGGAATAGCGGGATATATCTATTCTAGCTCTGTCTCCGTGCTGTCTGTGTTAAAGGGGAGGTGTCCAGAGCGGGGGATAGCGGGGCACATCTATTCTAGCTCTGTCCCAGTGTTGAAGTGTTAAAGGGGAGGCATCAAGAGCGGGGGATAGCGAGACACAACTATTCTAGCTCTGACCCCGTACTGTCTTGTTAAAGGGGAGGCATCCAGAGCGGGGAGTGAAAAGGACACATTTTATTCTAGCTCTGCCCCTGTGCTGTCTTTGTGTTGTGACTACCTTCAGCGAACCTGGGTAATTTCATAAAACACCAGGACATGTCCAGAGGTGTGAAAACACCATCATGGCCCTGAATGGATATGCTAACTACTCCCCCATTCCCACTCCATATTGAATAGACACACCTAACTAACAGAAACTGTAAACAACTCCATATTGAATAGACTCACCTGACTAACAGAAACTGTAAACAAATATGTGTTGTTTCAGAGTAATTTTCATTGTAATTAAGCTCCTCCCTTCAAGCAGATATAAAGCAGTGTCCGCCAGCGTCTGACCAGAACTGAAGAAGCAGCTTGGATGAGCTGCGAAACGTATTCGACCAAATAAACTCTGTCCAGTTGACAAATTAAATTTCTTCTTTTGCTATGGATTCTAACCTGGATGACTGAGGGATTCTACACACATTCATTCACACATGGCAAAAAGGAGAAATTCAATTTGTCAACTGGACAAGTTTATTTGGTCGAATACGTTTCGCAGCTCATCCAAGTTGCTTTTTCAGTTCTGGTCAGACGCTGATGGACACTGCCTTATGTCTGTCTGAAGGGAGGAGCTAACTACAATGAAATTACTCTGAGACTACCACACCTATTTGTTTACAGTTTCTGTTAGTTAGGTGGGCCTATTAAATATGCAGTGGGAGTGGGGTCTTGTTAGCATAACCGTTCAGGGCCATAATGGGTGTTTTCACACCTCTGGACCTGACCTGGCTAGCACTACTGTTTTCTTTGTTTGTTTTGATTTAGGTTTGAGGATAGAGTTATAGATGGGAGACAGATGATGTCTGAGACCTCCATTTCTGTTCAAGGAAGGATTCCCTTTCTTGACAAAAATAGCCTCTTTAATTCCCCTCTCAAAACAGTTCTTTTGGTGGCGCTGAATGGTTATGCTAATGAGACCCCACACTCATTGCATACTCAATAGGCCTAGCAAACTAACAGAAACTAAACAAATAGGTGTGATAGTCTCAGAGTAATTTCATTGTTGTTAGCTCCTCCCTTCAGGCAGATATAAAGCAGTGTCCACCAGCCTCTGACCAGAACTGAAGAAGCAGCTTGGATGAGCTGCGAAACATTCAACCAAATAAACTTTTGTCCAGTTGACAAATTAAATTTCTTTTGCCATGGATTCTACCTGGGCGACTGAGGGATTTTACATTCATTCACACATGTTTGAGTAACATTTACATGTCAAAGCTCAAAATGCTCTCTTCCACCTTGTGATGTCATGAAGTGGTAGTTTTCAAGTTAACAGCTCCTTTTACCTTTAGTTCAGTGGACATTGGTAATTCCAGGGCTGAGATTATTCAGTGATTCTAGTGAAAAGGTATGGAGTTTAAAAACACAGTGGAGCGCTTCCTGTATTACCACATGACATCACAAAGTGTTTTCTGTTTTAGTGAAGAACTCACTCTAAAATATGCAGGCTTTGTGTGTTAAACATGTTTGAATGAAACAAAACAACTCCAGATATGTTTGTGATGAGGAAACAACATTATAACAGATCAACAGATCAGGAAACAAGAGTAATATGGAACCTTTAATCCATGGAACATTATGTAAAAATGCTTGAAAATTAAAAAAGGCTGTTCCCATTTTCTTCCAAATTGTACAAAAGATGCCATTTTTCTTTTGGTTCCACGTTGTGGAATAGAAAACCTCAGTGGTACACGGCCCTGTTCTTTAATGTGTGCTTTAGCTCCTGTGTAATTATAGCCACTAAAACATCCATTACACACAAGTACTGCACTCTTCTTAAGACCATAGAGCTGTCAATCAAACTCAACGCCCATTCAAATCACAGAGATGATGCGAGATGGCTAATGATTGGTCCGTTTTGCTTTAATCCAAGAAGTAAAGGCACATGCTTTATAGTATAATAACTATGTTGTTTAATTGACGCCTTACGAACTTCCCATTGGATATTTTGACATTTAAACCTCAAAGTTGGTCTTTTTTGTGATTTATTTTAGCATAATATTGAAATGGGGGTTGTTACTAAACTTGATAAAAAACAGATTTAATCAACAGAATTCTAATTATTTAAAATATGAAAAGGAAAAGGCATTCACCTGAGTGTCTTTTGTTGCGATTTCTCCAGGGGTCGGCCAGCTGTTTGTGTCACCAAAATCTCCAACCTGGCAACAAATTATGGAAAAAAAAAAAAAAAAAAAAAAAAAAAAAGACACATAAATTTGTCAAAAACCCAAAAATCAAACTACTTTCTACTTTGTACAAAAACATTGCAGACTGGTGTATCCATTTTTTTTTCTTGTAAAACAACCTTTTTTGTATCTTTTTTGAATGTCACATGCTTGCCTCCAAGGGAATTATAGTGCTAGGCCTGTCATAAGAAATCTTCAAGTAGTAATGTGGGTGGCATAGCGGCAAAGCGGTCTTGGCGCTCTCGCCTCACGGCAAAAAACGCCTTAGCTTTGATTCTTGGACAGTGTGGGGCCTTTCTTTGTGGAGTTTGCATGTTCTCCCTGTGCCTGTGTAGGTTTCATCCGGGTGCTCTGGTTTCCCCTCCCACTAAAAACATGGGAATAGGGTTCCCTGTCGGGCCAGGACTCCGCTGAAAAAGAGATTCGAGACAGCAGTAGGGATGGAACGATATCCAGATCTCTCAATACAATATTTTCAAGATCTAACTCTCACGATATGATTTTTATTGAGTTATTTTCTCGTGAATATGCCACTTTTTCCTCTTAAAAGTCCTTGACAAGACTAATCGAAAGAACTAAGATTTAAAAGTGCTTATAACAGCTATTTCTTTGTGTAGTCTGCACTGAAATGGAGCAAAGGATCATGGTCTACATAGCTCCCTCTTTTTTTTTTTTTTTTTTTTTAGCTGTTGCTACACCATAACTATTCATTTCAGACAAGAGACTTGTAATTCGATATACTGTGATGGTCCACGATATTATTCTGAGACCTTTGACGATACGATATCACTATATTTCGGTTATTGTTACATCCATAGACAGCAGTATGATATATTGCTCAAGAAAATTTTAACTATAATACTGATACTAATTTAGGCGACTGACACAATGACCATAAAGCAGGGTTATCCCTCAAAACACATCCTATAATATACAAAATTGTTAACGGACACGGCTGCTATAAATACATGAAATGCTTAACGATCCATAGAAGTTCTTAGTGATGGGACAAGATCTCGTGTCATAAGATCTTGTAAGACAAAGGCTACATTCAGACTGCAGCCTGAAGTGACCCAAATCTGATTTTTTCCGCCCCTATGTGACCTGTAACTGATCTTTTAATGACAGTCTGAACTACACAAATACGATTTTTCAAATGCGATCCAGGCCACTTGGATATGTGGTCCTAAACCCGATACATATCCGATCTTTTGACATGCGACTTCAGTCTGAATGGTCAGGTCACATTCATCCAACCTATACTTCATCAAAAAGTGACAAACGTCACTATTCTGTGCTGAAGCTCACAAATGTACAAAAATGTTCGTTTCATCATATGAAAATTGTGTAAGAACTGACACCAGAAATATGAAGTAAAGTAAATAAAAAATGGTGAGGCTAAAATTAGGAACTGAATTGCACAATGCATTTATTATAGCCTAAATAATGTCAAACTCTCATCTTGTCTCGTTCTCATTGGATCCAATCTCATGTCTTGTCTTGCAGAAAATGTATTGTATTCTGTTAGTTATTCAACCCTCTATAGCTCATCCCTTTGTTTCATAACAGGCCATGAATTAAAAAGCCATCACAGTACACTATGAGAACTATGGATAGCCTGAATATCTCACTTGCTTGTTAAAATTTATCCTTTAAAAAACGGGAACTTTTAATAGAAGATCGTATGATTGTCTATGCCCAAAAACTGCCTGAACGAGGAGTACTGGAATGGGGAAAAAGCTTTTGGTTATTTTACTTCTCAAAAACAGAAGACATTTTGTGCAAAACTGGATACACTGGTGCCACAGGAGCATTTGAGTAATCTGGTGATAGACATTTATAATCACCCCTGCTCCTTCTTTTAATGTTTTCAGTGGATCTATGCACTCATTTGTTTTTAGTTTGTTTGCATTGCAGGGAGCTCATGAAAAAGTCTGGTACTCTCATCGGGCTCTCCCTGTATCTCCCTGTAAGAGGAACGAACACTATAGTCTGTATCCGTCATGTATTGTACAGTTGATAATATAGTGATTATTGTCACAGGCCTATGTATTCCTTTGCCTAAAATGTTCCACAGTATGATATTAAATTTGTACACCTTCATGGAGACAAGCAGCTGACAGCACCAGGCCAAATTACAACCCATTCACAATAAGAACGCATATTTTTCAAGGTAATATTTCAGCTATAATACACAACTTCTTACAGGAGAGACACACACTGCTATAACACATGGAGATAAGCGGTTTTATGCAGGGTTGTGTTACTTTTCCATACATACATTATCTTGCATATTAAAATAGTGAATTAAACCTGAATAATGCATAAAATAGGACATTCATGGCTTTAATGTCACAGCTACAAAATATGGGCGTTGATACCACTTTTCATGTTGTATCGATACTTGTATTGAAATCAGATACTACAAGTACTAGTTTATTTGACTTCCGGCGTTGTAGTCGACTAAAGACATCGATTGATACGACTGAAAAAGTGGCGTGGCAAAAGCTCTCAAAACCATTACGTATTTCTATGTATTTTATCCAAACTGCACTCACAAGACTATGCCTGCAGGGGGAGCTCATGCAAAAATCTGAACTATTATTTATGCAGAAAAAAAGGACTAGGAAACAATATATTTATATAAAGAGATTAAACTGTGAATCATGAGTTTAATCTGCATTTTTACATACAAATACCAAAAGGTACCAAATCTTCAGTTAACACTGTAACCCGTACAAATCCTTATAGCCTAGTTCAAATGAGTATCTCTTTTCAATACTAGTTTTAATATGGATTACTAGTATCTGATTTTGGATACTTTTGACAAACCCAGGTGTTTAAAGTGTGCGTGCTTACCTTTCCCCCTCGCCTGGTTTTGGGTGGGTTTCCAGCTCTCACCACTTTGGCCGGACCAGTGGATTCTGTAAAAACGAAGAAAAGACGACATTAAACCAAAAGAACTGGGTCTGGAGAAAAATCACCCCTGGAAATATTTACTTCATTTACTGTTGTGAAAAAACAGGGGCAAAGGAGGACCTAAACAATGCACTTACGATGGTTCTTATCCTCTACCTTTAAAACTGGATTCAAGTCCATTAAATATTTACAAATTTCATGATAATCATCACATCTAAAAATCCCAAAGGCAGAATAAAAATGAAGGCAGATTGCATTTTTTACCATTTAAATTTTTAAAAGGCACCCAGAAGTATTAACATTCAAGAGGAGACCAAAATTTGAACTTTAAACAAATCCAAAAATCTCATGCAACAAGCTTTTACACAGAATGAGATCCCATGGAGACACAGGCAGGGCATCTGACACACAGGGACATTTCAGAACATAGTTGTAGTGGTATAAACAGAGGGACATTTACTTTATAATCCTAAACAATTACCACTTGCCAATTTGCTAACTGCAACCATTCAAATTTAAGCCCTAATAGTATGTCTCAGCCTCGTAATTATATCTTTACAAACATATTCTTCTTAAAATATCTGTAAAGTTGGACACCAATGAAAACCGAAATTGCCTGAGCACAAGTACATCCTGTGTTTGAGACAGTGACATAAAACCATTTAACCTTAACCCGACCTCTGACGCTGCAGGATCCAATCAGAATGCCCGTCAGTGCGAGCATGACCCTTCACCTCAAAACAGGAAGTGACGTCACACAAACCAAAACACAGATGGTGCAAGCAGTTTGTCATGCACAGGATCTTAGTTCATATTTTTGATGAGAGGTTCATAAACGTTTCAGGTTGGGACAAATTCCAATAGTGAATTTCATGATATGGCAACATCTTATATTTTACCATGTCTCACAATTAGGGATATAATGATATCCAAATCTCTTGATACGATATTTTCACGATACGCATCTCATGGCATGATATTTATTCCAGTATGTTATGGAGGCTAACAAAATTGTGAATATGCTACTTTTCTGTCATAAGCCAAATGATTAAGATTTAAAAGTGCTTAATAACAATGAATTTGAGCAAATAAACTTTTAATTCAATATATTGTAATGACCCACGGTATTATTGTGACTTTTGATGATACAATATCATGATATTTTGGTTATTATTACGTCATCTACTCACACACCTTCTCATTCATTGTTTTTGTTCTTCATTTACTACTTTCTACATTTTAGATACACACAGAAGACATCAGATATATGAAGCAAGATATATGGAATTATGTAGCAAAAAAGTGAAATAACAACATTAAAAATATATATATTTTTCAAAGTATCCACCCTTTTTGCTTTGTTGACAGCACTGCAAACCCTTGGCCTTTTCATTGAAATAATAAGTCTCCTGAAATGGTTTTCACTTCACAGCTCAGGGTCAAAAGTAGAGATCAAAGAAAAGGGGAAAGGCTATTTTGAGTTATTTTGAGTGTATTTTTTGTTTACTACACTCCACATGTGCCATTCATAGTTGATGACTTCAGTGAGGATCTACAGTGTAAATAATCATGGAAATAAAGAGACATCAATGAAAAAGTGTGTCCAAACTTTTGACTGGTCATGTAGTTTACACTCTTGTATGGTTCTGTTCAGAGTCCTCATTTTAAACCCAAACAAACACTGCAAATCTTGTTTGTGATGCTTGACCGAAAAATGGCAATCTAATGAGTCATTAAAGTTACTTATTTGATCCTGAACAGTAAAAAAAAAAGACCAAGTTGACAAAGTTCCACACAAGTACAGAGAATTGGTATAAATTATAAATGTTGAGATAGAAAATGCAGCTGCTGCTGACAGAGCGTGAGTGAGCAGGTTTGAACAGTCAAAAGTCAATGAATTTAAATGAAAAGAAGAGCAGAGCAGCTTCAAAATGTTGAGGAGAGGTTTGAGGAGCCAAATGTTTCATTACCTAATTTGATTAAATACATTCATTAGCTCACTGTGTCTCAAAGCTAATGCTACCTGTTTTTATATGGAGATCAGTTTGGCATAATAAATATTAAAAACAATTAGGTAAATTTACATCTCCCTATGTAAACACCCATGTAAAACCCCGTTGTCAGTAGAGCTGGGAATCGCAGGTTCCCTCATGATTCAATGCGATACACGGCTCATGATACGATATCACGTACACGATTCTCTCATATGTAGTTTTTTTAAGAAGGAAATGCATTTTAGCAACAATTTCTTTGTTAAACAACTAATTCTGCAAAGTTAATATGACATACGCCCATTTTAATCATAACAATAGTGAATATGTGATGTGAGTTGCATAAACAAGTATCCTTCCTCTAAAAAAAGCAACAAAATTGTCATGCAGTCATTCAAAAAAAGAAAAATGCTAAAAACATACCAAAAAATACTCTTGGTAATATCAGCAAATTTTGTATCAAGATATGGATATGGATACAGTGCCTTGAAAAAGTATCCCACCCCCTTGAACTTTTCTACATTTTCTCACATTATGACCACAAACATAAACATATTTCATTTTCTTTGTGTGAAAGACCAACACAAAGTTGCACACAATTGTGAAGCAGAAGGTCATACATGATCTAATTTTTTTTTTATAAATAAAAAGCTGAAAAGTGGGCGTGCAAAATTATCCAACCCCCTTTTTCTCTGAATGCAACACATTGCTTTTAGAGGCTTTAGAAGGATCCAATGTTGACGTAACGATTAAATAGAGTCCACCTGTGTGTAATCTACTCTCAGTATAAATGCAGCTGTTCTGTAAAAACCTCAGAGGTTTGTTTGAGAGTATTGGGGAGCAGTCAGCACCATGAAGTCCAAAGAACACACCATACAGGTCAGGGATAAAGTTGTGGAGAAGTATAAAGCAGGATTAGGTTATAAAAAGATTTCCAAGGCTCTAAACATCTCACGGAGCACTGTTTACACCATCATCCAAAAATGGAAGGAGTATGGCACAACTGCAAACCTACCAAGACCAGGGCGTCCACTTAAATTTACAGTCCGAACAAGGAGAGCACTGGTCAGAGATGCAGCCAAGAGGCCCATGGTGACTCTGGAGGACCTGCAAAGATCCACAGCTCAGGTTGGGGAATCTGTCAACAGGACAACTATTAGTCATGCACCACACAAATCTGGCCTTTATGGAAGAGTGGCAAGAAGAAAGCCATTGCTGAAAGAAAGCCATAAGAAATCCCGTTTGCAGTTTGCCAAAAGCCATGTGGGGGACACAGCAACCATGTGGAAGAAGGTGCTCTGGTCAGATGAGACCAAAATTGAACTTTTTGGCCAAAATGCAAAACGCTATGTGTGGCGGAAACCTAACGCTGCTCATGACTCTAAACACACCATCCCCACTGTCAAATATGGAGGTGGCAGCATCATGCTCTGGGGGTGCTTTTCTTCAGCAGGGACAGGGAATATGGTCAGAGTTGATGGGAAGATGGATGGAGCCAAATACAGGGCAATATTGGAAGAAAACCTATTGGAGTCTGCAAAACACTTGAGACTGGGGCGGAGGTTCATCTTTCAGCAGGACAACGACCCCAAACATCAAGCCAAGGCTACAATGGAATGGTTTAAAACAAAATATATTCATGTCTTAGAATGGCCCAGTCAAAGCCCAGACCTAAATCCAATTGAGAATCTGTGGCAAGATCTGAAAACTGCTGTTCACAAACGCTCTCCATCTAATCTGAGCTGGAGCTATTTTGCAACGAAGAATGGGCAAAAATTTCAGTCTCAAGATGTGCAAAGCTGGTAAAGACATACCCAAAGAGACTTGCAGCTGTAATTGCAGCAAAAGGCGGTTCCACAAAATATTGACTCAGAGGGGTTGGATAATATTGCACGCCATATTTTTCAGTTTTTTATTTGTAAAAGAAAAATTTACTCATGTATGACTGCCCTTCTGCTTCACAACTGTGTGCAACTTTGTGTTGGTTTTTCACATTAAAACTCAATGAAATATATTTACCGTAATTTCCGGACTATTGAGCGCACCTGAATATAAGCCGCATCAACTAAATTTTCAAAGAATTTTATTTTTGTACATATATAGGCCGCACCTGTCTATAAGCCGCAGGTGTCCACGTCTTCAAGAAGTTTTCAAGTTCCAAGCATCTGCTTGTATTGCCTCTGAAAGCTTTTGTCGTCTTTTTGCATTGAGTCAGTTCGTCACGCTGCCATCGCCAACGTCTCACCATCGACTCATCGATGCCGCGCTCACGTGCAGCAGCTCTTTTTCCTTCTTTGACAGTCAGATCAATTGTCTTTAACTTCAAAGCTGCATCATATGCATTTTTTCGTATGTTTTCCATGAGGAGGGTGTATGCATGAAGCACAAACTAACTGTTCAAAACAAACTCAAACGAGCATCTTCCTCAGCACATCATCTCTTCACCTGTCTCTCTCGCTCTTGCGCCCCGTCACTTGGCACTCTACAGCGCAAGTCTCGAGCAGAAAGAGCCGCTGTCCTATCTTGTATCATGTCAGTGTCTTGTAGGATTTCAACAGGATTTCAGGCTCTCCCGGGGGTCGGGGTTAGTTGTATCGATCATGTATGAGTGGATGTCCAGCTACTGAAGTTTGAGACGTTTCATCTCGTCATTTACGCCTCACCTGCATTTAACACATACGGGTCATTAAGACGTATCTATCTGTTAACCGCACAGACAGCGGCGCTTTCTGCACTCAAGCTGCGCGCGCATCCGCTGTGTTCATAGACGAATAATCCCTCCATATATTAGCCGCATCGTTGTATAAGCCGCAGGGTTCAAAGTGTGAGAAAAAAATAGCGGCTTATAGTCCGGAAAATACGGTATGTTTGTGGTCATAATGTGAGAAATTGTGGAAAAGTTCAAGGGGGTTGGATACTTTTTCAAGGCACTGTATTTCTGCACAGCCGCAGTTGTGCACAGCCTGCTCTTTATTTATTCATTTCTTAACATGACTCTGCAAAACCCCATGGAGATACTATTGGACATGAAGTAATGACGGCAACAGTGAGGATGCTGGGGGCTGTTGTGCACAGAGACAAATGGACAATAACTGGGACAACAGTGGATCAGTAGGTACAGCAGAGGTCTAATATCCAGAGGGTTGGTGGTTTGAATCCAGGTCGAGTCTGTTTGTATTTGGGCAAGACTCTTCACTTTTGCCTAAACCAAAATACCAAGTGGGAAAGAAAGTCCTCCTTTTCTGATCTGTTATTTCCTCTTTAAAAATACATCTGGGGTTGTTTTGTTTCATTCACACATGTATAAACACACAAACCCTGCAGAACACTCTGTTCCACCTTGTGATGTTATGTGGTAATACAGGAAGTTTTTAAACTCCATACACCTTCACTAGAATCATTTGGATCATTTCCGATCTGGAATTGCCAATCTCTACCGAACTAAAGCTAAAAGGTAGCTGTTAACTACCACTACATGATATCACAAGGTGGAACAGCATTTTTAGCTTTGGAGATGGAGACAGACTAATTATAAAATTTGTGAATGAAGCAAAAACAACTCCAGGTATGTTTGAGGAGCTAACATTCTAACATGGCCTCAAGCTTACAAGAGAATTCTGTGTAATATGGGCCCTTTAATGATCATGCCTTGTCCTGTCCACTGATATCAGCTGGTTACAGATCATATGATACTTAAAGGTCAAAAAACGACTACTGCCCCATGAGGCCTGGGGCAAAGGTGTTCCAATTAGACAAACATTTGCTCTGCATGTTTAACCCAGGAAAGCTAGGAAAACTATACCACCAAACCAGGGGCATTCTCAAGTAGGGCTGCCTCATACGAGAAAAAGATGCGATATTCCACGTGTATTCTTGGATCATTTTATTTACTAATGCCACAGTGTTTAGTCGCCCTAACTGAGCTCCTTCAGATGGTTCTCATGCAGCTCAAGAGATTCAGTTTGTGTGTTTGTCTAATTTAGAGTTAATTTTATCCACTTTTCTGTCCTCCTTTGGATAGTTAACCCAATTTAGCCCTAGATTAGTCCTGGAATAGTCCTGCTATAGACCTGGTTTAGCCCTAGATTAGATCTGGTTTAGCCCTAGATTAGCTCTGGAATAGTCCTGTTATATCCCTAGACTAGACCTGGTTTAGTCCTAGACTAGACCTGGAATAGTCCTGATATAGACCTTTGTACAGCCCTGTTATAGACCTGGTTTAGCCGTAGATTAGACCTGGAATAGCCCTGTTACAGACCTTTGTATAGACCTAGATTAGACCTGAAATAGTCCTGTTACAGACATAGTTTAGATCTTGTGGTACTTAAAAAGTCAAATATTTTTTTTGGTGGTACTTGGTGTGACAAGTTTGAGAGCCACTGTTTTAAAGTCTGTATGGTCCAGATAACAATTACCAAATTATCAAAATACAACTACGATTAATTTCTTCAATAAACAGTTTAAGTTGTTCAAAATAATTGCGGTTGTAAGAAGATGATCACTAGAAACACCTTCAGTATTTTTTCTTCTTTACTATGCTGTTTGTCCACGATCTCTGACCTCCGTCCCACTTTCTGCCCATGGGCCAGACTTTGGACACAAGTGGTTTGAATCAATACTGTCTTGTGAATAAGAATCCACCCACAAGAAACATCTTCATCACAACATCTGAAACTGTCCAGAGTTTAAACTGAGCTCAAAGACAATTCTCAGGTGGAGTTTGCTTTGTCATTGTCGGACTGGGCCTTTGTCGGACTGGGCCTATCCACATGAAACAAAAACTGGCACAAAGTTCAGCATCTTCTCAAGTGATTTTTTTTCACAATAGCTTCAGAAAGTGGTGCCAGTATTCAACACCAAAGATGTGACTGTTGCCAAAAGATTAATTTGACAAGTTTAAGGAATTGATCCCAAACAAATAATGATACGAGTTCAATATTTGTGGATTTTGTTTGGATCTTTCTTACAAAACCAGCGAATTCCCCATACATTTATGTGAAAAGGTAACATTGGAAAAGCCATGGTGAGACTAGAGTAAGCTTTAGTCTGATAAGAGGCAAATTCAGCTTGATGTCAAGGACAAACACAATTTAGTAAAACACATGAGCTGCCCATGATAAGCTAGAGACAAGTTTACAATGGAGGGTTTTTTTTTTATGTAGCAAAACATCAACACATAAAATCATGAAATGTCCTGTACTAGATATAGGAAAATGTGTCTTGCCCCACTCCAGATGTATTGTAAGTAGCTCTTGAGGTCAAAATAAGTTCCACTGTGTGAGTTAGAGACAGATGTGTCTCAGTCAAAGGTCTCAGCACAGTTTAACAGGAGAACTGGCCAGATCTGTGTCAGGGCAGGCCAGTGTCAAGGGAGGAGCCAGGTGAAAGCAACAGAAAAGCCGCTCAAAGTATATAATAAAATAATAATGCATCGGACTTCTATAGCGCTTTTTTGGACACTCAAAGACGCTTTACAAACAAAATAGGAAGCAACACTGTAGATATCCTCTGTTTGTATACCGTCTGCATTTAATTAGAAAGTGCTTTACTGTCTGATAATCAGGAAGGGTGCATTAGCTTGCTAGTTATTAGCAAGAGACCAGAACTCCGCTATGGTCTCTGAAAGTTTGAGTGCTTATAAACTCATAGTGGTGAATAATTGAGATGCTTGGTATGCATAAGGTAAGTGAGGAATAACTATGGACCACTGCAAATTGTTTTTCATGTTTTTAAGACGGAAAAAGTGTGCTACAGTGCATTCAAATTTAAAATAAAAGATATAGCAAAACAAAAATAATTCATTCACAACTCTTCAACCACAAGAATCTACAAAAACAAATGCGTGATGTTAGGTGATTAGCTAAGCATTACATTACCAGCAATGAGCAAACAAAACTCTAGAGTAATTACTTTGGTGTTAAAATATATTCAGAATTTCAAAATCAAAACTTGCATCTCAAAGCGCATTGTAAAAACGCCACAGAATCCTGCCTTTAATCTTCACTTTACAACCTACTTCCTTCCTGTCTGGGCCCATTCACCGCCTGTTATTCACACGCTGCCTGGAGCTAACATTAGCATTAGCTTCTGACAACACATTTTGTATTTTGGATCTCACCAGACACAACATGGCTCCAGGGGAACTCCTGTTTGGATGGAACCAATATGGGGCAATGCATTTAGCGTCAATCAAGTTTGGGAATTGATACACAGTCTGATAAGTTGTGCACAAAAATACAAAATGGATTTAAACACATTTTCAGGAGCCTGTGACCAATACGAGCGTCCGCTGCCATGTTTAGGCATTTTATTTTTAACAAAAAGGTGAGAGTGCTAACTGAAAAAAACTTGTGACTGAAATATTTGAGAGGGACTTGTTTAACAGCAGAACTCACCTGTTGTAGTTACAGATATGTCAGTTCTTTCTGGTCAGACTTTGTTAAAACAAAACTCAGATTAAAGTTCACCTCAAGAGCTCCAGGCAAAGCAGTGCCTCTGTCATACAACAGGTATGCCATCTATCAGCTATCCAGATAATTAGCTTCTCTCCCAATTAAAAAAAAAAAAAATGTTGGCCGCATAGCACAACAGATGATAGATGGCACAGTAACATTTAACCAACAGATGCCGCTATTCAGCCTCATCACAATGTGGCCTCACTGTCTATGCATGCAGGGACACAGTTTTTTTTTTTGTTTTTTTTTTGGAGGGACACAGTCAAGGTGGGGGGCAATTGTTGTAAAGGCGGCCGCCCTAACTATAAAGCACTGTGGGAAACACTGGTAACAGCGGTCCTCTTAGAACCAAATAAACACTTAATTAAATACAGTGAAGTGGTATCAGGTTTATTTTGGGTCACAGTGCATGTTATGTTTAGGCCTTATGGGATAGATATCACCAGGCGAGAGGATCCAGGAGTTTTTTGCAAACAACTCCCTTGAGATTTATTCAGTATTTTTCCAACATAAAGTACATGTCCCCTGTATTATGGTACCATTTGGACTTTTTTCAGCTGGTTCTGATAGAGGGGGGCATTGGGCAATATATAGACAATAATCAATATTGTAAATCTGTGTGTATAAAGTGTGGCCCAATAATTTCCCATGAGGATCAATTAAAAATCCTAAATTTGATTCTGAATGTTTTTAAATAAAAGTAATGCTGCAAAGATCTGCTTAAAAATCTACATCTGTTGCAACTTGAGTTTATCTCAAATTTACTACAACTGCTTATTGATGTTTGGCTTGTAATATCCACATTACTCAGTGCACTTAACTGGAAAAATAGTAGGGAACCAAGTAGTGGAAATGGAAATAGAAGAGATGTTTGTGTAACAAAGTCATACAAAATGATTTGATACCCCAGATAAATATTTTTGTCATTTTAACAAACGTGAAAAGTAAATTTGTGATCTTTACTTCATCTTAAAATACATTTTTGGGCCCTACTATGGTGTATGTATCATCTAAAAAAAAATAAATAAATAAAAAATCATATTTTTCGAAAAAAAAAAAGGACTTGTTTGAATGGCAAAAGGAGAAATTCAATTTGTCAACTGGACAAAAGTTTATTTGGTCGAATGGAGGATGTCTGAATGGAGGACAGACAGATATAAGGCAGTGTCCACCAGCGTCTGACCAGAACTGAAGAAGCAACTTGGATGAGCTTGATTGTCCAGTTGACAAATTGAATTTTTCCTTTTGACATGGATTCTACCCTCTTTTAAATTTAAATTTTAAATTTAAAAAAAAAAAAAAAAAAAAAAAAAAAAAAAAAAAAAAGGACTACACGATGGCTGAGTGGCTAGCACTCACGCCTCACAGCAAGAAGGTTCCGGGTTCGATCCCCGGATGGCCCGGGCCTTTCTATGTGGAGTTTGCATGTTCTTCCTGTGTCTGGATGGGTTTCCTCCGGGCACTCCGGTTTCCCCCATCAACCCAAAAACATGCTCCATAGGTAAAAATCCTCCAGCTGAGGTCCTGACCAAGCCTAGCAACGAGATCATAGAGATGGGTCCCCGGGCGCCTTTATGTGCTGCCCACTGCTTCTGAAAGGATGGGTCAAATGCAGAGGACAATTTCCCTACAGGGATTAAAAATAATAATAATAAAAGTATACACTTTGGCTGTTAATTGTATTTTTATAAGAAAGCAGGCAAAGATGTGTGTCTGAGAGAGTGCATAATTCTTGTATATAGTGTAAAAACTTTAAAAGCAGTGAATATACTGCTGGCATGTGTTGCAACTTCATATAAGATTATTAAGCAATATTCTGCACTTTTGTGGGTGTTGTTCTAGTTCTTTCACACTCATGTCTCACACCTAAACCTAAAAACACAATAATTTAGACTGTAATCTCTGTCTTTGTCATTAAGTGCTACAATTTGCAAGTTAAATATAGACGATCACACTATAATAAAAATTAAAGAGATGTCAACAATACACTACATAAATTAATTCATAAAACTAGTGACATTTCTCGAAATCTAGATGAGAATTTCACATAGGTGTGAATGAGATGGTATGTACAAACTTTTGAATGGTAGTGTATTCATTTAGGCTGCGTCTCAATTCTCCCCCTTAGCCCTCTGTCTTAGCCCTACCCCTCTGTTGTGCGCCGTTCACGAGAGACAGAGGGGTATCCCAATACTCTTTTCTATAAGTGCGAGGGCTAAGGGGAAGGGCTGTTCTACCCCTCTGAGCAGAGCTTTTTCAGATGCACCCTTTGTGCAAAGGGGATAGGCATGGCTTAACGCAAGTCGGAGCAAAAAGCAACACGGAAATCGGGAAGTGTCGAGCAATCGGGAAGAAATTAGACAAATGTGAGTATTTTGCACTCAAGAACCTCATAAAAAGTTGTATAAAACTGTAGTAACTTTTGTTGTAGGTATACTCATGGCGCCAGCATTTACGCTTTCTGACATATACGGCTTATCGTAACATGCCCGGTTAGAACTATACGCTTGTTACGGTAGAATGTGTAAAGTATTACGAACATGGCCTAAAAGAACTATATACGCATATATGTTAGACTAGAATGTGTCAAATATATCGCTGTATCTGTATATGTTTTCATTTCGCCTCGTAACTCGTCTCATGCGCTTTTAGAACTATACACATGTTACGGTAGAATGTGTAAAGTATTACGAACATGCATGGCCTAAAATATTATTGTTTCATTTCGCCTTGTAAATTATCCCCTATTTATATTAAAAACGACATGTTATTAATCACATTTGTATTTTGTTTAGAAATTTCTTGTAGGAGGCTGGACTTGTTGGAGTTGTGTCAGCCCAACAAGCTTCAAAAAAGTGGGAGAATTTGAAAATAAAATATAAGGTATATTACATTCTATAATATTTGTAGGTACCAGAACAACTATATATGTTTATGACTATGTATTAATTTTGTTTTCATTTTTGTGTGTACCAGGCATCCTCTACAACTCCATCCACCTCTGAAGCATTTTAATTTTGTGTTACAGTTGATTAGAATTAGATTTACATATGTTGTACAGAGTATAGTAATTTTAACAAATTAAAAAATAAAAAAAACATTTTACTTTTTGCAAAGTTCATTTAAAACAAACTCAAAAGGAGCACAATACTTCAAAACTTTAAAAATAATGTCATATTGTTGCGACTGCAAAGGGGTGTCCCATTTCTAAGGGTTTAAAACACACCCCTTTGCCTTACCCCTCTGTTTAAAGACAGAGGGGTAGGGCTAAGGGGTAGGGCTAAGGCCCAATCCCAATTCTCCCCCTTAGCCCTCTGTCTTTGTCTTAGCCCTACCCCTTAGCCCTACCCCTCTGTCTTTAAACAGAGGGGTAAGGCAAAGGGGTATGTTTTAACCCTTAGAAATGGGACACCCCTTTGCAGTCGCAACAATATGACATTATTTTTAAAGTTTTGAAGTATTGTGCTCCTTTTGAGTTTGTTTTAAATGAACTTTGCAAAAAAGTCAAATGTTTTTTTAATTTTTTATTTTTTTTAAATTACTATACTCTGTACAACATATGTAAATCAAATTTTAATCAACTGTAACACAAAATTAAAATGCTGCAGAGGTGGACAGAGTTGTAGAGGATGCCTGGTACACACAAAAAAGAAAACAAAATTAATACATAGTCAAAAACATATATAGTTGTTCTGGTACCTACAAATATTATAGAATGTAATATACCTTATATTTTATTTTCAAATTCTCCCACTTTTTTGAAGCTTGTTGGGCTGACACAACTCCAACAAGTCCAGCCTCCTACAAGAAATACAAATGTGATTAATAACATGTCATTAAATAGGGGATAATTTACAAGGCGAAACGAAACAATAATATTTTAGGCCATGCATGTTCGTAATACTTTACACATTCTACGTAACGCGTATAGTTCTAAACGCGCATGAGACGAGTTACGAGGCGAAATACAGCGATATATTTGACACATTCTAGTCTGACATATATGCGTATATAGTTCTTTTAGGCCATGCATGTTCGTAATACCGTAACATGCGTATAGTTCTAACCGGGCATGTTACGATAAGCCGTATATGTCAGAAAGCGTAAATGCTGGCGCCATGAGTATACCTACAACTTTTCAAAAGTTACTACAGTTTTATACAACTTTTTATGAGGTTCTTGAGTGCAAATACTCACATTTGTCCAATTTCTTCCCGATTGCCGACACTTCCCGATTTCCGTGTTGGTTTTTGCTCCGACTTGCGTTAAGCCACGCCTATCCCCTTTGCGCAAAGTGTGCATCTGAAAACGCTTTGCGCAGAGGGGTATCATAGCCCTTCCCCTTACCCCTTCCCCTTACAGAAAAGAGTATTGGGATACCCCTCTGTCTCTCGTGAACGCGCACAACAGAGGGGTAGGGCTAAGACAGAGGGCTAAGGGGTAGAATTGAGACGCAGCCTAAGACAAAGACAGAGGGCTAAGGGGGAGAATTGGGATTGGGCCTAAGTCCCCAGTGTACAATGAACACTGTTAACACTGAACATGTGTCATTCAGCTATATCTATGTGCAATACTGAAGACCATGTAAAACATCTCTGATACAATTCACTTATGTCACTTACTGATATTTATCCTGTCTAATGCTGCTGTACATAAACATAGTCATATTACTGTAAATAACATTATAATATACTGAAGTCACTTTACTGAGATTTATTCTGTTCATATGCTGCACTGTTACTTTTATTGTTCATAATAGTTTTTTGGCATTTTATATTTTTGCTCCACCCAAACAGTGTGTTACATTAGAGTCTATTTTTAAATTATTTTTAAGCCATTATCTTGTTTTATTGCATGTTACCATTTTCCTGCTGTTCTTGAACTGTGTGTTGCAACACTGGAATTTCCCCCACTGTGGGACTAATAAAGGCATATCTTATTTTATCTTTAGGGAAAGTAAATGCAAATGGCACTCGTAAAAATTTTGTAGCAAAGTTTTTTTTTTTTTCGTTTTTTTTCCCCCTCAAATATTTTTCAACAAAGCAAAGGGTGGAGATTTGCATGTAAAATATATATATATAAAAGAAAAAAATTTAGCCATTTAACTTTTTTTCCTTTGCTACATAATTCCATATCTCTTACATCATATATGTGATGTCCTCTGTGTGAAAATGTAGAAAGTAGTAAAATAAAAAGCTATAAAAAACACATAGAAAGAGATGTCCAAACTTTTGATTGGTCGTGTATTCATTTTTGCTTCATAACTGTCTGACCAGAGTGGAGTCTGAATTCAGCTGTAAAAGGAAATCCCCATTCTGTAAAGAGCTGAGCACGCATCAGTGTCGTCAGAGCAGCCTCAGGAACCAAATATGGAGAATACTACAGAAGCCCTCTCCTCACAGACCCACCCACACGCTTCATTTCAACACACGCTAAAGGGACATCACATGGGAAAGATAACAGGGATATTAATAGTACTGCATGGTTAATCACAATCAAGTTGAAATTGCGATTTAAACGGAAGCAATTAGCAAATGGAAACAATTATTTATTGTACCATAATTTCCTCCACAAACCACAACATCTCCCGTCTTACTGCATACAAAAAAACTGCCAACCCTGTAGTCAGGGCTCTACGCTAACTTTTTTTTTTCAGGAGCACACGTGCCCTTAAGTTAAAAATTTTAGGAGCACAGGAAAAAAAATGGGGGCACAAGTAGGTTTTCGTTTTGAACGTTTATTATGGTGCAGAACTTGCACACACCAACACCAACTTACTTGAATGAATTTTATACAAAAAACAAAAGAATTATACTTTGGCAGTTGGGTTAGACCCTTGAGTCATGGATCTGCTCAAGGTTTCTTCCTACAGACTAACATTGAATTGAAAAAAATGACAAAAATTATGTCATAATCGGTAGGCCAGGATTTGTAATTGGGTCGATGTGACCTCTTTCCAGTTGACAGCCACTAGGACTTTAGAAATGTGCCGATTGCGATTGCGTAGGCTTCTATGTCCCGCACTCACACCTGCACAACTGAACTGGGCCACAATCTGATGACGTCACCACACAGCGCTGTTTGTTTACATGTTGTGCAGCAGAGCTAATGCTTTTAGCGGAAAATATATTCCTAACATATACATTTCTCGATTCAGTTTCCAATTTTGGCCTCACATTTATTTTATTTATTTGATGTCATAGATTTTTTTGCATTCTAGTACCGCTTTCTGGAATTGTAAGAGATGGAACTCACCAACCCGTAACCCTATTTTGTCCAATCCAAATGTAAACACTTGGAAAAAAAATCTCACATGATCATTTTTCTCTTGTGTGCACGAGTGTGGCAATTTTGTCTCACAAGAGCTTAATAGTAGAGCATAATAATAATAATAATAATAATAATAATAATAATAATAATAATAATAATAATAATTATTATTATTATTATTATTATTATTATTATTATTATTATTATTATTATTATGCATTAGTCTTGTATAGTGCTCTTCTAGACACTCAAGTCGCTTTACAATTTGGTGCATTCCTCATTCACTCCACACTCTGGTGGTAGCTGCAGCTGCCCTGGGGCAGACTGACAGAAACAAGGCTACCAATCTGCGCCATAGGCTCCTCGGACCAACACCATCACTCTCGCACCCACCACTTTCATACTAGACAATGTGGGTGAAGCGCCTTGCCTTAAGTATACAACAACAGTTTTTGCCACTGGCGCCCCACGGTGGCACCTGGAATTACTAGTGGTCTCCCATTCAAGTACTAACCAGGCCCAACCCTGCTGAGCTTCTGAGATCTGACGAGATCAGGCTTTGACAAGGAGGTTTGGCCACGTTCTTGTGGCACAGGATCTTGTCCCATCCCTATCCCCAACCCTAAATGAGAATGAAATGAGATTTTTGTTTGTCTTGTTTGTTAGATTTGAGTCTTCTTGTCAATTCTTCTGGACGTGTTTAAAACGTGAACTTTGAACAGAATCTTATAGCAATGCTTGCCAGAAAAATCGCAAAATTTACTCTTTTTTTTCAATATCGTGCAGCCCTAGACGTTACAGTATGGGTGTACTGATGCTTTATGATATTATTGAGTACATTCACCAATTTAAAAAACTGCAGAAAGACAACAAACAGGAATTTGCAGTGTAATCTCCCAAAACGTAACATTTCTGCACCCTCAAATGTGATTTTTGACAACATTGTAGAGCTGTAGTTGAGGAAAGAAATTTATGACTGACTAAAGACATGTCTGGCCCATTGATTAATCTATTAAAAAGTAGGCGTGACAAAAGCTCTCAAAACTATTTCGTATCTCTTTATCTGACCCAAACTACGCTCACAAGCAGGGATGTAACAATAACCAAAATATAGTGAAATCATATCGTATAAAGTTTTACAATTAATCAAATTATAAGTCTCTTTGTAGGAATTCAAATTTTGGGGGAAAAAAAAAAAAACTGAGGGAACTACAAAGACCATGATCCTTTGCTCCGTTTCAGTGCAGACTATATGAAGAAATAACTTAATAAATCTTTATTCATTAATTAAGACAGAACCAAAGACTTTTCGGGACATTTTAAAAAGGAAAAAGCAGCATATTCACAATATATTCACAAAATATCACAATAAAATTGTTAAATAAAGACGGATTAAACTTGTTATGAGTCAAATCATGAGTTTAATCTCACTTTTTACATATAAATACCAAACTCACTTCTCCATTCTGTCATTGTCCCATAGAAATCTTTATAATGTAATAAAATGACTAAGCAGCTAACACACATTTTGATTGATTAAGATGCATTGCCTAATGATGTCATTTACTACAACCCTACAATAATTAGCTTCCTGTTATACGCAACATTTTGACAGCCTTTTCCTAAATTATTCATCACTATGGAAACTGTTCTAATTTCTGATCTTTCTGAAACCAATGGATAGACATGACGTTACTCCATGCATTTCGCAGCTGGTTTATAACCGTTAACCCAATAAGTGCCTTTAAAAGCTCTCCTCCTGCCTGCATCACATGACCACATCCTGAGGGGCAGTGGTGTCATAAGGGGAGTCATGTGACAGTCTGATGACATCACACAGACAGGGCCCAAGGGTGCTCTCACAAACAGGGACCTTCAGGATTAAATTAGACTGACCCAAAAGCTGCTGCTCCCAGAAGTCAGACACATGAACCACTGTCAAACTATTTCTGCACATTATGTAAATCTGCTCAGTCCTATTTTCTCATATTTAAAGACGTAAGCAGTTTTCTTTTTAATTCAATCATTGTGTGCCAAGAGACCCAATTCAGAGCCAGCACAGTGGGCCAGGCAACTACCTATGGCCCCAGGTTGGGGGGGAAAAAACAAAAACAAAAAACAAATTACCAAAATTTTTAATTAATTTTTGCAAAAAATGTTGTATATGAGCGCCCCCCCATCGCATCTAGAGACAGCTTTGACCATAGGCGTGTATTAGCAAACCCAATTTTAAACCGGGAGTCAAAAACATGGTTTAGTCTGAACTGACTCTGGACCATGAGTCTGCAATAAAGATATCCATGTTTCTCCATCAAGGTGCAACATTAGAGTCAGAGAAGATCTGTCTGGGATAGTCCCTGACAGTTGCTTCCATATGGTTTTCAAACAATCTTAATTATTCATCATGACAAGGTTATAAGTGCTGTTCACAGCTTTCAGGGACGAGGAGTTTACCGCAGCAGTAACGTTAGTAATAATTATGCATGCTAGCAGTTCCTGATTCTCCAACAATTACAATCAAATACAGACAGGACACAAGTGGATTTATTTGACCTCAAGAGCTGCTTATACAATATAAGTGTACTGCTCTTGTTAACAGTCTATGGGCGTTAAGACAGACCCCTCTGCTTCAGGGTGTGGACTATCACACAGTCCAGATCAGATACACCCAGGGACTAGACCAGGGACCAAACCGGAGACCAGATTAAAGAGACAAAACCAAGGCAAGACTAAACACCCTCTCTTCCACTGACACGGTCCACTTGGGGCCATGGACACCACCCATGGAGACCCGTACAGATCAATAGAAACATGGCTCACTAGGATCTGAACCAGGGATTAATCTTATTTTATCTTATCTTATCTTAATCCCATTTGAAAACAATACTTCATTTTTGATACAACTAATGCAGTTTCAATACTATTTTAATAATGGTTATAATCTAGGTTTAGGTTTGATTTTTTTAACCAACCTGGTGCTGTATACAGCCACTTTATACCAAAGTGTTTATGCATTCTGTTTTGTCACTTCTGCCCAGCGTGGCAGACAGTCTCCTTAAACACATTTCCTTCACAACAGAGAGTGAAACTTAACATACCTCAAACAGAGACGAAGCTTTAATCTTGGTGCAGTTTTTAGATGGGAGGAGCCATGTTTCAGGTGCTAATGAAGTTAGCTGCATGTTACAGAGGAATGTTAATGCCAATTATACAGATTCACACATCTGTGTCTGTGACCGGTCCTTCTGCATTCTTCACTGACCAACAAAACTGGGGGAGGGGTTTTATTGTGGTAGAAATTAAGGCTTCCAAAAGTATTGCAAATAACACACTAATCAATACTAAAGCTAATATCAAAACTAGATAATCATTTCAGCAGATGTCAATACTAAAAAAGTCCAATCAACAGGACAGAAATAAACCTTTCTTGAATGTCTTTCGAATGATGTTGAGCTGTATCAGAACAAGTATAAGAGCACATAGACTAGTATATGCCCATGGACCACTATGGAACCTATCTGGACCACTGAGGGATTACACAGATATAAGGACACAAGGGAATAGTAAATAATTTAATGATTAAAAAAAAAAAAAAAAAACACATTCTGTTGTGTAAATAAAGAGTGTTTATTGCCATTGTGGTATCAGAATGAGAATTGAGTATCAAGTCTATTCCTTAGTGTGTAGAATCCCTCAGTCGTCCAGGTAGAATCTTCTTTTGCTATCTATTCCTTAGTATTGAAATCAAGTTTGAAATGTTGCTATAGTGACAACCCCACTGCAAAACGTTTCAAATGAACTGGTTCTGTTTTACAGGATTTTAAGACCATGAAAGAACAGCGCCTTAAACGTCACAAATTCCTCTGCCAACACTAAAAGATCCTGTCTTGTGTCTAAAATCGGGGGAGAGTTACCTTTAGGAGGGAGCTGGCACGTGTGGCCATGATAAACAAACAATAGAATCACGTGACAGGCACCATGAGTCAAAAATGTCTCAGATTTCTATTAAAAAAAAAAAAAAAAAAAAACAGCTGTGAGGTCATAGGAGTTTGCTCCGACATACCAGGATGCCAAAGTCTATTGTGGTTTTGGGCACTTAAACATGGCGTAAATAGTAACAAAACAAATAGTGACAACAACTTGTGAAAATGGAAGAAATGTTTTTTAAAAACTATACTGAAATTGGCATTTTGGAGATACACAAAATTTTAATGTCAAGTAGTGTTGTCAAGATGTCAATTTCCATACTAAGAAATAGACTTGATAGTTCGAATAACACAATGATAATTAAAAACACTCTTTCCACAATAGAAATTGATTTTCAACATTAAATGAGAGTACTTGCATCCTGGTAGGTTCCATAGTGGTCCATGGGCGTATACCAGCTCTTATACTCTTATACTAGTCTATGTGCCCTTATACTTGTTCATACATCTTAATATCATTCTAAAACTATTTAGGAAAGGTTAATTTCTGTCCTGTCAAAGGGACTTTAGTATCAATACTTGTTCTATACTAGTGAATATCTAGTTTCTGTACTAGTTTTAGTATCAATTAGTATCTGATTTTCAAAACTTTTGACAACCACACATTTTATAGTTCAATAATAAATACAGTTTTCTCCTAAAATTAATACAGTGTTATTATACTGTGGGTTTTGGGTCCGCTTACCAAGATTCAACATTTGTTAGGGGTGGGATGTGATACAATTTCCACAAGACGAGATGAGAACTGAGACTGAATCTACGAGAACGAGACAAGACGAGATTTTGACATTATTTACTATAACTGTTTCTGATTTTACTTTAATATTTTTGTTGTCACACTGCTTTTTGTGACTACAGCTTCTCAAAAAATGTATCTTGCCAGTCCTTACCTTTTATCCAATCCAAACCTAAGAACGTGTGCATGATCTTGTGCCAATTTTGTCTCGCAAAATCTTGTGGCACGAGATCTTGTCCCATCCCTAACATTTGTAAATTATATTTTATGGCTACATATAAAGCAACCAGTTCAATAGGAAAAACTGGCTTAACACATTTTAAAATTTGACAACCACTACTGCAGTCTAGTAAAAACTGGAAGTTTTAATTGTGATCAAATTGAAATCACAATTTAGATAGACGCAAATCGCAAAGGCTGCCATTTTTGAAATCCCCTGTCTTATTGTGCATAAAACTGCTAACCCTGTTTAGGTCTAAGCAAATATGTTCTTAAATGTGATTCTTGTATCAGTTTGTCAAAAAGACTTAAATCTTCTGGTCAATTCTTCTGGACACATAAAAACACTAATCAAAATCACAATCAGATATTTTTGAGCTCTAGTTTTTACACTTCCCAGTTTCAAATGTCCTGAGCTGACCTGTAGCTATTGAAATCCCAGTGGGGTTTTCAGCCAGTCTGCTCCAGTCCTGGATCGAGGCCTGACTTAATAGTCAAAATGAACAAATCCAAAAAACAAACCAGCGCCAACAAGTCCAAAGTCCTGACTATGCTCCCATTCACTCAACAAGAGGCAGAATGTTCTCAACTTTACCCAAAATGCTGCAATCCTCAAACAAGCAAATTCAACAATCTTTTAGAGCATGTGTCTAAGTAAAATGTGTCTTGCCCCAGTACAGACAGATATTAAGCAGTATTTAAGCAGCTCTTCAGATCAAAATATAAGTCTGCATCTAATTATAGAGCATTTTATTGTCTGATCAGGAAATGAGTGTTAGCATGCTAGTTGTTGTTAGCTTTACTGGCAGGGCAAAATTCTGCTCTCACACCAATTTATATGCCCAAACAGGATATCGACTGACAACATTTAGAAAACCAATATCTGATCCATCTAATTTTTCAATATCGATGCTGATATCCGATACCAGTATCAGATCGGTGCAACCCTAAAAAGGTAGGTGAGGAATAATTAGTTTATTTTCAACAGTTTGCAATGGTCCAGTTTTGTTTTTCAGGACTTTGCAAGGTTTGAGCTACACTAAGCTAAACAATTTTGTAAAAACAGTTACAATTTGATTTGCAGTTTATGTTTAAATAAAAGGAATCTGTTCAAAGTTTACATTTTAAAAACAAAAGAACTGTCAAAAAGACTGAAACATGAATTGACAAACTAATAGAAGAATCCCATTTCAGAACATGTTTGTACAGCTCTAAACTACAGGGTTAGCAGCTGTTATGCAGAAGAGAGGAGATTTTGTCGTTTGTGGAGGAAGTATGGTACTTTGCTAAATGTGTCCAATGAAATTTTGACTCGACTGTAGCTAATCTTTTGGTCTTACAGTAAAACTATAGAGGACATAGAGGGCACAGGGTCAAAGTGCTGCGTTGTTGATTTGTCAGTCGGCTGAAAAAACAAAATAAAAATGCCACTCATTCGTGCTACTATCACCACCGGCGCACTCTCAGATACTGGAGGAAGGTAACTCTACAGAGGAGATAAGTCTGAGCACACTCCCAGTCAGTACACAGAGGTCACACAGAGCAAAAAAAAAGTATCAAAAATCAGACACTAGTCAATACTGAAACTAGATACTCCTTTGAACAAGCATTGATACAAAAAAAAAAAAAAAAATCATATTCACAGGACAGAAATGAACCTTTCCTGAATGTCTTTAGAATGATGTTGAGCTGTATCAGAACAAGTATAAGAGCACATAGACTAGTATACACCCATGGACCACTATGGAACCTACAGGACCACTGAGGGAGTACACACATATAAGGACACATGGGAATAGAAAAGAAAGGACTATGATTTAATGTTGAAAATCACTTTCTATTGTCGCAAGAGTTTTTATTATTGTGGTACTGGAATCAGTATCAAATCTATTCTTTTAAAATAGAGTTCGAAATTTTAATCTTTGAGACAACGCTAGTTCAGAATCAGAATCAGAATCAGAATCAGAAAAGCTTTTATTGCCACTGTCAGTGAACACAATTCACAGACTAGGAACTTGCTTTGGTGATAAGGTGCAACATAGAACACTGAATAATAATAATAATAATAATAATAATACAAGTAGAGATATCACAGTTATAAAGGATAATAATAATAATAATAATAATGATAATAAAGTATCACTATTTGAATAAAGTAAGAGCATGCAAAAAGATTAAGATATATAATAAAAATAAAAATATTCAAGTATATACAGAGCATCAGAACAACAGTGCAAACCGACAGTGCAAAGAGCAAGTGACGTGACATGACTTATTTAAAGTGACTGGTATTATAAGATCATAGATTAATCACAAATATTATATAGTTTGGTAGGGCTAAAAGATGAATTACAATTGAATCGAAACTGCAATTTGAATGGACGCAACTCGCAAAGGGTGCAATTTTTGAAGTGCCATCATTTCCTCCACTAACAACTAAATCTCCTGTCTTATTGTGCATAAAAAATGCTAATCCTGTAGTTTAGATCTGTACAAACATGTCCCGAAATGTGATTCTTGTATTAGTTTGTCAGTTCATATTTCAGTCTTTTTGTCACTACTTTTGAGCAACTTCAAACAGAATCCAATTATTAAAAAACATAAATCACAAATCTAATCTCAATGCTTGTCCGAAAAATGGCAACTGGATATTTTTCACAAATGCAGACAATGAATTACGAGTACAAAACTACCTTTGTTTTGCCACTTTTGATTTACCTAAAAAACAGCTTGTATATTGGAAGTATGGGAAAATCTTCAGGCCAGTGATGTTACCCAAATGACACCTCAGTCAGGTAATGTTGGTTTGTAAAACCAATTAAGCAAAACAGTATTTACAATAGTTGCCATGACAACTGATGAGTCAGGACGCATCTTTGTTGTGATTGAGTAACAAACAATTCCTCGACAGCTGAGGAGGATGCCTTTAGTTAGGTGTGGTAGACTGACAGCCAGGACTGCTAAATCTCGTGAGACAAATAAGCAACAAGGACTTGAAAAGACGCCCAAAACAAAGAATCAAAATGGAAACAGATGTGACTCTGCAGCTTCTAGTCCCATAAATAAATCAGCCACACAAATAAACACCCTAACAACATTTACAATTCAGTTAAAGGTGTTGTATTGGGTTCCATCTCTTTATGTACAATTACTAATTCACATTTAAATTTTAACTGTATTTTCTGAGTAGTTTCTGGAGTAATACAGGTCACAGTGTAACAGTACTGCTACTAGTTATGTCAGAGTATTGAAAATCAGACACTAAGCTAGTATCAAAAGTAGCTACTCATTTGAGCAGGTATCGATACTAAAAAGTCCCACTGACAGGACACAAATGAATCTTTCCTGAATATTAGAATGATCTTGAGCTGTATCAGAACAAGTATAAGACAACATGGACCACTATGGAACCTAGCATAGTGGCACGACTGAGGGATTACACAGATAGAAGGCCACATGGTCCTATAAAAGAAAGTTTATAGTACAGTTACTCATAAAGTTACTCTTACATTAATAGTAGCTTCCCCAAATAGTTTTACTATTACTTGAGAACTTTATAATACTAATCATTTGTACTTCAACTTGAGCAATGTTTTGAAGTACTTTTACTTTAGAACAACTTTCAGATAGTCTATACACTTTTAGAATTCAGTCAGTTTAGTTGCGTGCGGATTTAAGTAAAATATAAACCAATTTGCTAAAAAAAAAAAAAAAGTCTCCTGTTTAAATATGCTGTAGTTTAATGTTAGTAGGCCTAAATGATTAAATACCTACTTTAAATAAAACTATATCCAACTATTAGATTAAAACTGTGTGCAGTTTACTTACTCTCCACATCATACATTTATTTTTATAATTGTGTCTCATTTGACACCTGTCTCTTGCTATACTTTTGCTATACCATTTATTTTTGTTACTCTTTTTTATTATATTATATTGTGATGAGTGAGGTACTGTATCCAAATCATTTCCCTTGTGGATCAATAAAGTTTGTCTAAGTCTAAGTCTAACATCATTTGCCCATAGCCTGTTAGCCTGTTAGCCCGTTAGCATGCTAGCCGTCCATGCTGCTTTTCTCCATCAGGGAACACGTGGAGTGGACACGTGACGCCCACAACAAACTTTAAAGTGGATTTATTGACTAAATGACGCACTCAAGAGCCCGTTTAACAGCCACGGGAGAAGGTGGAGGTGGCATAAGCACACCCGCGGTCTGAAAAGTCGTGAACGGTGACGGGAAACGCGACAGGAGCAGAGCTAAACGGTGCCTGGTGATGCTAGGCCAGACAGGGCGCTATTGTTAGCCAACATGGAGAGACTCGTGGTGGCTTTGCTGCTAATGCGAGTCATCGGGGCGGCGAAATGCAAAATGTCTGCGGTGGTTTAATGTCGAAACTGCCTCAGACCAGGAGATAAACACGGAGCTTAAATATTTGACATCTCCCGGAGTCTGCAGGATTAAAGTTGACACAACAAACACGATACACACGATAGTAACACTAGCCTGCTGCTATCTAAAGGTGTATTTTGGAGGAAGACTTGAAAAACTAAACCACAACTGGCAGACAAAAGCTTATTAAAAAATAGAAAAAAGTACACCCTGGATACCACTTGTGAATGGAGCTACTGTACGTGATGTCACAACTTGAGTAGACTTTAGAGGACTTGCACAACAGGATTAAAATAAGACAAATAAGACAAAGTGCTTTTATACACAGGAATATGACTCAAAATACACCCAAAGGAAACTTAAACCGTAAATCAAAGCTATAATTATAGTCTAAAAGCAGTGGACTATTTTAACCAACATGAGTGCCAGGATTCATTTATCCACAGTGGCTGACCGTATGTCAACACCCCAACATGGTAACAAGCATCGAGAACGAAAACAAGCGTTATAACATGGCCTTTACGCTGCAAACTATCCACACAAGTTAAAATAGGAGGATGAACTTGGTTTGAGACGTCTGTGTGGACATTATGGAGCTCGACACTTTAGACATTTCCAAATTTTGACTAACATGTTCCAAGAATAGCTTCCAGTGGCAGCAGGAGGGGTTTGCACGCCAAATAGAACATTTGCGCACAAAGCTGAAGCTTTGACTATCTTGACATCTGTTAGGATCGTGTTGTTAGAGCCACACACGCCCGAAAGAGTGCAAACCTTGGCTGGCATGCACAGCTCTGAGCGTGTACGGAGGTAAAAATGTACCAACCGTGGAGCGCCTGCCCGTTCACGCTGACCACCGTGACCGCGTTCATCTTCTTGGTCCACGGGTTCACCTTGGGCGGAGGGGCTTCGGTAAACTCCCTTTTGCCTCTGCCGCCCTCCTCGTTTGGCTTGTTGTCGTTGTCAGAGTCGCCTTTAGGCTCTTTATGGGAGGCTGGGTGCTGCTCCGAGTCGTGGGTGCCTCCCTGCCCGGCGCAAGGGCTGCCTAGCTCGGCCTCGTCCCCTCGCCCGTCCCGCTCCCCCTGCTCCAGCTCACCGCGGATCATGGCGCCGTGGTCCTCGGGTTTGGACAGCGGGTTGCCGGGCAGGAGAGTCTCCACCTGAGTGGCCATTTCCCACCTCCGCCGTGCCTGTCTCCTCCGGTAGGCTTACCAGTCCTGGCCCGATCGGCAGGGTTCTCTTTCGGGGGAAAAGTGGAGGATTGTCCGCTGCCCCGCCGCTGTTTAGACCAAAGCTTCAGTCCACAGCGCACCAGGGCCGGTGTGCCGCAGCCACACGCACCGAAACGAGGAAAAACGTGTGCGAGGGCCTCCGGATTAAGCCTTATCTCCAGCGCTAGCACCAATATGGATGATCCTCACCACGCGAGACGTGTGCACGCGCACGCACACGCAGGGGGAGTAGGCACGTAGCATGGGCACGTAGAGGCGGGAGCGCGCCTCGGGTCAGGCCGTGTCAGCTGCGTTCAGGGCCGCGGGAGTTTAGACGACTCAGACACGAATATAGAGGAAGTCGTAAAAAGAGAAACACATCATGTAGACCGTAAATACTGAATATTTTCTATGGTTTCTATGTAAAGAAAATGGTACATTAGCCTAAATATCGACTTTTTATGACAGGAAGAAAAGAGCTAATCCAACAAAATTCTGGTTGACATAAAATTCATTATATTCATTATTATATGTATAGAGTTGACAGACATATTAAATGCATATCATTCCTGACTCACTGGTGTCAAATTAGAGAAGCCTAGACCTTCATAGTTTATTAATATTTTTATATATTGCACTGTATCTGACACCCTGTTTGTACAAACTCAGGGGCTAATTCTTGCTTCACAAACTGATTTTCCTGTATTCCAAAGCAGCAAAAATGCTTATCACCGGACTAATGAATAGGACATAGGTTCATTGTTGTGATTTTACATTCATTTAAATAAAACAGCCTCACAACAATGCATTAGTATGAACAAATAGGACTACATATTAGGATTAGAAAGGCGATACTACAATTTATGACTTTAACTTTATATTCTGTTTGCAAAAATAAATACATTTGTTAGATTTAGCTTAGATGGGAATGTTGTGCGTTTTGGTTTGCACGGTTTACAAATGTAAATCAATCAATACTACATTTTAAAGTCTTTGTTATTATTATGATAATTTAGGCATGTCTTAAATGTATTGGTCCTTTTCAGATTGTATGCGATGATGTCAGATGGGGGCAAGAGACAGTTTTTCCTATTAACTACATGGAACTTTGCAATGAAAGGTAAATTCAAGTTAAACCTGATCATTTCTATTAGTGAATACATCCAAGACCTCACTGTTTTACAACGAAACCAACTTTTTAATATTGACTTACAGAATGTAACGATGTCATCTGAACCACAGTAGAAGGCAGCTATTTTGTCTCATAGATTGCAGTTGCGTCTTTTCCACATAACCCTGAACGCACCGTGTGTCCGCTGACGTCTCTCTCTCTCTCTCTCCCTCTCTCTCTCTCTCTCGTCCACAAATCGGCGCAACCGCAATAAACAAAATCACATCGCCTCGTCCCGCTGCGCATCGTGTTTTGTTCACCCTCCCGTTTATTTAGCCACCGTGATATTTTGGCGTTAAATCTCCAACCTTTCTCCTTGCGCCTCCTCCCGTCTCCCCCCTCGCCGGCCTCTTTACGCACAGCACGTGTCCTCACCGGAGCTGCACGTGGATCCTCACGCTCCGTCTGCCCGTTTCTCTTCGTTTTTTACGAAGTTATGAAACCCCGCTCCCCCTTTCTGCCTGCCACCCCCCTCAGCTGAGTACTTCGACTGGCGAATATTCAAGGTCCTATAGCAGGTACACCAAATTGACTCCTGTGAGCTTGAAGCCATATTAGAATATTGTTACCTCATCAAAAACAGACCCTGAGTTGTGTTTTGTTTCATTCACACATGTTTGAATAATCCTTAATTATTTGTCTACATCTCCAAAGCTCAAAATCCTCTCTTCCACCTAGTGATGTCATGTAGTGGTAGTTTTAACAGCCACCTTTTATGGCAATCCTAGGGCTGAAACCATCCAAATTATTCTAGTGAAGGTGTATGAAGTTTAAAAACACAATGGAGTACTTCCTGTATTACCTCATGACATCACAAGATGTTATGAGAACAGAGTGTTTTCCGTTTGAGAGAAGAACTCAACCAAAATATGCAGGATTTGTGTGTTAAACATGGAAACAACTTTAAAACAATGACCAAACCATTTTCAACAGAGCTTTATTTTGTCCCATTCACTGCTTTGTAAACACACCTCACCTCCCTCCACTGACTGTCCTGTCCGGGGTTAAAAAGGACTTGCTCTTTGAGTCTGTTACATAACCCTCCTCCTCCCTCTTCTCCTCCTCCTCCTCACACAGGATTAAAAGGCTGTGCTGTGTTATGCCCAGTTCTGCCAGCATGCTGAGAAATACAGGTAAAAGGTACTTGGTAACTTGAAAACTACCACTTCATGACATCAGAAGGTGGAGCAGAGCATTTTGAGCTTTAGAGATGTAGAGAAACTAATAATAAAGGGTTACTCAAATGTGTGAATGAAGGAAAACTCCAGATATGTTTTATTAAGTAACAACTAACATTCTAACATGGCTTAAAGCTCACAAGAGTCCATTTTGTGTAAAATACATAGACTGTGTAATGAAGGGAGTGTGACACCACCCACAGCATTCAGTTCCAGTCAGATGAAGCTCACTGAGGCTGCAGTTATAAGGGCGAATTTGGAACCAAGCTCCATATTAGAAACAGGAATTGTTTTACGGACAAAATAGTGAAATAAAAACACCAGGATCATGTAGAGTGGGTTAATGTGAACATTTCAAGACCAAGACCAGTTTTAGAGAGAGGGGCGGCAGTTTTTCAATACAAAGTGTATTGGAGCCGGAGTATCCCTGGAATTGGAAATCTGCCAGTCTCTACAGAACATATAGTGGTATATTATAGCCAAAGGAACAACGTTTCCATGGTAACAAGCAAGTAAAGAGTCAGGTTTGTGGGGGTGCAAGCCAGCTCACAGTAAGGATGAATGTTTTTCAGTGCAATAAACAACCAACATGAAAAAGAAAAGGCATGCCTAATATAACAAAAAACTTACATACTGTGGCTTTAATAGACTAAAATGGCTAATTGCACTAATAGCACAATTAGCTTACATTAGGCTCTTATTTGATCCCTGTTTCTTTATTCTTCTTTATTCTTTATTTGAGTTGTTGAAATAGAAATGGTTTTCAGACTGGATCAGGATGTGGTCAAGAGTAGGTCTATAGCTGGAGGACTGGTCAGTTTGTGCACTAGAATGTTGTCATGTCATGTGACCTTTTGCTGCAATAACAAAAACCTCTACAACATTCTATAATGTCCCTGTGTGTCAGATGCCCTCCCAGTGTCTATAGGGTGTTATTCTGTGTGAATGCTGCTAACCCTGTAGTTTAGACCTCTACAAACATGTTCTGATATGCATGGGATTCTTGTATTAGTTTATCAGAGATTTCAGTCTTCGCTCTCTGTGAATGTGAAATTTGGGCAAGGTTTTAAAACATAAATCGCAAATTTAATCACATAGAAAAGTCATAACACCCATAACAGTCTCTATATTGATCATAGACTATATAAATAAATGGACATAGCTCATTTCTGTGAGCCTCATCACTTTAGTCTAAAAATGTTCATATTAAACCACTCTATTGCTCTTCTGTCCCTATCTCCCGCTCTCTCTGTCTTTCCCCCTTCTCTTCTTTCTATGTTGCTCTTCTGTCTCTCCCTTCCCCCCTCTCTTCCCTCTCTCTTCTCTCCTCTTCTCCCTCTCTTCCACTCTCTCTTCAGTCTCTCCCTCTCTCTCTTCCCTCTCTCTCTCCCAGTCACTCTCTTCCGTCTCTCTCTCCCTTTTCGCTCTCTCTTGTCCACCTTTTCCCAGTCTCTCTCCCTCAGGTTCTGACATCAACCCCCTTTATAATCTCACCTCCTCTCTCCATCCTTGTTTAAGTTTAAATCTAAGCTGAAGTTGAACACTGTGGGTGAAGTCACTTTCCTTTAGTCCACTTCTTCCTACAGTCTGTGGTCTGGACATATAGACCTCTACAGTCCCCTATACTCTATATACACTTTCGGCTCCTGAATGTTAAAACAGGATCGACTCGCTGTCAGTGAGAGCTCCAGCCCTAATGTATAAACTCCTCTCTCAGTGTTACGTAATAAGGCTTTAAGGCAAGTTAAACAGCCCCAAATGTTTGTTCACAGGGCGACGTGACGCGGTGAAAAAGGTTGCTCCAAACGGCTGCACTCACAATCACTGTAGTTTCATCTGATCTGAGGACAGGTGGAATTTTCTCAGATTGCAGATTTGTTGAGCTGATTTATTTTTTGTTCATTTCATTTAATCATTAATTCACTAGCGAGGACCACGGTACGCCAATGGAATACGATAAAGATATTTATTGACGGTGGGTGGATGTGATGGCTAGGGGGAGACTCAGGGTAGGGGCACCGTCTCCAATCCAAAATGGTCACCCAGCTGATTCAGAACCCTCCCTCCTTAAAGAGGATGGCCGTGTCTCATTTCAGGGTCTGCATCCTCTGAGGCTGGTTTTCAGGCCGCATACGCCACTTCCGGCGCGACAAGGCCTGTCCCATTTCATGCAGCCTCTGAGGATGCAGCCTGAAAACCGGCCTCGTTTCCATGGAGATCAGGCCATGAATGAAGGACGTGAAAATGTATCCTTCGCGGCCTTATATTTCCCAGCATGCACCGCACGCTACTTCTTCTACGGGAAAAAATGGAGTCCGCGGCTGCGTCCCCTACCAGTTGCAATTTTACTTTTAAATGTAAGTATTGGTTTATTGGTGGTGGACTTCCGCAGACGCCACTCTACTGTCCCCTCAGTGAACATCCAGGGAAGGGACATTGAGAGAGTGGACTCTTACAAGTACCTGGGTGTTCATCTGAACAACAAACTGGACTGGACTCACAACACAGATGCACTGTACAGGAAGGGCCAGAGTCGGTTCTATCTCCTGAGGAGACTCAGGTCTTTTGGAGTGAGGGGGCCACTCCTGAAGACCTTCTATGACTCTGTGGTGGCATCAGCCATCCTGTACGGTGTGGTCTGCTGGAGCAGCAGCATCACAGAGAGGGAGAGGAAGAAGCTGGACGAGGTCATCAAGAAGTCCAGCTCCGTCCTGGGCTGTCCTCTGGACTCAGTGCAGCAGGTGGGGGACAAGAGGGTCCTGGCTAAGGTCATCTCTATGCTGGACCATGAGTCTCACCCCCTGCAGCTTCAGTGACAGACTGATTCACCCGCGGCTGTGTGAAGGAGAGGTTTCGCAGGTCTTTCCTTCCTGCTGCTGTCAGACTGTACAGTGAATACTGTTAACACTGAACATGTGTCATTCAACTATATCTATGTGCAATACTGAAGACCTCTGGTACAATTCACTCATGTCACTTTACTGATATTTATCCTGTCTGTACATAAACATAGTCATATTAGTGTAAATAACATAATATACTTAAGTCACTTTACTGAGATTTACTCTGTTCATATGCTGCACTGTTACCTTTATTGTACATAATAGTTTTTTTGGTATTTTATATTTTATATTTTGTATTTTATATTTTTGCTCCACCGGAACAAAATTAGAGTCTATCTTTAAGTCTATTTCTAAATTATTATTTTTTTTAGCCATTATCTATTATCTTGTTTTATTGCATGTTCCATTTTCCTGCTGTTCTTGAACTGTGCGTTGCAACACTGGAATTTCCCCACTGTGGGACTAATAAAGGCATATCTTATCTTACCTCGCCTACAATTAATTCTAAGTAGCTGTTATGGCTTAGTTTAGGGATATTGTTGTATTAGCGGTTAGTAGCGTTATTCCTTACACTTGTTTATTAGCTTAGCTGTTGTAATGTTGGATATTCTCCAGTATGTAAGAATATTCTTGTCTTCAGGGAACAAGGAGCAGACCACCCGACTAACTGAGCTGAGGCGGGAGAACGACCACCTGTTCACCGGGGCTAAATTCTCCGCGAACATGGCTTGGAGGTAAGTATTAAAACAGTGCTATATACTCCTGATAGATAATATAACATCAGCCATGAAAACTATATCAACGCTGGCATTACTGCGATTTGAAAACCTTTTTAATTTGTACATATGTGAGTAGTTGTGAATTAATCTGGGTTTCCCCATTTATTTCCTATGTTATCCACAGCCTGTACTTCTGTGATTACTAAAAGATGGCCGGGAAGCTGGTGATCTGAAAAGTATACTACACAATGTAGTACTATCATGTGTAGTAATGTAGTAATATCACAATGGAGAGCTAAACCTACCTATTTGTCAGTAGACAGTTGTTCACAAATAAGCTGGACTTATTAAGTGTTATTATCCATTATATCTCCCTTACAAAAGCGCCATGAAAACTGTAATAAAAAAAAAGACATAATTAACTACATAAATGAAAGGATAGCGTGTGTCATGACTGGTGCTCCCCTCCCTCCTTTCCCCTGTGTGTGTGTGTTTGTGGGCGGAGTCTCCTGGGACCTGTATCACTCCTCACCTGCTGTGCTCCACTCCTGAGACTCATCATCCAATCAACTCCTGCAATAAAGACCCTGCTCACCAGTGAGACTCCGCCAGATTGTTTCATCCTACACACGGTGAACTTCCAGGCTCTTCTCTACTGAGTTTTTGTATCTCCACGTTGTCAGCTGAGTATTTTTCTCTTACCTGCTTTTTGTCTGCTCTCCAGAGATCCCCGTCTACTCCAGCCCGATACTCACCCTCTGCATCCTGTTTTCCACCCGGTCCAGCCTCGTTCCAGCCTGTTTCTAAGTTTTGTTAATCACCTTTTCTTTTTCTTAATGGTCAGTCCATTTTTTGGGTCCCTCCTCTGCTAAGCCGTAACAGAACAATCTGGCCACATGGACCCATCGGACCAGGACCAAGACCCCGTTCTCCAGGCTCTGGCCACACAGGGGGTCAGAGTGGGTCATCACGAGCTGGTTTTGAAAGAAGTGACCGAAAGACTCAGTGAGTTAGCTGTTAATGTAACTCAACTTACCACTCAAATGAATCGGCTTGCTGCTCAGCTCCCTACTTTGTCACAAACGCCACCTGCTGGTCAACCTCAAGCGACTGCTTCCCCTCTAGTTCAGTCTCTGCTCCAACCCTCCACCCCGGCTGCTCGTGAACCTCACATGCCTACTCCAGAGCACTACTCCGGTGATCTTGGAGCTTGTGGTCATTTCCTCCTCCAGTGCTCCCTGGTGTTCGACCAGCAACCCCACACCTACTGTACAGATAAGTCTCGCATAGCATTTTTACTTGGTCTACTCACTGGCAAAGCGGCACAATGGGCTACGGCTGTTTGGGAATCTCGCTCCACCTTGTGTCACTCTTATGTTAACTTCACTACGGAGATGAGAAAGATATTTGACCACCCTGTTAAAGGCAAAGAAGCAGCTAGACGTCTACTCTCACTCAATCAAGGCTCATCCTCTGTTGCCCAATATGCCACTGATTTTCGCATCCTAGCTGCCAAGAGTGGGTGGGACGACACTGCCTTGCAAGGCGCTTTTATGAGGGGGTTGAGTGATAGGGTTAAAGATGAACTGGCTGCACGCGATGAGACCAACACTCTGGAGGAACTTATTTCCCTGGCCACCTGTCTAGACAATAGACTCAGAGAAAGGCAAAGAGAGAGAGCACGACAGCCCGCACCTCGTACACTTACCTTGCCTCAGATTACTCCCCCCATCTCTATTGCTCCCACTAACGATCCCCATGTGCATTCCAGTTCCCCTGCGCCCTCTTCTGGAGAGGAACCTATGCAGCTGGGCCGTGCTCGGTTAACACCTGCGGAACGGCACCGCCGCCAGCGATCTGGGTTGTGCATTTACTGCGGACAAGCCGGTCACTACATCAAATCCTGCCCCCAGTGGCCAAAAGAGATGGCTCACCAGTAAAGGGAGAGGTTCTGGTGAGCCAAACTACTTCTCTCCTGGATTCCACTCCACAAAGACTGCAGCTTCAATCAACTCTGTGCTGGTTGCGTGAGTCCATTCCTCTCCTAACACTAATTGACTCGGGAGCAGATGACAATTTCATTGACTCTAACTTTGTATCTCAAGCTAATATCCCTTTGAATCCCATAGAACCCTCCAGAGATGTAAATGCTTTGAACGGGGAGAGGTTGGCCCGAATCACACATCAAACCGTTGGCCTAACACTGGTTTTGTCTGGTAATCACAGGGAGGTCCTTCGGTTCTTGGTGATTTCATCCCCTCATGCCCCTATAGTTTTGGGACTTCCCTGGTTAAAACTGCACAATCCTCATATTGACTGGGCTAAGAACAACATTGCCAGCTGGAGTACTTTCTGTCACTCCCACTGTCTCCAGTCAGCCATTACTCCCAGGGGACTAGCATCTCCCACTCCCCTTAGTCCTCCAGATCTGTCTACTGTACCCCCTGAATATCATGATCTGGGTGAAGTGTTCAACAGAGAGCACTATCTCTACCTCCTCACCGTCCCTATGATTGTGCTATTGATCTGCTTCCTGGTGCCTCTTTACCGTCTAGTCACTTGTATAAACTGTCCTGTCCAGAGAGGGAGGCTTATTTAAGGGATTCTTTAGCTGCAGGGATTATACGTCCATCTTCGTCACCTGTAGGCGCAGGGTTTTTCTTTGTGGATAAGAAGACCTTACGACCCTGCATTGACTATCGTGGGTTAAATGACATAACTGTTAAAAATAAGTACCCTCTTCCACTCATTGATTCTGCCTTTGAACCTCTTCATCAAGCCACCATTTTCACTAAACTGGACCTAAGAAATGCCTATCACCTGGTTCGAATTCGACAAGGTGATGAGTGGAAAACCGCATTCAACACCCCACTCGGACATTTTGAGTATCTGGTGATGCCTTTTGGACTAACTAATGCCCCAGCAGTTTTCCAGGCTCTCGTTAACGATGTTCTGCGGGATATGTTAAATAAGTTTGTTTTTGTTTATTTGGATGACATTCTCATTTTTTCCAGGAACTTCGAGGAACATGTTCAGCATGTTCGGCTTGTTCTGCAACGCCTCCTGGAGAACAAGCTTTTTGTAAAAGCAGAAAAATGTGAGTTTCATTCAGCCTCTGTTAATTTTCTGGGTTTCATTATCCAACAGGGGCAGCTCAAGGCAGATCCGGAGAAAGTGAGAGCTGTGGCAGACTGGCCCAAACCTGAAACCAGGAAACAACTGCAGCGTTTCCTGGGGTTTGCCAATTTTTACAGGAGATTTATTAAGGACTACAGTAGAAAGGCAGCCCCACTGACTCGTCTAACCTCTACCCTTATGTCTTTTAAATGGTCTAGTGAGGCAGAAGAAGCCTTTACTACTCTTAAGACTCTGTTCACCTCTGCTCCAATCCTAACTCACCCTGATCCCTCCAGGCAGTTCATCGTTGAAGTTGATGCTTCTGACTCCGGGGTGGGAGCAGTCCTATCCCAGTGTTCCCCTAGGGACCAAAAGATTAATCCGTGTGCCTTTTTCTCTTGCCGTCTGTCTCCTGCAGAGGTAAACTATGACATTGGTAATCGAGAGCTCCTGGCTGTGGTTCTTGCTTTGCAGGAGTGGAGACACTGGCTGGAGGGTGCAGAACATCCATTCATTGTTTGGACTGACCACAAAAATCTATCCTATCTCCGTTCTGCCAAACGGCTTAACTCTCGACAGGCACGATGGGCACTGTTTCTAGGAAGGTTCAACTTCATCCTGACCTATCGACCTGGTTCCCGGAATTTCAAGCCAGACGCCTTGTCCCGTCAGTTCAATCCGGATGTCCCAGAATCCCTACCTGCTCCCATATTACCTGCTTCTTGTGTGATTGATGATCCAGATGACCCATCTGAGGTGTCTCCCGCTACTCACCTGATCGCGTCAGTCCATTGGGAGATTGAAAGGGTGGTGCGAGAGGCTCAACAATCCCAACCTGTTCCAGGTAACTGTCCACCAGGCTCTTTATTTGTGCCCGAGTCTGTGCGAGCTCGGGTCCTCCAGTGGGGGCATAACTCCAAGCTCACATGTCACCCTGGTTTCCATCGGACTTTAGCGTTCATAAAACAGAGGTTCTGGTGGCCTACTATAATTAAGGACACTCGGTCATACATTGCTGCCTGTACGACCTGTGCCCGAAGTAAGTCTAGCCATCAAGTTCCTTCTGGTCTCCTCAACCTCTTACCTATTCCCAGCAGACCATGGTCCCACATTGCCTTAGATTTTGTCACTGGACTCCCGAACTCTGACGGTCATTCTGTTATCCTCACTATTGTGGACCATTTTTCTAAGGCTGTGCATTTTGTTCCCCTCCCTAAGTTGCCGACTTCCACTGAAACCGCTAATCTTTTGGTTCTGCATGTATACAGACTTCACGGCATTCCGGTGGATATTGTTTCTGACAGGGGTCCGCAGTTCACCTCAAGTGTGGAGGGCTTTTTGTCAGGCTCTGGGAACCTCAGTCAGTCTCTTGTCTGGTTACCACCCTCAATCCAATGGTCAGACGGAGCTGACTAATCAGGACCTGGAAACAGCCCTACGCTGTGTCACAGCCCGTAACCCAGCCACATGGAGCACTTATTTGCCTTGGATTGAATACGCCCACAACTCCCTAATATCCTCTGCCACAGGTATGACCCCATTCATGGTTTCTCTGGGTTTTCAACCACCTCTCTTCCCAGATCAAGAGGGTGATGTGGCGGTCCCGTCAGTCCAGGCTCATCTACGGCGCTGTCGACAGGTATGGAGGACTGCTCGTGCTGCACTGCAGCGCACAGCAATCCGGAATCAGATTTGCTGATAAACATCGTAAGCAATCTCCTCCTTACCAGCCTGGACAAAAGGTTTGGCTATCAACCCGCGATCTTCCTCTCCAGGTTGACTCTAAGAAACTGGCTCCTAAGTTTATTGGTCCCTATGTCATTGAAAAAGTGTTAAATCCTGCTGTTGTTCGCCTCAAAATACCTTCCTCCCTGAGAATCCATCCCTCTTTTCACGTGTCTCTCCTTAAACCGGTGCCATCCTGTCCTCTCGGCCCTCTGGCCGATCCCCCTCCTCCCACCCGGGTCATTGACGCCTGCCCCGCCTTCACTGTGAGGCGGATTCTGGATGTTCGGCGCCGGGGTCGGGGATTTCAGTATTTGGTCGACTGGGAGGGATATGGTCCGGAGGAACGCTCCTGGGTTCCTCGCTGCAACATCCTCGATAGGTCCCCCCCCTCCGAGATTTCTACAGTGCTTTCCCTGACAAGCCTGGTAGGACGTCTGGAGACGTCCGTTGAGGGGGGGGGGTACTGTCATGACTGGTGCTCACCTCCCTCCTTTCCCCTGTGTGTGTGTTTGTGGGTGGAGTCTCCTGGGACCTGTATCACTCCTCACCTGCTGTGCTCCACTCCTGAGACTCATCATCCAATCAACTCCTGCAATAAAGACCCTGCTCACCAGTGAGACTCCGCCAGATTGTTTCATCCTACACACAGTGAACTTCCAGGCTCTTCACTGAGTTTTTGTATCTCCACGTTGTCAGCTGAGTATTTTTCTCTTACCTGCTTTTTGTCTGCTCTCCAGAGATCCCCGTCTACTCCAGCCCGATACTCACCCTCTGCATCCTGTTTTCCACCCGGTCCAGCCTCGTTCCAGCCGGTTTCTAAGTTTTGTTAATCACCTTTTCTTTTTCTTAATGGTCAGTCCATTTTTTGGGTCCCTCCTCTGCTAAGCCGTAACAGCGTGTGCTGCATGGTTATTGAACAAATGTTTGCAGTAACACTAGGATATCTGTAACAGATTTCATATTATATATAATTATAAATGTACTGTATTTATTATTATGTGAATGTTTATGTTCTGTTTGGCTCAGGACAATACTGGAGCAGTTAGGCCTGCAATAATAAGGGCTGCAAATTAATCATGCTCATATTGAAATCTAAATTGTGAAAATATGTGTGGGATTCCTCTATTAATTAAGATGTTTCGATTTATATAAACGGCCTTTGGATCTGAATGTATATACACTGAACCAAATTTACCTGTAATAGTTTTGTAGTTTTCTTAATGTGTGTGTCATTACAGGTTTTCACTCTGCAGGACAGGACTTTGGTCAATCAGACATAAGGCCCATTCTGCTCTTCCTCCTCCAGAAGACAAAGGATACATCACACTGAGTGGTCCAAGTGCACTGGGTCATGTCTCTACTGTCCATGCTGACTGTAGAAGACCTGTGGGGTCTCTGGTTGCATCAGACCTCCCTCCTGCACGTGCTGCTGCTGCTGTCCCTAATGTGTTCTAATAGTGATGTTTAGGTTTAACTTCTAATTTCCTGCAGAAGTAAAATAGTCAAATGGTAGTTTCTTTGCATCTTAGCAGAGGAGCACATAAACAGCTTAATCACTGAAGAAGTGTCCCATGATAAATGTGGCATTAAATTACCAAGTGTGTGAGACAACTGAACAACTGAAAACATAATTTTCTCATAAGTTTATTTGAATGTTTTTCAGTCTATACTGACATTTGAATCATGGTGAAATGTGCCACTTATTTGATGTCTCTTTTGACAGTAATTAATTACATGTACTATAAGAATGTACTATTGTACTGCAATTAAGCAGTGGTAATCCACATGATCATATTTTACAAAGATAATTTGTTCATTTTGGACTGTCACCTGCTTCAGCAAAAAGGGAACAGAATTTGAGAGTTCACTGACATACAGCTGTTTTTACTCACCTATTATTGCATTGAATGTGTGTAATGGGTTCAATGTTTGACTTTTCACATCAAGATAAAGTATTTCCAGAAGTTCCTTTGAATGTTTAATAAACCATCTTTTCTCAAAGGAGAGATGTCTTTCTTTATAAACTGATTTAAATGCATTCCCTGTATAAATGTAATCCTTGGTCAATATAAAAATATTTAATAATGATAATAATAATAATAATGCATATCTCATCACTGTATTTGAAACTTTAAGGTAATTTAGCCTATTTCAGATCTATCCCAGAAATATAACAGTTTTGTTTTGCAAAAGTTAAACATACATTTTCGTTTCAGCCACAAGATTTGGATGAGAATTATTAGAATAACTTGGTTTCAAAATCCGATAGTTCAATTACCCACGCGTAATCTTTGTTATTGATCCGTGTGCGTAATCTGCGTGGTGCCTGTTGTTAGCATTAGCGTTAGCAGCGTGTCTTGGTTGCTGGGCGACAGGAGCGGCTCCGTGGGCTGCGCCTGTCCCATTTCGCCAACGGCCATGCTGTCTTCAGAGGCTGGTTCGAAGGTTGCAGCCTTCACAGCCTTCGAGGCACCCGGCCTTTGAGGATGCAGACCCTGGAATGAGACACGGCCGATGTCTTCAGACTGAAGGATGGACGAGAAACACAGGGTGGGAGGGGGTCGAGAGAGCTGACACGGACGGTGTTGTCGGGATAGGCTGTCTAAATTTGTGTATAAGTTAATCATATTAACTCCACTTTTGAACACTGCAGACAAAAGACAAAATACATACATGAAATTTATAATGTTACGTAATCATGTATGTTCAAAATCCCATCCCCTTACTTTACATTTATTTACAGGACTTTACATCTGATACTTCCTGCGGTGTATAAATAACAGACTTCTGCAGACAATAACTGTACAGGACTCTTTAGTGTTTCTCTCCCATTTCATCCATGGAGTTTTTGAAAATGTAAACATTTTTGAACTGCCTTAGGTTTATAGACTGTTTGATTTGCTCACTTATATTGTTCCATAATCTCACACCAGTTTAGGAAACACAAAATCTTTTCCTGCCTTATTATATACAATATAAAGTTATGCTGTCCTCTTAACAGATACCTCCCCTTTCTGGTCTTAAACAGTTTTTGTATATTATTTGGTTTAAAAAAAAAAAAAAACTTGCTCTCTACATAATTTGAGCAGTTAAATAATTCACAATATCTGTACATTTCAGTAGCTTTGACTGAACAAACAAAGGATGTGTATGTTCCTGGTTTAAGGTTCATATCTCTGTAATTACTAGGCCTATTCACATGAAACAAAAACGGACACAAGTCCAGCACCTTCTCTGTCAGTATAAATGTCTCGTAAAGTGAAATTACGTCTCACAAACACATTAAAAAGTGTAATTGGCAGTTGAAATAACTTTATTCTATCATTTTACAGGTAAATTTTGTAACTTTTCTAGTGGAGTGTCCGTCAAATGTTTTTCTCCATGGAGACATTAGTGCTTTGTCTTGAATGTTTCACAGTATGACTAAAGCTTTCTGTCTTCATGGAGACCAAACCAGACCGAGTTACAGGTCAGATCTGTGGAGAGGCGATCCCTCTCACAGTCAGAATGTCTGTTTTTCTAGGGGTTTGTGAGCTATAAAACCACCTGTAATTGAATGAATGTAAGGCAGAGCTGTTTAATGTCACACTGTGGAACATTCTAAACAGAGCAATGATTTAGCCATAGAAACAGGTGACCCTCAACCAAAAAGTTACACAGTGCACCTTAATACTTCTTACTTAATACTTAATACTTCTATGGGGTATTAACTGCTATAGTCGCCACAAACAAGTTTCACTTTCAGTTTTGACGCTCCATTTGCTCTTGTCACTCCCCCTTCAGAGCACAGTCACAGAACACAATCAGTGTGCATCCTGCTAATGAAACTACTGCATCAGGTTTGTCAAGTTGCTGTGTACAGTTTTGTATCATGTTTTTGTATATTTCTGGAGAATTGTCGTGTGGGAGCATGGGTGATGTAGGATTGTTTTAGAGTTAAAGCCTGAGAGATCGCTCAATTGCTCAAAAATGCATAGATGACTTATACAATCTCTTCAGGGATGTTTTTGATGAGGGAACAATGTTAGAAAGCGGGAAAAACAACAACAACAACAACAAAAAAACCTAACAAATAAGTTTCAACATTTGTGGATCAGAAGTCAAAAGATAAGTGGAGATTTCTTTAAAAACAGTGATAGGCCTCTCCATCTTTTAGACAGCTGTCAGTATATCTCCGGAATATTTTGAGTTATAGGAATGTTTATTATTATTTTAAGATCTCATTTTCAAATGCTACCTCTGCTTGGAAGAAGATTTCAGCCCTGCCGAATTATCCAAGTGATTCTAATGAAGGTGTATGGAGTTTAAAAACACAGTGGAGCACTTCCTGTATAGTTTGATTTCAGTTTTAGAGGAGAACTCAGCCTAAATCTGCAGAGTTGTGTGTTAAACATGTGTGAGTGAAACAAAACACCACTCCAGGTCTGTTTGTGAGGAGGAAACTACATTATATACTATAGATCAGAAAATGGTGCCCCTTAAAAAATTGGCCTTTTTAAAAAATAAAACATCATGCTTGTACTTGAATAATATGTTTTTCTTGGAGGTAATTTTCCTGTTTTGGGTCCCTCTTGCGCTGTGATAGTTGGAGGCTGGTGCTGTCGTCTGATTGGCCATTGCTGGTGTGTTTATTTATGAATGGGAAGTGGAGCAGATGTGAGTGAGAAAGTGCTGAGCTGTGTTCAGTTTATCAGACGCTCTGCTACACCCGTCTCACTGCAGGAGCTCTACCTCTCTTCTCTCTCTCTTTCTCTCGCTGTCTCACTCCATTTCTGTCTCTCTATCCCCTTTCTCTCTCTCTCTCTCTAGTTCTGTTCCTCCCTCTCTTCTCTTACTCTGTGTCTCCACTTTCTCCCCCTCTCTGTTTCTCTTCCCCCTCTCCTCTGTCTCCTCTAACCCCTTCCTCCCTCTCTTCTCCCTCTCTCTTTTCCGCTCTCTCTCTCTTTTCCCTCGGTCTTTCTCGTTTACTCTCTGCATCTCTCTCTTTGCCCCTCTCTCTAAATCATTTCCCTCTCTCCCTCTCTCTTTCTCTCTTCCCTCTCTCTCTCTTCCATTTATCTCTCTCTTCCCCCTTCCTTCCTCTCCCTGTCACACTTCTGTCTCTCTCTCTTCCCTCTCTCTCCTTTCCCTCTCTCTATCTCCCCTCTCCCTCCCTCTTCTCTCGTTTTCTCTTCCCTCTCTTTGTCTCTTCCCTCTTTCTCTCTCTTCCATCTCTCTCTCTTTTCTTTGTCTCCTGTCTTTTCCGAATCTCTCTCTCCCTCCATTTCTGACCCTAATACCCTTTATAATCTCACCTCTTCTCTCCATCTCCCTTTAAGTTTAATGCTAAGCTGTGGAACACTTCAAGCTTCTTGTCTCCATTTGTCTCCATGGAGACAAGAAGCTGGCCAACATCCCCACCTGAAAAGTTACATAGTGCCCCTTTAAAAATACACTATGTAACTTTTTGGTTGCGGGTCTGTCACCTGCTTGTTTCTATGGATTGCTCTGCCTGGAATGTTCCACAGTGTGACATTAAACAGCTCTACTTTACAATTATTCAATTACAGGTGGTTTTATAGCTCAAAAATACTTCGAAAAACAGGCATTCTGACTGTGAGCGGGGTCGACTCTCCACAGATTTGACCTGTAACTTGGTCTGGTTTGGTCTCCATGAAGATAGAAAGATTTAATGCCATACTTTGGAACATTCTGGACCAAGCAAAAACATCTCCATGGAGTAAAACATTTGATGGACCCTCCACCAGAACAGTTACATAAAGCACCTTTAAAGTCAGAAACAACACACAACAATGAAACTAATGTGAAGCTGCATCTCTCAGTCTGTGAGTGTACACACAGCTCTGTCTCATGTGGTGGGTGTGTCTGTGTGAGTGACTAACACATCGAGAATCCAGCCACTCTGGGGCTGTGCTAAAATGAACTACAACTTTAAACACATCATTCAACTTAAAGGGTTATCTATACTAGTGTGTGTCTGTACACACACTACTGCAATCCAGAGGTTTACCTAAAGCTGCATTGTGTAACTGTTCTGCTGGAGGGTCCATCAAATGCTTTTCTCCATGGAGATGTTATTACTTTGGAATGTTCCACAGTATCGTTTCTATCTTCATGGAGACCAAACCAGACCAAGTTACAGGTCAGATCTGTGGAGAGGCGACCCCACTCACCATCAAAATGCCTGTTTTTCTAGGTATTTTTGAGCTATAAAACCACCTGTAATTGAATAAATGTAATGTAGAGGTGTTAATGTCATACTGTGGAACATTCCAGGTAGAGCAATGACATATCCATAGAAACAAGAAGGTGACAGACCCCAAAACAAAAAGTTGCATGGTGCACCTTTAAAGAGGGCGTATTTTATTTCTATGGGGTTCTAACCGCTAACACATAATGTATTTAGATCACCATGATACTTTTTTATTCCCCCTTTCTCTCACTTCCACCTATCTCTCTTTCTTCCCTCTCTCTCTCTCTCTCTCTCTCTCAATTCCCCTTTCTCCATCTCTCTTGTGCTCCCCTCTCTATCTCTATCTCTTCTTCCCTCTCTCTTTTCCTTCCCTTTCTCCCGCTGTCTTTTCCCTCTCTGTCTCTCTTCCCTCTCTCTATGTGTCTCTTTTCCCTCTCTCCCGTCCATCTTTTCCCAATCTCTCTCTCTCTCAATTTCTGACACCAACCCCCTTTATAACCTCACCTCCTCTCTCTCCTTCTCTTCTTTTGAAAATGCTACATTGGCCAAAAACAAAGTATTGACATGTTTTATGAGTTTAAGTTTTCCGGGAATCCTAAGTCCCCCCTCCCTTTGTTCTCCGTCAGTCACTCCCCCTTCACAACACAATCAGCATGCTAATGAAACTTCTACATGTCACATCAGGTTTGTGAAGCTGCTGTGTCACAAAACAAAAACACATATGAATGAATACATACCAAATAGAGTGTAATGCCATCTTGTCTGCGGAACATTCCAGGCAAAGTAATAACAACTCCATGGAGACAAGAAAGTGACGGCCCCCACCCCTTACCCAAAAAGTTACACAGTGCACTTTTAATTATTGTACATGTGTTATAAAGGAGCGGAAGAGGCATAGTTCACCTTCCAGTCAGCCGGTACAGGGCTTGATCCATGCTCAAACTAAAGCTCCTCATTTACCTGGGATCGAGAACACCCACTTCTCCAATACTTTACAAAGATGTGAGTCTGCTCACTGTAGTGACTGTCTAAGAGTTCAGATGGGTGTGACTAACACGTGGATTAGACAATCAAGGACATGAATGGCCTGTCCGTATAAAAACAAATATGACTGCTTACAAGGAAAAATAAAGGGATAAATATGACAGGGGACTAAAACATGGTTTGATTTCTGCAGAATCAGTGAGTGAAGCACCATGATTCAACATGGACTTTGCTTTTGCACACTGTGGGATTAAAAATAACATGTTCATAAATACAGGTCTGTTATAAGTTTAATCTCATATATGTAACACACACAAGTCCCTTTCCTGCACTGTACCTGTGTGTACTAGAGTACAGTATGTCTCTATGAGGGCCCGAATTGCCTAATATTACTCCAATGACACACTCCAGTTTAGACTTGTCCAAGTCTAAATCCTCCTGTGTCTGCTCCAGGGCAAATACAAACATTACTCCAGTAAAACCTCACCAAGGCTTTATTTGATCGTTTATTAAAGCCACAGTATGCCACTTTTTAAAAAGAGTTAAAAGCTTTCATTATCAATGTTTTTATTGCACTAAACATGTGTTTTTACTGCTAGCGGACTTGCTTCTCTACAAACCTGACTCTTATTTGCTCTGGAAAAGGGCCTCCTGCCTGTTTCCATGGAAATGTTGTTCCTTTGGCTATAATATTCCACAGTATTACATAAAACATTTATCTCCATGGAATCATCATCGTGCCACCTCCAGAAACTTACACAGTCTTGAATTAATTAGGAAGGCAATTCAAATGTGCACTCTGAAACTTTCCTGCTTGTTCCCATGGAGATAATAATAATAATAATAATAATAATAATAATAATAATAATAATAATAATAATAATAATAACATTTTATTTGTAATGCACTTTGCATTTCAATGAAATCTCAAAGTGCTACAGCAGATAAAAAACAAAACATGAAAAAAACATGCAAAAAGAAAAAAAAACACTACAGATACATGAAATGGTTGACAAAGATGTTCATTCTTTGTCTGGAATGTTCTACAGAATGGCATTAGACTTATCTATCTCTTATAGCAATAAGGAGGTAACTGCACCAATGACAAGTTATAGGCCAGATCTGTGGAGAGGCGAGCTTATATACTACTATATATACTATATATTGCACAATAGTTATGATCAGACTAATAAACGCCTAAAAATCCATAAACTTTCTCTGCATTTTGGATGGAATTTTCCGTGTAGATGACATAGAGAGATTCTCTTTAAGAGCTACTTCCTGTATTTTTAAAAAAATTTACCCCAAACTGTCACTTAACTGATGAGAAACTATGATAAATATTTATCACAGGTACTATCCACCAAAGCACTTCCTGTATGTACGACTTCAAAAGGTAGGACAGAGTGCTTTTTTCAGTTTGAGAGAAAAACTCAGCCTAAAATCTGCAGGGTTTGTGTGTTAAACATGTGAATGAAACAAAACACAGCTCCAGGTGTGTTTGTGATGAGGAAACAACATTATAACCCTAACCCTAACCCAACACAGAGTATAAAGGAGTAGACTTAGTGAATGTGACGTCCCTCTTATCATTCGGCTGCAGTCAAATGAAGCTCATTGAGGTAAGTAGTTACAGGAGTGAATTTGGAGCTGAGTTCCATATTAGGAATAGAAATTTATTTACAGACATGTAGAGCGGGTTAATAAAAACATTTTAAGACCAAAATGACCAAGCTCACTGCAGCAATTAGAGAGGGACGACAATTTTTCAGTGTAAAGTCAACTGGAGAGTTGATGAAGCCAGAAGCGTGCCCATGCTTGCTTATTATGATTATAACATACAATAGATCATAAAATAGCATAATACGGGCCCTTGAAAGTGCTGTTCTGAGTATATGTGGGGGCCCTGTCTGTTCTGGGCTCCTGTCTCCCCTATGGCAGCTCCCCTTTAAACCTGCCCCATTGTCCAGTGCGGGCGCGTTGCTTTAGCCTCTCCCTGACTGGCCCAAGCACAGTGTCCAATGCTCAGAAATACGTCGTCAGCAGCAGGTCAGCAAATCAGGCGCGCCTCAGGAAGTGCCCGGTCAGCAGAGAGCGCGGCATTGTGGGGGATCGCTCTGAATACAGGGGCAAGGAGGGAGAGCGAGGCATCATATTAGTACAAGCAAATATATGGTCCAGTGGATTATGGTTGTGAAAAGTATCGGAAATGGGATAATAGTCGGTACTTAAATTAGTATTGAAACTAGATACTCATTTGAGCAGGTACAGATACTAAAAAATTCACATTGACAGGACAGAAATTAAGCTTTCCTGAATGTCTTATTGTGCAATGTTCCTGTGCCTTTTAGCTTAGCTTACAGTGTTGTGTTTTTTAGTTGATTGTAAATACTTATTATTATTTATCTTGATTTGATGCATGCTCTTATTTTCCTACTGTTTCTGTAACTTGCGTTGTGACACTGCAATTTCCCCATTGTGGGACAAATAAAGGATTATCTTATCTTATCTTATCTTATCTTATCTTATCTTATGTCTTTAGAATGATCTTGAGCTGTATCAGAACAAGTATAAGAGCACATAGACTAGTATACACCCATGGACCACGATGGAACCTACAGAACCACTGAGGGAGTACACACATATAAGGACACATTGTTTTGCCCTAAAAACGTTAAAAATGTGTTCTATATAATTGCATTTAGCTCCTTCACATACCTTATTTTGAAGGTCTGATTAGAGACAGGAAGTTGTGACAGGAAGTCAGCCATTTTGTTTTTTGTTCTCAGTAGCACATGTGTCACAGGTTCATCCTTTGCCATCTGCCTATTTGTTCGTGCCTTTGACCTCACCGTCTGTAAGTTTTGCTTTGTATATGTGGGAGGTATAGTGTCCTTGTCCTATTTGAGAAAGATGATTGTTAGAGGGGTGATTTGTTGATGATTGCATGTTTGTATGGTAGTGGATTGATTGTTTACCTCACTGTTGATTCTTGTGTAATTAGGCTGACTTTGGATATGTGTTGCACTGTGCCAAGTACGGTTTTCCTTTCTGTTTTACAGTTTTACTCTGTTTTGGAAGCATCTTACGGAGCAATAAATTGGAGCTATGGACGCTACATCCTGACTCTGCGTATGTTTTCCAAAAGGAGTTAGGCTTACTGCTAAATTGTGTTAGACACACAAGGAGGGCAGGATACACATTATATATTATATAAAAAAGTACTAAGATATAATGTTGAAAATCACATTCTATTACCTAAAGAAAATGTTTCTCTACTCTCATCGTGTTACTGGAATTGGTATTGATAAACCAGGACTATAGACCAGGACTATAGACCAGGACTAAACCAGAACTATAAACCAGAACTATAAACCAGAACTATAAACCAGAACTATAAACCAGAACTACACCAGGACTATATACCAGGACTCAAACAGGACTATAAATCAGGACTATAGACCAGGACTAAACCAGTAGGGATGGGCAAAACGAAGCCTCATGAACCAGCAAAGCACTCGAAACAAATGATTCGAGGCTTCGAATCACTGTTCGAATCACGACTCTACAGTGGCCTCTGGTGGTGATGTCTCAGTATTTCTCCACAGTGGCTCAACAAAACACATCCTGATCTGACATGGTTTCTAATAAAGCTTGTTCTAATAAATTTGTGTAAGTATATGCAGGTGTATGTTACGAATTAATTTGTGTAAATAAAATTAAATAAAGCCATGGAAGCTATGCATTAATCAGATTTCAAGGTTTTTATTCAAAAATATAATTTTTTCGGCAGTGGAGGGGTGCAAGCGGTTTCTTTTTTTGTTTAATACCTCCCCTGTTTTTGAAAAGACTCGTTCACATGGAACACTGGTTGCAGGTATGTCCAGAAACTTTTTTGACAGTTTGTATAAATGAGGAAAAATAACTGCCCTCTCTTTCCAATAGAGAAGTGGGTCCGCGGTGCGGGGAATAAACGGGTCTTGCAAATATTTTCCCACTTCAACTGTGGCGTCTGCAGTTATGCTGTGCTATTGTAGTAGTAGTGTAACTTTACAGTATCTAATCTGTGGTCTAAACTAGCTGCATAAACTCACTATCTCACTATTAATCAAAGTATCAGTATCTCTGTCAAAATCTCACTATCTCTCGCCTCTCACAAACCCACATTGGGCAGCGCGCTAAAATATCTTTTAAACTTTGTGGGAGCAGGTTGAGACAGGTGCGCTGCTTTGTGGTTCGTTGAAATCCCTGTCAATCAAACTTTGGATTCGAGACGTGAGCCTCTAGTGAAACGCGTTCAAAACGGCAGTGTTTCATGAACCACTTGAGTGACGTCACACGTTTCATAAAACGTCTAAGTCACGTGACCAGTGTTTTGACTCGCGTTTTGGAACGCTGCTTCGAAGCGCATGCGCTTCGAGGCTTCGAAGCAGTGTCGAAAAGCGTGTTTCAAAACTGCCATCACTATAAACCAGGACTATAGACCAGGACTAAACCAGGATTATAGGCCAGGACTAAAACAGGACTATAAACCAGGACTAAACCAGGACTATAAAGCAGGACTAAACCAGGACTATAGGCCAGGACTAAAACAGACTATAAACCAGGACTAAACCAGGACTATAAACCGGGACTAAAGCAGGATTATAGACCAGGACTAAACCAGGACTATAGACCAGGACTAAAACTATAGACCAAGACTAAACCAGGATTACAGGCCAGGACTATAGACCAGGACTAAAACAGGACTATAAACCAGGACTATAAACCAGGACTAAACCAGGAGTATAAACCAGGACTAAACCAGAACTATAAACCAGGATTATAGACCAGGACTAAAACAGGACTATAAACCAGAACTACACCAGGACTATAGACCAGGACTAAACCAGAACTACAAACCAGCACTAAACCAGGATTATAGGCCAGGACTAAAACAGGACTATAAACCAGGACTAAACCAGGACTATAGACCAGGACTAAAACTATAGACCAGGACTATAGACCAGGACTAAACCAGAACTATAAACCAGGACTAAACCAGGACTAAAACAAGACCAAACCAAAATTACAGACTACTAAACTAAACCAGAACTATAGACCAGGACAAAACCAGAACTATAACTCAGGGCTATAGACCAGGACTTAACCAGGACTATAGACCAGTACTAAAACAAGACCAGACCAAGTCTATATTAGGACTAACCCAGGACCAAGGGAAAATGTCACCCCATAGTCACATCAATAGTGGAAAGAAAAAAAAAGTGCAGGAGAAATGTGTGCTCAGAGGGCCCTCTCCTGGTAGAGTCTGGTCATTGCATTGAATATCTTTATATTTCTGACAATCATCCCTTAAAAATCGGACCTGTTTTTGTCATCTGTTTTTGTGATGTTTGGTATTGGAAGTTTACGTGTCACATTCTATAGGCCAGTCATAATATTTAATACAGATGGGGGCAATTAAACTGAATATTGTTAAAATACAGACATCAGTTGTAATGCAGTGAGTTAATGAGTCTAGTCAATAATAGAAATTAACAGGCAGAGGTGGGTAGTACTGAGTTACATTTACTTGAGTAACTTATTAAAGAAATTGTACTTTCAGAGTAATTTTCTATCAGCATACGTTTACTCCTATTTGAGAAGGCCTAATATTTTTATTGAAGTAACAGTACTCTTACCTGAGTAAAAGTTGTGCTTCCTCTTCTCACTGTGAGTAAATCTAAAGTGACAAAAGTTTTATGTGACAATATGAAATGATCTGAACATTTGTGTTTCTTGCAACTCCTTCAGATCTGATTTAGTTTGTCTCATTTTTGTTTGTCCTTTGAAAACACCAGATTTTGTGACTTATTTAACATTTTGTCCTTTGAAATACATTCACTTCAAATTATAAATCAGATTGCGACAGAGTTGCGACAGTTATTCTTTAAATTACTCTTACTTGAGCAGTACTTTTCTCAACCATGTTTACTTAAGTTATTAATTGAACCACTACTTTGTACTTATACTTGAGTAATGTTCTTAACGTTAGTCTTACCTAAGAACAATTTTTGGCTACTTTATCCACCTCTCTTAGCATTTGTGCATTTACCTTTTGGATAATTCATGAAAAAGTACAATGTAATCAAAAGGAAAAGTGTCTCTTGCCCCATCTGGGAGTATGATTATTGCCTTCTAAAATGTGTAAAATGTGAAAGAGCTGCTACAGTTTAATGACAAATATAAATGTCTACAACTTTGAAATATGTATGGCAAAAGGAGAAATTCAATTTGTCAACTGGACAGAGTTTATTTGGTCGAATACATTTCGCAGCTCATCCAAGCTGCTTCTTCAGTTCAGTTCTTCAGCACAGTTCAGTTCTTCAGTTCAGTTCTTCGGTATTTTCCATGTAAACCTCAATTCGGAATTATTATTTCCATGTAAACTCGAAGGAGAATAATTTAATTTCAAACTATTTAAGTTTGGAAAAAAAATAATTCGGAATTACAAAAACATCATGCAAACGTGGCCACTGACTCAATGTTTTCTATAATCCTTTTGACATAACTGATTAAAAATGAGACCGGTGAGTTTAGGCTGCAGCTTCTTGTCTGAGAGTGTTTTGTTTGATAAATGAAGATGCTGAAAAAGTGGTGAAGCACAGAGGCCAACAGGAGCACAGGAACAGAGCACACAATTACAGTTTGCTTCGAGGCCCATCAGAGGAGTGGAGGAGGCCATGCCCACTCTGCTTAAAGCACCGTGAGAGCAAAGGTTCTACCATCATCTTCTATCTTCAACAGCTCTCACATTTGATCAGAGACTGTAGACCCTGTGCACGATAACAAATGCTGCTTCTGTCTGAAAAGCTGTTCTTGGGTACAGTGTTTTCAGTGTGCATAGCCCCATTCTTTAAACCTGGAGACAGACTCATGGTCCATCAGATCTGCAGCACAAGTTTGACAAAAGGAGGGGCAACAGTGAGATAAGATATGCCTTTATTAGTCCCACAGTGGGGAAATTCCAGGGTTGCAACGCACAGTTCAAGAACAGCAGGAAAATGGTAACATGCAATAAAACAAGATAATAGATAATGGCTTAAAAATAATTTAAAAATAGACTTAAAATAGACTCTAATGTAACACACTATTCCGGTGGAGCAAAAATATAAAATACCAAAAACCTATTATATACAATAAAAGTAACAGTGCAGCATATGAACAGAATAAATCTCAGTAAAGTGACTTCAGTGTATTATGTTATTTACAGTAATATGACTATGTACAGACAGGATAAATATCAGTAAGTGACATAAGTGATTTGTATCAAAGGTATTGCACATAGATATAGTTGAATGACACATGTTCAGTGTTAACAGTGTTCACTGTACAGTCTGACAGCAGCAGAAAGGAAAGACCTGCAAAACCTCTCCTTCACACAGCGAGGGTGAATCAGTCTGTCACTGAAGCTGCTCTCCAGAGCAGACAGGGCGTCCTGCAGGGGGTGAGACTCATGGTCCAGCATAGACATGAGTTTAGCCAGGACCCTCTTGTCCCCCACCTGCTGCACTGAGTCCAGAGGACAGCCCAGGATGGAGCTGGACTTCTTGATGACCTTGCCCAGCTTCTTCCTCTCCCTCTCTGTGATGCTGCTGCTCCAGCAGACCACACCGTACAGGATGGCTGATGCCACCACAGAGTCATACAAGGTCTTCAGGAGTGGCCTCCTCACTCCAAAAGACCTGAGTTTCCTCAGGAGATAGAGCCTGCTCTGGGCCTTCCTAGCTGGGTTTTTCTACATGTCTGGGAGCTTCCAAACATTTGTATTGATGATCTACGCCAAGTGGGGTAAAGGGTTTATATTTTCAAGGGAATAACAATTCAAACTCTACCCCAATGACCAAGTAACTTTTTTCCTCTTAAATGGAAACTTAACCCATAAGAACCCAGACCCATTTTTCCTTTAAGGAAAGGGTTAGGGTTAGGGTCAAAGCTGTGACTATAATAGCAAGGTTTAACATAAAATTCTTCTTTAGTTTTGCTTTGCGTCACAAAATATGCCAACTGCATCAAAATAAATAACACTGCCTATTTGGGGGCATTTGCAACAACCTACCATAGCTCCAGAGAACTGAACAACAGTCCTAAAAACATCAACTGTGCAAAAAAATTAAATGCTGAAGAGAAATAGAACCCTTGTATGTCTGTCTGAAACATTTTATCAGTTCTTTCGTCTGTTAAGTATTTTTAGCCTTTTAGCCTAAACCAGATGGTAAAACTTGAAACATTTTCATTCCTCAGTGAAGCAAAGACGCACATCACATTTCTCACAGAGAGTGGTGGTTGCATTGATTTTGCAGAGTTTGCAGCAGCCACGCTTGTCACCTTTCACAGGCCAATGTGCAACTTGGTCAGTGCGAACATCATCTGGAACTACACCACGAACCCTCTTGGGCAGTGGTGGTGGTGGTGGTGGAGATGTGGCACTGGATGGCCTCTTTATGCCTGGCAAAGAATGAGGCTAGTGGCAACCTCTGCCTGGAAGCTCTTTAGTTTCAGTGTGTTTTGGACACCAAGTAGTTTACAGTCACAGCGGTAGATCAACCATGCATTAACCAGATCTATGATGGTGTGCCAGAACAAGTAGATGTACCACCTCCGTGACCTCATGTGGTACTTGCACCTTGCAATGCATGCATCAAGGAGGTCTACTCCTCCCATTAATGTGTTCCTTCACAATGTGTGGCCTCCTGACCTCCACAAATGCCTTGTCTGCCTTGCTCCAGCGTCAAGTGTTATCTTGAGGCTCAACTCCACAGTATGATGAGATCAGGGTAACAGATTTGGTGTCATACCACTTGACAATGACCATCCTTTCTTCTTTTTCCACCCTGGCATCAACAGATCCTCTGCCTCTCTTGGCAAGACTTTTCTCGTCTTCAAGCTGACACCCAGCCAAGCTGTTGCCCACAAAGTAGATTTTTCATTGAAGAAGGTTGAGCATCATGCATGTGTCATGTGGTCCTTTGAATGTCCACTCAGGGGTTTCAAAAGGTTTCTTCCTCCAAGAAAATTGTTGTTTTTTTTTCCCCTTGGACAGTTCCTTCTTCAGTTCCTTGTTTTTGTCTTGTTTTTTCCTAGGACGGATGTATTTTTGCAGCAAATTCACAACTGAATTCACAATGTGAATTCAGGATACATCATCTGATGTAGTTGGTGGTACATCATCTGATGTACTTGATTCACTACTGTCTGAATCACTACACTCACTTGACTCGTCACTCTCCCTGTCTTGGCTCTTGGGATTGTAAAGATGGTCATCAGGGTCTTCATCTGAGCTACCGTCACATCCCTCAAACTCACTATCATCTCCCACGATGGCCTGAGTGCATCCTGAAGAGTGTAGTGCTTGTTCTTTTGCATACTACAAATTAAATATAAATAAAAGGATATAGATTATTTATAGGATAGTAAAATGTTGTGAGCATTATGTACAGATTTGCAAAAAGTGTTTTGTAATACAAACCAAATACTTTCACATTATTTTGTGTTTCTATTTGTTCATTACACTTTTAATTGACCAGCAGATCATAATTCAACTTAATATAACTGATAGGGCTAAATTAATTGGGTGGATTATTACCGTTTTTGTTATTGTGACAAATAGGTCACATGAGGTTTTTCATTCTTATTTTAAGGGTAAAAGCCCTATGTGACATATATGTTACAGCAATATTTCCGTAACTGGTTTGATATTACTTTCTTCAACAAATATGGTCAGACCAGGTTGAATGTAATATTGGACATGTTATCAAAGCATTGGAATTGTTAAATGTGTTTGAAATGGCCTGTAGTATCAAAAAACAGCTTTTTGAAATTAGCTGCTTCCTTGAATTTTGCACACAGGCTAAACCAGCATTTTGGAGAGCCCACTTCCTGTTAGAGTCACATGACTGTCACATGGTCATCATACCAGGATGTTTAGTATATGTTGCTTAGGGACTTAATGAGTTCAGGTCAGACATAAAGCTTTATAAGGAGAAGACTGGGGCATTCAAAGTGTTGGTTACACCAGTGTAAATAACAATGACGTATTTATGTAGTCATTCGAAACAGATACAGTATTTATGTACATTTAGTTTCAAACTCAATTGCTTGTTGTGTAGACAACCTTTGTAGCACTTTGAGATTTCGTTGAAATGTTAAGTGCATTACAAATAAAATGTATTATTATTATTATTATTATTATTATTATTATTATTATTATTATTATTATTAACCTTTGGGGGCAGTGCTTCTGAGGACTCCCAGGGGGTCCTGGACTCCACTTTGGGAACTATAGCTTTGACTATACTATAGACTCTTCCAATGTTTGTAGCTTTTAATAAAATAGACCATGTGCTTTTGCCCTTAAATATACTTTGCGTTTTACCATATTATAACAGGGAGTAAAGCCTGGTCCTGTGAATAAAATGGCAGTGCTTTCTGCAAAACCCAAGATCAGAAAGAGCTCAGAGGGAGTCCTGTTTTGATCAAAATTGCTGATGGCACAGTATTTTGAAGAACAAAAAGCTGATGTCACACAGTTAGTAACTGTAATAACTTTAATACTAACTTTGGGGTACAAGCAACATTAAGATAAAATAAGATAAGATAAGATAAGATATGCCTTTATTAGTGGGGAAATTCCAGTGTAGAAAATTGTAACATGCAATAAAACAAGATAAGAGATAATGGCTTAAAAATAATTAAAAAATAGACTTAAAAATAGACTCTAATGTAACACACTGTTTCGTTGTGTTACATTCGGTCTTCATTAATAACATCCTCAGATTTAAATAATATCTGTGCTTCCAATACATGTAAAGAAACGTCCCCAAAGTTTTCTGTCATGCAATGAAGTATTTGACCCTTTTGTCTCAATAATTATTCACTACATAAAAGTATCATCACATCACATACATATATTCTCACTCTTACATACATATATTCTCACTCTTACATACATATATTCTCCTCTCACATGCATATATTCTCTCTCACATATATATATATTCTCATTCACATACATATATTCTCACTCTTACATACATATATTCTCACTCACATACATATATGTATGTGAGAGGAGAATATATGTATGTGAGTGAGAATGTATACATTTTCACTCACATACATATATTCTCCTCTCATACATATATTCTCACTCTCACATATATTCTCACTCTCACATACATATATTCTCCTCTCACATACATATATTCTCTCTCACATACATATATTCTCATTCACATACATATATTCTCACTCTTACATACATATATTCTCACTCTCACATACATATATTCTCACTCTCACATACATATATTCTCACTCTCACATGCATATATTCTCCTCTCACATACATATATTCTCTCTCACATACATATATTCTCTCTCATATACATATATTCTCCTCTCACATACATATATTCTCACTCACATACATATATTCTCACTCTTACATATATTCTCACTCACATACATATATTCTCCTCTCACATACATATATTCTCTCACATACATATATTCTCACTCTCACATACATATATTCTCTCTCACATACATATATTCTCCTCTCACATACATATATTCTCACTCTCACATACATATATTCTCACTCTTACATACATATATTCTCCTCTCACATACATATATTCTCACTCACATATATATATATTCTCCTCTCACATACATATATTCTCACTCACATATATTCTCACTCACATACATATATTCTCACTCTTACATACATATATTCTCACTCTCACATACATATATTCTCACTCACATACATATATTCTTACTCTCACATACATACAGTACAGTCTCCTCTCACATACATATGTTCTCACTCTCACATACATTCACATACATACAGCCTCCTCTCACATACATACAGTCTCCTCTCACATACATATATTCACACTCTCACATACATTCACATACATACATTCTCCTCTCACATAGAAGTAATTTCAACTATATATGGTAGTAATAAAAATAAAAAATAAAATGTATTAAAAAATAAAATGTATTATTAATTAGTATCTTAATAGTTAGGCAGAAAGTGACATTTATAATGAAGGAAGTGATATTCATATACTTTGCAAGACACTTAAGTCGTGTCCCAATTCGAGGGCTGCAGCCTTTGTCGGCTACATTTTCGGCTGCATACATCATGACCGGCAAGACAAGGCCTGTCCCATTTCATGTAGCCCACAAATGCAAGAGGGTCTGGCTGCAGATGTACGGGCAAGTGAAGCTCCACTCTAGAACAAAAACACGTGATATGATATTCATAGCCTACGAAATGTTTTATTTTGACCGCAAATAAATGTTGATTAAATGAGATTGTGTGTAATGTAGTTTATAAAATGTTTTTATGTTCTGGAATTTGTTTGCGCAAATATTCAGGGTGCCATTTGTAGGGGCTAAATTATTTTAATATCTGGTGTGGACAAGGACCTCATAGCGATTAATGCAGCTCCACTGATATTGCTTAAAATCTTATAAAATATCCCCCCTCTGGTTTTTTGTCAAATCGCACCCTGTAGCCTATATATTAAGCTGTGGGTGATGAATAATTTGTTAGCAAATAATTCACTTTCTGGTCAAACAAATGTTTTTTTTTTATGTTTATTCTTCCAATGATTAACCTCATTATACACATGAATAGTCCCACTGAGATTGATAAATCCCCCTTTTACAAGTGGGATCTAACTGGCCAAGACGGCAGCAGGATGAACAGAACACAAACTAATAGACATCACTTATGTAGTCTTATTTATTTACTTTTTCTCTTCTCACTTATTACTCTTATTTACATTTCATTATTTATTATGAAGGATTAACTGATTAGTGACTAATAAAATTATTAACAACTGATAAACCGATCGTCTGAACAATTAACAAATTAACAGCTCAACAATTAACTAACCAATTAACAATTATCAAACAAATCCATCCTTACTCCTCTAGGCTGCCATCATTAAAAAAAAAACAAAAAAAAAAAAAACAGTTAAAGCTGCAGTGTTGATGGTGTATATTGTCCTGTACTCCTGCCTGTGGCTGACTGAAAGTTTGTTCCACCTTACTATGGGGTGCAGTTTGTAAAGCGTCTCGTGCTGAAAATTACAGCAACATTTTGTCACATTTAGCCTTAAACAATGTTTTAAAAACGGGTGTAAATTTTGAAAACTCAATTTTTTGCACATTTATATTTGCCATCTTAGAGATATTTTAAATAGTTAAATCCAAATGTTAAATGTAACACCTAAATGTTAAACCTAAATGCTTGAATCTAAATCTAAATGTTAAATTTAAATCTAAATCTAAATGTTAAATCTAAATCTAAATGTTAAATCTAAATCTAAATGTTAAATCTAAATGTTAAATCTAAATCTAAATGTTAAATCTAAATGTTAAATCTAAATCTAAATCTAAATGTTATATCTAAATATAAATCTAAATGTTAAATCTAAATGTTAAATATAAATCTAAATGTTAAATCTAAATCTATATCTAAATGTTAAATCTAAATCTAAATGTTAAATCTAAATGTTAAATCTAAATCTAAATGTTAAATCTAAATGTTAAATCTAAATCTAAATGTTAAATCTAAATGTTAAATCTAAATCTAAATGTTAAATCTAAATGTTTCGGGTGAAACTAAATATTTAGCTAATATGCAAATTCCACTATGGCCACAACCACCAGCCACAAGGGGGCACACTTTGTCTGACTTTGACATCCTTCCTCAGCAAGAGCCTTCCCTCTCCTTCCTCCATCTGGTAGAATCTACAGCTGTTCTTATGGTTGGTCTGCAAACATGTCTGAATCATCCTTAGCAGAAAACATCAGCAGCAGTCAGATGTTCGTAAACACAGAGCATAAAGCCCGTCCGGAGAGAGGAGAAACTATGTGAGTACACGCATTTAACTTTAGGAAATCATCACTAACACAACTGTAAACGTAAAATACGGCCATAACTCACAAAACTGTCAAATAAGTGTTTTTAGCTGCGTGAACCTTAGAGCTAGGGATGGGCAAAATGAGGTCGCATGAGATGATGAGACTTCACAGCCAAGTGATTTAAAATGTGATTCAGTAATGAGATCTCACTTTGCTGCCACCTGCTGTTACTTTGCACACATTACAACCAAATTGTGCCGTGTTTTTAGTCTACATTATTTCAACTAACACATTGTTTATTTGTAAAGGCCTGTATAAAAAAATAAAATATGTCACACAAATATCTCTTTCACTGATTTTTATTTAGAAATAAAATTTTTTCCAGGGTTTTAGGGCTGAGGCGGTTCCTTTTTTTTGAAAGAATGTCTCCAGCCTTGGAGAATACTCTCTCACATGGGACTGAGGATGCCGGGGAGCACAGGGAACTTTTGGCCAGTTTATAAAGGGTCGGGTACAACATTTTTGTTTTGGTCCAGTACATTAGTGGGTCTTCATTTCTTGGAATGGGAACCTCAGCTAGATACCGGTCTACTTCAATTGTGGCATCTGCCACAAAGCTGTTGGTTCTTCTGCTGTTGCTTATATTACAATCTAGCACATGCCAAATGTCATCTAAAAAACAGAAACAGTTAAGATCTATGTTGCAAAAAAAAAATTATATATATATATATCATACAAATTATTGAACACACTCACTTGAATTTGAAGACAGCATCTCTCAGAAGAAGCACACACTCATTTTTTAGCCTGTTTACAGCCTCCTGAGCTTTGGTTTGGCTCAAAAATCCCATCTTCTTGAAGCGAGGATCGAGCAGGGTTGGCAAGGTAAGTATACTTAGGGTATCTAATCTACTATTATGCTCTCGCATCCTCCGCAACATGTTCTCTCCAAGCTGTTTGGCAATGGGGTGGGTCACACTAAGAACTCTAGAAGCCAGAGCATGGTGCACCATGTTCATCATTGGAATAACCTTTGATGCAGAAACTCTCTTTTCTGCCGATAACTCCTCAGTTGCCTGGTGGAATGGTGCAAGTATGCACAAAGCATCCTTAATAAGTTCATGTTCACATGAGGTTAAGGGGGCAATGTCTGTATTGAGGGATGCCAAGGCTGCCCCCACTGGTTCCCTCAACTCATAGGGTCACTCATCGCGTGTCCACTTCAGTTATCATTTTCAAAGGCTGCTTGCCCATCTGCTCTTGTAATGCCGTTAAGCGATCCTTGGCAGATGTACTGGTGCGAAAGTACGTTGCCAACTTCCTTGACTTCTGCCTCAGGTCATTCATTCCAGCTGTATCATCAAATGATTTTCTAACCAGCAAGTTCATAGCATGAGCTATGCAAATGGTATGCCTGACATTTAAAAGCCTCGCACAAGCAAGCGTGTTTGCTGCCCCATCAGTGATGAGGCATCTAACCCTGTCTCTTATGCCCCACTCTTCCATCAGCCTCACATGCTCGTCCGCCAGATGTTCAGCCGTGTGGGACATAGGAAAATGATGTATACCGAGGAGTGTGGTGTTTAATTCATTGAACTCATCAATAAAGTGGCATGTCACAGCCAGATAGGAGTCCATTGACACTGATGTCCACATGTCAGATGTAAGACTCTCAGCCACAGCCTTCTGCACCTTCGCCTTATTTTCCTCTTTGGCTTTCTGGTATTTTGCCTCCACCATTGCTTTTAAAGTCTGTTGAAAAACACAAAAGACATAATTATAGACATGCACTCATAATGAAAGATGAACAAAAAGGGAAAAAATGGCAGCACACCTTTCTGCTTGGGAGAGTGTATGTAGGAGCAACTATGGTCATTAATTCCCGGAATCCCACATCTTCCACAATGGAAAATGGACGAGAATCCTTTATGACCATGTTTATTATTCCATCATCAATTCTTGCATGCAGGGAACCTATGATAAGGCACAAGAAAAATATATAAAATAATATGATATCATATTGCATTGTGTTATATTATTTTTTTCCTCTTTATATCCATGTTTTTCTACCAGTGTGCCAGGAATCACTAGTGTGCCTTGAGATGTCTTCAGATGTGCTTAAAAACTGTCCAAAAACCAGGACTAAACCAACGTTTCAGAAGGACAAGACCAGGTCGAAACAATGACTAAGCCAGGTCTAAACTAGGAATGAACCAAGATTTCACCTGGACTAAATAAGTGGTGTGCCACGAAATATATATAAAATAAAAGTGGCTTTACACAAAGAAGGTTGAAAAACACTGGTCTATACATACTGCCATCATTGGAGGCTGCCTCTCTTGTGGGTTCAGATGGTGCAGAAGTTGGTGCAGAACTTAGATGCACAACCCTGTAGTGGCGGAGCACTGGGGTAGTGCTCCCTGAAAATGCCAGCTGTTTATCACAGATTCTGCACCTAACCTTAATCAGAATCAGAATAATAAAGTGATTCAGTGTTCATAGTCCATATTATTATATATTATATAAGTGACAGTTACAGGTTAGGTGGTGGTTCATATAAACATAAATGAAATAGGCTAAATAAATAAAGATTTTAAGACCAGCTGTTTAAACATGAATTTCCTAACATTTGGTATGTGGTCTTAAGTTAGCGTCTACTAAAACACTCTTTTTCCGGTAGCTGTTATATTGTGAAAAATCATAGCTAAAAATTCTGTGCAATTCCAATTGGTAGCTTTATTCTGAAAGTTTCATACTTCCGGTGTGCTAGAGTGGGACACTCTGGTGTTTGCTGATCCGACAGAGATCTGCGAGAGGGGCTCCGGTCAGAGAGTGGGCACGGAGAGGGCTGGTACACCAATGAACTTTATTGCAGATATTGAAGTTACAGGGTCATATGGAACTGGTAAGGCCTGGTTATGGGCGTGTGGTAAGATTATGGATGGGTGGACATATGTGTGTGGCTAAAACAAGAAGAAAATATACAAATATAATATTAGAACTATGTATGACATATATAAAACAATGCATAACAAAATAATAAACCTAAATAATATATATGAACTATTGAACGCAAACTGAAATTGTACAGCGGTCTTTGGCGCCCTCTATTGGATTGATCGTGCTACTGCATGGCTGCAGCCACCGCGTGCGTTTTGGATCTTAATTGGTGTCGGGTTACACTCAGCTATATTAGCGAGGACGCTATGGACATCCGACAGATCAAGAAAAACTAAAACTGTAAACCGGACAGATACCCTTATATATACAAATATAACAGTAGAACACGGGAAAACACATTCAGCACAGCAATAATACAATAACATCACACAACTACTCACGTGTTAGACATGAACGCACACGGAGAACACCACACAGGGAAAACAACCAGTGCCGAAGAGAAAGTTACAGAATAAATACAAACGGGAAGTGACATCACTACTAACGTCAACTACACACATTACAAATAAATAACTATATACAAGGAAGACTTTCCGACATCCGGCAAACAACACAAAATGTCTTACATGACGGAAATGCGTAGCACACACGCCATGTCATGGGCTGATGTAATTACTCTATGCGATTGTTGTAATAGGCTTTTAAATAAATATGTAGCTTTTGAGTGCTTTGGTCTTTTTCTATTTTGTAAGATTGTTATGAAAGCCATTAATTTATTTCATTCACACCTTATTATGGCCAGACACTACAAAGTGTTCCCACATCGTGGAGGATTTCCTTCTTGATGGCTCCATCTGTAAACGGATTTGATTTATTGGCACACCAAATTGTATTGAAAATAGCAAGGTGCTCATCTCAAGAGTGCCAGAGTTCAATATGTGAGTTGTAACAAAAAACACTGTAGTCCAACCCAGACGCCAAGTGCACTTTGAAAATTTAAACACTGACTATTGCTTACATCTCAAGGCAATCAACACCGTTCTTGTTTCTACTGACAGAATTATGCAACTAACTTCCTAACTCACTGATTCGCTAACTCGCTGACTCGCTAACTCCTACAAACGCCGACAACACCACAAGTGCCGCCGCAAATTCAAAGTGCTTATAAGCGCTGGAGGTGGGTGAACCACTCTGACGTCACTACCTCTGAATGAGATCTCATCACGTGACTGCCTTGTTCATGATGCACGCCTCATTTTGAGACCTTACTGGGAACGCCCATTTTTGTTCGGTGCAGACCTCAAGATCTCATTTCATTTCGCCCATCCCTACTTGGAGCTTTGAGCTAAAAGTTTGTCTAGTAATCTGCAGCTAACGCGATGAAAAGGCTGACGTTTTTATTTGGACAGATTTCCATCAAACACTAATATATTTTACTGTTAGGGGAAAAGAAGCCCACATAGTGATTAATGAAGCTACGAGGAGGAAACACCATGTTTTCACGGACAGGGGACTAAACACGTAAACAATTGGCAGTGTAGGTCAGAGGTTGGTAAAAACACACATTATTTCATGCCTTAAAATTAAAAGACACTGTTTGACTATATCAGAGCTTTGACTTGTAAGTCACTTAATATAAGCCTCCAACATATGCATTTCATTCTGGCAATACATTATCTGCTTTTTACAATCCGTGCATGCTTGTAAAGTGAAAATTAAATAATACTGCCTGGACAGGTCAGATTTAAGATGGACCATAGGCTCATTTAACAGATTTGTGCAGACATTGGTGTAGCTACTAGACGCCTGTGTGCTGTAAGCTTATCATATCTAATAGTATAACAATGAGAAAACAGTTTGAAATGTTTTATATTCATTTTCTTTTCTCATCTGCAGTCTCCTGTATGAGTACACAACACTGCTGGGGCCACAGAACTGTTGGCTAAGATGCTCATGATTCATGAAATGGGTCAAATGCAGATGACAGAGTAAAACTAACACTGCGCTGGAAGTGTGCTGACCCAGACTCCTGCCACTGATTAGGTATGGGGCATGTTGCATTGAAAACCCCAGTAATAATAAGGACTGCTCATAAAAGGTGGCATAGTGGCTGAGTGGCTAGTACTCATGCTTCACAGCAAGAAGGTTCCAGATTTGATCCCCGGGTTGCCCGGGCCTTTCTGTGTGGAGTTTGCATGTTCTCCCTGTGTCTGGGTGGGTTTCCCCCTTCATCCCCTAAAAAACACCAGGGACTACAGGTGGAACTTGGCTCTGGTGCTACAACCTGGTACAGTGCATCTCTCCTGTTAAGGTTCATGCGCTGTATATTGTGCACTGTCCCTGTCTCATAAATAAACAAAATAAATACAAAAAAAAAAAACACTGAAATCATTATTTAAATTGTGAAAATACCCATTTCTCATATTTGTGGAATTCCTCAATTAATTTAGCTGTTTCGATTTATATCAACTGCCTTTGGATCTGAATGTATATGCTCTGTGTGAACCTCATTTTCCTGTAAGATAGTTAGTTTTCTTAAGGTGTGGCCCAATCCCAATTCTCCGCCTCATTGTCCAGGATGAAACAGTCAAAATCCATAAGTACATCAAGGATAAGGCCCAAACAGATGATGTGCTCAGGGAATGCCTCAGACAGTGGAGGTCAGAGGAAGAGGTGCTGGAGGGACCATCATGGCAGGACAAGCCCCTACATGGGGCATACCACCGAAACATAACTGAAGTGGCTGATATCAAGAAATCCTACCAATGGCTGGAGAGGGCTGGTCTGAAGGACAGCACAGAGGCCCTCATCCTGGCTGCACAGGAGCAGGCCTTGAGCACCCGAGCAATAGAGGCCCAGATCTACCACACCAGACAAGACCCAAGGTGTAGGTTGTGCAAAGAGGCTCCTGAGACAGTCCAGCACATAACTGCAGGGTGTAAGATGCTGGCAGGGAAAGCATACATGGAGCGACACAACCAAGTGGCGGGCATAGTGTACAGAAACATCTGTGCAGAGTACGGGCTGGAGACCCCAAGGTCAAGGTGGGGAACTCCCCCAAAGATTGTGGAGAATGAGCGTGCCAAGGTCCTGTGGGACTTCCAGATACAGACTGACAGAATGGTGATGGCGAACCAACCAGACATAGTGGTGGTGGATAAGCAACAGAACAAAGCCGTGGTGGTGGACATTGCAATACCAAGCGATGGTAATATCAGGAAAAAGGAACACGAGAAACTAGAGAAATACCAGGGGCTCAAGGAAGAGCTGGAGAAGGCCTGGAAGGTGAAGGCATCAGTGGTGCCCGTGGTGATCGGAGCACTCGGGGCTGTAACCCCCAAACTGGAGGAGTGGCTCAAGCAGATACCAGGAAAAACATCAGACATCTCAGTCCAGAAAAGTGCAGTACTAGGAACAGCAAAGATACTGCGCAGAACTCTCAAGCTCCCAGGCCTCTGGTAGAGGGCCCGAGCTGGATGAGGGTGAGAGAGACCAACCACCGTGGAAGGTGAGGAACACATTTTTTTTTTTTATATGTATATATATGTATATATTGGAGTGAGGGGGCCACTCCTGAAGACCTTCTATGACTCTGTGGTGGCATCAGCCATCCTGTACGGTGTGGTCTGCTGGAGCAGCAGCATCACAGAGAGGGAGAGGAAGAAGCTGGATAAGGTAATCAAGAAGTCCAGCTCCGTCCTGGGCTGTCCTCTGGACTCAGTGCAGCAGGTGGGAGACAAGATGGTCCTGGCTAAAGTCATCTCTATGCTGGACCATGAGTCTCACCCCCTGCAGGACACTCTGTCTGCTCTGGAGAGCAGCTTCAGTGACAGACTGATTCACCCTCGCTGTGTGAAGGAGAGGTTTTGCAGGTCTTTCCTTCCTGCTGCTGTCAGACTGTACAATGAACACTGTTAACCACTGAACATGTGTCATTCAACTATATCTATGTGCAATACTGTGCAATACCTCTGACACAATTCACTTATGTCACTTACTGATATTTATCCTGTCTGTACATAAACATATTACTGGAAATAACATAATGTACTGAAGTCACTTTACTGAGATTTATTCTGTTCATATGCTGCACTGCTACTTTTATTGTACATAATAGTTTAGTTTAGTTTAGTTTATTTAAAGGACAATGTGCAGTTACATTAAAAGATGGCTGCACCAGATTTAGCATAATGCTACTTTCCATCTGTAGTCCTAAAACAACAATTAACACAACAATTAAACAACAATTAAAACAACAATTAACACATACAATGTAAAAACAATACAATACAATACAAATCAGTGCAAGAATTCAAAAGTACAAATTATTCAGTGTTCAGTACAGACTAATAAAACAAGTAGTACAGCAACAATAAAATAATAAAATAAAAGTAAAATTGCAGCAGTTACTTAAAGTGCAAGGGGTCGGTATTATTTAAAGTACAAGAGGTAAGTAAAGTGCCTCAGTATGTTTGCAGTGCATCAGAAAAACAGTTTTTTGGTATTTTATATTTTTGCTCAACCGGAACAGTGTGTTACATTAGAGTCTATTTTTAAGTCTATTTCTAAATTATTATTTTTTAGCCATTATCTCTTATCTTGTTTTATTGCATGTTACCATTTTCCTGCTGTTCTTGAATTGTGCGTTCACATACATACATTCTTCTTTCACATGCACATATTCTCTTTAGAGATGAAAAATATGATTGTATATGAAAGGAAAATATAAGTATTTGAGAGTAATATACACTATATTGCCAAAAGTATTCACTCACCCATCCAAATAATCGAAATCAGGTGTTTCAATCACTTCATGGCCACAGATGTATAAAATCAAGCACCTAGGCATGCAGAGTGTTTCTACAAACATGAATGGCTCACTCTCAGGAGCTCAGTGAATTCCAGCATGGCACTGTGATAGGATGCCACCTGGGCAACAAGTCCAGTCATGAAATTTCCTCGCTCCTAAATATTCCACAGTCAACTGTCAGTGGAATTATAACAAAGTGGAAGTCATTGGGAACAACTGCAGCTCAGCCACGAAGTGGCAGGCTACATAAACTGACAGGGCGGGGTCAGTGGATGCTCAGGCACAGAGTGCGCAGAGGTCGCCAACTTTCTGCAGAGTCAATCGCTACAGACCTCCAAATTTAATGTGGCCTTCAGATTAGCTCAAGAACAGTGTGTTGAGAGCTTCATGGAATGGGCTTCCATGGCCGAGCAGCTGCATCCAAGCCATACATCAAGTGCAATGCAAAGCGTCGGATGCAGTGTTGTAAAGCACATCACCACTGGACTCTAGAGCTGTGGAGACGCGTTCTCTGGAGTGACGAATCACGCTTCTCCATCTGGCAATCTGATGGACAAGTCTGACTTTGGCAGTTGCCAGGAGAACGGTGCTTGTCTGACTGCACTGTGCCAAGTGTAAAATTTGGTGGCGGGGAATTATGGTGTGGGGTTGTTTTTCAGGAGCTGGGCTTGGCCCCTTAGTTTCAGTGAAAGGAACTCTGAATGCTTCAGCATACCAAGAGATTTTGGACAATTCCGTGCTCCAAACTTTGTGGGAACAGTTTGGAGATGGCCCCTTCCTCTTCAACATGACTGTGCACCAGTGCACAAAGCAGACAGACATGGATAAGAGAGTTTGGTGTGGATGAACTTGAGTCCTGACATCAACCCGATAGAACACCTTTGGGATGAATTAGAGCGGAGACTGAAAGCCAGGCCTTCTCTCCAACATCATGGTGTGACCTCACAAATGAGCTTCTGGAAGAGTAGTCAGAAATTCCCATCAACACACTCCTAAACCTTGTGGACAGCCTTCCCAGAAGAGTTGAAGCTGTTATAGCTGCAAAGGGTGGACCATTGTTGTCATATTAAACCCTATGGATTAAGAATGGGATGTCACTTAGGGTGCACTCACACTAGGACTTTAGAACCATGCCGTGCTCAATCACGATTGTGTAGGGTTCTATGGCCCGCACTCACACTTGCACAACCAAACCACGCCATAGCCCGATGACGTCATCACACGGTGCTGTTTGTTTACATGATGCGCAGCAGAGCTAACACGTTTAGCGGAGAAAATAAGTCCAGTGGCATGAAATATCTATTCACTAGCAAGGACCACGCCACGACAGTGAAATACGATAAAGATATTTATTGATGGTGAATAGATGTGATGGCTGGGGGAAGACTCAGGGTGGGGGGCTCTGTCTCTGATCCAAAATGGTCACCCAGCTGATTCGGAACCCCCTCCTCCTTAAAGATGATGTCTTCGGGCTGAAGGATGGACGAGAGACACGGGGTGGGAGGGAGGGAGTCGAGAGAGCTGACATGGACAGTGTTGTTGGGATAGGCTGTATAAATAGGGCTTCTGGGTAATTGAAGGCATGGTCAAGATGATGCGGTTGACTGGCGAGGAGGTTGAGGCGTAGTCCAGCTCCTGAATCTAAGTTAATCATATTAACTCCACTTCACTAGCAAGGACCACGCCACGACTATGAAATACGATAAAGATATTTCTTGACGGTGAATAGATGTGATGGCTGGGGGGAGACTGAGGGTGGGGGGCTCTGTCTCTGATCCAAAATGGTCACCCAGCTGATTCGGAACCCCCAAAAGACGGATTAAGATGAGTGAATGAGGAATGAGCTAAGGAGTTGGTAGAGGACTGATGAATGTATGAGAAGGTGGACACAAGAGTACTGACAGTTGAGGGTCGCGATGATTAGAAATGACGTAAGGAGCAGCATGGACATGTATCGTGGGAATAGTAGGAGATTCTGGCTAAGCATTCTCTTTAGTGGACTAGTCGGAAAGTGTGGAGGAGTCGGATGTGAACCGGGAGGAGAGGTATGAGTGCAAGGTTGCGTGGACTGGCGGAAGGATTTATGTTGCCTGAAGAACGGTCCTTGGGAGGTGGAAGTTGAGTGAGACTGACTAAGGAAAAAAAGGATAACCTCATCGTGGGTCGGGAGAGGAAGGGGAGAGAGGGAATCCCGTCGTGGGTCGGGAGAGGAAGGGGAGAGAGGGAGATCCATCGTGGGTCGAGTGAGGAAGGAGAGAGAGGGAGACCCGTCGTGGGTTGGGAGAGGAGGGAGGGGAGGGAGACCTGTTGCGGGTCAGGAAAGAGGGAGGGAAGGAGGGAGACCCGTCGTAGTTCAGAAGAGGGGGAAACCTGTCGTGGGTTGAGAGGGAGATCCGTCGTGGGTCAGGAGAGAGGGAGACATGTCATGGGTCGGGGGGGGGGCCTATAGTTGGTTGGGAGACCCGTCGTGGGTCGGGTGGGGGACCCGTCGTGGGTCAGGAGAGAGGGAGGAGAGGGGGACCCATCATGGGTTGGGAGAGAGGGGGACCCGTCGTGGGTCGGGAGAGAGGGGGACCCGTCGTGGATTGGTCAACTCAGAACCTGTGGGAAGGCTGAGGGTTGGCTGAGGACCTGAGGGTGGAGGTGCATGCTGGGGGTGTTCGCGGGGCGGCTACAGGTTGAATGCTGGATGGATGAGAGAGGGCGAATGTGGAGACAGTATTAGTCGCCGCAACATGAAAACAGAGAATGATGAAGGATTGCGATGACGTAGTGTGAGCAGGGGGAGGTGAGGGCGAGATGGCAAGAGCATTGCTGAGGAGGTGTATGAGGCTAGAAGAGTGGAGAAGTCGTGAACTGACATCGATGGCAGAAATCTTGATTGGGTGAAAGGGGGTGAGCCGAGATGTTGTAACCCGGGGTGAGGGCAGAGCTGGGAGGGGCTGTATATCATGACAAGTGGTTACCGGCGGCATAAGCTAGCATGTAATGAATGACATGAGCTGCACGAGCTATAATAGTGTGAGACAGCAAGGGCTGGAATATGAGTTAATGGCGAGTAGGTGTAAAGACAGCTAGTGTATGTCAAAATTGCATGATCAGCTTGAGCTGGAATAGTATGAGCAACGTGAGTCGACGGGTGCTGAATATTGGAATAGCAGAGAGCGGGTGTAGCGACTGCTTAGCTAGCATGTGTTGCATGAGCTAGAATGGGCAGATGTGAGTCGGTAGGAGAGGTCGAATACTGAGATAGCGTAGTGTGCAGGTGTAGAGACGGGTTAAGCGATCAAATGCATCAGTATGACATTTCGGAGTGCCAACGAGAATAGTGTGAGTGGGCGTGGTGACTCTTGTAGGCTGTGCAACGACATGAGAAATAACATTTGGGTGTTGGGTAAGGGGAGGGGGTGTGGGGAAAGGGATAGAGCAGAAGACGGGAAACGGATTAGAGGCTCTGCCTGTTGTGGGTAGAGCGTGAGAAGCCATCTAGCTCATGATGACTGAAAAAGAGAAAAGAAGGATGGAGAGAAGATGCATGTGCATGGGGAATTGTGCACCCTGCAAGACAGGGATAAGACGAACGGGGCGACCTGATCGAGGTCTAACACTGAGGGAGCAGGCACGGGGGGAGAAACAACCTGCCCCCTCTGGGGGGGGGGGGGCTGTGGAAGCAGGCTGAGATGGATGCAAGGGGATTCAGAGAAGACTGCACAGTAGACAGAAGATATTTACCGGCCGCTGGTGGTGATGCTACTTAGCCCCCAGCGGGGGGAACTATAAGACTGTAGTAGAGGAGAGGTGGGAGTGATGACATCAACAGCTGCGTGCGGGAACCGTGGCGGGAAGCCGGAAGCTCTTTCATCTCGTTTCAGAGTGCCAGGGTTATTTCCTTGACCTAAACGATTGAAGGTCCTGTCTTGTTGTGTCGTCAGCCTGAAGGGACGCGGTGGGTGCCAGGTGGTGATAAACGTCGTGGGCGCAGGAGGCCGGGTTGCAGTCGCTGGATGCCAGGCCACGCCAAGCGCCGTAGTCACTGGAGGCCGGGGCTGCGCCGAATGCTGTGGTCGCTGGGAGCCGGGCTGCGCTGAACACCTAAACAAGGAGGGGAGGCACCCTAGGAGGACAACATGGATAACCCGTAGATACCGCCAGCTACAGAGATGGTGACAGTGGACGCATGGCACTCCTTGGAGACGGAGGTCCGCTGTGTAGGCGCAAGCCTGGAGCGTTCGCTGGGCAGCGTGGGCCGTGGGCTGGAATGCCGGCCGGTGGTTCTTATTGTGGAGCGGACATGCGATGGAAGATCCTCCGGCTGCAGATCCCTGGATGGGATTCTCGTGGGATCCGTCGCAGCATGAGGAATTCGCAAACTGGAAGAAACTAGGAAACGTGTGACAGGTCGTGTTTGAATCTGATGGGTTGTTCGCAGCCCTGGTTGAGAGAACTGACACGGACAGTGTTGTCGGGATAGGCTGTATAAATAGGGCTTCTGGGTAATTGAAGGCATGGTCAAGATGAGCTGCGGTTGGCTGGAGAGGAGGTTGAGGCGTGGTCCAGCTCCTGAATCTAAGTTAATCATATTAACTCCACTTGAATAGTGAGGCAGATATGAGTCCTGCTGCGATATGCGCTCCTCTGTGAGTTTATGAATATAAAAACAGCGTGGACGAATGAGGACAACCAGAGACGAGAGGCTGCAAAACTGCACGGATTCGCAGTATGTATTGGAGTGGACTTTATTTGCTGTTTTATTCCTTGTATGAATAACATCAGCACACACACACACACACACACACACACACACACACACACACACAAACAGGGCTTGTATAGTGAAATCGTGCTTGTGCACATACATGAGCAACCGTGCTGAGCTTTGGCCCACCTCCTCCAACCGGGCTAAAGTTCCAACTGTGCCGTGCCTGGGCATGGTGCGATTTTGCTCCCAGTGGACAAACATACCGCACTTTAGGGGCTATCCGTGCTTGGTCAAGTCCTAGTGTGAGTGCACCCATAAGTTCATATTCAAGTCAACGCAGGTGAGCGAATACTTTTGGCAATATAGTGTATGTATGTGAGATGTTTACAATATATGTATGTAAGAGTAAAAATATATGCATGTGAGAGGAGTATGTATGTGAGAGGACAATGTATGTATGTGAGAGTGATAATATATGTATGTGAGAGAGCCAGAATGAATAACGGCCCCTCATAATAATAATAAAAAAATAAATAAAATTAAAAAAAAGGCTGCCAGAGTACAGACACACAGTTTGGCAGGTCCTGTGTGCTTGCCACAAAAATGTCCAAAATACATCAAAGGACCTTGGATTTTGCCATCAACTTTTCTGTCTGTTGTCTTCATTTCATTTTACCTTCTCTGGAGTTTAACATGTCCAAGGAAAATGGATAGTTTCACCCTCTTCCCAGCAAAGAGGAGTCAGCACCTTCTGTTTGCAAGATTCCTGGATTTTGGACATGCAAGCCCACCCCCAGGTAAACATGAACAATCCACTCTTCGACCATCCCTGGGGGTTATGAATCTTGTGATGATAATGCTTTTGGCTGGTGATATTGAAAAAAACCCTGGACCTGTTTTGAGCACAAGCTATTTGAGTGGGCTACAGCTAACAAGTCAACCATCACAGCTGTGGCTACCATTGCCCTGGCTTCCACCTCAGCTGACTGGGCTTTCCACTCCACTTCAGATAGCTGCGCTTCCACAGCAGCTAACCGGGCTTCCATCTTTGCTAGCCCCTCGACCTCTGCTAGCCGGGCCTCCACCTCTGCTAGCCCCTGCACCTCTGCTAGCCAGGCCTCCACCTCTGCCAGCCAGGCCTCCACCTCTGCTAGCTAGGCTTCCACCTCTGCTAGCCGGGTCTCCACCTCTGCTAGCCCCAGTACATCTGCTAGCCAGGCCTCCACCTCTGCTAGCCCCTGCACCTCTGCTAGCCGGGCCTCCACCTCTGCTAGCCCCTGCACATCTGCTAGCCAGGCCTCCACCTCTGCTAGCCCCTGCACCTCTGCTAGCCAGGCCTCCACCTGTGCTAGCCGGGCCTCCACCTCTGCTAGCCGGGCCTCCACCTCTGCTAGCTAGGCTTCCACCTCAGCTAGGCTTCCACCTCAAAACCAAAAATAATTTTAATGGGCCATATTAATATTCGTAGTATTGTGAATAAAAAAGAGCAAATTGAACATCTTCTAAGTGATTCAAATATTGAAAGTTGGTTGATTCCTACTTTCCCTGCAACAGTTATGAATATGCCCGGATACAAAGTATTCAGAAGAGACAGAGAAACAGGTAAAGGAGGAGGGGTATTAATCTATGACATTTTAAATGTGAGTTAATACAATGGGCCGAGGAAACTGGAATTGAATGTATTGGTCTGAATGTTACACTGCACTCTGCAATGTCTTTCACTGTAATTTGTATGTACAGACCCCCCTCTGCTAAGGATTCCTTTTATGGTCAGCTTGAAATTGTTTTAAATCAATGTAATTCTGCAAAAGAAATAATTTTAATGGGTGATCTTAACTTAAATTGGGACAATAAATCAGACAGAAAGAAACTGAAACAACTCTCCGACAAGCATTATCTGACTCAGATCATCAATGGTCCAACAAGAATAACTAATCTGCCCAAAACCACAATTGATCTTATTTTTACTAATAAACCGGACCGAATTATGAAGACCTTTAATCTCCTGTCTGGGCTTTCTGATCACAATTTTATCTTCTGTGTGAAAAAATTAAAGAGACAAGTTCCAGTCAGACCAAACAGAGGCATAGCCTACACCTTTATCCCCAAAGGTGTGCAACAACAGTTAAAAAAAGAACTTGAAGAACTAAATTGGTCAAATGTTTTGGAAAACAATGCAATTGAGCACAACTCTATTTATTTTGTTTGTAACTGAAACATTGGTACGTTTTACAAAGAAAGGAGAAACCAAACAAGTTCGAGAAAATCTTCCATGGCTTAATCATGACCTTAGGAACTTGATGAAGGATAGGGACAGTGCATTAAGGAAATCTCTAAAAACTAGACTCACAAGTGACCGCCAGATCTTTACATCACTTAGAAATAAAGTTGTTTCACAGATGCGTAAAGCAAAAGCACATTTTTCATTGATTCAATTAATAAGGCAAATGGAAATGGAAAGCCATTATTTTGTATCCAAGAAATATCAGCCCCTGGGGTTTTAAAGATAATATCATCTCTAAAAAGCTCAAAAGCCAGAGATACTTTTGGTCTGTCCACTCATTTCTTAAAGTTCCACAAAGATGCTCTTGCCATTCCAACTGCACATTTAATCAATCTGTCCATTAAGCAGGGAATAGTGCCAATATCATGGAAAACAGCCAGGGTAACACCTGTGTTTAAGGCGGGGGATAAAACAAAACCTGAGAACTACCGACCAATAAGTATTTTACCTGTAATATAAAAAATAGCTGAGAAATGGGTTGCCACACAGTTGACTGCACACTTAAATAATGGTCAAACTCCACTCCATCCGATGCAGTTTGGTTTTAGGAAACATCATTCTACTGATACAGCCACTTGTTATTTCCTTGAAAATGTGAAATATATGTTAGATCAGGGTGGCTTTGTGGGTGCTGTGTTCCTGGACCTGAAACGTGCTTTTGATACCATCAACCACAATGTTCTTCTTGCCAAGTTGTCCTCATTTCATTTCACTGAAAGCTCCCTCTGCTGGATGAAATCATATCTGCTCGACAGAAAACAGGCTGTACAGATTGAAAATTCACAGTCTCTACTTCTAAATTGCTCTGCTGGAGTCCCCCAAGGCTCAATATTGGGGCCAATTTTATTTAGTTTATATATAAATGATCTACCTAATGTATGCAAAAATGTAAAAATACAATTATATGCAGATGATACAGTTTTGTTGCCTGGAAATCCAGAAGGATATCTCTCTGTATTTGTAATACAGCTCCATATCCGTCTGGTCCCCGTCTCCTCCGCCCTGTTTGAAATCCCCGGTTCGACATGGTCGTGCAATCTGATTCGTTCATTGAAGTGACGTATGCTTTGCCGGCAACGTCACTCTTAAGCGGCGGAAGTTCCCCTCAGTTTTGAATCAAGATGGCGCACTGGAGAGCTGAAAGTTTCTTCCATTCAGCTTTCAAATCTTTAATGGTCTTAAATGACCAAAAACACATAGAGTCATTAAAACCATAGCAGCTGACAGCTCTAGAGGCCTTTCTTTCTTTTTTTTTTTTTTTTTTTAAAGATGTTTTCGCATTGCTTCCTACCGGCTTTGGGAAAAGCTTAATCTATCAAACGGCTCCATTTGTTGGAACATCCCGTTGTAGTCGCCGTGTCTCCTCTGCACTCATGGAGCAGCAGGTAACAGAGTCCTCTAAGATCGGAGTTATCGCCACGCAGATTGGAGTCAGTAGCGATGTGGAGATTTTCAGCGGAAAAGCGGAGTTACTGTTGGGCTGTTAAATGACAAATGGAGGCGCTTGCTGTGTAACATCAAGGAGCTTGTTGGAATTGTGGTGGATGAGGTTCATCTCACATACAAATGGTAAGGTATTACTTTGTTATACAGCGTAACTAACTGCGTTCATGTGGTGCTCGCGTTTCCGAGATGAGAAGTTTGGGTTAGCTTATGGCTCGTTTGCATTCGCGTGCTTTTATCTCAGAAAGTCGGGATTTAGACGTCACCGGGTGTCTTAATGTATTTGTATAGCACATTTAAAAACACCCACAGTTGACCAAAGTGCTTAACATACAACAATAACCCCAGATGTGGCAGTATGTTTTGTTGTTAGCCTCAAAAGCTAAACCTTATTTGTTTACTTAAACATGAGCTACATATCGTTAACAGCTGCATACAGCATTGTTGTTAGCCTCTTCAAAAGCTAAACGTTATTTGTTTATTTTAACGTGAGCTACTTAACATAAAGAGCTATATCGGTAATTAGCTTCATTATGTTTATACAGTAGTGTTGGTCTTGCGCAGATCTGTTGCTCTTATGATATGGGCATTGGGTAACTGTCATTAAACCCGTAAATGTAGTAGCGTTTAGTCAAAGTGATTAAGATAAAAAACAAATGATTCTCCATATACTGTGTGACGTAAACACACTGCTGTCAACTCAGGAAAAAAACATTTTCCGTGGACCACATGAGCGCAGAAGCTACAAGTTGATGAGTTATGTAATGTAATAAAGTTATGCAGAGTGTATTGATGCTTGGCTACAATTCATTTACTATGCAGATCTGTTGTACTCATGTTTTTGTTTTTTTTTTAACTTTTTTCCTACCAGTGGACTGGCTGACAAAGGAAAAAGTGCCTTCAGGGAGTGCTTTGCAAGAGTAGGCAAATTCCAGGCAAAGCAGGTTGGTATTCAATTCATTTTTTACTCTTTCAGAACCTATAATGTTTTGTTTTGATGTTTTTGTTTGTGTTGTCTCACAGGTACCCCTATAATGGCCCTAACTGCCTCTGCTGATGTCCAGTCAAGAGACAGAGTGATAAGGCAGCTTCATCTGGAAAAGGCGGTCACTGTGACTGAAAGCCCAAACCGGACCAACATCAGACTTGGACAGATTCCTGTATCAGGACCTCAGCTGGACTGTATGGACTGGATAGTACAGGAAGTCAAAGACATATCTCCAAACATATCTCATGTTGTTATGTACGGTGTTCCAGAGGATGTGCAAGCCATTGTGCAGGAGATGGGTAGGGCAGGCAGAGATGGTAAACACATGCAGTTTTTTATCGCATCAAACAGCACACAAAGGCAGATCAGGTAGTCAAGGAGCTGCTAAATACAAAACGGCTTTGTACAGTCATTTTGACTTGAGTAATACCACAGCAATTATACCAGGTCATCTGTGTTGCACCTACTGTCACACAGTATGCCAATGTCACCCAGAAGGTTGTCAGGAGACCACCCCAGTGTATGAACTGCCTCAAAGTGGTGTTTCTGCGCATCTTGTCAGAAGAGAGGTGACATATGAAGACAAGTTGCTCTTACAGAACCTCTTGGAGCAATTTCAGAACACATTAGTTTTGGACACATAACAATTGTACATCAGCAAAACACCTTGTACTAGGATTGGCTTTGAACTAATTGTATTTGTTTGTATGACACTAAAAATAAACAGTGTTTTGAGAAATGCCTTTTACAGATTTTTATTAAATAGCACACCAAGGAGGTACTGTAATCAAAGTAAATAATTATTGTCACTGCAACACATTCAATGCATGAATTACATGTTGCTGCTGTAAAACAGTGTGGTAAATGTGTACATATGTCTGTGGAGCGTAGCAACATTTACTCAGAATACTCATGTGGAATGTAATGTACCACAACCCTGGAAAGATGCTTGAAAACCTCAAGATCATATATACCAATGTCCACATGTGGCCTTACATTACTGAGGTGGATATGATCTTCTATGGCGATATGAATTCAGTGAAGGGATTTCTGGTTTATCAGTGAGGACTGCTGGTGTGCCTTCATGAAGAAGTCCATATTATCAAATATCATGGAGTATGTGGATGGCGCCTGAAGCTGTGTGGTAGCATGTGGAACATTCACATCTGCAGCTTCCGAGACAGCAAATGGGCTGAAGATGAAGGGTGCTTTGAGGATTGTCATCTGTAGAATAAAGTATGATCAAGCAAATTACAAATTCATTCACATACAAACAATAAAGTAGTATTTGTTTATTTAGTTTTTTGTCATATTTTAGTGAAATAGTATCTCACCTTCATTCACACTGGGCATGTCCTCAGAGAGCCCTCCTGCCCCAGAGGTCAGGTAAAGTTCAGTGGAGACTTAGAGCTCCTGTAGTCTCTCTCCACACATGGCTACTAACTCCTTTTGTTTGCCGATTGCATGCTGGTATGATGTTTTGATGGCCATTTTGCTTAACCTCTTAAAGGCAGCCTTTTTAGTGCCTCCATGCTGCAGTATACTATTTAGATAATAAGCAAAGGCTGACATCCGAGGCTCTCTCCCTCGTAGTGCTATACAAAGTGCAGTGCAAGCAGCTGGTAGACTTTTGCTGTTGACTGATTGGAAAATGGACAGCAAAAAATGAGACATGTTTTCAAGGTCCACAAGGAGATTCTCTGGTGTAGTTTTCCACAGCATAAATTTTTTGTTTGGGTTTGAGAGGCACTCACTTTCTTCACTAATGATAAGGTGAATCTTTTATTTTATTTAAAGTTCTTTATGAGCTGAAATCAAGTTGGCTGCAGTTTTCAACTTTTTATTAGTTATGTTCTTAATGATCCCAGCTTCAGACGGAGAGGAAACCTTGACAACAGTTTTGCTTGTGTTCTCAGTAATGACCTGTGAAATAGAAGACACAATGTTCATAAATGTTAAAGAATATAGGATGTGACTTACAATTAATAACCATTTGTTAAAAAGACCATCTACTGATGCATCAAGGCTGTGGGGGGTGGGGGAGAAGATACATCTTTCAACTCAGTCAATACCCGTATCATCCTAATTTTCTCTTTATTACTGTGCAAATAGATCGGGAATGTGTTATAACACATCGATTAACAGCAATGTATGTGTCAACTTGTAAACGAACGGGCATTTAAAAAAGCACAACGTAGTTTTATAGGTTAATTACTTTAATTCTACAGAGTGACAAATGCCTTGATCCGTAAGAAGTAACACATTAGTGAATTGGGTTCTTCCATGTCTCTAATGTTTACTTAGTTATAGCCTACAGACTTAGCACTCAGTAAAGCGTTTAGCAATAGCACGCTTACCTGTGTGATGCTTCGCCTTGTTGCGGACTGAGTGGGGGGAGGACTACGCCGGATCTTCTTCAGTGCTCTTGGAGTTTTAGAAGGAGTTGAGCGTTTTCGTTTGTCACCAGGTCCAGATGAATCCTCTGTTATTGTTTCAGTAGTGAGAGTTTCCACGTCTTGTTGCCATTTGCGAAAAATGGTTAGGTTCCATTCCAAGCGCCCGACAATCCTTACACAAGGCTTGCACACTCTAATCGATCTATTTAACTCAAGTCTTAATGCAAGACCCAAGTTCACAAGGCGTTGCAACAACGGTGAGCTTCGTGACTTATAAAAGTTTCCAGTTACACCACGTCTCATGTTTTTACCGCAACAGCGACACACGTCATTTACAACGATCTCTGTAGCGCTAGCCATGTTGAATTAGCTCTCCGTTCTTTGCTACTGTTTATTTACTTTCCCCCTGTAGATTTTCGTGTCGCGTTGCCGACGTCACGTCTGCCCTTTTCTGATTGGTTCACTTCGCTGCCCGTTAGTTCTTCTCTGATTGGTTTATTTTGCTGTCTGTTTGCTCATTGTTGCCCGCCCAGGAAAATTTGCTGGACCACCAGTGACCAGACTCAGCCGCTGGTACAGCGATGAGTCTGGATTTTTCCAGGCAAACAGTTTTGTACATCCAGGCAAAAACAAAAGATGAAGCCGCTGCAGTTCTTTCTGGAGCCATGTGTCGGACTGGCTCCAAAACTCCTGCCTGCACCTTAACACAAAAAAACCAAAAAACAGTCTGCATGTTCTTTTCACGTCAGCCAGTAGGGGGTGAAAAACCATCAGTCCTGGTCAATGGAGAGTGTTGGACACTACTCAACCTTCAAACAAATCCTTAAGAACTGGTTGAAAATGCAGCAGTCCTGTACTCATAGATGACGATCCATTTGTCTTGGGCTCTTTATACTTTAGACTGAGGCACTTCTATTGTAAATAGTGTAATATCATGTTATTGTGTTCTCATGTTGTGTGTTTATGTCTGACTGGTGTAATGTCTAAATGTCTGTGTTATCATATTGAATGTTTCATGTTTGCACCTGCCTTAGGACAACGGATGAAATTTAGCTCCAGTGCCATTCCGGCATATTTATGTGGAAACTTTTTTGTAGACGCATTGATTAATATGTACTGTCCTAATTCAAATTAAAAAAAACTAAAAAAAAACAAAACAGTTATGATGTAAAGGTGCTAGCATTAGCCACTTACTTTAACTCAAGCTGCTAAAAGATTGATAATTTCTTAGACAAAAAGCAAATTATCCTGTCCATTTCTGTTTGTGAGCTCCAGTGTGACAAAAAACTTGTATGGTTATTGTTAATCCATAAACACTTGTGTGCCAGTCTGATCATTATTTATGACAGCAATGTATGTAGCACAGACTCCATCGCGTACAATGTGGCCAAACACCTAAAAACCATCTTGGCTCCTCTGGTGGGTAACATGGAGCACCATATTGAGAACACAGCCGAATTTGTGAACAAAGTCAAGCATCTCCAGTTTGACCTGGATGAGACAATGGTTTCCTTTGACGTGACTCTCTCTTTTCACTTGCATCCCTACATCGGTAGTGGTGGAGGCAGCAAGAAGGAGACTACTGGAGGATACCAAGCTAGAAGAGAGAACCAAATTTTCACCTGACCAAATCTGCCAACTGCTGGAAATTTGTTTAAATACCACCTATTTCCAGTTCAGAGGAAACTTCTACAGGCAAATCCACGGCTGTGCAAACTTATACATGGAGCAATTTGAACAGAGTGCCCTGGCCTCATATCCAGGCACTCCACCCACACATTGGTATCGTTATGTTGATGATAATTTTTCAAAAATCAGAATTCAAGATTTGGAACCTTTTACTGCACATATCAATTCTGTAGATCCGAACATCAAATTCACGTGGGAAGATGCCAAGGACAACACATTGGCCTTCTTAGATTGTGCAGTAATGCTAGGAGAAGACCGGCGACTCTTCAGGAAGCCCACACACACCGACCAATACCTTTTTAAGATAAGATAATCCTTTATTTGTCCCACAATGGGGAAATTGCAGTATAGAACAGATACTACACTTGATCTTAGCCAAAAGGCCGAGAAGCGATTTTGATTCACACCACCCACTGCAGCACAACTTGAAGTCATTCGGACATTACAACACAGGGCCCAAGTGGTTCCCACAAGCAGAGGGAAATATATGTGCAGAAAGCCCTCTCTGTTTGTGGATCTCCAAAATGAGCTTTCAATAAAACGCCAAGAAACAGGACAACAGAGAACCAGAACCCAGGAGAAAGGGTGTAACTATTCCTTACCTGGCTGGCATTTCCGAAAAACTACAGAGGATCTTCAGACAACATGAAATCCCAGTCTATTTCAAACCCACAAACACTTTAAGACAAAAACTGGTCCATCCTAAGGACAAAACACTGAGCCACAAACAATGCAATGTGGTCTACTCCATTCAGTGTAGTGAAGACTGCAATGAGCGCTACATTGGAGAAACAAAACATCCACTTTTCAAACAAATGTATCAACACAGACGAGAGAGCCAGAGTGGATCGCAATCTGCCATACATCTTCACCTAAAAGCCACGGGCCACTGCTTTGGGGACAGTGAGGTCCAGATCTTGGCCAGAGAAAAGAACTGGTTTGAGAGGGGAGTTAAAGAGGCTATTTTTATCAAGAAAGAGAACCCCTCCTTGAACAGAAATGGAGGTCTCAGACATCATTTGTCTCGCATTTATAACTCTATCCTCAAACCTAAATCAAAACAAACAGAGAAAACAATAGGGCTAGCCAGGTCAGGTCCAGAGGTGAAAACACCCATTATGGCCCTGAATGGTTATGCTAACTACACTCCCACTCCCACTCCATATTGCATAAACCCACCTAACTAACAGAAACTGTAAACAAATAGGTGTAGTCTCAAAGTAATTTCATTGTAGTTAGCTCCTCCCTTCAGATAGATATAAAGCAGTGTCCACCAGCATCTGACCAGAACCGACGAAGCAGCTTGGATGAGCTGCGAAACGTATTCGACCAAATAAACTTTGTCCAGTTGACAAATTGAATTTCTCCTTTTGCCATGGATTCTACCTGGACACCAGTTACAATGGTGACATAATGCACACATTAGCAAACACAGACAAAAAGGTTTTAAGAAAAAATACCAAATGGATTTAAAGAACACACTTTCAGGAACCTGTGATCAATACAAGCGTTCATTGTCCTGTTTAGGTGATAAAAAAAAGGTGACAGTGGCTAAATGGCTAATGGCAAAAAAGGAGAAATTTAATTTGTCAACTGGACAGAGTTTATTTGGTCGAATACGTTTCGCAGCTCATCCAAGCTGCTTCTTCAGTTCTGATCAGATGCTGGCGGACACTGCTTTATATCTGCTTGAAGGGAGGAGCTTAATTACAATGAAAATTACTCTGAGACAACACATATTTAAATACAGTTTCAGTTGGTCAGGTGATTCAATATGGAGTTGTTTACAGTTTCTGTTAGTCATGTGAGTCTATTCAATATGGAGTGGGAGTGGGGTGTAGTTAGCATATCCATTCAGGGCCATGATGGGTGTTTTCACACCTCTGGACATGTCCTGGCTAGTCCCATTGTTTTCTCAGTTTGTTTTGATTTAGGTTTGAGGATAGAGTTATAGATGGGAGACAAATGATGTCTGAGACCCCCATTTCTGTTCAAGGAAGGATTCTCTTTCTTGACAAAAATAGCTTCTTTAACTCCCCTCTCAAACCAGTTCTTTTCTCTGGCCAAGATCTGGACCTTGCTGTCCTCAAAGGAGTGGCCTGTGGCCTGTGGCCTGTGGCTAATGCTCTAGCTAGCTTTTAACGCTTTACATGTGCGATCATATTTATTGCGATCTCTTTACACATGCGCTCATATTGTTTTAGATCCATGACAAAAGGACATCATTGCATAGTTGTGGTCAAATAACATCTGAAAAGTACCTCTCTCTTGTGCAGAGGTGGAAAAAGTACTGAAAAATTGTAATTAAGTAAAAGTATCTTTACTTTGCTTAAATCCTACTCAAGTAAAAGTAAAAGTACCCGTCTGAAAATGTACTCGAGTAAAAGTAAAAAATTACTTCATTTCAAATGTACTTTGAGTAAAAGTTACTTAGTTACTTTCAATTAAATAAAAAAAAAAAACTACAGTAAAAATGCAGTTTTTTTTCAAAATGTTGCTGCACATAAATGCAGTCTTAAATAGACATAAACTGCGGTAAACTAAATGTGACGCACTACCATTTAATTCCTCTATGAGCTGAAGATATATGGGATAATGAATCTAGGACAGGGGTCGGCAACCCGCATGTGGCTCTTTCATCGTTCTGTGGTGGCTCCCTGTGACTTTGGAAAATAATAATGAGTATTTAATTACATTGCATTTTTATTTTAGTTTGTTCGTTTTTAAATGTAAATCTAAAATTGTAGATAATGGTAATCTTGTAACATTTAAATAAAACGTTTTTAATATTTTTGTCGCTCAAAACATGCGTCAAAACCGCTGATGTGCGCCACCCGCACACACTGGCAGCCCGGACTTACCGGCACCTACATCAGCAGTATGATTTTCAGCCCAATGATGATAAATCCAAGAAAAGAAAAGTTTCTGAAGAAAACAGAACGCTTAATGCTACGTGGGCAGATTAATTTGCTTTCACGACTGATGAGACTGGTACACGCGGTACACGCGGTACACGCGATAAAATGATGACGGAACACAGAAGCAGACGCATTTTTGGTTCGCTGCGGGTGGATAATTAGTTTGGATTTTTATTTCCTACAAGGAGGACTCAAATAATAATGTGTTTAATGCAGCTTTGCGCACATTTGTTTACGTTTTACAGAAGCGAAACTTAAAACCACATGGCTCATTTGCATAAACTAGAAGCGCTACTTTTGATGGACCAGCACTGTCCACTCGAAACTAGTCCAGGCAATAACCCATGAACTGTCCTATAGACAACATAAATTAAGATGATTTATTAAGAGACCAAGCGCAAACTAAAGTCCTGCATTCTTATTATTTCTGACTGTCCTAAAGCCAATTTTAAACGTGAGGTGCTTTTCCCAACTCTCGGCTCCTTCACTTGAAACGTTCGTGATCAGGATGGAAAATAATTGAAATCATGAAGCCAGATTGTGTTAACCAAACAACAATAAATATACTGTTTGGGTATAACAGGCAAAACATATAGGCCTATATTTGGAGCCTACTTACCACCACATGCTTTCATAGATTCATGTTGAGGTTCGGCGGGGCAGACACATTTTACATTGCATGATTATGTTCCTGCCTTTTTTGCGTTTAAACGCGAATAGGTCATCGAGGTTTGGCCAAGAAACAATAGAATTGCCGCACGCAAACCCACGCAATGCAATTTCCTTTCAGTTCCGGCAGATTTTTTTCCCCCCGTATTTTATTTTTCGCCCCTATCGATGTTATTTTACTCAGTAACGTGGGCGGCTTTCAATGTAACGAAGTAAAATACTTGGCTTAAAATGTACTCAAGTAAAAGTAAAATTACCTGTTTGAAAAACTACTTAGAAAATTACAAAGTACTCATAAAAACTACTCAATTACAGTAGCGTGAGTAAATGTAATTCGTTACTTTCCACCCCTGCTCTTGTGCTACCCAATCTGTGATTGTACATATGCATCTTTTCTCTGTAAATCTCATAATGCATAATCCTTTTCTGTGCCCTAACCGAGCCATCATTCTTCCACGGAGGTTTTTGCCTATCTTTAACCATTTTAACCTTCATTGAGGCAATGGTGTCCAGAACATTCAAAACACTCGAAGTCACAGAGTTCAACAAATCATCAACATTAGAACATGAGGCAATTTCAAAGTGTATTATTTTCATGAACAGTGCACCTGTGTTATCGTATGTGCCTTCTTCGAACAACTGTAGGACCAGCAACATCAACCACATTGACATTTGAAATATTTACTCCCTTTGTAATGAGCAGGTCTAGAGTGTGCCCTCTGTGGTGTGGGGGCTCACTGTCATGCTAAGTCAGACCAAAAGTTTCAAGGGCACCGCTGAGCTCTGTGTGTGTGTGAGCGTTTTTGTCAGACACATTACCCACATATACATTAAAATCACCTGTAATGACTAAACCATCAATGTCTGTGCATATGACTGAAAGCATTTCAGTAAAATCATCAATAAAACTTTGACAATGCTTAGGAGGTTTGTATATGACTATGTACAGTATGGAGGGTGACTGTTTTATCTCCATTTTAAAGGAAACATACTCAAATGATGAAAACACCCCAAATGGCAACCTGTGTGTAACCAAATGATCTCTAAAATATGCACACACACTTCAACCGTTTTTGTTTGCTTGTATTTCAGATTGAAATTTGAAGTTGAGAGGGGTTGATTCCACTAGCACTGCATTACCTGTGTTTTTGTCAAGCATAAAGTCAAGACATAAAGTCAAGCTTAAAAGAAGAAATAGAATGATGAATTAAAAATGATTTGTTACATAAAAATCTGACATTGTGCATGTTTTGAGCAAGTTTCACATTAGCTGCAGTAGGGCTGGATCTTTGGTCTTTCTTCTTGGGGGTGTGGTTTGGCTCTGGCAGTAAGACACAGGAACAAAGAGTCCGATCATTAAATGGTCCTGCACGCTGATTGGTGCTCCCCAGCTGAGTCTTACAGCCCTGTAAACCAGGCAGGTATAGCTTTTTATACTTCTGTTTTGTTATTTTGAATGTATTTATTAGATTGTGACTGTGAGCCACTATGAGCGTCTGAATGTTTGATTCTGTGTCTGTATTATCTTAATTTGTACTGATGCTAAACCTGAAAATTGCTACAAAACAAATCTACCCACAAGTACACTTGTTCTGACTGTTCAAGTACACCCTAAACAGTCCTCACTGTTATAGACTTTGAAACAAACAGTTGAACTGAACCTTTTTTTTTTTTCTCCATAAATGATCTACAGACAAAAATAAAGGCTAAAGAAAATAAGGAAACACATTTAGTCTGTTGTGCTGCCCATAGCTCTGCCTCAGTGTCTCTCAGTGGGAATGCTGAGTAACATTTTTCAAATAAAATGGTGTCAGTGCAGAACCTCTTTAAGCTTAAACTGTAAATCTATTTCAAATCCACAAAACCCCTCATTTTGCATATCTTCAACATAACATCTTCTGACAGTATCTATACTTTGTGTATCTCTCCATATCAGTGCTTATAATGCAAACTATGAACAACCCTATGCAAATAAACTTGTGCTGTATTATTATTTCCTCATCAGAAATGTGGGTTTTGTTTCATTGACATTCTCTTCTTGATCCTGTATATTCAGTCTGCCTCTCTCTGCAGCGCTCCAAACACTCTGTTCCATCTTGTGATGTCATCAGGGGGCAACCCAGGAGTGCTCCTTTGTGTTTTTAAAGCTTGTTTCTTGTCTTCCTGATTTTTATTTGAATTGTAATTTTTTTCGCCGCCTACGTTTTTTTTTTTTTGCTTACCCAATGTCCCCTGCAAGGTTTTAAACTTAACAATCTTAAATGTGTTCTATTAAATCGTGCATTCTTACTGTGAGCGGAGTCGCCTCTCCACAGATCTGATCTCCACCTTGGCCTTGGCCTGCTTCTTTTGTGTACAAATGTTTATACTATTATATTCTGATCTATGTTATAATGTTGTTTCCTCATCACAAATATACCTGAAGTTGTGTTTAATTTCATTCACACATGTTTAATACTAGTGCTGTCAAAAATAAAGCACTTCAATGAGAGTGGAACATCGAACACAAAGTGGTGTCACTGACAATTGTTATGGTTTGCAATTAAAAAAAAAAAAAAAAAAGAACATTTGCACAAAGGAATCCTATACACCTATCTGTGATGATAAGAGTATTAAAATGATGATTTAAGGGACAAAAATGTGCGATTAATTTGCAATTAATTACGAGTTAACTTTGACATTCATGAGATTAATCGCGATTAAATATTTTAATCGATTGACAGCACTAGTATTATGACAACACTAGTTACTATACTCAAGAGACATCATCACATTTTCATTTGACTGAGAGAGAAGTGGTGTTGTTGAAGTGGTTTTACAATGATTCACAAATGAGCCCATGAGCCCATGACCATGAATTCACTTTCAATCACACTCTCTCATAGATCAGTGTTTGAGAGTTTTTGAATAGAATGCCACATTCTACCTGGAATATGACCAAGGTTCGCTCTAATGTGCGCACATGCGCGCTCGCACACTGCCCAGATGTTCAGCGTGCACATCAAATGCTTTGCAGCGCATAAAATAAAATGTAACCTGAACGCACAGAACAACCAATCTGATTCAGGTTGCACACATGAATGTGCACACGCGTTAGTGACAAGGCAACTACAAACATACATTTCAACTCCATTTTGCTCACTTCCTTCAGTATGACCGTAGTTGTAGTGCCCATCGCCGCGGGCCAGAGCTGCCGCTGCTGAGGGTCCACACGAGCTGATGGGAGTGCTGCCCACACACACTCGATGGAGGGAAAAACACATGTAGAGGAGACAGGTGGAGACATAAAGTAATCCTTGCCTGTTTGCTTTGTTTCTGTCCAAGCCAAAGTTTTTGGTGAGCCAAAAAGACTGGACTTTCTCAAAGTGTGAAGCCTCTCCACAGAGCGCTATACCACAGAGCTCTGTCACTCACACAAAATGACTTAAACAGGCTAATGATTAAAAAGCAAGATATAAAGTGATAATAATTTATACTTATTTTAGAGATCATTATTTTGGGATAGATGACCCATCTTATAGTGGCCTGTAGGTCCTACAATCCATAAAAAATCTGCAACTATATGCAGGCTATATTTATCAAGCTGAAAAAATCTCTCTTCATGTGATTTTACATGTTTATACACTATAGTTTAATTTTATTTATGAGGTTATTTTTCAAAATATTGTAATGTTCAATGTAGGGCTGGGCGATATGGAAAAAAAAATATATCACGATATAAACCGTTTTATATCACGATAACGATATATATCACGATATACCACAATAAAGTACATTTTCAGTTGGACAAAAATATCATTGCTTTTTCACAACTTTATTTTAAAGTGAAAAAAAACCTTGGGCTAACATGGCTCCTGTGTGGTCCTCTGGAAAGTAGGCAGTCTGTAAACAGCGAGCACAGAGGGTCCAGTCTTTGTTGATGAAATGGATGGTGACGCACATGTAGGGCTGCGTAGCTCTGCTCGTCCACAGGTCAGTTGTTAAGGCATAATGCACCACACTGTGAACATCCTTCTCTACTTCGGCCCGGCAAGTGTCATATAAGCGAGGCAACTCGACTTTACCGAAGTGCTTACGACTGGGCATAACGTACCTCGAGTCAAGGACTTTGACAAGGTCTCGGAAGCTGTCCTTCTCAACAACATACACGGGAGCCATGCTTTTACAAATGTAACCCAGGATGGCACGTGTTATTTGTTTATGTCGCTGGGACATTTTCTCATACTGCGTGCCTTGTGAGAAAGACTCTTTTATCTTCAGCTGGCTATAGTTTTTCTGCTCGCTACTTGCTCCGGTTTTACTTCGCACTTTTTGGATTGCCACGTATTCCTTTTCGTGGAAATTCCTTAGGTGATAAAAGAGGTTTGTTGTGTTTGCGTCGGGTGAGGGCACAGTCTTGTAGCATAGCTTACATATGGTCGTCTTCTGCTCCGTGTCGGACGCCTTGAAGCCAAAATGTACCTGTGGTGTACTAGAAATAACGAGGCGAGGCACGCGTTCTACTTCTTTATCTTGTGAAGTACCGGGAACAACATCACAGCATAACATGAGGGCTATTTCCTGGCCCCAACTACGGCAAGTCTCGAGGATCAGTAATAACACAAATAATAACAGTGTTAATACACCACATTACCTCCCCCCTTACATTAAAAATAATCTTGCAGAACGTAGTATCATTATAACTCAAAAATACAACATTCTTTTTCTTTTTTTTTTTAAACATATGCATATTTTTAATTTCTTTAATAATGCATACTAACTTAAATAAATTCTCAACTCTATTGAGTAACAGAACAAGTTTTAGCACATCTCTAATCTCTGTAACGTGGCGGTCGTCTAATGGTGCGCTCTGAGCGCCTCAGAGTCACTGTCCCTGGACCAGACGGCCCCGGTGGGTCCAGCGCAGGAGGTGGCAGGGCAGGTCCTGCGGAGACTGGCTCAGCAAGGTCACGCTCCGGCTCTGCTGACTGAGTTGAACCTTGGGACTCAGTGTCCAAAACGTCCTGCGGGTAACGAGGCCTCAACTGGTCTCCGTGACGCCTGTACACTTGGTCGGTTGACTCGCCCTGCACTCTGTATGATACTGGACCGGTCTGCTGTGTAACTACTCCTGGGATCCACTTTGGTTTATCCCCTGCAGTATTGCGCAAATACACAGGATCATCCACATCAAAGTGTCTTTCGGCAGCTCGACGATCATGTTCCTCCTTTTGTTGGTACTGCCTCCTCCTCACCTTCATGGCGAGGTTTGGACGTAGGAAATCCAGGCGGGAACGCACATGCCTCTTCAGGTGCAAATCTGCAGGTGACTCTCCGGTTGCACTGTTAGGGGTTGTGCGATACCGTAGGAGGAAATGTGAGATTTTGTCCTCCACACTCAAGTCCTCTCCGTTGAGTTTCTTCATGCCTGCTTTAAATGTGGCAACATACCTCTCAGCCAACCCATTTGTGGATGGGTGTCTTGGGGCACCAGTGGTGTGAAGAATGCCGTTTCTTTTAATGAACAGTTGGAACTCCTCTGAGGTGAAGGTTGTGGCGTTGTCTGTCACAATTTGCTCAGGAAGTCCGTATGACGCAAAAAGTCTCTGAAGCCTTGAAATAGTGGCGGCAGATGTTATTGGTCCCATTTTGAAAACCTCCAGCCACTTAGAGTATGCGTCTACAACTATCATGAACATGTGGCCCATGAATGGACCTGCAAAGTCAATATGAAGCCTTTTCCACACCTCTCCAGGAAACTCCCAGGGGCGCAGAGGGACTGGGCGTGGCATCTGTTGCTCCAACTGGCACCTGTCGCACTGCTTACAGGTCTTTTCCACGTCCATGTCTACATTTGGCCACCAGACATATTGCCTTGCAATGGACTTCATCTTTACAATGCCAGGGTGCCCACTGTGGATCTCTTTAAGCACTCTGGTTCTCAGTTTTGTAGGTACCACAACTCTTAATCCCCACAGAACACATCCCTGTTCAACAGACAGTTCTTCTTTCTTTTTACGGTACACTTTCAGTTCCTCTGATATTTCTTTAGGCCATCCTTCCATGATGTATCTGTGCAGCCTTGATAGCTCCGCATCGTTGCGTGTTGCTTTGGCAATCTGTTTTGCACTCAGCGGAGCCTCTTCCAGATGTTCACAGATTAGTGCATTCAGGTGTACTGCCATTGTCTCTGTTCCCTTGTCAGAGGTCTCAGGAAGTGGAACACGAGATAAACCATCTGCGTTGCCGTGTTCCTCGGACTGGCGGTAGATTATATTGTAATCGTAGGCAGATAGTATAATGGCCCACCTCTGGATGCGTGCTGCTGCCACTGTTGGAAGGCCTTTATTTTCTCCAAATAGCGTGAGCAGAGGTTTATGATCTGTGATCAAATAGAACTTACGCCCCCACAGATATTGGTGAAATTTCTTCACTCCATACACCAGACTTAGTGCCTCCTTTTCTATCTGTGAGTAGTTCCTCTCTGCCTGTGAAAGTGTTCGAGAAGCATAGGCCACAGGATGCTCTTGTCCATCAGGTGTTGTGTGCTGAATAACAGCTCCAATCCCGTATGCTGAAGCGTCACATGCGAGAGAAAGTGGCAAGGCAGGATCATAGTGAACCAATACTCTGTCACTGGTTAGCATTTCTTTACACTTATCGAAAGCAGACTGCTCTACTTCACCCCATCTCCATTTTGTTTGGTCCTTTAATAACCTGTAAAGTGGGGCCAAAACAGTACTTTGCTGTGGCAAAAAGCGCCCATAGTAGTTCACTAACCCCAGAAACGCTCTGAGCTCTTTGATGTTGGTGGGTGCTGGAGCATCTTGCACGGCTCTGACCTTGTCTTTAGAAGGATAGACTCCTTTCCCATCCAGCATGTGACCCAGGTACTCGATTTGTGTTTTCCCAAAGTCACATTTAGACTTTTTTACTCTCAGGCCATTTTCTTGTAGCCGCTGCAGAACTCTGTCCAGGTTCGCCAGATGCTCAGCTTCATCTCTGCCCATCACAAGCAGGTCATCCAAGTAGACCACAACATTGAGGTCTTTCATCACATTCTCCATTATCCTCTGGAAAATACTCACGGCAGAGTTAATGCCAAAACACAGTCTGTTGTACACAAACAATCCTTTATGAGTGTTCACAGTTGTGTACTTTTTTGACTCCTCATCCAGAAGAACTTGTTGGTAAGCAGCTGCGAGGTCTATTTTGGAGAATAACTTTCCCCCACAGAGTGCTGCCAGGATCTCTTCTATGCGTGGTAACGGGTATGTTTCAGTGTTTGTAGCCTGGTTCACGGTTACCTTATAGTCGCCGCACAAGCGGAGTTCACTATCCCGCTTGGATACAGGGACTACAGGCGCAGCCCACTCACTGTGTTTCACAGGGCTGATGACACCGTCTTTTTCCAGGCGCTCCAGTTCTTTTTCTACCCTTTCTTTCATTGCAAAAGGCAGAGGACGAGCTTTGTGGAACTTTGGGACAGCGTCTGGCTTCACCGAAATTACTGCTTTAACGCCCTTTAATGTTCCCAACTCATCTTTGAAAACATCCGCATATTTATCCAAAACATCTTGGATTGATTTGGGCTTTGCTGCTGGGAGTTCAGGGCTTTCAGTGACTTTTTTAATCATTTTCCAGTTCAGTTTGATTTGATCCAGCCATTCTCTTCCACACAGTGAAGGATCATCTCCTGCCACTACTATTAGCGGTAGATCAGCTGTCTGACTTTCATATGTCACCTTTGCCGTAAACTGCCCTTTTACTGGGATGGGCTCTCCAGAGTATCCCTTCAGTATGACGCTGCTGCCCTCTAGTGGCACATGTGGGAATGACTGCTCATGCACCTTCTCTGATATAATGCTCACTCCGGCCCCCGTGTCTATTTCCATCGGCACTTTTTTTCCATTTACATAAAAAATAGCTCTGTATGGTCTCCGGCCAGCACCACTTGCAGTGAACACAGAAAACATTGGAATTTCATCTTCTTTTTCTTCAGTTTGTACATAGCCTGTCATTTTTTCCACATTCTTTCTCCTCCCCTTTTTCTCTTGCCTCTCACGCGTCCGTCCTCCTGTTTTACATGCCTTCTGAATGTGTCCAACTTTTCCACATTTATGGCACTTAGCAGTTTTATAGTAGCAGTCACTGGCATTATGATTCTTTCCTTTACAACGATAGCACTCTTCAAGTTTTGAAGTTGCGTGATGGCTCTCCTTTACCTTGTGAACTGCGCTGACTTCATCACTTTTCCTCAGCTGCTGCGCGTCTCGGTGGGCTGTCTCCATATTAACAGCGAGCTCCACAGCTCTCGCAAAAGTCAGCCTATCCTCTGAGAGCAACTTGCGTTGGCATGCTTCAGAACTGACTCCGCTGACAAATCCGTCCCGTAGAGCTTCATCCAGCCTGTCCCCGAAATCACACTTTGCAGCAAGTTGCCGCAGCTCAGCAGCGTACTCTGTCGCCGTCTGGCCGCTCTTCTGGACGCATTTACGGTACCTGAAGCGCTCCGCGATGACCAGCGGTTTCGCCTCATAATAATCCCTCAGAATCGTCACAATCTGATTAAAGGTTTTGTCCTTCGGTTTCTCAGGTTGAACCAGGTTACGCAGGAGTCCATACGTCGCCGCGCCGACAGAGCTCAACAAGATGGGAACTTTTTTCCTGTCGTCGACTTCATGAGCCTCAAACAGCAGCTCCATGCGCTCCACGTACGCAGACCACGACTCGTGCTCCGGCTTGAACTCGTCCGGTCTTTGGGAAAAGTATGCCATTTTACAAACTAAACCGATTTATCTCGTCGCCAGTTATGTGGTGTACTAGAAATAACGAGGCGAGGCACGCGTTCTACTTCTTTATCTTGTGAAGTACCGGGAACAACATCACAGCATAACATGAGGGCTATTTCCTGGCCCCAACTACGGCAAGTCTCGAGGATCAGTAATAACACAAATAATAACAGTGTTAATACACCACAGTACCCAAACCACAGACGTACCCCCTCTTTTCGGTAAAAGCTCTTCTTGCGCTGCCTTTGTAGCGGTCTCTTTTTGTTGTGACTTCAAGGATGAAACTTCAGCCTGTTGCTGCGTGTCCATTTTTCCGCGCTCATGAGGTAAATAACGTAAAGCATGTCGTAAACCCGCATTTAACGTAAAGCACCCTCATGTCGCAAAATCCCAAGACGGACTTTTTTTTTTTGCAGAAAAAGTTCTTTTTATTCTTGTTTATGACTTATATAAACATGTATGCACAGTGACAACCCTAATATATCAACCATAGCCTATATAAGAAATTATTTCCAATTATAATGATAAAATTAGGTTAGAAACGATAGAAACGATAGAAGAGAAATGCCACGATAGACACTTCTCTATCGCCCCCACGATATGTATCGTCATATCGCCCAGCACTAGTTCAATGTTTCACTGACCACGGCAGGACCCTCACACTGCCATACAACATATACAAAGCTCATGAACAACAAGATTTTTGTCTTTGTCATTCTATGTGGGCCAAAAAAATCTGTTATATTAAAAGTAATCTAACGGAAATAATTGCAGTAATTTGATTAATAAGCTATGTAACTTGTGATGATCTCAGGTGTGATACTGGCGTGGCCACCGTGTGCATGTCGGATGTTGCTCACTGAGGTCCAGGACTTAGTATGTTTGCTCAGACACATGAAAAATTAGGAGGGGCATTGAATATGACTGTATCTACAGTGGATAGAGTCCTGTACACAAGGGAGGACCTGCACAAATAAAAAAAATGCCCAACTGTGGGATCAAGGATGTGGAGCTGGGGCCAAGCGGTGGAGGCACAAGCCTTTTGTTCCATCTATCATCACAGGTATATATATGTATAATCGCTATTAAACAAGTGTGAGGAGCTGGAGCGACTCCACCGCGAGGCTAGTCTCATTAGTTTTAGTGAGACCTGCCTGAAGGAATCAGGCCCCACTCCTGCGTGGACTTACCCGGCTTCACACTGGTACGAGCGGACAGAGCTCTGAGGATGGGTGAGAAGAGCAAAGGAGGCAGTCTAGTAATCTTTGATAACAGTGAATGGTGCAACCTGGCACACATTATGGTTAAAGAAAAACTTTGCTGCTGAGCCACTGAACTTTTGGTGGTAGGGCTGAGACTTAGTTTTTACACATTGTCACCATCACTGTTTACATCCCTCCAAAGGCAGATTCCATGCAAATAGCAAAGAAGCATACAATGCCACTGCTCTTCCATCTTTAGGTGGATCAGAGCACAGCCAGGGGGGTACTCCATCAAGTGGCTTAACAAGTCTAGGCTTATCCTGAAATCCTGAGCTGAAACTAGCTCCATCTCCAGTTTAAGCCTCATGTTGTTCCATGACAGAAATAAGCCAGAGTCTGATCAAAGGTAACTCAGGCCTGAAGTTTAAGCTGCGCTTTATACGCTTGCGCTGACTCTGAGAAGGTCAGATCTATGGAGCAACGACATCACGGAAAATGGGCTCAAAGTGTGACTTTTTTAATGATCTGATTAAACGAGAAAGAAGCCACAGCGGGTACGGACAAAAAGTTTGATATAGGACACTAAACTTTCCCAGTCATTCTGATCTGAGGACTCCCCCGTCCTCTCCTGTTCGCTCACCCTCCTCTCCCAGTTGCTCTGCGGGTAGAGAGGAGGCTGGCTGCGGAGTGCTGAGCCTGGTTAATACACACAGGCAATGACGTTGCCTCACCCCTTCCCAATGTGTGGTAGTACACGCGGATCTTAAGTTCCACTGTGCATTAAAGTAAAGCTGTGAAGGACCTCTTCACATGTAGCCTAGAAGAAACGATAAAATCTGCTCCAAGGTGTTTGCAGTTTGACGGGGAGCGAGAGACGAGGGAATGAAGAGAGAGATAGACGTGATGAAGGAGTGAACAGACAGAACCCACTGTCATCCTCAGAGTCCAAACCAGCCTCTGTCTGTGTGTAACATGTGCAAGATCCTTTTAATGAAATAATGGCCATAGACTTTTATATGGTTTGTGCCCTACTGATGGGTGCAGCGTCCACAGACATGTGTGTCCCATGCGTAGGAGCGTATGGACTATAAAAGCCTGGTCCTGACCAGGTTTGTTTCCAGGTTTTTGTTACTGCGGCAACTCAGCACCGCCTCTGGTTATTCACTTTGGTGGAATGGAACTGAGGCTTTGACAAGCCTGGATTGCCCACATAAGCCAGGCTTTCACTTTAGCTCGCTTCATAGAATACCCCCCGGTCTTCCTTCAGCCCAGATACAAACCACTTGTAAAGAGAATGCCCATTACCTCCAGGTCATTCAGGAAATGGTCTAGACGCAACAGCTCATCCAGACTGGGGTGTGCTGCTTGTGGTCACAGAGCTCGTGCACAGAAACAGGAAAGTGAACATTAACAGAGTAAATTCATTTTTGTAGAGACACTGTTAATCCTGTCAGGACAGTCCACTGCTCCTCACAAGAAACCATGGATTACCAGCAGTGCAAACTGTAAACTGAACCAAAAAGAAGCTGGCATTCACAGACAGAGAAAACATGAATATAACAAAATGTAGGTTTAATTCCCCTGTCACTGATGTGCCTATTCCAGCTCCACAAGGTGGAGCTATGCTTGTAGTTCCCCACAAACCTGTAACTTCTCCACAGCCCCTCTTTCCATGAGTGCTGCAGAGGCCCTATAGATCCATCCAGGTGTTCCAGGGTATCCTCACTGTGGACGAGGTGAGGACAGAGAGGACAGAAAGGTGAAGACAGAGAGGACAGATCTCCAAAGTGTGGAGCCGAGGAGAGTCCTGACACTGTGGAAAACATCACATCTCGTGCTAATATCTATAGTTGGTCGCCATTTTATATATTTGATGTCTTCTGTTTGTATCTAAAATGTAGAAAGTAGTAAAAAACAAAACGCTGAATCAGAGGGTGTGTCCAAACTTTTATACTGGTGCTTTTTAAACATGCACGGCCAGTCAAAAGTTTGGACACACCCTCTCATTCAATGTTTGTTTCTATCTCTCTCTCTCTCTGTCTCTCTCTCTCTCTGTCTCTCTCTCTCTCTCTCTCTCTCTCTCTCTCTCTCTCTCTCACTTTCTATCCCCCATCCTAAAGTGTTTTTTTTTTTATACTCTCCTCACACAGCTCTGTATTATGATTGTATTTAGCTGCTCTATGCTTGTATGGCCCCTTGGACAAATAAAAGTGATATTGATTGATTCACCTCCACCATTTGAACCTATCTCTTTATTACACATTATTATTATGTAATCTTTGGCCATATCCACCCTAGACTTATCTGAAATGAATGTCCCCAAATAAACTGCACGATGATAATGATTATTCATTAACCTCAATCATATCAGTTAACCTGATGTGCTGTTCAGTGGTGGACTTTGCTTTGCTACTGCAGAGGCAAAAATCTCAATCTACGTTCTACTCTCACCTATGGTCCTGGTTTAGTCCTGGTTTAGATCTCTCGCCCTACTCTCACCTATAGTCATGAGCTTTGGGTAATGACCGAAAGGACAGAAAATATGTCATCTGCATTTGTCCCGTTCTTCAGTATCTCTGGGTTAAACCTGCATTTGACCTATCTTTCAATGTCTCTGTGTGTATAACACAGAGACATTGAATGCATTTGACCTATCCTTTAGTGTCTCTGGATTAAACCTACATTTGACCATCCTTCGGTGTCTGGGCTAAACCTGCATTTGACCCATACTTGAGTGTCTCTGGGTTAAACCTACATTTGACCCATCCTTTAGGGTCTCTGGGTTAAACCTACATTTGAGCCATTCTTCAGTGTCTCTGGGTTAAACCTGCATTTGACCTATCTTTCAGCGTCTCTGTGGGCAAACTCAAACAGCAGACCGCTGATAGGTTTACTATCAGCGGTCTGCTGTTTGAGTTTGCCCATAATAAATATTTTAGGTGGATGAGTAAATACTAAATCCACCCCCACACAAGGATAACATGCAAAATCTATGCTAACGAGAGACAGAGAGAGACACTTGTTGTTTAGATTATGTTATTTAGTCTGAATTTATTGCTATAGGCTATATTGTTCCAGTCTTAGTTGAAATATATGGATGTGTACATGCATAAAAATGGGGCTAAAACTGAAACCAAACTTGGACTGGACCAGGACTAGTGTGTAGCCTACATCAGGACTTAACGGAGCTAGTGTTTAGTTCTATCTCTAATGTGTCATATGTAATTTATTCGACCAACTACAGAATTGTTGTGACAGGCATACTAGTGTGGGGCCTACAGTAATAGGCAGGCACAGTTAAAGGGCCTATTTTAAGGGCATTTTCAACCTTTTATAATGCTGTTTCCTCATCAGAATCAGAATCAGAATCAGAAAAGCTTTTATTGCCATTGTCAGTGAACACAATTCACAGACTAGGAACTTGCTTTGGTGATAAGGTGCAACATAGAACACTGAATAATAATAATAATAATAATACAAGTAGAGATATCACAGTTAGAAAGGATAATAATAATAATAATAATAATAATAATAATAATAATAATAATAATAAAGTATCACTATTTGAATAAAGTAAGAGCATGCAAAAAGATTACGATATATAATAAAAATAAAAATAGTCAAGTATATACAGAGCATCAGAACAACAGTGCAAACCGACAGTGCAAAAGAGCAAGTGACGTGACATGACTTATTTAAAGTGACTGGTATTATAAAGTGTCCTTGGTACAGGTGTTATAAAGTGTCCTTGGTACAGGTGTTATAAAGTGTCCTTGGTACAGGTGTTATAAAGTGTCCTTAGTACAGGTGTTATAAGTGTTCATAAAGTGTTTATGAGTCCAACGGCAGAGGGGAAGAAACTGTTCTTATGGCGAGAGGTTCTGGTCCGTATGGACCGTAGCCTTCTGCCAGAGGGAAGTGGCTGGAATAGTCCATGTCCAGGGTGAGAGGGGTCAGCTGCTATCCGGCCTGCTCGCCCCCGAGTCCTGGAGACGTACAGGTCCTGAAGAGATGGAAGGCTACAGCTGATCACCTTCTCAGCAGAGCGCACAATGCGCTGCAGTCTCTGTCTGTCCCTGGCAGTGGCCCCAGCGTACCACACAGTGATGGAGGAGGTGAGGATGGACTCAATGATGGCCGTGTAAAACTGCACCATCATCTGGGCAGGCAGCTTGGCTTTCCTCAGCTGCCGCAGGAAGTACATCCTCTGCTGGGCTTTCTTGATGAGGGAGCTGATGGTCGGCTCCCACTTGAGGTCGTGGGTGATGCAGGTGCCCAGGAAGCGGAAGGAGTCCACAGTGGTGATGGAGGAGTCTGTCAGGGTGAGGAGAGGCAGGGGGGCTGTGACTTTCCTGAAGTCCACGATCATCTCCACTGTCTTCTGGGCGTTGAGCTCCAGGTTGTTGCTGCTGCACCAGGACACCAGCCGGTCCACCTCCCTCCTGTAGGCAGACTCATCGCCGTCCGAGATGAGCCCGATGAGGGTGGTGTCATCCGCAAACTTAACCAGTTTCACGGAGTCGTGGCTGGAGGTGCAGCAGTTGGTGTACAGGGAGAAGAGCAGGGGAGAAAGTACACAGCCCTGTGGAGATCCTGTGCTTATAGTCCGAGTGTCCGAGACATTCTTCCCCAGCCGCACGCACTGCCTCCGGTCCGTCAGGAAGTCAGTGATCCACCTGCAGGTGGAGTCAGGCACGTTGAGCTGGACGAGCTTGTCCTGGAGCAGAGCAGGGAGGATGGTGTTGAATGCAGAGCTGAAGTCCACAAACAGGATCCTGGCGTAGGTTCCCGGGGAGTCCAGATGCTGAAGGATGAAGTGGAGGGCCAGGTTGATGGCGTCGTCTACAGACCGATTGGCTCTGTAGGCAAACTGCAGAGGGTCCAGGAGGGGGGAGGTGAAGGACTTGAGGTGAGGCAGAACCAGGCGCTCAAATGACTTCATGACTACAGACGTCAGCGCCACAGGCCTGTAGTCGTTAAGTCCGGTGATCCTGGGCTTCTTGGGGACGGGAACAATGGTGGACAGCTTGAAGCAGGCTGGGACATGGCATAACTCCAGGGAGATGTTAAAGATGTCCGTGAAGACAGGAGCCAGTTCTTCAGCGCAGTGTCTCAGGTTGGAAGGAGACTGTAAACAGTGTTGGTGAAGCACTGCTTCCACCTCCTGAGGCACCGGACAGTTTGCCAGAATTTCCTTGAGGCCGTCCGATAGTCCTCCTCCATGGCCTCTCCGAACTCCTCCCAACCCTGAGTTTTTGCCTCTGCGACCGCCCGGGCTGCAGCATGCTTGGCCCACTGGTACCTGTCAGCTGCCTCAGGAGTCCCATGAGCCAACAAGGCCCGATAAGACTCCTTCTTCAGCCTGACAGCATCCCTTACCTCCGGTGTCCACCACCGGGTTTGGGGATTGCCGCCGGGACAGGCACCACAGACCTTACGACCACAGCTACGAGCAGCCGCATCGACAATAGAGGCAGAGAACAGAGCCCACTCGGACTCCATGTCCCCAGCCTCCCCCGGAATCTGGGAGAAGCTCTCCCGGAGGTGTGAGTTGAAGATCCCCCTGACAGAGGGCTCTGCCAGACGTTCCCAACAGACCCTCACTATACGCTTGGGCCTGCCAAGTCTTTCCGGCTTCCTCCCCCGCCAGCGAACCCAACTCACAACCAGGTGGTGATCAGTTGACAGCTCTGCCCCTCTCTTCACCCAAGTGTCCAAGACACGCGGTCGGAGGTCAGATGACACGACAGCAAAGTTGATCATCGACCTCCGGCCTAGGGTGTTCTGGTGCCACTTGCACTGATGGACACCCTTGTGCTCGCACATGGTATTCATTATGGACAAACCATGGCTAGCACAGAAGTCCAATAACAGAACACCACTCGGGTTCAGATCAGGGAGGCCGTTCCTTCCAATCACCCCTCTCCAGGTGTCACTGTCGTTGCCCACGTGGGCGTTGAAGTCCCCCAGTAGAACAACGGAGTCCCCGGTCGGTGCACTGTCCAGTACTCCTCCCAGAGACTCCAAGAAGGCCGGGTACTCTGCACTGCTGTTCGGCCCATAGGCCGACACAACAGTGAGGGACCTGTCCCTGACCCAAAGGCGCAGGTACGCGACCCTCTCGTTCACCGGGGTGAACTCCAACACACAGCGGCTAAGCTGTGGGGCAATGAGCAGTCCCACACCAGCTCGCCGCTGCTCCCCGCGTGCAACACCAGAGAAATGGAGAGTCCAGCCCCCCTCAAGGAGTTGGGTTCTAGAGCCCAAGCTGGAGGTGAGGCCGACTATATCTAGTCGGTAACGCTCAACCTCCCGCACGAGCTCGGGCTTCTTCCCCCCCAGCGAGGTGACATTCCATGTCCCCAGAGCTAGTCTCCATGCCTGGAGATCTGGTCGCTGAGGCCCCCGCCTTTGTCTGCCGCCCAGATCTCTCTGCACCGGCCCCTATGGATCCTCCCACGGGTGGTGGGTCCACGGGAGGATGACCCCACGTCGCTCCTTCGGGCTGTGCCCGGCCGGGCCCCGTGGGGGAAGACCCGGCAACCAGACGCTCCCACCCCAGGCCTGGCTCCAGGGTGGGGCCCCGGTAACGCCAATCCGGGCGACGTAACTGGCCTTGGTGGTTTTGTCGTCATAGGGGCTTCTGAACAGCTCTTAGTCTGACCCGTCCCCCAGAACCTGTTTGCCTTGGGTGACCCTACCAGGGGCATGAAGCCCCCGACAACATAGCTCCCAGGATCATTCGGGCACTCAAACCCCTCCACCATGTTAAGGTGGCGGTTCAAGGAGGGGCTGCTAAACATTTGGTTTGGTTTCCTAAATGTTATGTTATGATTAATTGTTAACCCTATTAAACATTTGGTTAACAATTAATCATAACATAACATTTAGGAAATGTTTTCCACCACAATTAACGACAAATCAGTTTAATTACCTAGCTTCTCCTAGCTATAAACGTGAGAGCGAAAAACCAGTAGCAGCTAAATCTGTTGCCAAATTCATATTATAAACTTCTTGGGTTCTTTTTTTAAGACAATACAGTAACGTGTATTTACCTTGTTGACATATTTCGGCTGCTAGCTGCGACACCCTCCTCCAGAGACCACCAGGCGACGGGAGGCGTGGTCAGTCTGAGCGACCTGCCAGGTCCATCAGGCTGACCACGCCTACAGGAAGTAACAACAGCTGATATACGACATGTCACCACCAACACCGGTGACAGTTCTGAAGATGGCTCGCAGCTAGCAGCCGAAACATGTCAACAAGGTAAATACACGTTACTGTATTGTCTTAAAAAAAGAACCCAAGAAGTTTAAAGTACATAAGAAGACAAAATGAACATCTTCGGTTTAACAAATTCATACTACTTAATCACTGAAAAACTCTCTCACGGGTCCCGCTGCTGGCGACCATACTGTTATTAGCTAAATGGAGGGATGTCCCATTCTACATACTGTAATAGTCATATTTTAAATAACATAAACAAACATAGAAACAAGCATCGTATGAATAAACATATAGGATCATTTAAAACAAAAGAAATACAAGAAAATTGTAAACTATATAATACAGTAAGATATATATTGATAAAACACATTCAAAGTCCTTCTGCAGACTGCACTTTCATTAACCATCTATCCATCAACTATCCATCCAAGGTATTTGGTTAGGTCCGATTATTGCTCATTGTCCATGTCCATAGTCCATTTCAACATCATTCCCCATTTGTCCTGGAAACAGAACACACCAACCAGTATCTTGCAAAAGCAAATACAATCAAAAACTTGTTTCACATCACAATGTGAATTATAAAATATGTAGGTATATGAATATATTTTTAAATGTATAATGACTAACATGAGCAAAATGAAAATAAATGTGATAAAATGTAAAATTATGTAAAATATGTGAAATTTAAGTAATCCCCCCTTTGCACTGAAATTACACCTTTAAATGGTCAGAAATTTCGGTGCAAAGTCCAATCAATTACAATCAGGTCAGGTCAGAACAGGTATTTATCAACTAATTCAAATTCTGTTCTGACTCTCTCTTCGCTAATCTCCAAGTCATCTTCCTGCAATAATGGCATCTGTGTTTGATCCGATGGCATAACAATGCCAACCCATCTTAATATCATCGCCTTAGCAAAGGTCAACAGTATGGTAGAAAAACAAAACATAACGCATAATGTGATAAATCCTCCCAACAAAGCCCAAAATATCATAGCTCCCAAAACTCCAAATCTATCTCATAACCAAGCATTGGCCGACCAACCTGAACCTTCTGACGGCCCAAATGTCTCTCTAATCTTCTTTAAAACATCAATTACATTAGTCATATTATCAGAGCTATCGGGGATTAAGGTATGGCAGGTGTCACCAGTTAAATTTAAAGCTACACACAGCCCACCTTGTTTAGCCAAAATATAATCTAGAGCCATGTCGTGTTTTAGCAGAGTACTAAATCCCTTTATAGTCTCATTAGCAAAACCCTGAAGAGTATATGTTATATTATCTAGGTGATATGTAATATAATATGTGATATATGTGATAAATATGATATAAATATGATATAAATATGATAAATCTCAAATATGTGATAGCCAAATAGACAAATACTGACTCCATACCAAGGAGTATTTCTCTCAGGCTAATACTCCAGTGGTATGACTCTAAATTATTAAAACACCCCTGAACCCCCACGGGTTTCATTGGAGCATATACAGTGTGCTTCTTTTACTGGTTTCACTTCCATCGATCCAGGTACGGCTAACTTCCCCCCTTGGTCTAACAAGTTTATGTAAGGAAGAGCCCCCAACCACGCACACTCAAAGGTAGGCTTGTATAATCTGGATATATAAATCCGCTCCTTTGGACTTGCTTCTTAGTGGAAATACAGCCAAGACATAACCATGGATTGACACTCAGTACTCAAAGGTTGAGGTGAAGTTTCCATTATCGACTTCAAGGTACTAGGTGACGGAATTCTAACCATGCATGGATCATCCTCATGAGCCGTTGCTCTCACAGCATGTGTTAACTGCTGGAACCAAAAGTTCCTGCCGGCGAAAGGGTCTGAAATATGTAATACTGAGGAATCAAACCCAAATGCTTTCCACTTGGCTTCTCTCTTATACAATGCCCGAAATGATTCTGACATGTCTTCTGGTGTCGCATCCCTGTCAGTCCAATCATTTTCCTCAAGTGGCAGAGTGTCAGGTGCCGTCGTCATAGTCTTAACTGTCGTGACCTAGTTACAGAACTAGGTTTCTGCGTTACATTCACTGGTCCCTCATTAAGCATAATTGGGCACATAGTTTTTGCATCAAGTATAGCTGTCAGAATAGATTTTGTATAAAGTATAGTTGTCAAAATAATGTTTGAAGTTACATCTGAAGATGAATGTTCTAGCCGTCCTTGTCTATCTGTAGAAAGTTTTACAAGGAGGTTCCATTACCTTAGCTATCGCCTCCTTAGTGATCCCTTTTGAGGTCGCAGCCTTTGGAGTAAACACTATATTAGCCAAAGTAGTATTCAACTTATTTTCTGGTGCTTTAGTATCTGATGTCATAGCCAATTTGCTTGTCGCTTTTGTAACTCTTGGTGTCGTAGTCGTAGATATAGTAGTCACAGATTTAGTTCTAATTGTCGTAATTATTGGTATTGTAGTCACGGATGTTGTAATTATCGATGTAGTGATAGACCACTATGTAGTGATAGACCACTATCTGACCACAGGTGTTACACTAGAACACCTGTGGTGTTCTAGTGTATTTCTAGTAGTGTTCTAGTGTAATTCTTGGTGTAAACTCCCTGAAGACAAATACTAGCTCATGGATACTGCATGCTGGTTAATCTACTGCAAGTTCAGGCTGGTTCGTATGGGCTGCTCCACTCCTCCTCCTCTTGCCCTGGGACTGAGAGAGCTCCTGCTGCAGACCTCTGCCCACAGGTACCTCCACCCACAGGTCGAAAGAAACAGAGGCCATGTCAAAAGCCCGCCCACTGCCTCCTGATCTCTGTTTTCACTGTTTTCACTGTAATATTTACAGTACGCTGTTTTCTAATCTATGTTATAATGTTGTTTCCTCACCACAAACATACCTGGAGTTGTGTTTTGTTTCATTCACACAAACCTTGCATATTTAGGCTGAGTTGTTCTCTCAAACTGAAAACACTCTGTTCTACCTTATGATGCCATGTGGTGATAGAGGAAGTGCTCCACTGTGTTTTTGAACCCCATACACCTTCACCAGAATCACGTGGATCATTTCAGGCCTGGAATTGCCAATCTCTATTGAACTAAAGGTAAAAATGTAGCTGTTAACTTGAAATCTACCACTAAATTACATCAGAAGGTGGAACAGAGCATTTTGAGCTTTGGAGATGTAGACAAACGTGTGAATGAAACAAAACACAACTCCAGGTATGTTTTTGTCCAAAAAAGGCCGCCACACACTACAGCAAAATTATGGCTTATTATTGCTTCTCCCTGAGTTTGGGAAAGCGTGACCTTACTTTGTGTCTTTGTGTGCGATTTTGAAGCCGTTGTGCTCCTCATGTGTGTGGTGTCTGTGTGACTCTGAGCTGCTCTGTTATATGGTAACCACCAAACATCAGCTATGCTACGGTAACAGCCAATAAAACAGGACATAGACGGAGTGATGGACACAGAGGCACAAGATACCAACATATAACCTCTTCTCTTCTGGCTCTTGGCGAGGGCGGACGCGTTTTCTCTCCTCTCCTCTTATCTTTCCTGCTCTGCTCTCTGTCTTGTCTGGTCTAGTGTCTAGTCTTTTTCCCTGAGTGACTCTCTCCGCTCTGCTCTCTAAAACCAAATTTATTATGGATCTGATAAATTGGTCTCTGAACGCTATTGACACCATTTTTTTCAACAAGACAAGCAGGATCGGGTGAACCTGCGTGCCCCGCCGGAACTTACGCTGCCGGATACACGATGGACGATTGGGACAAGTGGCGTGTTGTGTGTCTGGCTGCGCTTTCCGTTGAGGATATAGAAGATTTATACTTATTCGGAACCATGATTACAGGACTTTTGCTGATTGGATTAGGCGTGGCCCTGTCTTTCAAGAAAAATCAGAGCACCGAGGCAGCTGTTCAAAGCCCCACTTGGCTGCCCGGATTGATCGGAACGATGGGCAAAGCTGCCGATACTCAGACTGTGACTTTGAGCCGTATCTTGGAAAGTTTGGTGGTCTCGCACCGCACTTTGGAAAAGACTTTGGAAAACATCCCGGAGAGGTTAGCGACTATGGATCGCAGACTGGATGGAACTTTGGCTCTAATTCGCAACAGGGATAACATCTAGGAGAATTTTGGCTGCTCTGCATAAAGAGATGACCTTGAGACCAATTGGACAAACAAGAGCAGTGTTTAAAGAATTGACGCAGCTGCTCGCTCTAAAACTATAACAACGCAATCTTATCTTTTGGCCTCCCCAAGCCAGTACTGGTCACGACCAAGGCCGGGCTGGTGTCAAATCGCCCTGAGATTACAGCGGAGGGAGCCTGGCCCCTCCCTAACCCCCTCGCAGCTTTGTACCCCCGACCGGGTGGGCGGGTCCGTTGTATAAGCGCCGTCAGTGGCTGCAGGATCCGGATGCTGTCTTGCCTGAGTTGGACTTTCTTACTCCCCTCCCCTCCCCTGTTGCTTGTCCTGTGTAATGTTTGTACTGTGTTTTGACTATGTTGCTGATGCTCGGAGGTGTTTTTATTTTGTGCACTCATTCCATATGATGCCCCTGTCAGGAGCATGGTCTGGGGTTGATTCACTTTTGTTTTTTCTCCTCCCCCCCCTGTCCTCATGTGATGCTGTATTTCATTTCTACTGGAATTTCCCCACTGTGGGACTAATAAAGGCATATCAATCAATCAATCAATCAATAATAATTAGAAGACGTTATTACTCACCTCTCGTAAAGCTGTTTTTTAAAGTGCAGCATCTCATCTACATTATCCATAGAATTTGTCCTCCCCAAATAATGACACCCAGTCCACAAAACAGAACTGTTAATCCAGTTTGAATCATTCTTTAAAAGTAAAAAGGCAAGAGTAGTACCTCTCGTGTGTCGGTACATCCAAGCAGTGTGCAGTTCAGGGTGAGGCTGCAGATTAGCGATAGTGACTCAACTTCCTGTGTATTTATCTCCATCCTTCGGTGCATTAAAAACCATGTATCTGAGGTATTGCACCACATTTCACAAATAATAATAACACAGTTTTGTCTTGCATCTAAACTAGAAATCTGATCTTTTGAACATTTAAGAATCTCAAAGCGAGTCGTTTTACTTTAGACAGGAAACGGGTAATGTGAGGTGAGCTCACAGCTTCATGTGGGCCATATCTGACTGAAAATCTCCCGATTCTCCTTGTGTCTGTGGTGTGCACTTTTTGTCGCACGTTTAAAAAAAAAGACTGAAAAATCCTATAGTGTGTGGCGTCCTTTACATGGATTAAAGCTCATAAGAGTCAGGTTTGTGCAATATAGGACCTTTAACCATTACAGATTTGAGCCTAATCTTAAACAGACGCTTAGACTTAGACTTACTTAGACAAACTTTATTGATCCACAAGGGAAATTATTTGGATACAGTAGCTCACTCATCACAATATAATAATATAATAACAGAGAGTAACAAAAATAGATGTCAGGTTCAAACCCACCTAAACATTGTAAACTAGAAAAGCACTCAGAGAGCACAGACCTCCGCCAAGCCCCATTTAACGCAATGCTAATGAAATTTTCAAAGTGATCCAGAATCCAGGATTTCTTCTGGATCATCACCAAAATTTAATCATCTGTTGGATTTACCATTCAGAACATTTCCTGAAAATTTCATCAAGATCCGTCCATAACTTTTTGAGTTATCCTGCTAACAAACAAACAAACAAACAAACAAACAGACAGACTCAGGCGAAACCATAACCTCCTTGGCGGAGGTAATTACAAGAAGAAAGACAAGAGATTATTAAGTTTTACTTGCAAGGAGAACGGACAGAGAGTGTCATTCAGTTACAATCTCCAACCCGCTCTGAAGCACCCAGAGCCGTCTCCTCCATTTTATTTAGGATGGTCCCTTGTTACAGTGGGTGTTGTTGTTTCTAAGGGGAGGGGAGAGCAGCAACAACACAATACATACAATACATTTTACAAATATGTTTGATACAGTTGTCTGGCAGCTGCACTCTGCTGTCTGGGCGCATTCCCTGTTTTTGAAGGTCACATCATCTGCTCCCACACAAGTGAAAAAGTACTGCACACAGTATCAAGAAGCACAAAGAGGTTATTCAAAACACACAAATATCTAACATATGATTATAGCAAATATGGGATAAAGTATATACACAATTATTCTAACAATAGATGGTATAGCAAAAAGAGCAAGAGACAGGTGTCAAATGAGACATAATTATAAGAATGTATATGTACAAGTCAAAATAAAATAGAAATATAAGTAATAAAGTAATAAACTATATAGTCACAGCTATATACAAGAAACAAGAACGACCGTGCAAATACTATGCTGATTGACAGGGCATGAGGTAATCCGTTACTTGAGATTAACTTGTTGTACAGTTGTAGGGAGTATTATCTGTTACATAAGGATGAGTTGTTGTACAACTGTATGGCGTATGGTATGAATGTAGTCCTGAATCTCTCACTGTTTGAGCGGGGCTGAAGGAGCCTGTTGGAGAATGAGCTCCTCTGTCCCTCTATAGTCTGGTGCAGTGGGTGAGCAGGAGTGTCCATGATGGAGAGCAGTTTGTCCAGTGACCTCCTGTCCCTCACTGTGACAAATGTCTCCAGCTCACAGCCGATCATGTAACCTGCTTTACGGATCAGTTTGTCAATCCGCCCAATGTCTCTTTTACTGGTGCTGCTCCCCCAGCAGACCACAGCGAAGTACACGGCGCTGGCTACCACAGACTGGTAGAAGATCTCCAGTAACTTGCTGTAAAATGTTATTAAAGTAAAAGTAGTACTGTGCTGAAGTATAGATTTTAGGCATCTGTTCTTTACTTAAAGATGCAACTTTTCTGGTGGAGAGTCCATCAAATGCTTTTCTCCATGGAAATGTTATTGCTTTCACAATATAGCATTAAGCCTATATATCTTCAAACCAGACCAAGTTACAGGTCAAGTCTGTGAAGAGGTAACCCCGCTTACAGTCAGACTGCCTGTTTTTCTAGGAATTTTGAGCTCTAAAACCACCTGTAATTTAATAGTTGTAAGGTACAGCTGTTTAATGTCATACTGTGGAACATTCAAAGCAGAGCAATGATGGGCAAAGGAGAAAATAAATTCTGTCAACTGGACAAAAGGTTGTTTTTTTTTTTTTTTTTTTTTTTTTTTTTTTTTTAATCAAATACATTTTGCAGCTCATTCAAGATGCTTCTTCAGTTCTGGTCATATTGCCATGGCTGCTTTCACATCTCTGGACCTGGCCTGGCTATCCCTATTATTTTCTTTGTTTTGATTTAGGTCTGAAGATGGAGTTGTAAATGGGAGACAGATGATGTCTGAGACCTCCATTTCTGTTCAGGGATGGATTGTCTTTCCTAACAAAAATAGCCTCTTTAACTCCCCTCTCAAACCAATTCTTTTCTCTGACGTGTTTGTAGGTTTGAAAATAATAAAAACAAACTATCAATGCATTTGTTTCTGTTGAACAAAATTCAGCACAAATCTGTATCAAAATCTGTCAATTTAAAGCTTTATTTGATCTCAAAATCTGCTTGAAATACTTTTACTTTTTACTCTTTAAGTACATTTTGAACAGGCACTTGTAATACATTTACTCAAGTGGATTTTCTGTCCTTTTACTTAAGTAACAAAACTGAGTACTTCATCAACCATTAAGAACTAAAGGGACACTAAGGCAACAACTATGAAGAATAAACCAATGAAAAAGTAGTAAAGTGTGGGTGGATTTCCCCTGGTGAGTGTGCTGGGTTGGGCCCTCTGGGTAGAGCTCTGCAGTCAGACTGTGTTGCAGGGACCAGGCTCCTCCCTCAGAGCTCTTCCATATATATAGACCAGGGCCAGTATGTGCCTGTTGTTGTTGTCAGAGTGAGAGATGGCACTGAGCAGTAAAGTGGCACTGGTGACTGGAGGGGCCATGGGCATCGGGCGTGCCATGGTGGAGGAGCTGCTCACCAACGGGGCCAAGGTAAAACATGTGTCTGTGTGTACACAGTGGTGGTGGAAGATCTACTCAAGTTTGATACTTAAGTAAAGTACAGATACTGTGAAAGTATCATATGGAAAATCTACTTAAAGGGGACATATGCAAAATCATCTTTTTGGGCCTTTAAATGCATTTAGTTGCGTAATTGTGGTGTCACGTTATTTTTATATTAAGTTTAGTTTGTATTTTTTAACCCATTCAGATTTCCGCATTTTCTGTGACATAATTTTGACTATGTCGTCACTGTATTTGCAGTGGATGTGTCCATACAAGTTCACGGCATACGGTTAGTTGGTTTAGTGAGTCAGCCATCTTGATAATTTTCTACTCCAAGAGGGATGTCAAAAGGCACAAGAGGATAGACCCAAATGCTCTGTTGTTGGGTATAAACCCGCACCGTTTAGTACACAAGCCCCCAGCTTCAGGACCACTGAGAAGTGCTTGGTTAAATTTTATTTTTCACGGAAATGTTCCAGCGGCTGTGGCTAAAACCTTGTATGTGTGTGCAACAAGCGTTGCCGGTATCAAGACGGATTTGCGCAGACTTCGGTTGATCGAACAGTGCCTTCTGTTCGTGAAAGGACAAAGTGGATCGGTAAGTACAACTAAATGGATTGTAATTAGATCTAGTCTAGCTGTATTTGTTCGTGGCGATTTGGCGTCCTGATCATTGCTTGTTGTATTGTATGCATGTGTGTGGCATGGATGTCCACGTCCCTAATTTTTCCTAGGGTGTAGAAGAATAGGCTGCAGAATAAAAATAAATCAGATACACAGACATTTGCTTTAGAGTATGGTTAGAGTATGTGATAATTCAAAGAACTTGCCATATTTCACTAACCTGTACTGTTGACAAAAATCCCACACATTAATTTAGAGTAACTGTCTGTATGTATATTTTATAAAGGCTTTACCTGAAGGCACTGAACATCTGCAAGCAACCACCTCATCTGGAGAACCCATGTTCCGATTGTACGGTAGTTCAAGAAGGCAGAAGGAAGAGCTAATGCTGACACATTCTGATACAATACTAATAACGGTAATTGTTGCATTTTTTTAATCTGCAAAATTGTATTTAAAAATAATTGACAAAATCACAATCGAGACACTGTATCTTTTAGTGTGTATAGAATCCCTCAGTCCATGGCAAAAGTGTATCTTTTAGTGTAAAAAACATAAATAAAAGCCACACAAACTAATAGTAAATAACAATTGTACATATTGGAGCGCAAAGTTTCTTTTGCAGAGTACATGGATGACATCTTGGAGCTTGTGTTTAAGCAGTTTTTCCTGGACCCTGCTCCTTTTTTAAAAGAGGTGGCGAAGATCCCCATTCCTGACCCACTCTCCTCTCAGCAGCCACATCCAGATAAGTCAACAGTGGTCTCTGCGTAAGTGTCTCGCTTCAATCCAGGATGGTCTGAAGCCCACGCACTGCCCTCTGCATCTGGACAATACTGCTGTGTCTTGAAGACCACACAAAACAGCAGGACAACACACATCGTCTGACTCAGCCATCCCCAGCACAGGACATGATGCGTATGCAATATCTGTAACAACCAAAAGCCACAAAAAAAGTTACAGTTAATGTGAACTATTTAGTGTAACTTTTCATACTTATTTTATAGTGTTTATACAGAGCTTTTGTGTGCAGTTACTTATATTTCTATTACAGTATTTATGAGTTTGTATGCAGTGTTACTTTTCTATTTATACAGTAGTATTTATACTGGTTTTGTATACTTGCAGTGTGACCTTTTATATTTTACAGTATTAGAGTTTTTGTGTGCAGTGACTTATTTATATTTTCAATATTTATACTGATTTTGTGTGTGCTTGCAGTGTGAGTTCGTACACATGTACACCTAAAAAAATGAATAATAGTTTATGTTCTGAATTATAACCATCATAAACCACAATATATCACTATGGACTATGGCCATATTAAGCTCCAAATGGGGCAGACATGCGTAAGTTCAGTCATACAGATGACAGAACAATAACCTGACCTCATATTTTATGTTCTGTACATTATTTTCATCTCAAACACGGAATATGCTGTCACATTATATACTATAGGACACCTGTTGTTACAGTCTATTACAAAAAGCACGTATGGGTATAAAATAGCATTTCCAAGTAGCATCTTACAACAAAACTTTGTATTTTTGCAGCGTCACGACAAAACGAGGTTACAATGAATGAAATAAGTGCAGTAATCATCATTATCATAAACAAACCATTGCGATGTGTTCATTTGGAGCCTCGGTTCTGGAGGTTCGACACCTTCATTATCTTCTTGCTCCGGGTCAGACTCTGGCTCGTACCCATACGGCTGGATGTTTACGTCTTCCATTTCCTACATTCTGAATCAAATGTTTGAGTTGTATCTGTCTTTGGTGAACTTTCATCTCCGCTAGACACAAAAACTACAAGTGTGCGGGTTGTGGGTGCCCAATGTGGGCGGAAGTACCTGATGTGGGCTCTGTGTGTACTGCACATGTGCACAATGACGTATAATGACGTATCAGGAAACAGGCCATGACGTATCAGGAAGAAGGCGGGTTTTCCTGCGTTGTTTTTTTTTTATTTATTTTTTATTTTATTATTTATTTTATTTACGACAGACGTATTTTGGCATTTTGGATGGATGGATGGATGGATGGATGGATAGATAGATAGAGATGATATAGATAGATAGATGGATAGAGATAGACAGACAGATAGACAGACACGGATTATTCGTAGCCAGTTTAATAACGTTGACATCCCCAGACCGTCTACCCTGCCCCAGTGCACCGTCACTGGGATAGATCTGCGGAGAAGTCCCGGTTCCGGTATGGAGCTCCGCTGCTCCGGGACAACTGGGGGACATCCCCAGACCGTCTACACAGAGACAGTGCACTGTCACTGGGCTATGTCTGGGGAAAAGCCCCGTTCTCTGGAGCTTCGGGACAACCGGGGGACATCCCCAGACCGTCTACCCAGCCACAGTGCACCGTCACTGGGATAGATCTGCGGAGAAGTCCCGGTCCCGGTCTGGAGCTCCTCAGTTCCGGGACAAACGGGACATCCCCAGACCATCTACCCAGAGACAGTGTACTGTCACTGGGCTAGGTCCGCGGAGAGACTCCGGTCCGTGTCTTAGCTTCTTTATTTTCACCACAGTGGACCTTTTTCCTGTGGACATGTAGTCCAGCAGTGCAGCATAAAATTGAAAATCCTCGCTCATCGTCATCGCGTACAGTAAAACCGACGACAGCCACCTACACATAATGCAGACATAAACAAACTGCAAGAGCCGTAAACCAACTGCAAGGGACGAATCGGGCACTGTCGTGAAACCCGTACAACAATACACAAACTGCACATGCGCGAACACAGAGCCCACATCAGGTACTTCCGCCCACATTGGGTACACACTCGAGGCTCATTTGGATTTAAAGGGGACGCAGTAAAACGAGGCGCTCTTTGAGGACTCTCAAAGCAGGAGGAAAAGATGGGCTTGAGGGGTTACAAGAAAATTAGACCCAAGCATGGCAGTTAAACTTTATTCATATCTATATAAATGATTTTGAGGTTTATAGATTAAATTAAAAGCGTGATATGTCTCCTTTAAGTAAAAGCACTAATGTACTCGTTTAAGTACGATAGTAAGTAAAGTACACATACCTAAAATGTTTACTTAAATACAGTATTACTCCTACGTTTACTTTGTTACATTCCAGCACTGACGAGGGTATGGGTCAAACAGGTATCTGTGTCTCAAGCCAGGGCTGGGAAGTAATTCAATGCAAATACTCACATGACTGATTCTTTGGGTACTGTTGTGGATTTTTCTAAGCTTTGCAGCTTAGAAAAACAACTTAATCAAGTTCTTTCTTCTTTAATCAAAGAGTCAAATTTATTGAAGCAATTGTGCGCACAATCACACCCTGTTCCTAATCTGGTAATCATAACAAAGCATACAGAGTTTTTATACCCCTTGGGGCATTTGCAGTAGAATAACAAGTGAAAAACAAGTTGAATCCAGTGGAAAAATACCACTGGCAGCAAGAGGCCCCTAAGAGGCCCCTTCACAAGATAACAAAGTCCAAAACTGATTAACAACCCCATTTCATTAGAAATCACAAAGCTAACTCATACCTAACCTATATAATTGATTACATGAATAATTATGTAAAGATTTCCATTACAGTACCCTAATAGTACTTTTTTGAGTAGATTTTTAAAACTGTACTTAACTTGTTCATGTAGTCAAGTAAAAGGATCACCATGTAATTGTAAATAGTTTTTCATTTGAAATCATAAGTACTGACTACAGCAAAAGTCCCCATCGCCCCAGTGCACACCTGTCTCAAAGCTGTATCTGATCCTCATTAAAGCTTTTGTTTCATTCACACATGTTTAACACACAAACCCTGCAGATTTAGGGCTGTGTTCTTCTCTCAAACAGAAAAGACTCTTCCATCTTGTGATGTCATATACAGGAAGTACGCTACTCTGTTTTTAATTTCCATGCACATTCATTGGAATCATCCAGTGCTAAAATCATTTGGATAATTTCAGCACTGGAATTGCCAATTTCTACTGAAGTAGAACTACCGCTACATGACATCACAATGAGGTACACAGCATTTGAGCTCTGGAAATGTAGACAGATTAATAATAATAATAATAATAATAAAGCGTTACTCAAACATGTATGAAGGAAACAAAACACAACTCTAGGTATGTTTATGAGTAGGTACCAACCTTCTAACATGGCATCTAATCTAATATGCCACTAAAAATCTGTAGTACTCTGAGTAGTCTTTTTCATGTGTACTTTTTATTTTCACTTCAGTACAATTTTTTCAGCAGTGTTTGTATGTGGATTTCTTTTGCCATGATGTAACTATGCTTTACATCTACCACTGGACAAAACATCTCTGTCTGTAGTGTACATGAGAGATGGCTCTGGGAGGAACTGTCTTTAGTAGTAGTTACTGAAGTATGAACAAAACTGAACAGCACACACTCAGCCAATCACCAATATCCTAAACAGTTTTCTAGATTCAAGATATTATTAAAATTACTTTTAACCCATACATGTACATATAACATAGGACATAGCTAACCGGCTTCCAAATAGGAAGTAAGCATAAGAAAGCGTGCGCTTTTGACTCCACTGACTCTGGTTCTGATACTCTAGTGAAAAAACGTTCCCCCGGTTACCTTCAAAAGCCCCACTTCTGATTGGCTCTTTGTTTGCTATGATACACACAGTTGGAATTCCACATTTGAATCATGGCTTCAAGTTTGTCTCTACTTGACTGGAGCCAAACGCTATAGGTGATGGCACACTGACTTAGTCCACTTCTTTATACATTGTTTTACATACAGCTATGGTTTAAAGCATCAAACACAGCATAGTTTTGATGTTAAGTGCAATACTGGAGGTGCAAGAGCCCATCCAAAAACCCATATATATAAAGCCCCAGTGTAACATTAACACAAGAATGACATTCAGTGCGACTCATATGGCCAAAAGTTGGTTCAATCGATTCATCGTTGTATTTAGATTAGAAGAATTTTTATGGAACAAGAGCAGAAAGGAGAAGTGAGTGAGTTTGGTTAGCTGAACGTTTTGCATTTTTAGGTATTTCTATGCAAAAGGTCAGATTAAATAAATACATTGTTTCCTAGTCCTTTTTCTTGCATAAATTGTAGTTTTTGCATGAGCTCCCCCTGCAGGTGCAGTCTTAAGAGTGCAGCTGGGGTCAGATACAGAGATACAGAATAGTTTTGAGAGCCTTTGCAGAATTTCTTTAGCGGACCACAGTGCTATACAAATGTAAAAAGTAGTAGTAGTAGTACTAATAGTAGTAGTAATAGTGGTAGCTGTAGTAGCAGTTGCTGTTGTAGTTGTAGTTGTAGTAGCAGTAGTAGTAGTAGTAGTAGTAGTAGTAGTAGTTGTACTAGTAGTAGTAGTAGTAGAGGTAGTTGTAGTAGTAGCAGTTGTTGTTGTAGTAGTAGACGACCAAGACTTTCTTCAGTGCACCACAGTGTTATACATATGTGAACAGTAATAGTTGTAGTGTGATTTAAGTTTAAAGAGGGGGTAACTGATATTAAGGATTGGAATTTAAGAATTCTAAGTTAAAGCAGGACTCACATAGCCTTTGTGAGTTTGGCTTTGGGCAGAAGTAGAGTTTTGAGGCACCACTCAACAAATGTTGAAAAATATTACCAGTCCAATATAATAAATGATCTAAGTTCATGAATTAATCAATAATTAATTTAACAATTGTTCCGAAGGTTCGTTAATTCTTGTAGATATCAGTGACCCATATCTGGAAATAACATCACTATTCACCAAAGCAAACTGTGGTTTATGAATATTTATTGACCAATTTAAACAGACAGCATTTAGATATGAAATATGCAAATGAGTCTAGACTGGTGTGTAAAGCAATTTAGTGCTTGGGACAACAGAAGATTTGTTCTTTAAGGAGCTTGAGGTATGAGTGAATAATAGACACCAGAGAGTATTTTGACTTTTTGTGTTAAAATAAATTAGGCAAATGATAACAAATAACAAATAGAGACAAGATGAACAAAATATGATATTTGTTATGTACTGAGGGAAACAGGTAATCCAGTGGTTGCAGTTTATGCATGTAATCCCTGATGATGCTCTTGGCCTTGATAGTTAATTTAATCCATGATAATATATTTAATCCATGTTGAAATTAATTTAATCAACAATAAAGTATTTAATCCAGTTTCAGCAGGCAGAAAAATTGGTCTTTTCCTACCATATGTTAGGTCGCCATCAGGGTGTATCTAACTGAGTCAGTGATGTAGTTGATTGAGTGATGAATCAGTCCATAAAAAAAACAAAAAAACAAACAAACCTGACCTTAAAGGCCAAAAAGAACATAAATGAATATCATTTAAACAAAAGTAACATACAAGCATTAAATATAAGTGAATGATCCATGTTCAAATAATTATCATATTCAAAATACCAATCTCTCAGTTAATTAATCATTAATCAAAATACCCAATACACAGTAATTAAATTTAGTCATTGGTCAATGACCCAAAAGTTCAGTAAGGTTACCATATGTCAGGGCTAACCATTGCAATAAAATATAAAAAATACAATTAAAAATTAAATCAGTAACTAATAAGTAAATAGGTAAATAAGTAAATAAGTGCACTTAAATTTTTCCTTAGTCAAAAAGTTATCAAACATGCCCAAGCAGAGGTCAGTATCACTTCAAAATATTGCACAATATCATTATATTAAAGTAAAACACGTAGCTACACTTAGGTGTAAACAAACTCCACCGGAGTTTGAGGAAAGATTGGAAAAGGTGCTAAAACTGCACAAAATGATTAACATCGCGAAAAGTTAGCAAATAAATAAATGTATCTACATTTACAGTTGCCTACATTTCGGCTTTCTTCTTGTTATAGAATAAAAATAATATACCTGTGAATTTTGGGCTGAACGCGACTTGCCATGCATGGCCCAGAGGATAAAACATGTATGGAGGCGCTATGGGGATCGGAGAGGAAAGCGTTAGCAATTTTAACTCATTTAAGTGGTTTAGCTACAATATACAAAGTCGTTATAGAATTGACCCCATCCTTATATAATGGCAAAACACTCCTAGATATGAAGGTTGCGAGATATAAAGTTTTAAAGTTTGAGGTGTTTTGTTGGATGACACCAAACCATGCCACAGCGGAGCGGAGGAGGAGGATGTGACACTGTGACCCCGTAATTTAAAGGAAGTGAGAGAAATCGGGGTAGAGCGGAAACTGAACTGCTATAATAAAAGTGGCCTCAAATGCAGGTCTCAAATCCGGATTACAGGTGTCTAAAGATCTGAGATTAGGTACAACTTTAAAAGTTATCTAAAGTTATGTGTTGGGTCTAAACTGATCAATTAAGCCATTCTGTGACATGTGAACATACGACCAGGAGGAGTGGGGATGTCTCGTAATGATGTGGTCCAGAAAGGTCCAATGAAGGTCTGAATTTCTCAGGATGTCGGTTCTGAAGAATCAAACGAGCTGAAATGGATGGAGGCCACGTGAACTAAGCAATATCTTCATGCTCATGCAGTGTCAGGCTGTGTCCTCTGTTAAAGAGGAGCAGGAGACACCTTCATAGTGTCCGTTAGGTCTGAGAGCAACACTGGTCACAGATTAAGGCAAGCACAGAGGAAAGGAGAAAGAAGAACAACATGTGCAGAAAGCCCTCTCTGTTTGTGGATATCCAAAATGGGCTTTCAATAAAACTAAGAGAGCTAAAAAGCAAGACTGACTGTGTTTCACAACAGAGAATCAAAACCCAGGAGAAAGGGTGTAACTATTCCTTACCTGGCTGGCGTTTCTGAAAAACTACAGAGGATCTTCAGACAACATGAAATCCCAGTCTATTTCAAACCCACAAACACTTTAAGACAGAAACTGGTCCATCCAAAGGACAAAACTCCGAGCCACAAACAAAGCAATGTGCTCTACTCCATTCAGTATAGTGAAGACTGCAGTGAGCGCTACACTGGAGAAACAAAACAGCTACTTCACAAGAGGATGTACCAACACAGACGAGAGAGCCAGAGTGGACCTCAGTCTGCCATACATCTCCACCTAAAAGCCACGGGCCACTCCTTTGAGGACAGTGAGATCTTGCCAGATCTTGGCCAGAGAAAAGAACTGGTTTGAGAGGGGAGTTAAAGAGGCTATTTTTGTCAAGAAAGAGAATCCTTCCTTGAACAGAAATGGAGGTCTCAGACATCATTTGTCTCCTATTTATAACTATCCTCAAACATAAATCAAAACAAACAAACAAACAAACAAAACAATAGGGCTAGCCAGGTCTAACAGAAACTAAAGAAATAGGTGTGGTAGTCTCAGAGTAATTTCAGTGTAGTTAGCTCCTCCCTTCAGGCAGATATAAGGCAGTGTCCACCAGCGTCTGACCAGAACTGAAGAAGCAGCTTGGATGAGCTGAGAAACGTATTTGACCAAATAAACTTTTGTCCAGTTGACAAATTTAATTTTTGCCATGGATTCTACCTGGACGACTGAGGGATTCTAGACACAAGTTAAAGGAATGTTTCTGCTTGCACACAAGTCTATTATCAATCTTAATTTGACAGCTCCAGGCTATAAAGTCAAATGTTTTTTTAATTTTTTAATTTGTTAAAATTACTATACTCTGTAAATCAAATTTTAATCAACTGTAACACAAAATTAAAATGCTGCAGAGGTTGATGGAGTTGTAGAGGATGCCTGGTACACACAAAAAAGAAAACAAAATTAATACATAGTCATAAACATATATAGTTGTTCTGGTACCTACAAATATTATAGAATGTAATATACCTTATATTTTATTTTCAAATTCTCCCACTTTTTTGAAGCTTGTTGGGCTGACACAACTCCAACAAGTCCAGCCTCCTACAAGAAATTTCTAAACAAAATGCAAATGTGATTAATAACATGTCATTAAATAGGGGATAATTTACAAGGTGAAACGAAACAATAATATTTTAGGCCATGCATGTTCGTAATACTTTACACATTCTACGTAACATGTGTATAGTTCTAAAAGCGCATGAGACGAGTTACGAGGCGAAATGCAGCGATATATTTCACACATTCTAGTCTAACATATATGCGTATATAGTTCTTTTAGGCCATGCATGTTCGTAATACTTTACACCGTAACAAGCGTATAGTTCTAACCGGGCATGTTACGATAAGCCGTATATGTCAGGAAGCGTAAATGCAGGCGCCATGAGTATACCTACAACTTTTCAAAAGTTACTACAGTTTTATACAACTTTTTATGAGGTTCTTGAGTGCAAATACTCACATTTGTCCAATTTCTTCCCGATTGCGCGACACTTCCCGATTTCCGTGTTGGTTTTTGCTCCGACTTGCGTTAAGCCACACCTATCCCCTTTGCGCAAAGGGTGCATCTGAAAACGCTCTATTCAAAGGGGTAGAACAGCCCATCCCCTTAGCCCTCGCACTTACAGAAAAGAGTATTGGGATACCCCTCTGTCTCTCATGAACGCGCACAACAGAGGGGTAGGGCTAAGACAGAGGGCTAAGGGGTAGAATTGAGACGCAATACAATAACCTGGTCCTGAACATCAAGAAGACCAAGGAGATCATTGTGGACTTCTGCAAAAATGAAGAAAAAACAGCGAAACTGCCTTAGCTGTGGAGAAGACCCAACTACACCTGAGGAGCACCCACACCCCCAGAACCCTGATGATGAACTTCTACATTTGTGCGATCACTAGTGTTCTAATGTATGGATTTTTAATGTGGTTCTCCAGCTGCACTAAGGCTAACCATCCTGCTCGACCAGCACCACCCTGCTCACCTGCTGCCCTCAGGTAGAAATACAGGTCCAAAGAGGCCAGAACAACCAGACTGACCAACAGCCTGTATCCTCAGTGCCCCCCTCCCCTCACTGCATCCCTCCCATGGACAACCACCACATTTACCAATACAATAACACTGAACTCCACAGATGTGTATAGTTGTAATAATAGTAGTAGCTGTTGTAGTTATAGTTGTTGCAGTTATAATTGCTGTAGTAATAGTAGTCCTTTTGTTTCTTACAGCCGAATAATGTGCAGCCCTGAAATTAAACTTTGAAGTTACAGGTATTATTTTAGCCTTGTTGAAACCACTTACCACTTGATGACATCACAAGGTGGAACAGACCATTTTGAGCTTAGGAGATGTAGACAGACAATAATAAAAGGTTACTCAAATATGTGTGAATGAAACAAAAACACAACTCCACCTTCTCTTCTGTAGTTTCAGCAGTTACTGTGGATGATCAGAGAACTACAGACAGACTTTAGTTTCAATGATTTTATTTACAATAATCAGCAGCAGTTTTAATTTAAAAGGGGAATCAGCATGCCACAAGGGTGGGGGATGTCTGTGAAAAGGTAAAAAAAAATCTTAGAGGGCTCATCCACAGATCCGGGCATTTGGTTGGCTAGCGTGGCTCCGTGGTGAGCAATTGACGACTGGCCTGGCTTGTAGGTAGGTAGGTAGAGTAGGTTCAGACCAGCAGTATTTTTTCCACTTTTAAGAATGGAGACACAACAGTGAATTTTAGGGTCTTTATTACACTGATTTTGTATATAAAAGGTTTTACTAAAAATAGCCCAAGTATGATTTTGGATATATAAAATAGTTCTATAACGCAACCCAGTCAATAATTTTGGATAAAAAGAAGTCAATGAATGATTTTGGATATAAAAAACTGCATATGTACCAAGATGGCGGTGAGACGCAGCTCCGAGTAATATCTCAGCACAACTTTGACCCGATTTTCGCTTAAAAGTTTGGATTTGGATCGGCAAATTAGGCGATCTCGTTACCTTACAGATTAAGACAAACGGGTCATAAACATCGAGTTGTGACAAGCTCGGAATAGACTGCGGACTGATATTTACGTGCGCACAGTCGCATTCAAGCTAACCGGCACCAGCGCCCAGTTAGCCCAAGCTGCCCCAGGGGTGGGTGACAGCAAACTGGACAAATACACAAAAATAAAAACATGCCGGCTACAGGTGACATGGTGGAAATACAGCGTTCATTGAACTTTATGTCCGGAGAGCTGGCAAAGTTGACGTCGCAGCAGGAACGCCTGCTCGAACTTTTCGGAGAGGTGAAAACATTGAAAATCATGATGAAAGAAAAAGACAAACGGATATTCACGCTGGAGCAGCGAGTTGAGGAATTGGAGCAATATACAAGGAGAGACGATTTGGTGATTACGGGACTGGAAACCCGACACCAGACGTACGCTAATGTGGCCACAACAGAGGACGCTCCGAGGGACGAACTGCGCTCACTCGAGCAACAGGTGGTGGATTTTCTGAACAGTAAGAACATAAACGTTCACAGTGAGGGAATATCGATCTGCCACACACTACCAAGGAAATCAGAAAAGACAAGACCTGCTATAATCATCCGATTTATTAGCAGGAAGCTGAGGAACGATGTGATGTTCCAGGCAAAAAAAATTGAAAGGGACGAATGTGTTTATAAATGAGCACCTGACAAAGAAAAACGGGGACATCGCAAGAGAAGCAAGATTACTGAGAAAACAGAGAAAAGTTACAGGAACATGGACTCGCAATGGAAACGTGTGGATCAGAGAGCAGAATGGATCAGCAAAGGTGATAAAGGAGTTAAGAGAGCTTGAAAAGTTTAAGAATGGACAATTATAAGAATGAAGATTGACTGCAAACAAGAAGGACTGACCCGGAGAGTGTCCACAGTGGAAATCAGGTTGGACACACGTGATAATGAACACACAGGCCTACACTTAACATGGACACTGACATAAACACCAACATTGCATTTGAAGACAAGATATATGACCTACTTGCTTAAACCTATTGTAAATGAATGTAACTATTATACAGCGGAACAATATAATAACAATATATGTAGGGGAAATGATAAAGCCTTGTCCATCATACACTTCAATAGCCGCAGCTTGAAATGTAATTTAACACAAATTAAGGAGTATTTAAAACATCTTAATAGAAGCTTTAAAGTGATTGCAGTTACAGAAACATGGCTGAAGGAAACTGACATAAATGATGTTCAGATTAATGGTTATAACATGTACTATGTAAACAGAACCAGTAAAAAGGGAGGGGGAGTAGCCCTATATGTAGATGCCAACTTAAAATGTAAAGCAGTTGAACAAATGACACTGAAAATTAGCAATATGTTGGAAATGATTACTGTAGAAATTATGAACAAAAATAGTAAAAACATCTTTGTCAGTTGTGTGTATAGAGCACCTGGATCTTGCATAGAAGCATTTACTGACAAGGTCACAGAGATATTTCACACAATGAACTCCAAACCAGTATTTTTGTGTGGGGATTTTAACATCGATATAGGAAATTCTATAGGCCTAAAACCATCTGATGAATTTATAGTATCTATGAACAGTATTTGCTTATATCCCATGATATCAAAACCAACGAGAGTCACTGCTCACAGTGCAACTATTATTGATAATATTTTCACAAATGTGATGGGCAACTTAACGAGTGGTATCTTAATGACTGATGTGAGTGATCATCTACCAGTATTTACTATTTATGAGAAATTGTGTTGTGACAGTTTGGAAGATGAGTCTGTTATATATATATATATATATAAGAGACAAATCTACAAAAGCTATAGAGGCATTCAGAGATGACTTAAAGAATCAAAATTGGGATGAAGTGTACCAACTGAATATTGCTTATGATACCTTTATGAATATACTGATTAACCTGTATGACAAGAACTGTAAAAAAATCAAAAGAAATGCCAGTAACAAGAGGAATTCCATAAACAATCCCTGGATGACAAAAGGTTTGAAAAATGCCTGCAAAAAAAAATATTATTTGTATAAATTGTTTCTGAAGCAAAGGACAAGAGAATCCGAAGTTAGATACAAAAAGTACAAAAATAAACTGGTAGGCATTATAAGAAAACAAAAAAAAGACTATTTCAGTAATTTATTAGATAAAAATAAAGGGAGCACAACAGATACATGGGGTGTCATTAAATTCTTAAAAGTGACAAAGTAAATTCTAAAATCCCAAATTATTTTATTAAGAATAATATTGATATACATAATAAAATTTATATTGTAAATGAATTCAATGATTATTTTGTAAACATTGGTTCCAAATTAGCTCAGCAAATCCCAAAAAAGAATCAAAATGACGGAGGAGGAATCCTGCCTAATAATGTTAACAGTATCTTTCTTGAAAAGGTTCATAAAAATGAGATTTTAACTATTGTGCAAAAATGTCAAAACAAAAAATCTAATGACTTTACAGATATAAACATGGTACTTATTAAGAAAATAATTGACGTGATCATTGAACCATTTGTTTGTATCTGTAATTTGTCACTGACAAAAGGAATATTCCCAGATAAAATGAAAATGGCAAAAATAATTCCACTCTTCAAAAAAGGTAATAAACATGATTTCTCTATTTATAGACCCATATCTTTACTTCCACAATTCTCTAAAGTCCTGGAAAAACTTTTTGCTGCCAGGCTCAATAAATTTATGAATAAATATAACATTCTGTCAAATAGCCAGTATGGATTTCGTACTAATCATTCAACTGCCACAGCAATAATGGACCTAACAGAGGAAATTTCAAATGCTATTGATCAAAAACATTATTTAGTTAGTATGTTTGTAGCCCTTCAAAAAGCATTTGATACACTGGATCATAAAATACTGCTAGATAAATTATACAAGTGTGGCATTAGAGGTGTAGCGCACCAGTGGGTTAATAGTTATCTAAAAGACAGGATTCAATTTGTTGAAATAGACAATATTAAGTCAGATGTCCGTAAAATTGGTTGTGGAGTGCCTCAAGGTTCGGTCCTTGGGCCTTTACTTTTTCTAATTTATGTTAACGATATTGCATCCGTATCTTCATTATTAAAGTGTATATTATTTGCAGATGACACCACTCAGGACCAAATGTTAAGGATGTTCTAGAGGTCGTAGAGAAAGAGTTTAAAAAAATAAAAAACTGGTTTCATTGTAATAGATTGTCCTTAAATATCAGTAAAACAAAATTCATGGTATTTAGTATAGTAGGAAAAAAAAGTGTCAATGCCACATTATTTATTGGAGATGAGGAAATACAGAGGGCACATGAGTTCAGATTTTTGGGTGTTATGATCGATGAACATCTGACATGGAAATCCCATATAGATTATGTGAAAATTAAATTATCACAAGTAATAGCTGTGTTACATAAGGTAAAAGAGTCATTAAATATGAGCGCTTTGTATTTGTTGTATAATTCATTGATTGTTCCATATCTGACCTATTGTTTTGAAGTCTGGGGAAGTGCTTGTAAAACTTATGTTAATTCAGTTTTCCTTTTACAGAAAAGAGCGGTAAGAATCGTCAGTGGAAGTGGATACAGAGATTCAACAAACCCAATATTTATACAATTAAAAATACTGAAATTCAATGAACTGGTTGAACTTCATATTTTAAAAATTATGTACAAAGCAAATCAGCAAATCTTGCCCACTAATTTGCAAAGGAAATTTACAAAGAGAGAAAGTCATTATAATTTGAAAGGAATTGAAATCTTTAAAAAACCCAAATTCAGAACAACAACAATGGAAAAATGTGTTTCAGTCAAAGGTGTGAGTTTATGGAACAATCTAAATGAAAAACTCAAAGCTTCAAAATCTTTTCAAGTGTTTAAAAGAAATGTGATATGATATGCTAAAAAAATATGAAGTATGAACTGTCCTTTTGTGCCAATTAACATGTATTTAATATTGTGGGCGTCACGTAAATAAGTTCCTCATAAGTGTAGTTGGAACTGTTGAAGTGTTGTAAATGTTTGATTTTATGTGAAAAGGGGGCAGATGTTATAAGTTTATACTTCTTTCTGCTCCTTTTCATTCACATTGTTAAATGTAACAGAATTATTTTGTATTCATCTTTTATGAATGAAACAAATAAAGAAATAAAAAAAAATAAAAATAAAAATAAAAGTTCATACTAAAACAAGCCACGATGTAAAGTATAATCCCTCAAGGTCACCAGTAGATACTTCCAGTAAAGTGCTTGTTCCTAGTCCAAAAAACTATTCGAAGGCCATCCAAGTGGGCTCCTTTTTCTGTGGGCTGGGGTGGCAAATCGGTGGATGGCCCACAGCCCGATCTCGTCCGTTTCGGCCCGCTCCACCCCCACTGCGCCCAAGCAGCTCTGCAGTAAATTACGTCCACTCCAGCTTCTGCAACAGTGGTGGGGGAGGACACTGCAACACAAACTATACAGTAGGCTTAGCAGGCTGCGGATGTCCCTTCTCTGGTGGCTTTATATCTACTCTCCAGATGACTTGGGTAGTGGAGGAGTCACATCTGGGCTTGGACACTTTCAGGCTCTGGTGCAACACAACCCAGTGGAAGTGAGGGAAGAGAGTGCACTCACTGCTCAGGCAACACAAATAAAACAACCACACGCTCTGATCAAGACAAGTGTTGAGCATCCCTTTGACTTAGCTCAGTTAAACGGTGTATTCAGTCCGCGATAGGCTGGCCCCTCACGACCGCTTGCCACCAGTTCCCCAGTCTAGTTGGGCCATCCTAACACCTGTCACAGGTGACGCTGTGTCATCACGTCCTCCACGTCCTCTGCTACTCTGGTGCCGGTATACAACTGTTTACTTCCTGCTTCCATCCGTCCCGAGAGTTGGATCAGGGCGCTTCTAGAGTCTTGTGGCAGCGTCCAGTAGAAACAGTGAGGGTTTTGGCTAGGGGTGATCCTCTGATGCGCACAGTACTTTTTCTAAGCGTACTATAGTTCATGTAATAATAGCACACCAACAAAAAGTCAAAGTGATTATGCAGGCAAAATGTACGATTATGTGAACAGTGGTATTAACTAAGTGTCCGTGCACACTTGATACATACACGGAGCTGACTTTTTGAAACATTTTGTTGAAACATTCAGTTTCATCATACAGTATCATGGGATTTAAACCAACTAAGAACTAAGTTCAGTAGGTGCAGTACACAAGTAAGGGACTGTTGGATTGTGTGAAATGAACAGTTTTTTCCTGTATCCATGGAGACTACGGAGCATTTAAGATGCTACAGACTTTTTACACCAAATGAGAAAATGTGGCTAAGACCTTCCAGAGAATACTTAGAGAGAATGGACCATTTCATTACCAACTGCAGAATGAAGTGAGAGTGAAGCTTAGAAGAGATTTTCCTGTTGTTGTTCACCTGGCTCCCCCTGGAGGATGCTGTGATGCTGCAGGACACAGAGGATACAGAGGAGGGACACTTTTGTCCGGAGGACTGTTCTTCTCTTCAAACTGCCCAGACACAGAATCTGCTCTGTCTCATTTTTGTGTTTGTCCTATAAATGCCAGAGGTGGGCATTATTTAATGCTTTGTCCCTCCAAATACATTCACTTCAAATTATAAATGAGATGTTATGTTATGACATTTACTCATTACTCTTACTTGAGTAGTACTTTTCTCACATACTTTTTTACTCTTACTTGAGTAATTTCTTGCACCATTACGTTGTACTTCACCTTGAGTAATATTATTTTATTACTTTATTACTTGAGTACAATTTTAACTACCTCTAATCCACCTCTGTGCATTGTCCCTGTCCAAATAAACTAATGAAAGAAATAATATAGTATAGCAACTAAAATGTCAATAGAGAGTGATTTTTGTGAGTTTGAAATCATAGCAACTAAAATATGTCAAAATAAAGTTGCATTGCGTAACATTTGTAGTGGAGGGTCCGCCACCTAATGTTTCCATGGGAATCTGAAGACAGGAAGACAAGCAGGTTACAGCACTACACTAAATTACAATTCAGATCTGCAGTGAGTTGCCCCTATGCACAGAAGGAATGATTGTATTTTTGAGCTGTAATGAATAAAAGCTAGATAGAAATGTTTAAAGTCATACCATCATTCCAGGCAAAGCAATGACATCTCCAAGTAGTTCGTGTTTATATACTCCATGGAGATGCTATTGCCAGAAAAGTTTCGCAGTGCACCTTTAAAGAAATATATCTTGTACTCTGAGCTTATGGTGGGCATGTCTTGATAATAATAGTGCTTTTCTTGTGTCTGCAGGTGGCACTGTTGGACATGAACGCAGCAACCGGAAAGAGTTTAGTGGAAACTCTGGAGGAAAAGTTTGGAAAAGACAAAGCTTTATTTATTGAATGTAACGTTCAGTCTGAAGAAAATCTCAAAGGTAAAACTAAGCTATCAGAATGTAAAGCCAGAGGAGCAGACAGGAGCAGAGCCAAAGGAGCAGACAGGAGCAGAGCCAGAGGAGCAGACAGGAGCAGAGCCAAAGGAGCAGACAGGAGCAGAGCCAGAGGAGCAGACAGGAGCAGAGACAAAGGACCAGACAGGAGCAGAGCCAAATGAGCAGACAGGAGCAGAGCCAGAGGAGCAGACAGGAGGGGAGCCAGAGCAGCAGAGCCACAGGAGCTGACAGGAACAGAGCCAGAGGAGCAGACAGGAGTAGAGACAAAGGACCAGACAGGAGCAGAGCCAAATGAGCAGACAGGAGCAGAGCCAGAGGAGCAGACAGGAGGGGAGCCAGAGCAGCAGAGCCACAGGAGCTGACAGGAACAGAGCCAGAGGAGCAGACAGGAGTAGAGACAAAGGACCAGACAGGAGCAGAGCCACAGGAGCTGACAGTAGCAGAGCCATAGGAGCAGACAGGAGCAGAAAGGAGTAGAGACAAAGGAGCAAACAGGAGCAGACCCATGGGAGATGACAGGAGCAGAGCCAGAGGAGCAGACAGGAGCAGACAGGAGTAGAGATAAAGGAGCAGACAGGAGCAGAGCCACAGGAGATAACAGGAGCAGAGCCAGAGGAGCAGACAGAAGCAGAGCCAGAGGGGCAGACAGGAGCAGAGCCAGAGGAGCAGAGCCAGAGGAGCAGAGCCAGAGGAGCAGACAGGAGCAGATCCAGAAGAACAGACAGGAGCAGAGCCAGAGGAGCAGACAGGAACAGATCCAGAGGAGTTGAGGCGGAAGAGCCATTCACCCCTCCGCCTTCAGACTAAATCTTTGTTGTTTTTTAGCTGCTTTTCAGCAAACCGTGCAGACTTTTGGAGAACTGGACATTGTGTGTAACAACGCTGGAATTTTAAATGAGACTGAGTGGGAGAAGATGGTTTCCATCAACCTGGTGAGGACAAGAGTTGGGTTTGGATGTGACACTATGGACATGTATTGCACCACTATTCATCTCAAATTTCCTGGGGACCATATTTTTCATGTGAGATGTGTCCTCTTTTGACACAATTAGAGAGAGAGAGAGAGAGAGAGAGAGAGAGAGAGAGAGAGAGAGAGAGAGAGAGAGAGAGAATATACAGTATTTATACATTATACATTACTTCAAAATAATATTAATCATATCTGAAGGAGCGCTGCAAGAAACACAAATGTTCAGATCATTTCATATTGTCAACATGAAGTTGATGTAGTAATGATCATGAATTTGATCATGAATTTGAATGCAGGTATGGTGTAACCTGACACATGTCCATGCTCCTGTGTGATTCAGTGTTTCTGTGCTTGAGACTGACTATGTTCCAGACTGACTGTCTTCCAGACTGACTGTGTTCCAGACTCACTATGTTCCAGACTGACTGTGTTCCAGACTCACTGTGTTTCAGACTCACTGTGTTCCAGACTCACTGTGTTTCAGACTCAGTGTTCCAGATTCACTGTGTTTCAGACTCAGTGTTCCAGACTCACTGTGTTCCAGACTCACTGTGTTCCAGACTCACTGTGTTTCAGACTCAATGTGTTCCAGACTCACTGTGTTTCAGACTGACTGTGTTTCAGACTCACTGAGTGACTGTTTCTGACTGTGTGTCTATGTTTCAGACTGACTGTGTTTCAGACTCACTGTGTGACTGTGTTTCAGACTGACTGTGTTTCAGACTCAGTGTGTGACTGTGTTTCAGACTGACTGTGTTTCAGACTCACTTTGTGACTGTGTTTTAGACTGACTGTGACTGTGTTTCTGACAGGTCAGATCTGTGACGAGGCAACCCCATTCAGTGTAAAAATGCATGTTTATAATAGCAATAGAAATATTTGTGGTTGTCGGAGGGGGTGGTCATAGATGTACTGACTGTTTTTCAGACTCACTGTGTGTATGTTTCAGACTGACTGTGTGTGTGTGTCTGTATTTCAGACAGCGATGATCCGAGTGGCATACCGCGCTCTGGAGCATATGAGCAAACTGCGCAAAGGTCATGGAGGGGTCATCATCAACACTGCGTCTCTGGCAGGTCCTGTCCCACAATGCATTGCACCAACACTCATCACAGCTGTGGATTTATGTTTTGTTAAAACCAGTGAACAGTTAAACCACAGGGACACTGCACACGTACATACACACACATACACACACACACACACATATGCACGAACACACGCACGCACACACACACACACACACACACACACACACACACACACACACACACGTCACTGATACAGACATTGGATCAGACATGGACAGTTGAACCTTTCTCTCCTTAAACATGTTTCTGAGCCTGAGGTTGTATTGGAATACTCACTTTTGTATTCCTGTGATTAAAGGTGCCCCATGTGATTTTTCTGGTTGAGGGTCTGCCACTATCATTGGAGATCTTATTGCTTTGCCTAAAATGTTCCACAGTCTGGCATTAAATGTATCTATTTCCATGGAAACAAGCAGGTGCATCTGGGCAAGTCACAGGTCAGATCTGTGAAGAGGCGACCCCATTCAGTGTAAAAATGTATGTTTATAATAGCAATAGAAACATTTGTGGTTGTCGGAGGGGGTGGTCATAGGTGTAGACTGAACAATCATAGCTATAGAACTGCTGCTCTTTGCACAAAATCACCATGAGACTAATGCATTGGCACGATCTGCAGTAGAGTTGAATAGATATAGGTCTGTCATGGTAATTATTATATCAACTTATTATTCGTATACATGACAGATGGAACAATTCTTTTTGTAATTAATATGACCCTATGATCATAGGTTTGGACATGCCTGCTTTAAGCCATGTTAGAATGTTGTTACCTCCTCAAAAACATGGAGTTATGTTTTGCTTTATTCACACATGTTTGAGTAACCTTTTATTATTAGTCTGTCTACATCTCCAAATCTCAAAATGTTCTGTTCCACTTGTGATGCAGTAGTTTTCCAGTTCACAGCTATACTTTTTACCTTTCGTGTTTTCTGTTTGAGAGAAGCACTCGACCTAAATATGCAGAGTTTGTGGTTAAACATGTGAATGTGAATGAAACAAAACACAACTCCAGGTAGGTTTGTGATGAGGAAATAACATTATTACATGGATCAGATCCACTCACAAGCCTATGCCATCCATGTTCCCACATGACAATTCTCTAAAAATATACAAATGCATAAAGCAAGACAATACACTACAAGACAATACACTACAACTTCAATAAAAGGTAACACAGTGATGTAAATATGTTATGTGTTAGAAGTGAATGCCCCATATAAGTAAAATACGCTCTCTTTAATATTATGTTTCTTTCACACAGGTCTTGGTCCTCTGCCTAGCTGTCCGGTGTACACTGCCACCAAATATGGTGTTGTGGGCTTCACCAGAGCAATGGCAGTAAGTCAATGACATTGAACCTACTGAAAAAACATCCCCAGAGCAAAAGCCTTTTCCAAATGTAATAAAAAAAACCATGAGCTGCAGTTAGTGTTGTCACCATACTAAACCTTGATTTCAGTACTTAGACTCGATACTCAATACTGAGTCTGATAAATGAACAGCACAATGAAGGTGAGTATGTTAATTATTCATCCCTACAGCTGCATGGGCTTTGTTCTGCTGTGACACAATTCTAGTTACCCATAATTACTTTCTTTATTTGGTCATTTTATTTTTTATAAACAACAAAGCAGGAGAAAAAAAAAAGGATAATTCAATTTCACAAGAAAAAAAATCTGTTTTTCTAACTTAATGCTCCAAATGTGTTATTTTAGCTAAGCTAGCAGCTAACAAATGTATGTGTTAAAGCCCAGTTAAGACTTCAAAAAAAAAAAAAAAAGATATTTAAACTAATGACAAAACAGTGACAAGTGACAGAAAACTAAGTGTTAAGCGGCTCTATGTATTTAATATGGTGAAACCTGTTGCTATAAAAGTTGTAGTTCTTAATTTAAAACCCCAAACCAACACTATTTTATAAACAATAATCATAGCCACTGATACAAAATGGTGATACAAAATCTAAATATGTGAAAATATTGATGAAACATGGCTTGTGGTGGACCTCTAATTGCATTGATTCTTATGGTAGAATCAGGCTCCGTAGGCTCAGAACAGTACCGTGGCTTCTATGTATTTCTGTGAGCAAACTCAGTGTAATATGTTTTTAAACTCAAGAAAAAAATACAAAATAGATTTAAACTGCACATTTTCTGGAGCCTGTAATCTATATGAGTGTCTGTAGTCCTCTTTAGGTGTTTGATTTTCAACAAAAAGGTGAGAGTGACTGCTAGCTAGCTTGTAATGAAAGGGACTATTTGAAAGATACTTGTTTAACAGCACAAATCAGCTTACCTGTTGTAGTTCCAGCTAAATCAGTTCAATCTAGTCAGATTGTTTTAAAACAAAGCTTATATTAAAGTCCATCCATCCATTTTCTTCCGCTTATCCGGGGCCGGGTCACGGGGGCAGCAGTCTAAGCAGGGACTGCGAGACTTCCTTCACCCCAGACACTTCCTCCAGCTCCTCCGGGGGGACCCCAAGGCGTTCCCAGGCCAGCAGAGAGACAAAGTCCCTCCAGCGTGTCCTGGGTCTTCCCCGGGGCCTCCTCCTGGTGGGAAATTCTCGAAACACCTCCTGAGGGAGGCGTCCAGGAGGCATCCGGAAAAGATGCCCAAGCCACCTCAGTTGGCTCCTCTCGACGTGGAGGAGCAGCGGCTCTACTCCAAGCTCCTCCCGTGTGACTGAGCTCCTTACCCTATCGCTAAGAGAGCACCCAGCCACCCTGCCGAGGAAACTCATTTCAACCACTTGTATCTGCGATCTTGTCCTTTCGATCATTACCCAAAGCTCATGACCATAGGCGAGGGTATGAATGTAGACTGACCGGTAAATCGAGAGCTTTGCCTTTTGGCTCAGCTCCCTCTTCACCAAAATGGTTCGGTACAGTGACCGCATCAATGCCGAAGCTGCACTGATCCGATCCGCCTGTCAATCTCATGCTCCATCCTCCCCTCATTCGTGAAAAAGACCCCGAGATTCTTGAACTCCTCCACTTGAGGCAAGGACTCTCCACCCACCCAGAGGTGGAGAGGGCAAGCCGCCTTTTTTGGATTTGGAGGAGCTGATCCTCATCCCAGCTACTACACACTCGGCTGCAAACCACCCCAGTACATGTTGGTGGTCCTGGCCTGTTGAAGCCATCAGGACAACATAATCTGTAAACAGCAGAGATGAGATCCTGTCGTCCCCAAACCAGACCCCCTCCAGCCCCTGACTGCGCCTAGAAATTCTGTCCATAAATACAATGAACAGAACCAGTGACAAAGGGGTGCCCTGGCAGAGTCCAACATGCCCTGGGAACAGGTCTGACTTACTGCCAGCAATGCGAACACAGCTCCTGCTCCGGTCATACAGGGACCGGACAGCTCTTAACAAAGAGCCCTGAGCCCCATACTCCCGGAGCACTCCCCACAGAACACCACGAGGGACATGGTCGAATGCCTTCTCCAGATTCACAAAACACATGTGGACTGGTTGGGCAAACTCCCATGAACCCTCGAGCACCCAATGGAGAGTATAGAGCTGGTCCAATGTTCCGCGACTGGAACGAAAACCACACTGCTCTTCCTGAATCCAAGGTTCGACTATTGGTCGGATTCTCCTCTCCACTACCCTGGAATAGACCTTACCAGAGAGGCTGAGGAGTGTGATTCCCCTGTAATTGGAACACACCCTGCGGTCCCCCTTCTGAAGGTCCCCCAACCGCCATGCGATGTTACAGAGATGTGTCAGCCAAGACAGCCCCACAACATCCAGAGACACTCAGGATGGCTCTCATCCACCCCTGGAGCCTTGCCACCAAGGGGCTTGCTAACCACCTCACTGACTTCAGCCAGGGTGATAGACGAGTCCACCTCCAAGTCCCCAGCCTCTGCTTCCCCCTCGGAAGTGACGGTGGGATTGAGGTGATCCTCAAAGTATTCCTTCCATTGTCCGACAACATCCCCAGTCGAGGTCAACAGCTCTCCACCCACACTGTAAACAGTGTTGGTGAAGCACTGCTTCCCCCTCTTGAGGCATCAGATGGTTTCCCAGAATTTCTTTGAGGCCGTCTGATAATCCTCCTCCATGGCCTCTCTGAGCTGCTCCCAACCCCGAGTTTTTGCCTCTGGGCCCACCGAGCTGCAGCACGCTTAGCCTGCCGGTACCTGCCTCAGGAGTCCCATGAGCCAACAAGGCCTGATAGGACTCCTTCTTCAGCCTGACGGCATCCCTTACTTCCGGAGTCCACCACCAGGTTCGAGGATTGCCACTGCAACAGGCACCACAGACCTTACAACCATAGCTACGAGTGGCCACATCGACAGTAGAGGCCGAGAACATAACCCATTCAGACTCCATGTCCCCAGCCTCCCCCAAGATTTGGGAGAAGCTCTCCCAGAGGTGTGAGTTGAAGGTTGCCTCAACAGAGAGCTCTACCAGACGTTCCCAACAGACCCTCACTGTATGCATGGGTCTGCCAGGTCTTTCCGGCTTCCATCTCTGCCAGCGGACCCAACTCACAACCAGGTGCTGATCGATTGACAGCTCTGCCCCTCTCTTTACCTGAGTGTCCAAGACACGCGGCTGGAGGTCAGATGACACGACAACAAAGTCAATCATCAACCTCTGGCCTAGGGTGTCCTGGTGCCACGAGCACTGATGGACACCCTTGTGCTTGAACATGGTGTTCATTATGGACAAACCATGACTAGTACAGAAGTCCAATAACAGGATACCGCTCAGGTTCAGATTAAAGTCTAACTTGAGTAACAGAGCAGTGCCTCCAATTAGCATCACATATTGATGACATCAGCTGAGTACGAGTGTTTGTGTGGGTGTAGATGGCGTCTCTTGTTGCGGATGATGGCGTACGCTTTAATGCTCTGTGTCCTGGATTCGTCGACACAACTCTGTTCACTAACATCCCTGAAAGAATGGGCCCGTTTGTGTACATGAAGGACATGATGATGAAGCTGGTGGACAACATGGGCGTCATGGAGTGAGTGGACACATCTCAACATCAACAGTCACTACAGAGCTTATGAAGATGACATCACAACAACAACATTCCACATTTTTAGAATGAGTAAGCAACACTATGTGTCCATGGAAGTAATGACATCTTCTCCTGTAAAAGCTCAGAAAACACATCTAAAAGAGCTGTTACAGTTTCATAAAAAAATATACAAGCCTACAACTCAGTATTTAGTTTGTACCTAAACCAAGAAAATTAAGTCAACTGTAGAAAAGCAATGAACAGATAAACAACAGGGCCACTTCAGACTACACACACATTTATCAGTGTTGGTCAAATTACTTTGCAAAAGTAATCAGATTACTCACTACTGATTACTCCTTCTAAAAGTTTCTAATTAGCACTCTAATCACTTTATTTCAAATTGATTACTGATTAGTATAAATTAATTTGAAGAAAAAAGAAAAAAAAAAAAGGAAAGGAAAAATAGCTTAGGAATCAACTTACAAAAAGCATTTCTTCACTCTACTCACTCAACTTGTTATAGAGCCTCATGTGAGCTGTGCTCCTTAAACCACTGTTTGTGTTGTTGTGGTTCACAGCTGATCTGCCCCTGACACCACAAGATGACATCCTGTGCTACCTGTTTATTTTACTTCTACTTTTTTTTTTTTTTAACGAAATAACTAAAAGTTATTAGCCCAACTAACTGTAATCTAATTACTCAATTTTCAATTGTAACTAGTTACATTACTGCGTTACTAAAAAGTAATCTGATTACAGTAATCCCCTACTTTGCAACTAGTTACTTCTCAACACTGTCACTGAAACAGACTTTTGATCAGACACAGTTGAAGTGAACCTCTCTCCTTAAATCACATTTCTGAAATGAATAGTTGTGTGTCTGAGTATGTGTGTTGAGGAGATGAATAGTTGTGTGTCTGAGTATGTGTGTTGAGGAGATGAATAGTTGTGTGTCTGAGTATGTGTGTTGAGGAGATGAATAGTTGTGTGTCTGATTGTGTGTGTTGAGGAGATGAATAGTTGTGTGTCTGAGTGTGTGTGTTGAGGAGATGAATAGTTGTGGGGCGAGTATAAGTGTCCTTAATTTAATAACATTTTTGTTTATTTATCCTGACAGAAGATGTTGAACTTGGGCCAGTTTTTGTTTCATGTGGATAGGTCCAGTAATTACAGAGATATGAACAATAAACCAGGTCAACAAATCTGTGATCTGACAGTTACACAGCAAATTACACCACAGAAGTCTGACCAGTCCTCAAGCAGTTTAAACTATGGATAGTTTATTTCAGCATGTTACACTACACTACACTACACTACACTACACACACACAATATATATATATATATATATATATATATATATATATATATATATATATATATATATATATATATATATATATATATATATATAAAGTATTCATTATTTCATGTATGTTTTTGTCCAGTGTGACCAAAGTTGCAAAAGGCCTGATGGAGCTGTTGCTGGATGAGAAGAAGACCGGAGAGGCACTCATAGTTATGCCTAATGAGAACAAGTATGCTGAGTTTCAAGTACATATCTAAAACAGTGACAGTTTAAATAAAATACAAAAATGTTATGTTTTTGAAATAAACTGAGTGTTTGTTGTGGTTATTGTGTGCAGTGTGACCAAATGATTGTGATAATATTATTTCTGTGAATTCATCCCAGAGGAAAGGGTATTTCAAAAAGAGATCTCAAAAGTAACTCATTTATTTCTCCTAGACAACTTTGAGCATTGTTTAAGACCAATCTGAGCCAACCGCTTATTGCTCCTGTTTCTCAGTTTTATCTCCTGAGCTAAAGAATGCACAAAATCTCAGATTAGACTCCTGCCGAGATGTAATAGAGATCTCACTTTGTTCTTAACCAAATCTCAAACTGTCACCACAGCTGCGTCTAACCTTTGTTTCAACCAGAGAAACTGGAGATACTTCACATGAAACTGAAAGTTATCTCACTTGAAGCTCATGTGTTCCTCATATTTTGTGCATGTTATTTCAGCAGTCGGGCTGCAACGATTGACTAATCGTGACTAGTCAACTATAAAAAATTGTTTACCAAATTTTTTGTAATCAATTAATCTTTATCTGTTCCATTCACAGCATAAAACAGATTATATCACAAGGTCAGAAGGATTATTGTATGAAAATGTCATAGAAAAACACACTTTTTGCAATATTTTTTAAAAATAAAGTCATTATTTAGATATTTTTTCTATCCAGACACTCTCATTCATCTTATTTTACACTTTAAGCTGATGGAAATTAGTAACTTGTACTCAAACATACTTAAAAGAGCATTATAAAATAATCTAAAAAATAATTTTTGACAGCCCTATTTAGCAGCAAAATTGATTGTTTAGACCTACTGGTCTTTCAGCAAAATGTATGTATGTATTCACAACAAAGACAAAAATATGGAGCCACACTCATGCATAACAAGCTATGAGCTAATTTATGATTGTACTAAAGAAAAGGAAATGTTCCCCAAAGACCCTTGGCAGTTACATAATATTGATTTGTTAAAAGGTTTATGATACCAATTTTAAGAAATTGTAGGAAGCAAAATCAATGACTGATTCTCTTTATTCATACATGATTTACTTATTTATTTATACATGATGGCAGCACATGGGATTGGGGAAAAGGATCCAACTCAAAAACTGTGTCTTTTTCATTCGCATCCAGTCCATGTGTTGATTCTACAAAAAACAAAACAAAACATATACATATTATGAAATAGTAAAAATTGAAACAATTCGTTTGGTTTGCAATGTCCAAAACATTCTATCATTATAATACAGGCTGAAAACTGAACCTGATCTCCTGATCGGAATATGAGCCCCCAAATTTTAATTCAGTGGAATTGCTGGTCTGTGCAAATGGCTTGTAAAACCACCACCAATCACTCACCAGAGGCAGGTTGTACCCAAAAACATTAACTCAAATACATGTATTGATGAGACTGCTCAGTAACTGTACTTCTAGAACTATTTCTTTCTAAGTGCACTGTTTACTCCTAGTTCAGTCATACTTACACCTACCATTGAAAGTCATGATTGTCACTATCTTCATATTGACATTTAAACAAAGTTTTAGTTTGTAATTTCCATCTTACAAAAATATTTATGTATCCAATTTTAAATCTAATTTGATTATTTGAATGATTTTCACTAAAATAACATCCTTGTTTTGCTTTGTTGATTAAATATTTTGACTCTACTACCTTACCCACCATTCATACAGCAAATTTTTTCTTAGTGAACATGTACCTGGAGGGTATGCATTCCCCCCCATGTATGCATCGCTGCATACATGGGGGGAAAAAAAAATACATACATTACAATACATACAATATATACAACTTCTCAACAAGTAGGTCTAGAGTCTCAATAACTTTTTCTTTTAAATGAGTCAGTGATATGATCACTACTTATAACAGGATGGCTAATGCTAAAACAGACTTTGGAATTAAAAACAACTGATATGTTAAGTGGTATTTTTAAACTTTTTATATAAATATTTTTATTTACAGGATTATGAGGGCTACACTATTTGAGAACCACTATCATGGAATGTATAATTATTATCCCAATAACAAATACAGATTTCTTTAAATAAAACAATGAAATCTAATTAAGTAGAAAATACCTTTCTTCTGTATCTTTTAGAAGTATTTTCTTGTTCCTTATTTTTTCTCCTCCAACGTGGATCTGGCAGCTTGTCCGCCATTACTGAAAGCAAGTGACTGAAAAACAAACAAACAAAAAACATCAAAATCTATGAATGGGTCTATTTAGAATTTTAAAAGATCAGACCTGTCAGCACAACTACCATCTAATCTGCGTGTGGTCAGAAACCTGGCGTTACTATGGCTACACAACATGATGCTATCGTTTTATTTGAGATGTTTTTGTAATAAAATGGGACTGGTGTTGCACTATTAACTGTGCAACAGAAACAAATAAATGGGGTTCCGCCTAGACAGTAGAGTGAAATAGGTCAAATATCTTGTGTTTTTCCTTTTGCCTGGGTTAAAACCCTGTTCCGTTTCAGAGATGACACTATGAGTCCATTAAAAATAAACTGTCTAATATCCTGAAAACCGCAAACTAGCTAAGACTTGACGGAGACATGATGCCCTGTTCTAAACAGGTGTGTTGAAAATCACGTATTTATTCAATATAAATTCTGTCACCTAGTGTGAATGAGGTATAAGAAAACAAAATCCGTACTCACCAGAATAGTTTGCAAACATCATGAAACATAAGCAATCCAACAGTAAACTCGCATTGAACAAAATGAAAACTGCGAAATGCGATATCGTATCGCTCATTGGCTAAGCGTGCTGTCTGCTTCAAATGCTAATCTGTGATTGGGAGATTTTAAATTAAGCGCGATATTATCGGTGTCAGTTTCAGATCAATCATTGGCTAAGCAAGCTGTCTGTTTCAGAGCTGGCCTCTGATTGGTTGTTTGGGAAATTAGCGGTCATCGGCAGATGCAAGATGCTAACAGTCGCCCGGGAAGAAAAAGCACAGGAAGAGGCAGCATGGAAAGAACCGAGAAAAGACGGTAAGTGGTTTGCTCATCCATTTTTTTCACTCTATGGTCCTTATTTTAAGATATTCTCTAATTTACTTTAGCAGTATCTTGTACAAAACGACAATCTAAATGCGAAACTCATGCATGCGTGCCACCTAGCTTTACAGCTAACAGCTAACTTAAGCTCAATGGTGTCCTCGCTTATACTTGGCTAATTCAGTGACCATTCGTCCGTATTTCGGCCGGACAGTCCGGTTTTAGAGCCTTCTGTCTGTTATGTGTCCTCATTTTTGACATTTTGTCCTCATTTCGGACCCTCGACCGCCACCGTTGCGCGCGGCGCATCACCACAACTCCACGCTCATGTTACACCTGCGATGCTACGATGGTCTGCGATACTAGTACTCGTTAAACACTTGCTGATACCACGCACCGATACCACTATTACACGACACATTACGCAGTTTTCCGGTTTCAGTACCCTGAATAAACCAATATCCCGGTTATGAGAAACCGGGAGCCAACATAAATAAAGCGACTGTAGTGACAGAAGTGAAAGAGCCGCGCTGCACACGTGTGAGCTCTGAAAATGTTTACATGAACCATAAACGACGCGATAGAAACACAGAACAGACTCACCTTCAGCAGTGCTCTGTCACAGAAAGAAAACATATATAATCCACTGAATCGTGTCCTTTAGCAGATGCTGACAGCAGTTTTTTTTTCTCAGCGCAAATACATAATGTATAATTAGCCATGTGGTTTTAAGTTTCGTTTCTCTAAGACTTAAAAAAAAAAGTGCATTAAACACCTTATAATTAAGATTCAAAAAGTTTCATATTCACATATGAATAAATGAAATAATGTTTCTCACTCTCAATCAAAGCTAAATTAAAGAACAATAATAAAAAGAAAGAAAAGTTCAAAATTATTAGGGAGACAGCCTGGTGGGTAAAGAGGAAATTTCAAGGTTGTTTTTTAAGATTGGTAAAGTATTGGTATTGGTGCTCGGTATCGGCAAGTACAGAAATCATTGTACTTGTACTCGTGTCAGTTTTCAAAAAAGTGGTATCACTGCAGCCCTAATAATAAGTGTGATGATTATAATCATAATACTAATAAAATATAATAAATAATAATGATAATGATTCCAGTAGTGTCCTCACTTTTGGGCCTAAGTGTCCTAATTTTCAGAGTCATGCCAGTGGTCACCCATTATATTATATTATATTATATTATATTATGATATGATATAATATAATATATCATATCCATTTCATATTAAACAAATGCTTAACATTTATTTTTTCATTCATCTTGATTTCAGAATACAGAGCCTGAAGAAGGAAATCCCCAAAAGGCTGCGCCTACCGCCCAAAAAAGATCACTGCTACTAAGCATATCCTGATTCCCCAAAAGATGGAAGGGAGGGTAAGATTATTAGTTTTATTATTTATTAGTAGGGCTAAAACAACTCATCTCCCACAGACTTATTATTATGAACAAGTTTAACTGCTAAGAGCAGATCAGGCAGATTAAAGTCAGACAAACTTTTAAAACAATTGCTACATAAATATAAATGATATAGGCCAAATTAAAATACAGATCAGTCAGTTCTAATAGATGAATGGAATAGACGTGCTTCCTGCTGCAGTAGCCTTGTGTAAGCCTGAAACAAAGAAAGAATTTGACTGTGAGCATTTTTAGGAAAATTTGAAAGACCTGCAGTTTCTGTTAAGTTTACATCTATTAAAATGTATTTAAAATAAAATAAAAAAATTTTTTTAAAAATTTAAATCGTAATCGTCCACTCTGTGTAAAAAAAAAAAATTAGATTTTATTTTTTGGCCAAATCGCCCAGCCCTACTTTCACAGTTATTCAGTAACACACTTACAATAATAAATGGGAAATTAGCTACATGTAATGCAATGTCATTTTATGAAATGCAGTGGGTTTTATGGTCCATACGAGTGGGGAGGTTGCAGCAGATGATCATTTAATTGTTCTTAATTTTACCCCTTTTTTTTCTACAGCCTACATCATGCATTGTTCGATGCTGCCTGGTTGGACTCCGGTGGAGAAGTCAAAGTTGAAGAAAGCGCTGATCAACAAATGCCGTGCGAGAGCCGTTAAAAGCATTGTGAATGCTTAAATGTTCAATAATGGACTTTATTGAGAAGCCTCCATTTTAAATGAAAGATCCTGTTGGTGAAGGACTGAAACATTTGAGATGCTGTTTTTATTTCAAAGCAACATGTTGTAGGTGAAGACTGGATGTTTTTCTTTCATATTATTATTTTTTCTGTTTACATAAGAATGTGTATATCCTTTTTTTTTTTTTAAGTTCAGCTGATATTTATTTTAAGAGGGAAAAATCTGAACCCTTGTTATGGTGTTGAAATCTGTTGGATTATTGTATTGGAGGCAAAAGTTTAATAAAAGCCTATTTTGGAATTTAAAAAGTGTTACTATTGTTTCTCCTTGGTAGCTTATATGAGACTATTATTATTGTCTCACTGGTAGACATGAATGAAACATAAATGAGACATACCTTAACTGTTTCTCCTTGGTAGCTTATGAGACTATTATTATTGTCTCACTGGTAGACATAAATGAGACATACCTTAACTGTTTCTCCTTAGTGTCTCCAGTATGTCTCATCCTCTTTGTCTCATCTATTGCTCCTAAAATTCACTAGGAGCAACAAATGAGAAACACTTAATTGTTTCTCCTGAGCTTAACACTAGCCATTATTGAGCAGCAAAATTTTCCTCTGGGATAGCCTGCATTATTCAAATATTAATTAAGGCAAGGCAAATTATTTGAATAGCACAATTCATACACAGTAAAGTACATAAAAGAGAAGAGGTTGAAATAAAAACCTTTCAGTCATATGCACAGCTAAACAGAACCGTTTTGAATTAATTAGAAAAAATAAATTATATAACATTATGTGGCAGTGTGTAGTGTGCCTGCCCTCCCCCCACTTTTGCCTGGAGCGCACCTGCTGGTGCACCTGGCTGGGCATTGATTGCGGGGAGGGACAGAGGTTAGGGCTGTGCACATTTGGGCTCTTTTCTTGTCCTGGTCTGGAGTTGTGCTTGTGCCAGTCCTTGGCGTGGCATTCTTCAAGTACGCATCACTGCGTCTTGGGTGAGTTTGGTGGCCTTGTATATTTATTCCCTATGCTCAAATGCCGGTGCTTATCGGAACTTTCTTTCAGTGTTTTGGTGTGGGTGTCCACCTCATCAGCCTTTACCCTTGAGGCTGTAGTGTGGTGAAACCTGCTCTGCTCCTCGCGGGTGAGTTTGGCACAGTGGCGGCTTTATATATTTGTATTGTGTGCATTTGGCACTCACGCACGCTTTGCCTTCTTTTGTGACTGTGGCGTGTTGCCAATAAAACCCAGTCTGAGCAGCTTGTTCTAACTTTTCCAACATCGGATGTGTGGGTAAGCGGCATGCCTCCTCCCTCTTTTGACCCATCAGTTGCGCTTCAATATTTCTAATGCTGGCTTCCTTGTTTAGTCCTGGCACTTGTGTGTGCGTCGACGCGCTGTTACGCGCGCGGTCTGCTGGGGGACTGGGAGTGCGCCCCGTCGGGGTCTTGGGGACTGGTGCTTCTCTTTTATCGGTAAGTTGCCGTTATTTGTTTGTCGCTGCCCAAATTCTGTAGTATTTTTTTCCCCTAATCTTGGTGTGTTGCACCATAGGGCATATAGCTGCACCTCTCCGTGGCCACTGGGGGCTACAAACGGCCACCGCCAATCACAGTGCTGCCACTTCAGGCACAGCTCCTCCCTCTACGGCAGTTCTGATGAGATTTAACTAACACAAACTTATCATTCGTCAAGGGAGAAAAGGTTTTGGGTAATGTTTGAACTGTTTCGAATTGCACAGTGTACATATTGTATATTTTAACTGTAAATATTATTGGTGTTTTGCTTTTGTGTGACTTTATACATTTTCTTGCTTGTTATTTTGTGTTTGTAGTTTGACTTGAGTTGTGTTTTTTTTTGTGTTAATCCATTTTGCATATTTTTAAAACGAAACTAAACTTTTAAAAGAAACGGAATGTAGTTTAAATTCCAATGCCGCTTCTCACCTGCTGTGTGGTTCTTGTGCCGAGGAGGAGATGTCAAGAATCATTCAAAAAGACAGACGCTCTGATAGTGCAATACTATTTATTACAAAAACAGAGTATAGCCAATCAACAGACATAAGGTCTGGGAGATCACCTCTTGCCAATCTGGTATCACCCCGAACAAAGGATTTGCCCACATATATATAGCTTTCTATAGGACGTCCCCATTGCACTCTCTGTCCGAAGACTTGAGCATCTCCAGATGTTCATTAGAGTTATAGGTCTCTCTGACCACCATGACGGAGGCCTCACTATTTATACACAGGGTTCAAGAGGTCGAGCAGATACCACATATTCCCCCCTTCGAGACTGAAGTCTCGCTATTAATAACAAATCAATTAATTTCCTAGCTATAAACGTGAGAGCGAAAAACCAGTAGCAGCTAAATCTGTTATCAAATTCATACTACTTAATTACTGGAAAACTCTCTCACAGGTCCCGCTGCTAGCGACCATACTATCTTATAGCTAAGTGGGACGTCTCTTCCTAGTATAATATAATAATCATATTTTAATTAACATAAACAAAAATTAGAAACAACAATTGTATAAATGAACATATAAACTGTTAAAAAACCCAAAATAATACAAAAACTTATACAAGGTAGTGATATATATGTTGATTATACAAAAACCCCATATTGAAAGTCCTCTTTTCTCCGGCATTACAGCTCTTTCATAATGCCTCAACTTTCCACTGTCCATCCGAGCTTTGTCTCGCTCAAAGCTCCATTCATGTCCATTCCATTGTCCAATGTCCATTCCAACATCACTCCCCATTGGTGTCCTGAAAGAACAAAAACACCAACGAGTATCTTTCAACCCAAACATAATCGAACACTTTAACATTATAAAAACTTAAATGTAACATATAGATGTGAAGTATAGAATATGTAATACATATGAATATTAACCGTGAAGTAAAAATAAATGTGAAAAATTATGTACAGTATGTGTGAAGTACAAAATTTGAATAGTCCCCCCTTGCACCGAAATTACACCAGGAATTTCATTGCAAAGGTCAGTCCGGTCATATTCTTCAACTCGCATAGTATCAGTTGTCATTGTCATAGTCTGAATAGTCCTCGTCTCAGTTGATGTTTCAGTCATGGTGGTCGTACGTACAGTACTAGACTTCTGTATTGCAGTCATAGTTCTCTCATCAAGCATAATCGTCAAAATGGATTTCACATGTAACATAGCTGTCCAAATAGATTTCACATAGAGTACAGTTGTCGACATAATATTCAATGTTTCATTTGAAGATAAATGTCCCAATATCGTTGTCTTTGTACTATTTGTAAAATTCTCTATAGGAGACTCCATTACCTTAGTAGTTGCCTCCTTAGTAACTCCCTTTGAGGTCACTGCTTTTGGAGTAACCACTGTATTAGCCAAAGTAGTATTCAACTTATTCTCTATCGCATTAGTACCTGATGTTATCACTAGTTTACTTGTCGTTGTCGTGATCGTCGGCGCCGTAGTCACAAGTGTAGTTCTAATTGTCGTAGTCGCAGAAGTTGTAGTAAATGTTGTTGTAGTTGTTGATGTAGTGATACTTGTTGTGAGTGTAGCATTATTCGATTTTGGAGTATTCTCTCCTCGACCTGAAACGGTAGGGATCACCTTCACAGTATCACGATCAGTATTTTCAGGTAACCGCCCTAGGGCAGGCAACAGATTGGAAACCTCATCCTTTACAAGTAAAGTTATTTTATGTGTTTTGTACCCCATTATCCAACCATCACTCTCTGGCACAAATATATGCTGTTTCTTTAAATGTTTACAAATGTAATCTCCTTGATCTTCCCATGAAATATTTCTTACCACCAATGAACATTCGCCCACAATTGGAGTTGGTTTCAGCTCATTATATAAAATATACTTCCTCAGGCCCTTAGAAGACTCCCTTACTTCAGGCCCGGATAATACTATAATTTCACCCAAAATTTATCTCCACGTGTCCAATTAGAACACTGGCATTTGAGAAATGCTGTCATACCTGCCAAATCACTAACTACAGAAACAGTATCAAACAAATTGGTGGTCTGAGGGTTAATGGTGGTTAAGTGTGATTTACCTGTCTCCACCTTAATCGTCAAAGGTGGAGCAGTAGGTTTCCGATTTGTTACCCCTACTGCAGGTCTAGGCATAACAACCTCCTGCGTCTCACTAGTGTCTCCTGCTGGTGTGGTTTCTTCTCCCATCACCATCAAGATTACAACTTTTGTTCTAAAGATTGAATCTGACCATTCACCACGCTCTTTCTTATCAACCAACTGTGGATCATAATACAGACACTTATAACGCCCTTGGTCTTCCTTTTGTGATTTATGTATATAAAGACTACAATCTCCAGCTATTTTAAGTCTTCTTTTATCATTCAACAGCACATATTTCCCTATTCCGATTGTCCTTGACAAGTCCAGAGTTTTCCCAAATTGGTCTTCCCATTGCGGTCAAAAACATTCTTCATTAGTATTCTCATCAGTACACAGACATGGAAGCACAGCTGCTTTTCCCAAGTTTACTTCCACTTTAGTCTCTATACCGACTAGGTTTCCTTCTTTCTCGTACTGGTTTTGACTGGCTTGGTCCAGCCAGCTCTCTGGGTTCATCTGGAGTGGCGCTACGGCCTTCAAGTCCATCATTTCCTTTGACCGATTCTGTTGTTCCTGGGGCATCGCGTACATCAACATTTCCAAATCGTCCTTGTCCGTTGTCTGGGGAGTCCCCTGGGAGAGCATCAGCAGTGGGCAAAAGATCCCCAAGAGTATCCAAAGTCTCTTCTGTCGGCCTTTCTGCTCCTGCAGAGCCGTCCCCATTTTGCCCTTGAACGCGTGGTTCCCCCCTTGGAACTTTGACACAATGTGACAAATGATACCACGTAGGAGAGCCTTTATCTTGAACCGCTGTTCCTGTACTACGTACAACTTCAAACGGTCCTTCACGACACTCGTTATACCATTTTCTTCTAAACACCTTGACAAACACCTGGTCACCAGGCTGCACTATTTCTTTCCTTTGCTCTGTCTCCTGAACTTCCTCCTGTTTTTGCTTATCTGAAACATATGTAGATAATTTCTTATGTAATTCAGCCATATATTTCACATAAGCTTGCATTTCACTGTCTAACAAATTCAAACTTGGACCTTTACCGCTAGTACGCAAACGCGGAGTTGGCATTCGTCTTCCCGTAAGTAACTCATGTGGCGTTAAACGCAAATCACGCAATTCGCTTGAGCAACAGGCCATTAAAGCTAATGGAAGCGCTGTAACCCAATTCAAACCTGTATGCTGACAGATCTTTGCAATGCGTTTTTTCAAAACTCCATTCATTCTTTCGCAAATACCCTGACTTTGTGGGTGATAAACTGATCCGAGACGTTGTTTAATTCCTAATTTTTGCAAAATTAGTCGAACCGTTTTATCCACAAATTCTTTCCCATTGTCAGATGAAATTCTATCGGGAAGTCCCCATCGTGTGACAACTTCTCGACACAAAAAGTTGGCAACAGAGTGTGCATCCTTTCGCTTAGTTGGACAGGCTTCTGTCCACCTCGAAAATCTGTCAACGACCACTAGCATATACCTTTTACCTCCTATTGGTCTGATCATATCAACAAAATCAATTACCAGCTCCCGCATAGGGCCTGTCGGAGTTGGAATGTAGCCAGGAGATACAGGCACTCCTCTTCTAATGTTGTTCTTTAAACAGATGACACATTTACCAATAAAATAGTCAATTTGTTCAAGCAAATAAGGTGCCCAAAAACCATATTCTTTAGTGATTTTTCTCTTGACTTCCCCTCTTGCCACATGTGCCATGCCATGTGCTTCTTGAATCATCAGACCTAACAGGTCTGGTGGTGCCACAATCAGTCCCTCATGATTCCGCCACAGACCTGTACTGTCCTGGACGGCTCCTCGGTCTTGCCAGAGCTGCTTATCCAATGTGGATGCAAACTCTTGCATTGAAATCACATCTCTAAGAGTAACCTTATCTTCCAAATCCACCTCGTGTGTGACCAAAAAGACTTCACCTACTTTATTTGCCCCTGTTACTGCTTTTGCTGCTTCATCAGCTGCTTCATCAGCTGCTTTGTTACCTCTGGTTACTCTAGATGCATCCATTTTGTGTGCTGCACATTTAGCAATAGCTATTTCTGTAGGTTTCATTACAGCCTGTAATAATTTCATTATCTGAGCATGGTGTTGTATGGGAGACCCATCTGTTTTCTTAAACCCCCGATTTTTCCATACTGATGCATACAAATGACAAACATTATGTGCATAAGCAGAGTCAGTATATATTGTTACACGTTTTCCCTCAGCCAACACACATGCTTCAGTTAACCCCACAAGTTCAGCCAACTGGGCTGATGCAGGCTGTGGTACTATTTCAGCCTTTACCACCTCAAAATCATTCCCCTGGGCTCTCACCACTGCATATCCCGCTCTCAAATCGTCACCGATACGATAACAGGACCCATCAGTCCAAAACTCTAGTTCAGGTTCTCTCAAGGGGAGAGCCTGTAGATCTGACCTCAATTTGGCATATCTCTCTACTTCCTGAATGCAATCATGTGGCTCCCCATCTGCTAACGTTGGTAAAGTTTCAGCAGGGTTCACCGTGGAACATCTTGTCAATGTAACATCTTCCTGTTCTAAAAGTCTACGATAGTCTCTAAGTCTAGACATTGTCAATGTATGTTTACCATAATTCAAGAGATTTCTGAGGCTATGATGGGTAAGGATCGTTACAGGATAACCCATTGTTATAGCTGAGGCCTTCTCATACATCAACTGAACCCCCACCATTGCTCTATAACAGAGTGGAAAGCCTAACTCTACCTCTGAAAAGGCTGTGGAGTAATAAGAAATCGGCTGAGGTTTTACTCCAGTCCCTGTTGGCTGGCAGAGAACTGCGCATGCATATTTGCCCCCCACGGAGGTAGACACATATAGCAAAAAGTTTTTAGAATAGTCGGGAAGTGCCAAAGCTGGCGCCTCCTGCAGTCTCTGTTTTACAGTCTCAAATGAAACAAGTCCATCATGTGTCCAGGTAAGATTTTCATGGAGCTTTGTGATTCCTGTCTCTTTAATCATCGATCTTAAAGGTCCTATGAGACTCGCATAGTCCTCAATCCATGCAGATGAATATCCAGCAATTCCCAAAAACGTCATCATTTCTCTTACTGTCCTTGGTTTTGGGGCCTTGCGAATAGCTTCCAGATGACTGTCCGCTATGCTTCTGTGTCCTTTAGATATTGCTTGGCCCAAGTAGACAACTTTCTCTTGGCAATATTGCAACTTCTTTTGTGAAACTTTGTTTCCTTTTTCAGCCAGAATTTGTAACAGCTTTATAGAGTCTTTGTGGCATGTTTCCTTGTCTGGTGCACAGAGCACAATATCGTCCGCATATTGAATCACCGTGCTGTTCAATTGTTGTTCAATTCCAGCCGAATCATTCTTCAAAATGCGATCGAAAAAGTGTGGAGAGTGCTTGTATCCTTGTGGCAGACATTTGTAGATGTAGTGCTGGTCTTTGAATGTAAATCCAAATAGACCTTGACTCTCAACGCTTAGAGGTATACTGAAAAATGCACCACAGAGGTCTATAGTTGTAAAATGTGAAGCTTCTGGAGGAATTTGCAAGAGAATGGTGTGGGGATCTGGGACTTCTGCTGGAATGTCCACCACCACCTCATTAGGTGCCCTCAAATCATGTACCAGTCGATAAGTTTCATCCCCTTTTATCAGAGGCAGTAATGGTGTGTTACTCTGAGGATTGTCTGTTACTTCAAAAACGCCGGCTTGCACCAGTCCCTCTATTTGTGATTCAATGCCTCTGATTGCTTCTTATTTTTATCGTCAGTTTTTCTGTTTCTTTATTTGCCTTCTTTATGGTCTCCATTGTCCTCTCTTTTTTCTCTTGATTGTCTTTTAAAATCTTCCGTCCTTCGATTTCAAACAATTCCCCAAACCCCAAGCTCTGTGTCTTTTCTCTGTCCGCTGACGGCCTTTTCTGCCTTTCTTTTGGTATGCTTTGTATGTAGAAATCAAGACTCTTAAAGTATCAATGACGTCAAGTGAGAATGTCCCTTCCGCAGGCCAGCGTATTTCGATTTCTTTCCAGCATAAATGCCATTTCTTCGATATCTTGCCGACATTTTGCACTAATAGATTCTTCTTTTCCACTACTTCAACTGGATTGATTTTAGGAATTGTCGTATCCATTTTCAAAAAGAAAGAAAACCTTCTTACAGATAGTTGCCAAATAATAATTTGTCTCCCCCTTTTCTTTTTTCTTTTTTTTTCTTTCTTTACTGTTTATTTATGCATTAATTAATTTATCTGTATGTCTATATTATTTATTTAGTTATGTTTTGTTTATTATTGACACAATAACAGAGTTACCCGAGCAATAAACTGAAAATAACCTTAGCATCCAAGCAAAGCTTGCTATCATAGAAAACACCACAAGTTAGAATTATGTAACTATGTTCATACAATATCACAAATGAAATTAAAGTTGTATAACTGCATGTGTAAGACGTTAATTAGTAAATACCCAGGTAAATAAACCACAACTTAGTTAAACAATTATTATTGTATGTATCATCAATGACATGAATGTTCTTTGTACCAAAGGAGTGTGGAATGCAGTAGTGAAACCCAAAGAAATAAATAGATCAATTATCCAAAAATATCAACCACCCAATTTTCCCCATATCTAGGAGCAGTCATCCGTTGCCAAGATTTAGTGTGAGTGTCACTAAGTAATATAGCCTACATATAATGAGTAAGCACTCTATACATACTGATGTATGATCAAGAGCAATGTGAATCAATATGATGGTGCAAACAGATGTTTGTGCAGTGAAAAAGATTTGTGGATATAAACAAGAAATCACTGGCCTTTTTAATTAATGCGACGTTGAGCCGGTCCCAACACCGTTTCGGTCGGTCTGGTTCAACACTGCTGTCTGGCGATAGGTTAGACTAGGTATCGTATCGCCTGGCCCGGGCTGGTTACCAACTGGCCTGGATAGAACTGGTCTCTGCCTGGGCCCGTTTGGCTCGACCCTTCCGTCTGGCCTTGGCCCGGGGCACGCCTCACGCTCCCACGAAACCGTAATAAAAGAAACAACAAAATACTGTCAACATATAGGAAATACTATAAGTGCTATCATAAACTCATCAAATTTAAAAATACCTCTATAAAGTCACCAAAAGATCTACAAATTACAGAGATGTCTACCTCAGATATCTATATCAAGCATCTATATTCAGAAATATATGTATCTCTTGAAACGGGCACGTTGCATTTGGGAATTGCCCTCGCTTAGGTCTGTTGACACAAATACTTTAATTGAAAGTCTTAGTTTAAGTCAGAGTTTGTTAGGCCTGACACGCCTAGCAGTTTGGTCTTAGCTCTGTGAGGCTTGTCTAGTCCCGCCTGTTCTCCTTCAGAGTCCTCGTCTTCATCTTTTTTGTTTTTCTGTTTTCTGTTTTTACAGTCTCGGGCAAAGTGCCCTTTTTATTTTTTGTAACATAAATAACAAGCGTTGTCTTCTCTGTCTTTCTGTTTTTGTCTGTTAGGGGGCCTCCTGTCTCCTTTGGAATTTTGACCAGCAAATTTCGGTTTGCCTTTATTTAGGAATATTTCGGTGCCGTCTCCTATTACTAGAAATACTCCTTTTTCTTTTTGCTTATTTCTGGCAACTTTTCAGCATGCGCAGCATTTGTCATAAATTGAGTAAGAGTGGACATAGACAACTCGACGAAGTGCTTTCGGAGATACCCCCTAATTTCTGGGCGACAATTATTGAGAGTAGTATCTTCCAATTATGCGTTTTCATCACCATCACCACTGTTTTGTTAAAAACGACTTCTAACCTACCTCCTTTAATGTTACTATACATACTGTTTCCTTTTTTCTACTTCCTTGCCTTTTTCCTGCCAGTTCTAACCATTTCTTGCAAGAAAATATTCTGCACTTGTTTTTTTCCTTTCCAACCTCTTGTCTTTGGCTGCAATTATTTGAGTCAAGAGACTACATTCTGTCACATTCAACCAACCTTCGAAACCACATTTCTCCTTCAATCCTGTCAAACAACATACTGACCCTAGACACACATTATTCACAAATTCAGCGTCCCCCTCTAATATATAATGCAATGCTCAACTAACATCACTATTCTCCATTCTATTCTTGCAAAAAGTAACCAGCAAAATTATCTCACTCATAATGCTAACCATATCATAAACTGATATCAATAAATTTAAACGTCATCGATAGGACGGCAAGACACATCCAAGATACACCAAAGCCTTTCGCTATTAGGTGACACCAAGACATAAAAGAAAAGAAATGAGGTACCGCCCAGAGAAGCAAGAGAGAGATTGAGAGACGAGGTAAGAAAAAGGAGGGGGCAAAGGAGCGCAGGGGAACAGGAGAGAGAGAGGAGAGAGAGAGATGAGCAGAGTAAGCGCGCGCACACACAGCAACAAACAAAATTAAACAACTAACTACTTTTCTGGAAGGACAAAATTTAATCGTCTGAAACCCAGTGGCCTGGGCCTAAACAACAACAAAACACGTGTGTAAACTTCAGCTGATCTAAACTCACAACTCTCAGCTTTAACTCAGGCCTGACGTCACCGTTACGGACACTGACACCGTGTCCCAAAACTTATCTCAGTTACTTCATTTTCAACTCAGCGCACGCATACTTCATTTTCCTTTATTCGCGCACACAACAACTCAGCGTACGCATTACTTCATTTTCCTTTATTCGCGCACACAACTCAGCGCACGCATTACTTCATTTTCCTTTATTTGCGCACACAACTCTCAGCGCACGCATTACTTCATTTCCTTTATTCGCGTACGCATTACTTAATTTTCCTTTATTCGCGTACACAAACTCTCAGCGCACGCGTATTTCATTTTCCTTTATTCACGTGCACAAGTATTCACTTTTACTTCAGAGCTCACTTTTTCTCAGCAACATTTCCTTTATCTGCATGCTTACAACATTAAAACCCCAATATACAGTACTGTATAGCCCCAAATTTAGCAATTTAGACGAATTTTAAATAATTCTCAACACCTTCCCCAGCTAATTTACGGAGCACTAAAAAAACTGCTACCGATCCTGCCGACAACGCCAAATATTTAATGTAGTTTAAATTCCAATGCCGCTTTTATTGTACATAATAGTATTTTTGGTATTTTATATTTTATATTTTGTATTTTATATTTTTGCTCCACTGGAACAAAATTAGAGTCTATCTTTAAGTCTATTTCTAAATTATTATTTTTTTAGCCATTATCTATTATCTTGTTTTATTGCATGTTCCATTTTCCTGCTGTTCTTGAACTGTGCGTTGCAACACTGGAATTTCCCCACTGTGGGACTAATAAAGGCATATCTTATCTTATCTTCTCTTATCTTCTCACCTGCTGTGTGGTTCTTGTGCCGAGGAGGAGATGTCAAGAATCATTCAAAAAGACAGACGCTCTGATAGTGCAATACTATTTATTACAAAAACAGAGTATAGCCAATCAACAGACATAAGGTCTGGGAGATCACCTCTTGCCAATCTGGTATCACCCCGAACAAAGGATTTGCCCACATATATATAGCTTTCTATAGGACGTCCCCATTGCACTCTCTGTCCGAAGACTTGAGCATCTCCAGATGTTCATTAGAGTTATAGGTCTCTCTGACCACCATGACGGAGGTCTCACTATTTATACACAGGGTTCAAGAGGTCGAGCAGATACCACAGGAACAAACTAAATAAATGTTATATTTGTAATATATCTGGTTTGTCTCTGCCCCATTAGGTAAAACGAACCTGTGTCTGCCTTCTGCAGGGTCCTAGGCCTATCCTAGATGGCGTTGTTAGCAACAATAGTTGCTTAAATCACTGCTTCGCACCTCCCTCGTGCCACAAGGTGGCGTTGCTGGCAGGATCCCTCCAAATTAAAGGGGCAGAGACATTTTTTTTTTTTTTTTTTTTTTTTTACATTTATTTATTTTAACTTGTCCATTTTTGTAAAATAAAAATTCAGAGCAGCCGTAGGTGCCCCATCTTTAATGGAAGGACTGGTTTGGGAATCACTGAATGGGTCGAGGAGGTGGAGGCATGTATGCGTGCTCGACATCTGACTGCTACTGACCGGGCACTTTTCATCTTTGATCATCTGGAAGGAGAGGCTAAGCAGGAGATAAAGTTTCGTCCCCCGGCTGAACGTGGGGATCCCATAAAAATTATTTCGATCTTAAGGGAGCTCTATGACTGCCACTAATCTTACATCACTTTACAGCAAGATTTCTTTGCCTGGCAACAAATGGAGGGTGAGAGCCTTCAGGAGTTTTCACTGGCTTTGATGTCTTTGATGTCACAGGTTAAAAAACAGGCCTCAGATGGGATGCCTAATGCTGAAGTGCTGCTGAGAGATCAATTTACAGAGCATGTTCTTGATTGTGCCCTGCGCCGCGAGCTTAAACGGCTTCTTCGTAGGCAGCCAACAATCACCTTGATGGAGCTTCGCGCTGAGGCGATGAGGTGGGAGCGTGAAGGCTTACCGGGTGGTGCTAGGGGTCGTAGTCATTCACTCCCTTTAGCTTTTGGCCTCCAGTGTGGCTGTCCGAAAGCCTATGCACCCGACACGGACTTTTACAGCGTTCCCGTGAACGCCCCATCACGCTTGCGGCGTGTGCACATCCAGGCAGCGCTGTGCTCATTATTGATTCGGCTCTGCTCCGCTCCGACGCCGAAGTGGGAAAGAAAGGACGGTGTTCTTTGTTCCGTGTGTGTTATTTGAAGTTCAAGTATGTTTGTAACTATGTTTAATTTGTAGTATTACTATTTTGAGTGTATTTTCGATATATGTTGTTTGAATATATCTTAAAATTATGTTTTGTTCCACGTGTTATGTGACCGTCGGATTTATTCTTCTGTACTCTGTTTACCCTCCTTCACATTCAACTTCCAATTATTTTGCATTTATTGTATTTCTTGTCCAGTTTAATATTATTAATAAGTATAGTTATTGTTATAATATTTACTCATTACATGTTTATTGTTTTTCCTGTTTATTCCAGACCACACTTGTATGTACATACCATTGTAATCATCTGGATATTTTCAAGTTCCGACCCATTAAAAGCTGAAGTAGATTCTCTGACCGGAGTCTGTCTGTAGTGTTCCCACCCAATAAAGATCCACCCCCCCCATACTTTACATTGGTCCTTCGAGCCGGATTTGGGTTCCACCTCGACACTATGGAGTCAGCTTCTAATGATCAACAGCAGGCCTCTGTCCGACCTAAGAGAGACTCCCGTCCACCAATGTTCCCCCTAATTTTTCATGTGTCTGAGCAAACACACTAACTCCCTGAGCATTCCTTGGATCCCTGTGAGCAACATCCACACGCACACTATGGCCACACCAGTATCACACCTGAGATCATCGCAAATAACATAGTTTATTAATCAAATTACTGCAGTTATTTCTGTTAGATTACTTTTAATATAGCTGATCTTTTTTGGCCTACATAGAATGACAAAGACAAAAATCTTGTAGTTTATGAACGTTGTATATGTTGTATGTCATTGTGAGGGTCCTGCTGTGGTCAGTGAAACATTAAACATTGCAATATTTTGAATAAAAACCTCATAAATAAAATTAAATTATAGTGTAAACCTGTAAAATTACATGAGAGATTTTTTCAGCTTGATAAATACAAAAAATCTGCAGCTATAGGCCACTATAAGATTGGTTATCGTTCACAAAATAATTCTCTTCCCTCCATCGAGTGTGTGCGAGTGTCGCGCTCCCGTCGGCTAGTGTGGACCTGCCGCTCTGGCCCGTGACGTGCGTTACAACTACGGTCATACTGAAGGAAGCGAGCGCGAAATGCGGTCGAAATGTATCTGTTTGTAGTTGGTTTGTCCCTAACGCGTGTGCACATTCACATGTGCAACCTGAATCTGTCAGTTTGGCTGTTCCGTGCATCAAACCAGCGCTGTGTTTATCATTTCAGGTTAGATTTTATTTTATGCGCTGAAGGACTGGGCAGTGCGCGATTGCGCACGTGCGCACCTTAGAGGGAACATTGCCATCCACCCAGCCACCTGGCTGACTACGATGTTATTCTCCTCCCCTCTCAGCAGTCTGATCCCCAAGCCTCCTCACTTCAAGTGGGACAACGCGGTGGAACCAGGCTTTCCAGAAGTGGGAGTGCATCGGGCTACCAGTCCACTGCAAGTTCACGGAAGTCCGCTCGGAGTTCCCAAGGGAGCAAACTACTTGAAACTATGCCAGATGCCAAGACAGCCGCACTAGAGGAGTGCATTAAAGGTATGGAGCTGGCTGATCTACAAGAGGAGATTGAGGAAGAAAGGGAAGCAGATTTGGAAGCTACCAGGTTGAATGCGCAGCTTAGAGAAGGGCAGAGACTACAGGAGGAAGCAATTACTATTAAAATAAGCTAAGCGATAGGGTCAGACAGGCTCACATACAATGTAGAAGGAGTGGGGAGGGGGGATTTCAAGAGGGACGACAACCTTTAAGATGGACTAGACCACCCTGTTCTCCTGCTGGTCCTGTTCAAGGTAAAATGCATTTCTTATATTAAATAACCCTGTTTCAAGTTGTTCGTGTCTAATTTTTATATTTGTTTTATTTCCTTCAGTTGCTTAAACCCACGACACGCACAAACACGACTCACTTGTATGGCAGGGTAAGAGGTAGGGTCGGACAGGTTCACATGTCAGGTGAAGGGGGGCTTCCAGATTGACGGGGATCTACAAGATGGATGAGGCCTGTATGGTAGGAATAGTTGCGGTTGTAGGACTAGCATTAGTATTAGTAGTATTGCAGGCTAAGGGGGGGCTTCAAGACGGACGGGGTTCTTCAAGATTGTCAAGGGTTGTATTGTAGGGTTAGATTTTATTTTTTTAGAATTGGAAGTTATCGTAGTAGTACTATTAAAATAAGCTAAGCGATAGGGTCAGACAGACTGACCTACAATGTAGAAGGAGGGGGGTTTCAAGAGGGACAACAAATTTCAAGATGAACTAGACCACCCTGTTCCCCTGCTGGTCCTGTTCAAGGTAAAATGCATTTCTTATATTGAATAACCCTGTTTCAAGTTGTTCAGTGTCTAATTTTTATTTTATTTATTGTTTTTTTTTTCAGTTGCTTAAACCCGCTACACGCACAAACACAAGTCACTTGTATGGCAGGGTAAGAGGTAGGGTCGGACAGGTTCACATGTCAGGTGAAGGGGGGGCTTCCAGATGGACGGGGATCTTACAAGATGGATGAAGCCTGTATGGTAGGAATAGTTGCAGTTGTAGGACTAGCATTAGTATTAGTAGTATTGCAGGCTAAGGGGGGCTTCAAGACGGACGGTGTTCTTCAAGATGGTCAAGGGTTGTATTGTAGGGTTAGATTTTATTTTTTTAGGATTGGAAGTTATAGTAGTATTACTATTAAAATAAGCTAAGCGATAGGGTCAGACAGGCTCACATACAATGTAGAAGGAGTGGGGAGGGGGGTTTCAAGAGGCAACATTTAAGATGGACTAGACCACCCTGTTCCCCTGCTGGTCCTGTTCAAGGTAAAATGCATTTCTCATATTGAATAACCCTGTTTCAAGTTGTTCGTGTCTAATTTTTATTTATTTATTTAATTTATTTATTTATTTTTTTCAGTTGCTTAAACCCGCTACACGCAAAAACACGACTCACTTGTATGGCAGGGTAAGAGGTAGGGTCAGACAGGTTCACATGTCAGGTGAAGGGGGGGCTTCCAGATGGACGGGGATCTACAAGATGGATGAGGCCTGTATGGTAGGAATAGTTGCAGATGTAGGATTAGCAGTAGGATTAGCAGTAGTATTAGTAGTAGTATTGCAGGCTAAGGGGGGGCTTCAAGACGGACGGGGTTCTTCAGGATGGTCAAGGGTTGTATTGTAGGGTTAGATTTTATTTTTTTAGGATTGGAAGTTAACGTAGTATTACTATTAAAATAAGCTAAGAGATAGGGTCAGACAGGCTCACCTACAATGTAGAAGGAGGGGGGTTTCAAGAGGGACAACAAATTTCAAGATGGAAAAGACCACCCTGTTCACCTTCTGGTCCTGTTTAAGGTAAAAATGCGTTTCTTATATTAAATAACCCTGTTTCAATGTGTTCAGTGTCTAATTTTTATTTTATTTTTTTTCCTTCAGTTGCGTAAACCCACTACACGCCCAAACACAAGTCACTTGTATGGCAGGGTAAGGGGTAGGGTCGGACAGGTTTAGATGTCAGGTGTAGGGGGGGCTTCCAGATGGACGGGGATCTACAAGATGGATGAGGCCTGTATGGTAGGAATAGTTGCAGTTGTAGGACTAGCATTAGTATTAGTAGTATTGCAGGCTAAGGGGGGGCTTCAAGACAGACGGGGTTCTTCAAGATGGTCAAGCGTTGTATTGTAGGGTTAGATTTTATTTTTTTAGGACTGGAAGTTAACGTAGTAGTACTATTAAAATAAGTTAAGCGATAGGGTCAGACAGGCTCACATACAATGTAGAAGGAGTGGGGAGGGGGGTTTCAAGAGGGACGACAACCTTCAAGATGGACTAGACCACCCTGTTCCCCTGCTTGTCCTGTTCAAGGTAAAATGCATTTCTTATATTGAATAACCCTGTTTCAAGTTGTTCGTGTCTAATTTTTATATTTGTTTTATTTCCTTCAGTTGCTTAAACCCACTACACGCACAAACACGACTCAGTTGTATGGCAGGGTAAGAGGTAGGGTCAGACAGGTTCACATGTCAGGTGAAGGGGGGGCTTCCAGATGGACTGGGATCTACAAGATGGATGAGGCCTGTATGGTAGGAATAGTTGCAGTTGTAGGACTAGCATTAGTATTAGTAGTATTGCAGGCTAAGGGGGGGCTTCAAGACGGACGGGGTTCTTCAGGATGGTCAAGGGTTGTATTGTAAGGTTAGATTTTTTTTTTTTAGGATTGGAAGTTATCGTAGTATTACTATTAAAATAAGCTAAGCGATAGGGTCAGACAGGTTCACATACAATGTAGAAGGAGTGGGGAGGGGGGTTTCAAGAGGCAACCTTTAAGATGGGCTAGACCACCCTGTTCCCCTGCTGGTCCTGTTCAAGGTAAAATGCATTTCTTATATTGAATAACCCTGTTTCAAGTTGTTCTTGTCTAATTTTTATTTATATTTGTTTCATTTCCTTCTGTTGCTTAAACCCACTACACGCCCAAACACAAGTCACTTGTATGGCAGGGTAAGGGGTAGGGTCGGACAGGTTTACATGTCAGGTGAAGGGGGGGCTTCCAGATGGACGGGGATCTACAAGATGGATGAGGCCTGTATGGTAGGAATAGTTGCAGTTGTAGGACTAGCATTAGTATTGGAGGCTAAGGGGGGGCTTCAAGACAGACGGGGTTCTTCAAGATTGTCAAGGGTTGTATTGTAGGGTTAGATTTTATTTTTTTAGAATTGGAAGTTATCGTAGTAGTACTATTAAAATAAGCTAAGCAATAGGGTCAGACAGACTGACCTACAATGTAGAAGGAGGGGGGTTTCAAGAGGGACATCAAATTTCAAGATGGACTAGACCACCCTGTTCCCCTGCTGGTCCTGTTCAAGGTAAAATGCATTTCTTATATTGAATAACCCTGTTTCAAGTTGTTCGTGCCTAATTTTTATATTTGTTTTATTTCCTTCAGTTGCTTAAACCCACTACACGCCCAAACACAAGTCACTTGTATGGCAAGGTAAGGGGTAGGGTCGGACAGGTTTACATGTCAGGTGAAGGGGGGGCTTCCAGATGGACGGGGATCTACAAGATGGATGAGGCCTGTATGGTAGGAATAGTTGCAGATGTAGGATTAGCAGTAGGATTAGCAGTAGTATTAGTAGTAGTATTGCAGGCTAAGGGGGGGCTTCAAGACGGACGGGGTTCTTCAAGATGGTCAAGGGTTGTATTGTAGGGTTAGATTTTATTTTTTTATGATTGGAAGTTATTGTAGTATTACTATTAAAATAAGCTAAGCGATAGGGTCAGACAGGCTCACATACAATGTAGAAGGAGTGGAGAGGGGGGTTTCAAGAGGGACGACAACCTTCAAGATGGACTAGACCACCCTGTTCCCCTTCTGGTCCTGGTTCAAGGTAAAATGCATTTCTTATATTGAATAACTCTGTTTCAAGGTGTTGAGTGTCTAACTTTTTATTTATTTATTTAATTTATTTATTTATTTTTTTCAGTTGCTTAAACCCGCTACACGCAAAAACACGACTCACTTGTATGGCAGGGTAAGAGGTAGGGTCAGACAGGTTCACATGTCAGGTGAAGGGGGGGCTTCCAGATGGACTGGGATCTACAAGATAGATGAGGCCTGTATGGTAGGAATAGTTGCAGTTGTAGGACTAGCATTAGTATTAGTAATATTGCAGGCTAAGGGGGGGCTTCAAGACGGACGGGGTTCTTCAAGATTGTCAAGGGTTGTATTGTAGGGTTAGATTTTATTTTTTTAGGATTGGAAGTTATATGGCAAAAAAAGGAGAAAATTTTATTTGTCAACTGGACATAGTTTATTTGGTTGAATACGTTTCGCAGCTCATCCAAGCTGCTTCCTCAGTTCTGGTCAGATGCTGGCGGACACTGCTTTATATCTGCCTGAAGGGAGGAGCTTAATTACAATGAAAATTACTCTGAGACAACACATATTTAAATACAGTTTCAGTTGGTCAGGTGATACAATATGGAGTTGTTAACAGTTTCTGTTAGTCATGTGAGTCTATTCAATATGGAGTGGGAGTGGGGGAGTAGTTAGCATATCCATTCAGGGCCATGATGGGTGTTTTCACACCTCTGGACCTGACCTGGCTAGTCCCATTGTTTTCCCAGTTTGTTTTGATTTAGGTTTGAGGATAGAGTTATAGATGGGAGACAAATGATGTCTGAGACCCCCATTTCTGTTCAAGGAAGGATTCTCTTTCTTGACAAAAATAGCTTCTTTAACTCCCCTCTCAAACCAGTTCTTTTCTCTGGCCAAGATCTGGACCTCGCTGTCCTCAAAGGAGTGGCCTGTGGCTTTTAGGTGGAGATGTACGGCAGATTGCGGCCCACCCTGGTTTTCCCGTCTGTGTTGATACATCCTTTTGTGAAGTGGCTGTTTTGTTTCTCCAATGTAGCGCTCACTGCAGTCTTCACTACACTGAATGGAGTAGACCACATTGCTTTGTTTGTGGCTCGGAGTTTTGTCCTTAGGATGGACCAGTTTTTGTCTTAAAGTGTTTGTGGGTTTGAAATAGACTGGGATTTCATGTTGTCTGAAGATCCTCTGTAGTTTTTCGGAAACGCCAGCCAGGTAAGGAATAGTTACACCCCTTCTCCTGGGCTCTGGTTCTCTGTTGTCCTGTTTCTTTGTTCTCTTCGTTTTATTGAAAGCCCATTTAGGATATCCACAAACGGAGAGGGCTTTCTCCACGTGTTGTTCTTCTTTCTCCTTTCCCTCTGCGCTTGTAGGAACCACTTGGGCCCTGTGATGTAATGTCCGAATGACTCCCAGTTTGTGCTGAAGTGGGTGGTGTGAATCAAAAAGCAGATATTGGTCGGTGTGTGTGGGCTTCCTGAAGACCTCTACCTGGAGTCGCCGGTCTTCTCTTATCGTTACTGCACAATCTAAGAAGGCCAATGTGTTGTCCTTGGCCTCTTCACGTGTGAAATTGATGTTCGGATCTACAGAATTGATGTGTGCAGTAAAAGGTTCCAAATCTTGAATTTTGATTTTTGAGAAATTATCATCAACATAACGATACCAGTGTGTGGGTGGAGTGCCTGGATATGAGGCCAGGGCACTCTGTTCAAATTGTTCCATGTATAAGTTTGCAATGATAGGGGAGACCGGTGAGCCGATTGCACAGCCGTGGATTTGCTTGTAAAAGTTTCCTCTGAACTGGAAATAGGTGGTACTAAGCTCCTCCCTTCAGGCAGATATAAAGCAGTGTCCGCCAGCATCTGACCAGAACTGAGGAAGCAGCTTGGATGAGCTGCGAAACGTATTCAACCAAATAAACTATGTCAAGTTGACAAATTAAATTTTCTCCTTTTTTTTTGCCATGGATTCTACCTGGACGACTGAGGGATTTTACATACATTGGAAGTTATAGTAGTATTACTATTAAAATAATCTAAGCGATAGGGTCAGACAGGCTCACATACAATGTAGAAGGAGTGGGGAGGGGGGATTTCAAGAGGGACGACAACCTTTAAGATCGACTAGACCACCCTGTTCCCCTGCTTGTCCTGTTCAAGGTAAAATGCATTTCTTATATTGAATAACCCTGTTTCAAGTTGTTCGTGTCTAATTTTTATATTTGTTTTATTTCCTTCAGTTGCTTAAACCCACTACACGCACAAACACGACTCACTTGTATGGCAGGGTAAGAGGTAGGGTCGGACAGGTTCACATGTCAGGTGAAGGGGGGGCTTCCAGATGGACGGGGATCTACAATATGGATGAGGCCTGTATGGTAGGAATAGTTGCGGTTGTAGGACTCGCATTAGTATTAGTAGTATTGCAGGCTAAGGGGGGGCTTCAAGACGGACGGGGTTCTTCAGGATGGTCAAGGGTTGTATTGTAGGGTTAGATTTTATTTTTTTAGGATTGGAAGTTATAGTAGTATTACTATTAAAATAAGCTAAGCGATAGGGTCAGACGGTCACCTACAATGTAGAAGGAGTGGGGAGGGGGGTTTCAAGAGGCAAACTTTAAGATGGACTAGACCACCCTGTTCCCCTGCTGGTCCTGTTCAAGGTAAAATGCATTTCTTATATTGAATAACCCTGTTTCAAGTTGTTCGTGTCTAATTTTTATTTATTTATTTAATTTATTTATTTATTTTTTTCAGTTGCTTAAACCCGCTACACGCAAAAACACGACTCACTTGTATGGCAGGGTAAGAGGTAGGGTCAGACAGGTTCACATGTCAGGTGAAGGGGGGGCTTCCAGATGGACGGGGATCTACAAGATGGATGAGGCCTGTATGGTAGGAATAGTTGCAGATGTAGGATTAGCAGTAGGATTAGCAGTAGTATTAGTAGTAGTATTGCAGGCTAAGGGGGGGCTTCAAGACGGACGGGGTTCTTCAGGATGGTCAAGGGTTGTATTGTAGGGTTAGATTTTATTTTTTTAGGATTGGAAGTTAACGTAGTATTACTATTAAAATAAGCTAAGAGATAGGGTCAGACAGGCTCACCTACAATGTAGAAGGAGTGGGGAGGGGGGTTTCAAGAGGCAAACTTTAAGATGGACTAGACCACCCTGTTCCCCTGCTGGTCCTGTTCAAGGTAAAATGCATTTCTTATATTGAATAACCCTGTTTCAAGTTGTTCGTGTCTAATTTTTATTTATTTATTTAATTTATTTATTTATTTTTTTCAGTTGCTTAAACCCGCTACATGCAAAAACATGACTCACTTGTATGGCAGGGTAAGAGGTAGGGTCGGACAGGTTTAGATGTCAGGTGTAGGGGGGCTTCCAGATGGACGGGGATCTACAAGATGGATGAGGCCTGTATGGTAGGAATAGTTGCAGATGTAGGATTAGCAGTAGGATTAGCAGTAGTATTAGTAGTAGTATTGCAGGCTAAGGGGGGGCTTCAAGACGGACGGGGTTCTTCAGGATGGTCAAGGGTTGTATTGTAGGGTTAGATTTTATTTTTTTAGGATTGGAAGTTAACGTAGTATTACTATTAAAATAAGCTAAGAGATAGGGTCAGACAGGCTCACCTACAATGTAGAAGGAGGGGGGTTTCAAGAGGGACAACAAATTTCAAGATGGAAAAGACCACCCTGTTCACCTTCTGGTCCTGTTTAAGGTAAAAATGCATTTCTTATATTAAATAACCCTGTTTCAATGTGTTCAGTGTCTAATTTTTATTTTATTTTTTTTCCTTCAGTTGCGTAAACCCACTACACGCCCAAACACAAGTCACTTGTATGGCAGGGTAAGGGGTAGGGTCGGACAGGTTTAGATGTCAGGTGTAGGGGGGGCTTCCAGATGGACGGGGATCTACAAGATGGATGAGGCCTGTATGGTAGGAATAGTTGCAGATGTAGGATTAGCAGTAGGATTAGCAGTAGTATTAGTAGTAGTATTGCAGGCTAAGGGGGGGCTTCAAGACGGACGGGGTTCTTCAGGATGGTCAAGGGTTGTATTGTAGGGTTAGATTTTATTTTTTTAGGATTGGAAGTTAACGTAGTATTACTATTAAAATAAGCTAAGAGATGGGGTCAGACAGGCTCACCTACAATGTAGAAGGAGGGGGGTTTCAAGAGGGACAACAAATTTCAAGATGGAAAAGACCACCCTGTTCACCTTCTGGTCCTGTTTAAGGTAAAAATGCGTTTCTTATATTAAATAACCCTGTTTCAATGTGTTCAGTGTCTAATTTTTATTTTATTTTTTTTCCTTCAGTTGCGTAAACCCACTACACTCCCAAACACAAGTCACTTGTATGGCAGGGTAAGGGGTAGGGTCGGACAGGTTTACTGTACATGTCAGGTGAAGGGGGGGCTTCCAGATGGACGGGGATCTACAAGATGGATGAGGCCTGTATGGTAGGAATAGTTGCAGTTGTAGGATTAGCAGTAGGATTAGCAGTAGTATTAGTAGTAGTATTGCAGGCTAAGGGGGGGCTTCAAGACAAGACGGGGTTCTTCAAGATGGTCAAGCGTTGTAGGGTTAGATTTTATTTTTTTAGGATTGGAAGTTAACGTAGTAGTACTATTAAAATAAGTTAAGCGATAGGGTCAGACAGGCTCACATACAATGTAGAAGGAGTGGGGAGGGGGGTTTCAAGAGGCAACCTTCAAGATGGACTAGACCACCCTGTTCCCCTTCTGGTCCTGTTCAAGGTAAAATGCATTTCTTATATTGAATAACTCTGTTTCAAGGTGTTGAGTGTCTAATATATTTTTTTTAAATTTATTAAATTTATTTTTTTTTTTTTTTTTCAGTTGCTTAAACCCGCTACACGCAAAAACACAACTCACTTGTATGGCAGGGTAAGAGGTAGGGTTAGACAGGTTCACATGTCAGGTGAAGGGGGGGCTTCCAGATGGACGGGGATCTACAAGATGGATGAGGCCTGTATGGTTGGAATAGTTGCGGTTGTAGGACTAGCATTAGTATTAGTAGTATTGCAGGCTAAGGGGGGGCTTCAAGACGGACGGGGTTCTTCAGGATGGTCAAGGGTTGTATTGTAGGGTTAGATTTTATTTTTTTAGGATTGGAAGTTATCGTAGTATTACTATTAAAATAAGCTAAGCGATAGGGTCAGACAGGCTCACATACAATGTAGAAGGAGTGGGGAGGGGGGTTTCAAGAGGGACGACAACCTTCAAGATGGACTAGACCACCCTGTTCCCCTTCTGGTCCTGGTTCAAGGTAAAATGCATTTCTTATATTGAATAACTCTGTTTCAAGGTGTTGAGTGTCTAACTTTTTATTTATTTATTTAATTTATTTATTTATTTTTTTCAGTTGCTTAAACCCGCTACACGCAAAAACACGACTCACTTGTATGGCAGGGTAAGAGGTAGGGTCAGACAGGTTCACATGTCAGGTGAAGGGGGGGCTTCCAGATGGACTGGGATCTACAAGATGGATGAGGCCTGTATGGTAGGAATAGTTGCAGTTGTAGGACTAGCATTAGTATTAGTAATATTGCAGGCTAAGGGGGGGCTTCAAGACGGACGGGGTTCTTCAAGATTGTCAAGGGTTGTATTGTAGGGTTAGATTTTATTTTTTTAGGATTGGAAGTTATATGGCAAAAAAAGGAGAAAATTTTATTTGTCAACTGGACATAGTTTATTTGGTTGAATACGTTTCACAGCTCATCCAAGCTGCTTCCTCAGTTCTGGTCAGATGCTGGCGGACACTGCTTTATATCTGCCTGAAGGGAGGAGCTTAATTACAATGAAAATTACTCTGAGACAACACATATTTAAATACAGTTTCAGTTGGTCAGGTGATACAATATGGAGTTGTTAACAGTTTCTGTTAGTCATGTGAGTCTATTCAATATGGAGTGGGAGTGGGGGAGTAGTTAGCATATCCATTCAGGGCCATGATGGGTGTTTTCACACCTCTGGACCTGACCTGGCTAGTCCCATTGTTTTCCCAGTTTGTTTTGATTTAGGTTTGAGGATAGAGTTATAGATGGGAGACAAATGATGTCTGAGACCCCCATTTCTGTTCAAGGAAGGATTCTCTTTCTTGACAAAAATAGCTTCTTTAACTCCCCTCTCAAACCAGTTCTTTTCTCTGGCCAAGATCTGGACCTCGCTGTCCTCTGGGATTTCATGTTGTCTGAAGATCCTCTGTAGTTTTTCGGAAACGCCAGCCAGGTAAGGAATAGTTACACCCCTTCTCCTGGGCTCTGGTTCTCTGTTGTCCTGTTTCTTTGTTCTCTTCGTTTTATTGAAAGCCCATTTAGGATATCCACAAACGGAGAGGGCTTTCTCCACGTGTTGTTCTTCTTTCTCCTTTCCCTCTGCGCTTGTAGGAACCACTTGGGCCCTGTGATGTAATGTCCGAATGACTCCCAGTTTGTGCTGAAGTGGGTGGTGTGAATCAAAAAGCAGATATTGGTCGGTGTGTGTGGGCTTCCTGAAGACCTCTACCTGGAGTCGCCGGTCTTCTCTTATCGTTACTGCACAATCTAAGAAGGCCAATGTGTTGTCCTTGGCCTCTTCACGTGTGAATTTGATGTTCGGATCTACAGAATTGATGTGTGCAGTAAAAGGTTCCAAATCTTGAATTTTGATTTTTGAGAAATTATCATCAACATAACGATACCAGTGTGTGGGTGGAGTGCCTGGATATGAGGCCAGGGCACTCTGTTCAAATTGTTCCATGTATAAGTTTGCAATGATAGGGGAGACCGGTGAGCCGATTGCACAGCCGTGGATTTGCTTGTAAAAGTTTCCTCTGAACTGGAAATAGGTGGTACTAAGCTCCTCCCTTCAGGCAGATATAAAGCAGTGTCCGCCAGCATCTGACCAGAACTGAGGAAGCAGCTTTGGATGAGCTGCGAAACGTATTCAACCAAATAAACTATGTCCAGTTGACAAATTAAATTTTCTCCTTTTTTTTTGCCATGGATTCTACCTGGACGACTGAGGGATTTTACATACATTGGAAGTTATAGTAGTATTACTATTAAAATAAGCTAAGCGATAGGGTCAGACAGGCTCACATACAATGTAGAAGGAGTGGGGAGGGGGGATTTCAAGAGGGACGACAACCTTTAAGATGGACTAGACCACCCTGTTCCCCTGCTTGTCCTGTTCAAGGTAAAATGCATTTCTTATATTGAATAACCCTGTTTCAAGTTGTTCATGTCTAATTTTTATATTTGTTTTATTTCCTTCAGTTGCTTAAACCCACTACACGCACAAACACGACTCACTTGTATGGCAGGGTAAGAGGTAGGGTCGGACAGGTTCACATGTCAGGTGAAGGGGGGGCTTCCAGATGGACGGGGATCTACAATATGGATGAGGCCTGTATGGTAGGAATAGTTGCGGTTGTAGGACTCGCATTAGTATTAGTAGTATTGCAGGCTAAGGGGGGGCTTCAAGACGGACGGGGTTCTTCAGGATGGTCAAGGGTTGTATTGTAGGGTTAGATTTTATTTTTTTAGGATTGGAAGTTATAGTAGTATTACTATTAAAATAAGCTAAGCGATAGGGTCAGACGGTCACCTACAATGTAGAAGGAGTGGGGAGGGGGGTTTCAAGAGGCAACCTTTAAGATGGACTAGACCACCCTGTTCCCCTGCTGGTCCTGTTCAAGGTAAAATGCATTTCTTATATTGAATAACCCTGTTTCAAGTTGTTCGTGTCTAATTTTTATTTATTTATTTAATTTATTTATTTATTTTTTTCAGTTGCTTAAACCCGCTACACGCAAAAACACGACTCACTTGTATGGCAGGGTAAGAGGTAGGGTCAGACAGGTTCACATGTCAGGTGAAGGGGGGGCTTCCAGATGGACGGGGATCTACAAGATGGATGAGGCCTGTATGGTAGGAATAGTTGCAGATGTAGGATTAGCAGTAGGATTAGCAGTAGGATTAGCAGTAGTATTAGTAGTAGTATTGCAGGCTAAGGGGGGGCTTCAAGACGGACGGGGTTCTTCAGGATGGTCAAGGGTTGTATTGTAGGGTTAGATTTTATTTTTTTAGGATTGGAAGTTAACGTAGTATTACTATTAAAATAAGCTAAGAGATAGGGTCAGACAGGCTCACCTACAATGTAGAAGGAGGGGGGTTTCAAGACGGACAACAAATTTCAAGATGGAAAAGACCACCCTGTTCACCTTCTGGTCCTGTTTAAGGTAAAAATGCATTTCTTATATTAAATAACCCTGTTTCAATGTGTTCAGTGTCTAATTTTTGTTTTTTATTTTTTCCTTCAGTTGCGTAAACCCACTACACGCACAAGCACGACTCACTTGTATGGCAGGGTAAGAGGTAGGGTCAGACAGGTTCACATGTCAGGTGAAGGGGGGGGCTTCCAGATGGACTGGGATCTACAAGATGGATGAGGCCTGTATGGTAGGAATAGTTGCAGTTGTAGGATTAGCAGTAGGATTAGCAGTAGTATTAGTAGTAGTATTGCAGGCTAAGGGGGGGCTTCAAGACAAGACGGGGTTCTTCAAGATGGTCAAGCGTTGTAGGGTTAGATTTTATTTTTTTAGGATTGGAAGTTAACCTAGTAGTACTATTAAAATAAGTTAAGCGATAGGGTCAGACAGGCTCACATACAATGTAGAAGGAGTGGGGAGGGGGGTTTCAAGAGGGACGACAACCTTCAAGATGGACTAGACCACCCTGTTCCCCTTCTGGTCCTGTTCAAGGTAAAATGCATTTCTTATATTGAATAACTCTGTTTCAAGGTGTTGAGTGTCTAATTTTTTTTTTTTATTTTATTTTATTTATTTATTTATTTATTTTTTTCAGTTGCTTAAACCCGCTACACGCAAAAACACAACTCACTTGTATGGCAGGGTAAGAGGTAGGGTCAGACAGGTTCACATGTCAGGTGAAGGGGGGGCTTCCAGATGGACGGGGATCTACAAGATGGATGAGGCCTGTATGGTTGGAATAGTTGCGGTTGTAGGACTAGCATTAGTATTAGTAGTATTGCAGGCTAAGGGGGGGCTTCAAGACGGACGGGGTTCTTCAGGATGGTCAAGGGTTGTATTGTAGGGTTAGATTTAATTTTTTTAGGATTGTAAGTTATCGTAGTATTACTATTAAAATAAGCTAAGCGATAGGGTCAGACAGGCTCACATACAATGTAGAAGGAGTGGGGAGGGGGGTTTCAAGAGGCAACCTTTAAGATGGACTAGACCACCCTGTTCCCCTGCTGGTCCTGTTCAAGGTAAAATGCATTTCTTATATTGAATAACCCTGTTTCAAATTGTTCGTGTCTAATTTTTATTTATATTTGTTTTATTTCCTTCAGTTTCTTAAACGCACTACACGCCCAAACGCAAGTCACTTGTATGGCAGGGTAAGGGGTAGGGTCGGACAGGTTTACATGTCAGGTGAAGGGGGGGCTTCCAGATGGACGGGGATCTACAAGATGGATGAGGCCTGTATGGTAGGAATCGTTGCAGATGTAGGATTAGCAGTAGGATTAGCAGTAGTATTAGTAGTAGTATTGCAGGCTAAGGGGGGGCTTCAAGACGGACGGGGTTCTTCAGGATGGTCAAGGGTTGTATTGTAGGGTTAGATTTTATTTTTTTAGGATTGGAAGTTATAATAGTATTATTATTAAAATAAGCTAAGAGATAGGGTCAGACAGGCTCACCTACAATGTAGAAGGAGGGGGGTTTCAAGAGGGACAACAAATTTCAAGATGGAAAAGACCACCCTGTTCACCTTCTGGTCCTGTTTAAGGTAAACATGCGTTTCTTATATTAAATAACCCTGTTTCAATGTGTTCAGTGTCTAATTTTTATTTTATTTTTTTTTTCCTTCAGTTGCGTAAACCCACTACACGCCCAAACACAAGTCACTTGTATGGCAGGGTAAGGGGTAGGGTCGGACAGGTTTACATGTCAGGTGAAGGGGGGGCTTCCAGATGGACGGGGATCTGCAAGATGGATGAAGCCTGTATGGTAGGAATAGTTGCAGTTGTAGGATTAGCAGTAGTATTAGTAGTAGTATTGCAGGATAAGGGGGGGCTTCAAGACGGACGGGGTTCTTCAAGATGGTCAAGCGTTGTAGGGTTAGATTTTATTTTTTTAGGATTGGAAGTTAACGTAGTAGTACTATTAAAATAAGTTAAGCGATAGGGTCAGACAGGCTCACATACAATGTAGAAGGAGTGGGGAGGGGGGTTTCAAGAGGGACGACAACCTTCAAGATGGACTAGACCACCCTGTTCCCCTTCTGGTCCTGTTCAAGGTAAAATGCATTTCTTATATTGAATAACTCTGTTTCAAGGTGTTCAGTGTCTAATTTATTTATTTATTTATTTAATTTATTATTATTATTTTTTCAGTTGCTTAAACCCGCTACACGCAAAAACACGACTCACTTGTATGGCAGGGTAAGAGGTAGGGTCAGACAGGCTCACATACAATGTAGAAGGAGTGGGGAGGGGGGTTCCAAGAGGGACGACAACCTTCAAGATGGACTAGACCACCCTGTTCCCCTTCTGGTCCTGTTCAAGGTAAAATGCATTTCTAATATTGAATAACCCTGTTTCAAGTTGTTCTTGTCTAATTTTTATTTATATTTGTTTTATTTCCTTCAGTTGCTTATACCCACTACACGCCCAAACACAAGTCACTTGTATGGCAGGGTAAGGGGTAGGGTCGGACAGGTTCACATGTCAGGTGAAGGGGGGGCTTCCAGATGGACGGGGATCTACAATATGGATGAGGCCTGTATGGTAGGAATAGTTGCGGTTGTAGGACTCGCATTAGTATTAGTAGTATTGCAGGCTAAGGGGGGGCTTCAAGACGGACGGGGTTCTTCAGGATGGTCAAGGGTTGTATTGTAGGGTTAGATTTTATTTTTTTAGGATTGGAAGTTATAGTAGTATTACTATTAAAATAAGCTAAGCGATAGGGTCAGACGGTCACCTACAATGTAGAAGGAGTGGGGAGGGGGGTTTCAAGAGGCAAACTTTAAGATGGACTAGACCACCCTGTTCCCCTGCTGGTCCTGTTCAAGGTAAAATGCATTTCTTATATTGAATAACCCTGTTTCAAGTTGTTCGTGTCTAATTTTTATTTATATTTGTTTTATTTCCTTCAGTTTCTTAAACGCACTACACGCCCAAACACAAGTCACTTGTATGGCAGGGTAAGGGGTAGGGTCGGACAGGTTTACATGTCAGGTGAAGGGGGGGCTTCCAGATGGACGGGGATCTACAAGATGGATGAGGCCTGTATGGTAGGAATAGTTGGAGATGTAGGATTAGCAGTAGGATTAGCAGTAGTATTAGTAGTAGTATTGCAGGCTAAGGGGGGGCTTCATGACGGACGGGGTTCTTCAGGATGGTCAAGGGTTGTATTGTAGGGTTAGATTTTATTTTTTTAGGATTGGAAGTTAACGTAGTATTACTATTAAAATAAGCTAAGAGATAGGGTCAGACAGGCTCACCTACAATGTAGAAGGAGGGGGGTTTCAAGAGGGACAACAAATTTCAAGATGGAAAAGACCACCCTGTTCACCTTCTGGTCCTGTTTAAGGTAAAAATGCGTTTCTTATATTAAATAACCCTGTTTCAATGTGTTCAGTGTCTAATTTTTATTTTATTTTTTTTCCTTCAGTTGCGTAAACCCACTACACGCCCAAACACAAGTCACTTGTATGGCAGGGTAAGGGGTAGGGTCGGACAGGTTTACATGTCAGGTGAAGGGGGGGCTTCCAGACGGACGGGGATCTACAAGATGGATGAGTCCTGTATGGTAGGAATAGTTGCAGTTGTAGGATTAGCAGTAGTATTAGTAGTAGTATTGCAGGCTAAGGGGGGGCTTCAAGACGGACGGGGTTCTTCAAGATGGTCAAGGGTTGTATTGTAAGGTTAGATTTTATTCTTTCAAGATGGCGCTGGGATGCCAGCTGCGTGTAACAGAAGCTCTGAACCCCTTTTTCTTTCTTTTCGTCTATTTACTTGTACATAGACACTTTTTTCGTCTTTTCTTTAGAGTGGGTGAAACATCGTGCAGTTTCGCACATGGGAAACCTACTCTGACTACAGTTTTATTGCTCGCTGTAGTCTTTTTCACACTTTTTGGATCCGCGTCTGGGACTCCATTCAGCCACGGCTCGGAGCGCATCAAGTACGAACGTGATGCGCTCCTCGGTCTACGCGGCCCCGCTTTGCTCCACACCGGGAAACCCGAGGTCCCAGTGGAAATACAGAGGAAGAGAAGAGGGTGCAGAGGTGGACGGAAAAAACGGAGACCGTATCTGCCTTCGGTGGTTATGGGAAACGTCCGCTCCATCTCCAACAAGACCGAGGAGTTCACCGCACTGACCCGGTATCAGCGGGAGTACCGGGACTGCAGCGTGATGTGTTTTACGGAGACGTGGCTGAATGAACACATATCAGACTCTGTGATTAACCAGGAGGGATTTACACTGAAGCGGGCGGACAGAACTGCCGCTAGGAGCGGTAAGAAGAAGGGAGGCGGGCTGGCGGTGTTTGTGAATGAGCGGTGGTGCCACCCGGCTAACGTGTACGTCAAGCAACAGCTGTGTACCCCGGACATTGAGTTGCTCGCAGTGGGCATGCGGCCGTATTACCTGCCGAGGGAATTCTCACACGTGATCACGTATTGTGTGTATATCCCCCCTTCCGCCGATGCGACGGCGGCCTGTGAACAACTCCACAACAGCGTAGCGCTGATGCAGACCCGGCATCCCAGAGCCCTGGTTTTAATCAGCGGGGACTTCAACCACGTCTCCCTGTCCGCCATTCTCCCCACTTACACACAGTACGTCACGTGCCCCACGAGAGACAATAGGACTCTGGACCTCCTGTATGCGAACATCAAAGACGCTTACACCTCCGTCCCCCTCCCCCCGCTTGGACGCTCAGACCACAACCTCGTCAAACTGCTCCCGCAATACACACCAAAGGTGCGAAGAGGACCTGCGCGGAAGCTGTCTGTGAAGCTGTGGACTGAAGAGGCCAATGAGAGTTTGAGGGACTGTTTCCAGACCACAGACTGGAACATGTTCAGCAGCTCTTATGGAGATGACATCAATGGCCTGACCCACTGCATCACGGACTACATCAACTTCTGCGTGGAGAGCACTGTGCCAACCCGGAGGGTGCGGTGCTTCTCCAACAACCACCCCTGGGTCACCCCTGAGCTCAAAGACCTCCTGAACCAGAAGAAGAGGGCTTTCATCTCAGGGGACAGAGAGGAGCAGAAGAGGGTCCAGCGGGAGCTTCAGTGGAGGATTCGTCGGGCCAAGAAGGATTACGGGAAGAAAATGGAGGAGCAGCTGGCCCAGAACAACGTGCGGGATGTGTGGAGAGGTCTGAAGAACATCTCAGGATTTGGTCAGAACACCAGAGGGACATCTGATGGAGATCAGCGCTGGGCGGATGAACTAAACATTTATTTCAACCGTTTTGATTGTCCCCCCATCCCCTCTGCCTCTTTCTCGGATCCCCCCTCTTCACACACCCCCAGGCCACTGGACACATCCCCCCTTCCCGGACCGACTGCACCCACCCCCCGCCCCCTACCACCCACGTCTCCAGCTCACTTCACACCGACTGTTCCCAGCACCAGCCCCTCTCTGCCCCCCACCCCCGGCAGTCCACCCCAGTCCCCCCCTTACTCCTCCGTCTACATCACACCGGATCAGGTGAGGAGAGAGCTGAGGCGGCTGAAACAGAGAAAATCTGCAGGACCAGATGGCATCTGCCCCAGGCTGCTGAGGACCTGCGCGGACCAGCTCTGTGAGGTTCTCTGCTACATCTACAACCTGAGCCTCAGCCTGGAGAAGGTCCCTGTCCTGTGGAAGACCTCCTGTGTGGTACCAGTTCCAAAAACAACACATGCCAGGGAACCGGCCCACTTCAGACCAGTCGCCTTGACCTCTCACCTCATGAAGACCATGGAGAGGCTGATCCTCAGCTACCTCCGCTCCGTGGTGAGCTCCACTCTGGACCCGCTGCAGTTTGCCTACAAGCCCAACATCGGAGTAGAGGACGCCGTCATCTACCTGCTGCAGCGGGCGCTCACCCACCTGGAGACTGCCGGGAGCGCTGTGAGAGTCATGTTCTTTGACTTCTCCAGCGCCTTCAACACCATCTGGCCGGCACTGCTGCGGGGGAAGCTGGAGGACGCCGGAGTGAACGGACATCTCGCCGCCTGGACCATCGACTACCTCACTGACCGGCCGCAGTATGTGAGGCTGCGCGGCTGTGAGTCAGAGGTGGTTGTCTGCAGCACTGGGGCCCCACAGGGAACTGTCCTTTCACCCTTCCTCGTCTCTATCTACACCTCGGACTTCACCTACAACACGGACACCTGCCATCTCCAGAAGTTCTCTGACGACTCGGCCCTTGTGGGCTGTGTGTCTGAGGGGAATGAGCTGGAGTACCGATCGGTCATCAGGGACTTTGTGGACTGGTGTGAGCACAACCACCTGTGCCTTAACACCAGTAAGACCAAGGAGATGGTGATCGACTTCGGGAGAAGGACACTACTTCCCTCACCGGTGAACATCCAGGGACAGGACATAGAGACAGTGGACAGTTTTAAGTACCTGGGTGTTCACCTCAACAATAAACTGAACTGGTCCCACAACACTGACGCCCTGTACAAGAAGAGCCAAAGTCGCCTCCACCTTCTGAGGAGACTGAGTTCTTTTGGAGTGTGCAGGCCCCTGCTCAAGACTTTTTATGACTCTGTGGTGGCCTCTGCTCTCCTCTACGCTGTTGTCTGCTGGGCCCCGAGCAGCACAGAGCGGGACAGGAAAAGACTGAACAAACTAGTCAGGAGGGCCAGCTCTGTCCTGGGCTGTCCTCTGGAGTCTGTGGAGGAGGTGGGTGAGAGGAGGGTGCTGGCCAAACTCACATCCATCATGGCCGACACCTCTCACCCTCTGCACCGGACTGTAGAGGAACTGAGCAGCACCTTCAGTGGCCGACTGAGGCACCCTCAGTGTAAGAAGGAACGCTACCGCAGGTCCTTCATCCCCACTGCTGTCAGACTGTACAACTCCACTGTTTAACACTTACAATAACCTGTGCAATAACCAGTGCAATAACCTGTGCAATAACCAGTGCAATAACCTGTAACCATGTCACCTCATCAGTAACCGCCTCCACTGTCCTCAGATTATATATTTATATATTTGTATATTTGTATTCTTTTACATATATATATATTATATAAGAGATATGTTTTATTATATATTTACATTTCTTTCACTCCCTGTACATAAGAGCTACCTGATGTTGTAAATATGTTAATATTTATTGTGATTTTATTTTTTATTTACTTATTGTTCTGAGTGTTTGCACAATTTTTCACAACTTTTTGCACTATACTGTCCCCTGACTGTGAGCTTCTGTCACAAGTGAATTTCTCCTCTGTGAGATCAATAAAGTCTTATCTTATCTTATCTTATCTTATCTTATTTGAAGTTATACTAGTATTACTATTAAAATAAGCTAAGCGATAGGGTCAGACAGGCTCACATACAATGTAGAAGGAGTGGGGAGGGGGGTTTCAAGAGGGACGACAACCTTCAAGATGGACTAGACCACCCTGTTCCCCTTCTGGTCCTGTTCAAGGTAAAATGCATTTCTTATATTGAATAACTCTGTTTCAAGGTGTTGAGTGTCTAATTTTTTTATTTATTTATTTAATTTATTTTATTTTATTTTTTTTTCAGTTGCTTAAACCCGCTACACGCAAAAACACAACTCACTTGTATGGCAGGGTAAGAGGTAGGGTCAGACAGGTTCACATGTCAGGTGAAGGGGGGGCTTCCAGATGGATGGGGATCTACAAGATGGATGAGGCCTGTATGGTAGGAATAGTTGCAGTTGTAGGATTAGCAGTAGGATTAGCAGTAGTATTAGTAGTAGTATTGCAGGCTAAGGGGGGGCTTCAAGACAAGACGGGGTTCTTCAAGATGGTCAAGCGTTGTAGGGTTAGATTTTATTTTTTTAGGATTGGAAGTTAACGTAGTAGTACTATTAAAATAAGTTAAGCGATAGGGTCAGACAGGCTCACATACAATATAGAAGGAGTGGGGAAGGGGGTTTCAAAAGGGACGACAACCTTCAAGATGGACTAGACCACCCCGTTCCCCTGCTGGTCCTGTTCAAGGTAAAATGCATTTGTTATATTGAATATCCCTATTTCAAGTTGTTCGTGTCTAATTTTTATTTATATTTGTTTTATTTCCTTCAGTTGCTTAAACCCACTACACACACAAACACGACTCACTTGTATGGCAGGGTAAGAGGTAGGGTCGGACAGGTTCACATGTCAGGTGAAGGGGAGGCTTCCAGATGGACGGGGATCTACAAGATGGATGAAGCCTGTATGGTAGGAATAGTTGCAGTTGTAGGACTAGCATTAGTATTAGTAGTATTGCAGGCTAAGGGGGGGAAGACGGGGTTCTTCAAGATGGTCAAGGGTTGTATTGTAGGGTTAGATTTTATTTTTTTAGGATTGGAAGTTAACGTAGTATTACTATAAAAATAAGCTAAGAGATAGGGTCAGACAGGCTCACCTACAATGTAGAAGGAGGGGGGTTTCAAGAGGGACAACAAATTTCAAGATGGAAAAGACCACCCTGTTCACCTTCTGGTCCTGTTTAAGGTAAAAATGCGTTTCTTATATTAAATAACCCTGTTTCAATGTGTTCAGTGTCTAATTTTTATTTTATTTTTTTTCCTTCAGTTGCGTAAACCCACTACACGCCCAAACAAAAGTCACTTGTATGGCAGGGTAAGGGGTAGGGTCGGACAGGTTTACATGTCAGGTGAAGGGGGGGCTTCCAGACGGACGGGGATCTACAAGATGGATGAGTCCTGTATGGTAGGAATAGTTGCAGTTGTAGGATTAGCAGTAGTATTAGTAGTAGTATTGCAGGCTAAGGGGGGGCTTCAAGACAAGACGGGGTTCTTCAAGATGGTCAAGCGTTGTAGGGTTAGATTTTATTTTTTTAGGATTGGAAGTTAACGTAGTAGTACTATTAAAATAAGTTAAGCGATAGGGTCAGACAGGCTCACATACAATGTAGAAGGAGTGGGGAGGGGGCTTTCAAGACGGACGACAACCTTCAAGATGGACTAGACCACCCTGTTCCCCTTCTGGTCCTGTTCAAGGTAAAATGCATTTCTTATATTGAATAACTCTGTTTCAAGGTGTTGAGTGTCTAATTTTTTATTTATTTATTTTATTTATTTTTTTCAGTTGCTTAAACCCGCTACACGCAAAAATACGACTCACTTGTATGGCAGGGTAAGAGGTAGGGTCGGACAGGTTCACATGTCAGGTGAAGGGGGGGCTTCCAGATGGACGGGGATCTACAATATGGATGAGGCCTGTATGGTAGGAATAGTTGCGGTTGTAGGACTAGCAGTAGTATTAGTAGTATTGCAGGCTAAGGGGGGGCTTCAAGACGGACGGGGTTCTTCAGGATGGTCAAGGGTTGTATTGTAGGGTTAGATTTTATTTTTTTAGGATAATAGTATTACTATTAAAATAAGCTAAGCGATAGGGTCAGACAGGCTCACCTACAATGTAGAAGGAGGGGGGTTTCAAGTGGGACAACAAATTTCAAGATGGAAAAGACCACCCTGTTCACCTTCTGGTCCTGTTTAAGGTAAAAATGCGTTTCTTATATTGAATAACCCTGTTTCAATCTGTTCAGTGTCTATTTTTTATTTTTTCCTTCAGTTGCGTGAACCCACTACACGCACAAACACGACTCACTTGTATGGCAGGGTAAGAGGTAGGGTCAGACAGGTTCACATGTCAGGTGAAGGGGGGGCTTCCAGATGGACTGGGATCTACAAGATGGATGAGGCCTGTATGGTAGGAATAGTTGCAGTTGTAGGATTAGCAGTAGGATTAGCAGTAGTATTAGTAGTAGTATTGCAGGCTAAGGGGGGGCTTCAAGACAAGACGGTGTTCTTCAAGATGGTCAAGTGTTGTAGGGTTAGATTTTATTTTTTTAGGATTGGAAGTTAACGTAGTAGTACTATTAAAATAAGTTAAGCGATAGGGTCAGACAGGCTCACATACAATGTAGAAGGAGTGGGGAGGGGGGTTTCAAGAGGCAACCTTTAAGATGGACTAGACCACCCTGTTACCCTGCTGGTCCTGTTCAAGGTAAAATGCATTTCTTATATTAAATAACCCTGTTTCAAGTTGTTCTTGTCTAATTTTTATTTATATTTGTTTTATTTCCTTCAGTTGCTTAAACCTACTACACGCCCAAACACAAGTCACTTGTATGGCAGGGTAAGGGGTAGGGTCGGACAGGTTTACATGTCAGGTGAACGGGGGGCTTCCAGACGGACGGGGATCTACAAGATGGATGAGGCCTGTATGGTAGGAATAGTTGCAGTTGTAGGATTAGCAGTAGTATTAGTAGTAGTATTGCAGGCTAAGGGGGGGCTTCAAGACGGACGGGGTTCTTCAAGATGGTCAAGGGTTGTATTGTAGGGTTAGATTTTATTTTTTTAGGATTGGAAGTTATACTAGTATTACTATTAAAATAACCTAAGCGATAGCGTCAGACAGGCTCACATACAATGTAGAAGGAGTGGGGAGGGGGGTTTCAAGAGGGACGACAACCTTCAAGATGGACTAGACCACCCTGTTCCCCTTCTGGTCCTGTTCAAGGTAAAATGCATTTCTTATATTGAATAACTCTGTTTCAAGGTGTTGAGTGTCTAACTTTTTATTTATTTATTTAATTTATTTATTATTTTTTTCAGTTGCTTAAACCCGCTACACGCAAAAACACAACTCACTTGTATGGCAGGGTAAGAGGTAGGGTCAGACAGGTTCACATGTCAGGTGAAGGGGGGGCTTCCAGATGGACGGGGATCTACAAGATGGATGAGGCCTGTATGGTAGGAATAGTTGCAGATGTAGGATTAGCAGTAGGATTAGCAGTAGTATTAGTAGTAGTATTGCAGGCTAAGGGGGGGCTTCAAGACGGACGGGGTTCTTCAGGATGGTCAAGGGTTGTATTGTAGGGTTAGATTTTATTTTTTTAGGATTGGAAGTTATAGTAGTATTACTATTAAAATAAGCTACGAGATAGGGTCAGACAGGCTCACCTACAATGTAGAAGGAGGGGGGTTTCAAGAGGGACAACAAATTTCAAGATGGAAAAGACCACCCTGTTCACCTTCTGGTCCTGTTTAAGGTAAAAATGCGTTTCTTATATTAAATAACCCTGTTTCAATGTGTTCAGTGTCTAATTTTTATTTTATTTTTTTTCCTTCAGTTGCGTAAACCCACTACACGCCCAAACACAAGTCACTTGTATGGCAGGGTAAGGGGTAGGGTCGGACAGGTTTACATGTCAGGTGAAGGGGGGGCTTCCAGACGGACGGGGATCTACAAGATGGATGAGTCCTGTATGGTAGGAATAGTTGCAGTTGTAGGATTAGCAGTAGTATTAGTAGTAGTATTGCAGGCTAAGGGGGGGCTTCAAGACGGACGGGGTTCTTCAAGATGGTCAAGGGTTGTATTGTAAGGTTAGATTTTATTTTTTTAGGATTTGAAGTTATACTAGTATTACTATTAAAATAAGCTAAGCGATAGGGTCAGACAGGCTCACATACAATGTAGAAGGAGTGGGGAGGGGGGTTTCAAGAGGGACGACAACCTTCAAGATGGACTAGACCACCCTGTTCCCCTTCTGGTCCTGTTCAAGGTAAAATGCATTTCTTATATTGAATAACTCTGTTTCAAGGTGTTGAGTGTCTAATTTTTTTATTTTTTTATTTAATTTATTTAATTTATTTTTTTTTCAGTTGCTTAAACCCGCTACACGCAAAAACACAACTCACTTGTATGGCAGGGTAAGAGGTAGGGTCAGACAGGTTCACATGTCAGGTGAAGGGGGGGCTTCCAGATGGACGGGGATCTACAAGATGGATGAGGCCTGTATGGTAGGAATAGTTGCAGTTGTAGGATTAGCAGTAGGATTATCAGTAGTATTAGTAGTAGTATTGCAGGCTAAGGGGGGGCTTCAAGACAAGACGGGGTTCTTCAAGATGGTCAAGCGTTGTAGGGTTAGATTTTATTTTTTTAGGATTGGAAGTTAACGTAGTAGTACTATTAAAATAAGTTAAGCGATAGGGTCAGACAGGCTCACATACAATATAGAAGGAGTGGGGAAGGGGGTTTCAAAAGGGACGACAACCTTCAAGATGGACTAGACCACCCTGTTCCCCTGCTGGTCCTGTTCAAGGTAAAATGCATTTGTTATATTGAATAACCCTGTTTCAAGTTGTTCGTGTCTAATTTTTATTTATATTTGTTTTATTTCCTTAAGTTTCTTAAACGCACTACACGCCCAAACGCATGTCACTTGTATGGCAGGGTAAGGGGTAGGGTCGGACAGGTTTACATGTCAGGTGAAGGGGGGGCTTCCAGATGGACGGGGATCTACAAGATGGATGAGGCCTGTATGGTAGGAATAGTTGCAGATGTAGGATTAGCAGTAGGATTAGCAGTAGTATTAGTAGTAGTATTGCAGGCTAAGGGGGGGCTTCCAGACGGATGGGGTTCTTCAGGATGGTCAAGGGTTGTATTGTAGGGTTAGATTTTATTTTTTTAGGATTGGAAGTTATAGTAGTATTACTATTAAAATAAGCTAAGAGATAGGGTCAGACAGGCTCACCTACAATGTAGAAGGAGGGGGGTTTCAAGAGGGACAACAAATTTCAAGATGGAAAAGACCACCCTGTTCACCTTCTGGTCCTGTTTAAGGTAAACATGCGTTTCTTATATTAAATAACCCTGTTTCAATGTGTTCAGTGTCTAATTTTTATTTTATTTTTTTTCCTTCAGTTGCGTAAACCCACTACACGCCCAAACACAAGTCACTTGTATGGCAGGGTAAGGGGTAGGGTCGGACAGGTTTACATGTCAGGTGAAGGGGGGGCTTCCAGATGGACGGGGATCTACAAGATGGATGAGGCCTGTATGGTAGGAATAGTTGCAGTTGTAGGATTAGCAGTAGGATTAGCAGTAGTATTAGTAGTAGTATTGCAGGCTAAGGGGGGGCTTCAAGACAAGACGGGGTTCTTCAAGATGGTCAAGCGTTGTAGGGTTAGATTTTATTTTTTTAGGATTGGAAGTTAACCTAGTAGTACTATTAAAATAAGTTAAGCGATAGGGTCAGACAGGCTCACATACAATGTAGAAGGAGTGGGGAGGGGGGTTTCAAGAGGGACGACAACCTTCAAGATGGACTAGACCACCCTGTTCCCCTTCTGGTCCTGTTCAAGGTAAAATGCATTTCTTATATTGAATAACTCTGTTTCAAGGTGTTGAGTGTCTAATTTTTTTATTTTTTTATTTAATTTATTTATTTATTTTTTTCAGTTGCTTAAACCCGCTACACGCAAAAACACAACTCACTTGTATGGCAGGGTAAGAGGTAGGGTCAGACAGGTTCACATGTCAGGTGAAGGGGGGGCTTCCAGATGGACGGGGATCTACAAGATGGATGAGGCCTGTATGGTAGGAATAGTTGCGGTTGTAGGACTAGCATTAGTATTAGTAGTATTGCAGGCTAAGGGGGGGGCTTCAAGACGGACGGGGTTCTTAAGGATGGTCAAGGGTTGTATTGTAGGGTTAGATTTTATTTTTTTAGGATTGGAAGTTATCGTAGTATTACTATTAAAATAAGCTAAGCGATAGGGTCAGACAGGCTCACATACAATGTAGAAGGAGTGGGGAGGGGGGTTTCAAGAGGCAACCTTTAAGATGGACTAGACCACCCTGTTCCCCTGCTGGTCCTGTTCAAGGTAAAATGCATTTCTTATATTGAATAACCCTGTTTCAAGTTGTTCTTGTCTAATTTTTATTTATATTTGTTTTATTTCCTTCAGTTGCTTAAACCCACTACACGCCCAAACACAAGTCACTTGTATGGCAGGGTAAGGGGTAGGGTCGGACAGGTTTACATGTCAGGTGAAGGGGGGGCTTCCAGATGGACGGGGATCTACAAGATGGATGAGGCCTGTATGGTAGGAATAGTTGCAGTTGTAGGATTAGCAGTAGGATTAGCAGTAGTATTAGTAGTAGTATTGCAGGCTAAGGGGGGGCTTCAAGACAAGACGGGGTTCTTCAAGATGGTCAAGCGTTGTAGGGTTAGATTTTATTTTTTTAGGATTGGAAGTTAACGTAGTAGTACTATTAAAATAAGTTAAGCGATAGGGTCAGACAAGGCTCACATACAATGTAGAAGGAGTGGGGAGGGGGTTTCAAGAGGGACGACAACCTTCAAGATGGAAAAGACCACTCTGTTCCCCTTCTGGTCCTGTTCAAGGTAAAATGCATTTCTTATATTGAATAACTCTGTTTCAAGGTGTTGAGTGTCTAATTTTTTTATTTATTTATTTCATTTATTTATTTCATTTATTTTTCAGTTGCTTAAACCCGCTACACGCAAAAACACAAGTCACTTGTATGCCAGGGTAAGGGGTAGGGTCGGACAGGTTTACATATTAGGTGAAGGGGGGCTTCCAGATGGACGGGGATCTACAAGATGGATGAGGCCTGTATGGTAGGAATAGTTGCAGTTGTAGGACTAGCATTAGTATTAGTAGTATTGCAGGCTAAGGGGGGGCTTCAAGACGGACGGGGTTCTTCAAGATGGTCAAGGGTTGTATTGTAGGGTTAGATTTTATTTTTTTAGGACTGGAAGTTATAGTAGTATTACTATTAGAATAATCTAATCGATAGGGTCAGACAGGCTCACATACAATATAGAAGGAGTGGGGAAGGGGGTTTCAAAAGGGACGACAACCTTCAAGATGGACTAGACCACCCTGTTCCCCTGCTGGTCCTGTTCAAGGTAAAATGCATTTGTTATACTGAATATCCCTGTTTCAAGTTGTTCGTGTCTAATTTTTATATTTGTTTTATTTCCTTCAGTTGCTTAAACCCACTACACGCACAAACACGACTCACTTGTATGGCAGGGTAAGAGGTAGGGTCGGACAGGTTCACATGTCAGGTGAAGGGGGGGCTTCCAGATGGACGGGGATCTACAAGATGGATGAAGCCTGTATGGTAGGCATAGTTGCAGTTGTAGGACTAGCATTAGTATTAGTAGTATTGCAGGCTAAGGGGGGCTTCAAGACGGACGGGGTTCTTCAAGATGGTCAAGGGTTGTATTGTAGGGTTAGATTTTATTTTTTTAGGATTGGAAGTTATACTAGTATTACTATTAAAATAAGCTAAGCGATAGGGTCAGACAGGCTCACATACAATGTAGAAGGAGTGAGGAGGGGGGTTTCAAGAGGCAACATTTAAGATGGACTAGACCACCCTGTTCCCCTGCTGGTCCTGTTCAAGGTAAAATGCATTTGTTATACTGAATATCCCTGTTTCAAGTTGTTCGTGTCTAATTTTTATATTTGTTTTATTTCCTTCAGTTGCTTAAACCCACTACACGCACAAACACGACTCACTTGTATGGCAGGGTAAGAGGTAGGGTCGGACAGGTTCACATGTCAGGTGAAGGGGGGGCTTCCAGATGGACGGGGATCTACAAGATGGATGAAGCCTGTATGGTAGGCATAGTTGCAGTTGTAGGACTAGCATTAGTATTAGTAGTATTGCAGGCTAAGGGGGGCTTCAAGACGGACGGGGTTCTTCAAGATGGTCAAGGGTTGTATTGTAGGGTTAGATTTTATTTTTTTAGGATTGGAAGTTATAGTAGTATTACTATTAAAATAAGCTAAGCGATAGGGTCAGACAGGCTCACATACAATGTAGAAGGAGTGGGGAGGGGGGATTTCAAGAGGGACGACAACCTTTAAGATGGACTAGACCACCCTGTTCCCCTGCTGGTCCTGTTCAAGGTAAAATGCATTTCTTATATTGAATAACCCTGTTTCAAGTTGTTCGTGTCTAATTTTTATATTTGTTTTATTTCCTTCAGTTGCTTAAACCCACTACACGCACAAACACGACTCACTTGTATGGCAGGGTAAGAGGTAGGGTCGGACAGGTTCACATGTCAGGTGAAGGGGGGGCTTCCAGATGGACGGGGATCTACAAGATGGATGAGGCCTGTATGGTAGGAATAGTTGCGGTTGTAGGACTAGCATTAGTATTAGTAGTATTGCAGGCTAAGGGGGGCTTCAAGACGGACGGTGTTCTTCAGGATGGTCAAGGGTTGTATTGTAAGGTTAGATTTTATTTTTTTAGGATTGGAAGTTATAGTAGTATTACTATTAAAATAAGCTAAGCGATAGGGTCAGACAGGCTCACCTACAATGTAGAAGGAGGGGGGTTTCAAGAGGGACAACAAATTTCAAGATGGAAAAGACCACCCTGTTCACCTTCTGGTCCTGTTTAAGGTAAAAATGCGTTTCTTATATTGAATAACCCTGTTTCAATGTGTTCAGTGTCTAATTTTTATTTTTTATTTTTTCCTTCAGTTGCGTAAACCCACTATACGCACAAACACGACTCACTTGTATGGCAGGGTAATAGGTAGGGTCGGACAGGTTCACATGTCAGGTGAAGGGGGGGCTTCCAGATGGACTGGGATCTACAAGATGGATGAGGCCTGTATGGTAGGAATAGTTGCAGTTGTAGGACTAGCATTAGTATTAGTAGTATTGCAGGCTAAGGGGGGGCTTCAAGACAGACGGGGTTCTTCAGGATGGTCAAGGGTTGTATTGTAAGGTTAGATTTTATTTTTTTAGGATTGGAAGTTATCGTAGTATTACTATTAAAATAAGCTAAGCGATAGGGTCAGACAGGCTCACATACAATGTAGAAGGAGTGGGGAGGGGGGTTTCAAGAGGCAACCTTTAACATGGACTAGACCACCCTGTTCCCCTGCTGGTCCTGTTCAAGGTAAAATGCATTTCTTATATTGAATAACCCTGTTTCAAGTTGTTCTTGTCTAATTTTTATTTATATTTGTTTCATTTCCTTCAGTTGCTTAAACCCACTACACACCCAAACACAAGTCACTTGTATGGCAGGGTAAGGGGTAGGGTCGGACAGGTTTACATGTTAGGTGAAGGGGGGGCTTCCAGATGGACGGGGATCTACAAGATGGATGAGGCCTGTATGGTAGGAATAGTTGCAGTTGTAGGACTAGCATTAGTATTGCAGGCTAAGGGGGGGCTTCAAGACAGACGGGGTTCTTCAAGATTGTCAAGGGTTGTATTGTAGGGTTAGATTTTATTTTTTTTAAATTGGAAGTTATCGTAGTAGTACTATTAAAATAAGCTAAGCGATAGGGTCAGACAGACTGACCTACAATGTAGAAGGAGGGGGGTTTCAAGAGGGACAACAAATTTCAAGATGGAGTAGACCACCCTGTTCCCCTGCTGGTCCTGTTCAAGGTAAAATGCATTTCTTATATTGAATAACCCTGTTTCAAGTTGTTCAGTGTCTAATTTATTTATTTTATTTATTTCCTTCAGTTCCTTAAACCCGCTACACGCAAAAACACGACTCACTTGTATGGCAAGGTAAGAGGTAGGGTCAGACAGGCTCACATACAATGTAGAAGGAGTGGGGAGGGGGGTTTCAAGAGGGACGACAAATTTCAAGATGGAGTAGACCACCCTGTTCCCCTGCTGGTCCTGTTCAAGGTAAAATGCATTTCTTATATTGAATAACCCTGTTTCAAGTTGTTCGTGTCTAATTTTTATATTTGTTTTATTTCCTTCAGTTGCTTAAACCCACTACACGCACAAACACGACTCACTTGTATGGCAGGGTAAGAGGTAGGGTCGGACAGGTTCACATGTCAGGTGAAGGGGGGGCTTCCAGATGGACAGGGATCTACAAGATGGATGAGGCCTGTATGGTAGGAATAGTTGCGGTTGTAGGACTAGCATTAGTATTAGTAGTATTGCAGGCTAAGGGGGGGCTTCAAGACGGACGGGGTTCTTCAAGATGGTCAAGGGTTGTATTGTAGGGTTAGATTTTATTTTTTTAGGATTGGAAGTTATAGTAGTATTACTATTAAAATAACCTAAGCGATAGGGTCAGACAGGCTCACATACAATGTAGAAGGAGTGGGGAGGGGGGTTTCAAGAGGGACAACAACCTTCAAGATGGACTAGACCACCCTGTTCCCCTTCTGGTCCTGTTCAAGGTAAAATGCATTTCTTATATTGAATAACCCTGTTTCAAGTTGTTCAGTGTCTAATTTTTATTTTATTTATTGTTTTTTTTTCAGTTGTTTAAACCCGCTACACGCACAAACACAAGTCACTTGTATGGCAGGGTAAGAGGTAGGGTCGGACAGGTTCACATGTCAGGTGAAGGGGGGGCTTCCAGATGGACGGGGATCTACAAGATGGATGAGGCCTGTATGGTAGGAATAGTTGCAGTTGTAGGATTAGCAGTAGGATTAGTAGTAGTATTGCAGGCTAAGGGGGGGCTTCAAGACGGACGGGGTTCTTCAGGATGGTCAAGGGTTGTATTGTAGGGTTAGATTTTTTTTTTTTTAGGATTGGAAGTTATAGTAGTATTACTATTAAAATAAGCTAAGAGATAGGGTCAGACAGGCTCACCTACAATGTAGAAGGAGGGGGGTTTCAAGAGGGACAACAAATTTCAAGATGGAAAAGACCATCCTGTTCACCTTCTGGTCCTGTTTAAGGTAAAAATGCGTTTCTTATATTAAATAACCCTGTTTCAATGTGTTCAGTGTCTAATTTTTATTTTATTTTTTTTCCTTCAGTTGCGTAAACCCACTACACGCCCAAACACAAGTCACTTGTATGGCAGGGTAAGGGGTAGGGTCGGACAGGTTTACATGTCAGGTGAAGGGGGGGCTTCCAGATGGACGGGGATCTACAAGATGGATGAGGCCTGTATGGTAGGAATAGTTGCAGTTGTAGGATTAGCAGTAGGATTAGCAGTAGTATTAGTAGTAGTATTGCAGGCTAAGGGGGGGCTTCAAGACAAGACGGGGTTCTTCAAGATGGTCAAGCGTTGTAGGGTTAGATTTAATTTGTTTAGGATTGGAAGTTAACGTAGTAGTACTATTAAAATAAGTTAAGCGATAGGGTCAGACAGGCTCACATACAATGTAGAAGGAGTGGGGAGGGGGGTTTCAAGAGGGACGACAACCTTCAAGATGGACTAGACCACCCTGTTCCCCTTCTGGTCCTGTTCATGGTAAAATGCATTTCTTATATTGAATAACTCTGTTTCAAGGTGTTGAGTGTCTAATTTTTTTATTTATTTATTTAATTTATTTATTTTTTTCTTTCAGTTGATTAAACCCGCTACACGCAAAAACACAACTCACTTGTATGGCAGGGTAAGAGGTAGGGTCAGACAGGTTCACATGTCAGGTGAAGGGGGGGCTTCCAGATGGATGGGGATCTACAAGATGGATGAGGCCTGTATGGTAGGAATAGTTGCGGTTGTAGGACTAGCATTAGTATTAGTAGTATTGCAGGCTAAGGGGGGGCTTCAAGACGGACGGGGTTCTTCAGGATGGTCAAGGGTTGTATTGTAGGGTTAGATTTTATTTTTGTAGGATTGGAAGTTATAGTAGTATTACTATTAAAATAAACTAAGCGATAGGGTCAGACAGGCTCACCTACAATGTAGAAGGAGGGGGGTTTCAAGAGGGACAACAAATTTCAAGATGGAAAAGACCACCCTGTTCACCTTCTGGTCCTGTTTAAGGTAAAAATGCGTTTCTTATATTGAATAACCCTGTTTCAATGTGTTCAGTGTCTAATTTTTGTTTGTTTTTTTTTCCTTCAGTTGCGTAAACCCACTACACGCACAAGCACGACTCACTTGTATGGCAGGGTAAGAGGTAGGGTCAGACAGGTTCACATGTCAGGTGAAGGGGGGGCTTCCAGATGGACTGGGATCTACAAGATGGATGAGGCCTGTATGGTAGGAATAGTTGCAGTTGTAGGATTAGCAGTAGGATTAGCAGTAGTATTAGTAGTAGTATTGCAGGCTAAGGGGGGGCTTCAAGACGGACGGGGTTCTTCAAGATGTTCAAGGGTTGTATTGTAGGGTAGATTTTATTTTTTTAGGATTGGAAGTTATAGTAGTATTACTCTTAAAATAAGCTAAGCGATAGGGTCAGACAGGCTCACATACAATGTAGAAGGAGTGGGGAGGGGGGTTTCAAGAGACAACCTTTAAGATGGACTAGACCACCCTGTTCCCCTGCTGGTCCTGTTCAAGGTAAAATGCATTTCTTATATTGAATAACCCTGTTTCAAGTTGTTCGTGTCTAATTTTTATATTTGTTTTATTTCCTTCAGTTGCTTAAACCCACTACACGCACAAACACGACTCACTTGTATGGCAGGGTAAGAGGTAGGGTCAGACAGGTTCACATGTCAGGTGAAGGGGGGGCTTCCAGTTGGACGGGGATCTACAAGATGGATGAGGCCTGTATGGTAGGAATAGTTGCGGTTGTAGGACTAGCATTAGTATTAGTAGTATTGCAGGCTAAGGGGGGGCTTCAAGACGGACGGTGTTCTTCAGGATGGTCAAGGGTTGTATTGTAGGGTTAGATTTTATTTTTTTAGGATTGGAAGTTATAGTAGTATTACTATTAAAATAAGCTAAGCGATAGGGTCAGACAGGCTCACCTACAATGTAGAAGGAGGGGGGTTTCAAGAGGGACAACAAATTTCAAGATGGAAAAGACCACCCTGTTCCCCTTCTGGTCCTGTTTAAGGTAAAAATGCGTTTCTTATATTGAATAACCCTGTTTCAATGTGTTCAGTGTCTAATTTTTGTTTTTTATTTTTTCCTTCAGTTGCGTAAACCCACTACACGCACAAGCACGACTCACTTGTATGGCAGGGTAAGAGGTAGGGTCAGACAGGTTCACATGTCAGGTGAAGGGGGGGGCTTCCAGATGGACTGGGATCTACAAGATGGATGAGGCCTGTATGGTAGGAATAGTTGCAGTTGTAGGACTAGCATTAGTATTAGTAGTATTGCAGGCTAAGGGGGGGCTTCAAGACGGACGGGGTTCTTCAAGATGGTCAAGGGTTGTATTGTAGGGTTAGATTTTATTTTTTTAGGATTGGAAGTTATCGTAGTATTACTATTAAAATAAGCTAAGCGATAGGGTCAGACAGGCTCACATACAATGTAGAAGGAGTGGGGAGGGGGGTTTCAAGAGGCAACCTTTAACATGGACTAGACCACCCTGTTCCCCTGCTGGTCCTGTTCAAGGTAAAATGCATTTCTTATATTGAATAACCCTGTTTCAAGTTGTTCTTGTCTAATTTTTATTTATATTTGTTTCATTTCATTCAGTTGCTTAAACCCACTACACGCCCAAACGCATGTCACTTGTATGGCAGGGTAAGGGGTAGGGTCGGACAGGTTTACATGATAGGTGAAGGGGGGGCTTCCAGATGGACTGGGATCTACAAGATGGATGAGGCCTGTATGGTAGGAATAGTTGCAGTTGTAGGACTAGCATTACTATTGCAGGCTAAGGGGGGGCTTCAAGACAGACGGGGTTCTTCAAGATTGTCAAGGGTTGTATTGTAGGGTTAGATTTTATTTTTTTTTAAATTGGAAGTTATCGTAGTAGTACTATTAAAATAAGCTAAGCGATAGGGTCAGACAGACTGACCTACAATGTAGAAGGAGGGGGGTTTCAAGAGGGACAACAAATTTCAAGATTGAGTAGACCACCCTGTTCCCCTGCTGGTCCTGTTCAAGGTAAAATGCATTTCTTATATTGAATAACCCTGTTTCAAGTTGTTCAGTGTCTAATTTTTATTTTATTTATTGTTTTTTTTTCAGTTGTTTAAACCCGCTACACGCACAAACACAAGTCACTTGTATGGCAGGGTAAGAGGTAGGGTCGGACAGGTTCACATGTCAGGTGAAGGGGGGGCTTCCAGATGGACGGGGATCTACAAGATGGATGAGGCCTGTATGGTAGGAATAGTTGCAGTTGTAGGATTAGCAGTAGGATTAGTAGTAGTATTGCAGGCTAAGGGGGGGCTTCAAGACGGACGGGGTTCTTCAGGATGGTCAAGGGTTGTATTGTAGGGTTAGATTTTTTTTTTTAGGATTGGAAGTTATAGTAGTATTACTATTAAAATAAGCTAAGAGATAGGGTCAGACAGGCTCACCTACAATGTAGAAGGAGGGGGGTTTCAAGAGGGACAACAAATTTCAAGATGGAAAAGACCACCCTGTTCACCTTCTGGTCCTGTTTAAGGTAAAAATGCGTTTCTTATATTGAATAACCCTGTTTTAATGTGTTCAGTGTCTAATTTTTATTTAATTTTTTTTCCTTCAGTTGCGTAAACCCACTACACGCCCAAACACAAGTCCACTTGTATGGCAGGGTAAGGGGTAGGGTCGGACAGGTTTACATGTCAGGTGAAGGGGGGGCTTCCAGATGGACGGGGATCTACAAGATGGATGAGGCCTGTATGGTAGGAATAGTTGCAGTTGTAGGATTAGCAGTAGGATTAGCAGTAGTATTAGTAGTAGTATTGCAGGCTAAGGGGGGGATTCAAGACAAGACGGGGTTCTTCAAGATGGTCAAGCATTGTAGGGTTAGATTTTATTTTTTTAGGATTGGAAGTTAACCTAGTAGTACTATTAAAATAAGTTAAGCGATAGGGTCAGACAGGCTCACATACAATGTAGAAGGAGTGGGGAGGGGGGTTTCAAGAGGGACGACAACCTTCAAGATGGACTAGACCACCCTGTTCCCCTTCTGGTCCTGTTCAAGGTAAAATGCATTTCTTATATTGAATAACTCTGTTTCAAGGTGTTGAGTGTCTAATTTTTTTATTTTTTTATTTAATTTATTTATTTTTTTTTTTTCAGTTGCTTAAACCCGCTACACGCAAAAACACAACTCACTTGTATGGCAGGGTAAGAGGTAGGGTCAGACAGGTTCACATGTCAGGTGAAGGGGGGGCTTCCAGATGGACGGGGATCTACAAGATGGATGAGGCCTGTATGGTAGGAATAGTTGCGGTTGTAGGACTAGCATTAGTATTAGTAGTATTGCAGGCTAAGGGGGGGGCTTCAAGACGGACGGGGTTCTTAAGGATGGTCAAGGGTTGTATTGTAGGGTTAGATTTTATTTTTTTAGGATTGGAAGTTATCGTAGTATTACTATTAAAATAAGCTAAGCGATAGGGTCAGACAGGCTCACATACAATGTAGAAGGAGTGGGGAGGGGGGTTTCAAGAGGCAACCTTTAAGATGGACTAGACCACCCTGTTCCCCTGCTGGTCCTGTTCAAGGTAAAATGCATTTCTTATATTGAATAACCCTGTTTCAAGTTGTTCTTGTCTAATTTTTATATTTGTTTTATTTCCTTCAGTTGCTTAAACCCACTACACGCACAAACACGACTCACTTGTATGGCAGGGTAAGAGGTAGGGTCAGACAGGTTCACATGTCAGGTGAAGGGGGGGCTTCCAGTTGGACGGGGATCTACAAGATGGATGAGGCCTGTATGGTAGGAATAGTTGCGGTTGTAGGACTAGCATTAGTATTAGTAGTATTGCAGGCTAAGGGGGGGCTTCAAGACGGACGGTGTTCTTCAGGATGGTCAAGGGTTGTATTGTAGGGTTAGATTTTATTTTTTTAGGATTGGAAGTTATAGTAGTATTACTATTAAAATAAGCTAAGCGATAGGGTCAGACAGGCTCACCTACAATGTAGAAGGAGGGGGGTTTCAAGAGGGACAACAAATTTCAAGATGGAAAAGACCACCCTGTTCCCCTTCTGGTCCTGTTTAAGGTAAAAATGCGTTTCTTATATTGAATAACCCTGTTTCAATGTGTTCAGTGTCTAATTTTTGTTTTTTATTTTTTCCTTCAGTTGCGTAAACCCACTACACGCACAAGCACGACTCACTTGTATGGCAGGGTAAGAGGTAGGGTCAGACAGGTTCACATGTCAGGTGAAGGGGGGGGCTTCCAGATGGACTGGGATCTACAAGATGGATGAGGCCTGTATGGTAGGAATAGTTGCAGTTGTAGGACTAGCATTAGTATTAGTAGTATTGCAGGCTAAGGGGGGGCTTCAAGACGGACGGGGTTCTTCAAGATGGTCAAGGGTTGTATTGTAGGGTTAGATTTTATTTTTTTAGGATTGGAAGTTATCGTAGTATTACTATTAAAATAAGCTAAGCGATAGGGTCAGACAGGCTCACATACAATGTAGAAGGAGTGGGGAGGGGGGTTTCAAGAGGCAACCTTTAACATGGACTAGACCACCCTGTTCCCCTGCTGGTCCTGTTCAAGGTAAAATGCATTTCTTATATTGAATAACCCTGTTTCAAGTTGTTCTTGTCTAATTTTTATTTATATTTGTTTCATTTCATTCAGTTGCTTAAACCCACTACACGCCCAAACGCATGTCACTTGTATGGCAGGGTAAGGGGTAGGGTCGGACAGGTTTACATGATAGGTGAAGGGGGGGCTTCCAGATGGACTGGGATCTACAAGATGGATGAGGCCTGTATGGTAGGAATAGTTGCAGTTGTAGGACTAGCATTACTATTGCAGGCTAAGGGGGGGCTTCAAGACAGACGGGGTTCTTCAAGATTGTCAAGGGTTGTATTGTAGGGTTAGATTTTATTTTTTTTTAAATTGGAAGTTATCGTAGTAGTACTATTAAAATAAGCTAAGCGATAGGGTCAGACAGACTGACCTACAATGTAGAAGGAGGGGGGTTTCAAGAGGGACAACAAATTTCAAGATTGAGTAGACCACCCTGTTCCCCTGCTGGTCCTGTTCAAGGTAAAATGCATTTCTTATATTGAATAACCCTGTTTCAAGTTGTTCAGTGTCTAATTTTTATTTTATTTATTGTTTTTTTTTCAGTTGTTTAAACCCGCTACACGCACAAACACAAGTCACTTGTATGGCAGGGTAAGAGGTAGGGTCGGACAGGTTCACATGTCAGGTGAAGGGGGGGCTTCCAGATGGACGGGGATCTACAAGATGGATGAGGCCTGTATGGTAGGAATAGTTGCAGTTGTAGGATTAGCAGTAGGATTAGTAGTAGTATTGCAGGCTAAGGGGGGGCTTCAAGACGGACGGGGTTCTTCAGGATGGTCAAGGGTTGTATTGTAGGGTTAGATTTTTTTTTTTAGGATTGGAAGTTATAGTAGTATTACTATTAAAATAAGCTAAGAGATAGGGTCAGACAGGCTCACCTACAATGTAGAAGGAGGGGGGTTTCAAGAGGGACAACAAATTTCAAGATGGAAAAGACCATCCTGTTCACCTTCTGGTCCTGTTTAAGGTAAAAATGCGTTTCTTATATTAAATAACCCTGTTTCAATGTGTTCAGTGTCTAATTTTTATTTTATTTTTTTTCCTTCAGTTGCGTAAACCCACTACACGCCCAAACACAAGTCACTTGTATGGCAGGGTAAGGGGTAGGGTCGGACAGGTTTACATGTCAAGTGAAGGGGGGGCTTCCAGATGGACGGGGATCTACAAGATGGATGAGGCCTGTATGGTAGGAATAGTTGCAGTTGTAGGATTAGCAGTAGGATTAGCAGTAGTATTAGTAGTACTATTGCAGGCTAAGGGGGGGCTTCAAGACAAGACGGGGTTCTTCAAGATGGTCAAGCGTTGTAGGGGTAGATTTAATTTTTTTAGGATTGGAAGTTAACGTAGTAGTACTATTAAAATAAGTTAAGCGATAGGGTCAGACAGGCTCACATACAATGTAGAAGGAGTGGGGAGGGGGGTTTCAAGAGGCAACCTTTAAGATGGACTAGACCACCCTGTTCCCCTGCTGGTCCTGTTCAAGGTAAAATGCATTTCTTATATTGAATAACCCTGTTTCAAGTTGTTCTTGTCTAATTTTTATTTATATTTGTTTTATTTCCTTCAGTTGCTTAAACCCACTACACGCCCAAACACAAGTCACTTGTATGGCAGGGTAAGAGGTAGGGTCAGACAGGTTCATATGTCAGGTGAAGGGGGGGGGGCTTCCAGATTGACGGGGATCTACAAGATGGATGAGGCCTGTATGGTAGGAATAGTTGCGGTTGTAGGACTAGCATTAGTATTAGTAGTATTGCAGGCTAAGGGGGGGCTTCAAGACGGACGGGGTTCTTCAGGATGGTCAAGGGTTGTATTGTAGGGTTAGATTGTATTTTTTTAGGATTGGAAGTTATAGTAGTATTACTATTAAAATAAGCTAAGCGATAGGGTCAGACAGGCTCACCTACAATGTAGAAGGAGGGGGGTTTCAAGAGGGACAACAAATTTCAAGATGGGAAAGACCACCCTGTTCACCTTCTGGTCCTGTTTAAGGTAAAAATGCGTTTCTTATATTGAATAACCCTGTTTCAATGTGTTCAGTGTCTAATTTTTGTTTTTTATTTTTTCCTTCAGTTGCGTAAACCCACTACACGCACAAGCACGACTCACTTGTATGGCAGGGTAAGAGGTAGGGTCAGACAGGTTCACATGTCAGGTGAAGGGGGGGCTTCCAGATGGACTGGGATCTACAAGATGGATGAAGCCTGTATGGTAGGAATAGTTGCAGTTGTAGGACTAGCATTAGTATTAGTAGTATTGCAGGCTAAGGGGGGGCTTCAAGACGGACAGGGTTCTTCAAGATGGTCAAGGGTTGTATTGTAGGGTTAGATTTTATTTTTTTAGGATTGGAAGTTATCGTAGTATTACTATTAAAATAAGCTAAGCGATAGGGTCAGACAGGCTCACCTACAATGTAGAAGGAGGGGGGTTTCAAGATGGACAAGAAATTTCAAGATGGAAAAGACCACCCTGTTCACCTTCTGGTCCTGTTCAAGGTAAAAATGCGTTTCTTATATTGAATAACCCTGTTTCAATGTGTTCAGTGTCTAATTTTTTTTTTTTTTTTTCCCCCCTTCAGTTGCTTAAACCCACTACACGCACAAACACGACTCACTTGTATGGCAGGGTAAGAGGTAGGGTCGGACAGGTTCACATGTCAGGTGAAGGGGGGGCTTCCAGATGGACGGGGATCTACAAGATGGATGAGGCCTGTATGGTAGGAATAGTTGCAGTTGTAGGATTAGCAGTAGGATTAGCAGTAGTATTAGTAGTAGTATTGCAGGCTAAGGGGGGGATTCAAGACGGACGGGGTTCTTCAAGATGGTCATGGGTTGTATTGTAGGGTTAGATTTTATTTTTTTAGGATTGGAAGTTATAGTAGTATTACTATTAAAATAAGCTAAGCGATAGGGTCAGACAGGCTCACATACAATGTAGAAGGAGTGGGGAGGGGGGATTTCAAGAGGGACGACAACCTTTAAGATGGACTAGACCACCCTGTTCCCCTGCTGGTCCTGTTCAAGGTAAAATGCTTTTCTTATATTGAATAACCCTGTTTCAAGTTGTTCACTGTCTAATTTTTATTTTATTTTTTATTTTTTTCAGTTGCTTAAACCCGCTACATGCAAAAACACGACTCACTTGTATGGCAGGGTAAGAGGTAGGGTCAGACAGGTTCACATGTCAGGTGAAGGGGGGGGCTTCCAGATGGACGGGGATCTACAAGATGGATGAGGCCCCTATGGTAGGAATAGTTGCAGTTGTAGGACTAGCATTAGTATTAGTAGTATTGCAGGCTAAGGGGGGGCTTCAAGACGGACGGGGTTCTTCAAGATGTTCAAGGGTTGTATTGTAGGGTAGATTTTATTTTTTTAGGATTGGAAGTTATAGTAGTATTACTATTAAAATAAGCTAAGCGATAGGGTCAGACAGGCTCACATACAATGTAGAAGGAGTGGGGAGGGGGGTTTCAAGAGACAACCTTTAAGATGGACTAGACCACCCTGTTCCCCTGCTGGTCCTGTTCAAGGTAAAATGCATTTCTTATATTAAATAACCCTGTTTCAATGTGTTCAGTGTCTAATTTTTATTTTATTTTTTTTCCTTCAGTTGCGTAAACCCACTACACGCCCAAACACAAGTCACTTGTATGGCAGGGTAAGGGGTAGGGTCGGACAGGTTTACATGTCAGGTGAAGGGGGGGCTTCCAGATGGACGGGGATCTACAAGATGGATGAGGCCTGTATGGTAGGAATAGTTGCAGTTGTAGGATTAGCAGTAGGATTAGCAGTAGTATTAGTAGTAGTATTGCAGGCTAAGGGGGGGCTTCAAGACAAGACGGGGTTCTTCAAGATGGTCAAGCGTTGTAGGGTTAGATTTAATTTGTTTAGGATTGGAAGTTAACGTAGTAGTACTATTAAAATAAGTTAAGCGATAGGGTCAGACAGGCTCACATACAATGTAGAAGGAGTGGGGAGGGGGGTTTCAAGAGGGACGACAACCTTCAAGATGGACTAGACCACCCTGTTCCCCTGCTGGTCCTGTTCATGGTAAAATGCATTTCTTATATTGAATAACTCTGTTTCAAGGTGTTGAGTGTCTAATTTTTTTATTTATTTATTTAATTTATTTATTTTTTTCTTTCAGTTGATTAAACCCGCTACACGCAAAAACACAACTCACTTGTATGGCAGGGTAAGAGGTAGGGTCAGACAGGTTCACATGTCAGGTGAAGGGGGGGCTTCCAGATGGATGGGGATCTACAAGATGGATGAGGCCTGTATGGTAGGAATAGTTGCGGTTGTAGGACTAGCATTAGTATTAGTAGTATTGCAGGCTAAGGGGGGGCTTCAAGACGGACGGGGTTCTTCAGGATGGTCAAGGGTTGTATTGTAGGGTTAGATTTTATTTTTGTAGGATTGGAAGTTATAGTAGTATTACTATTAAAATAAACTAAGCGATAGGGTCAGACAGGCTCACCTACAATGTAGAAGGAGGGGGGTTTCAAGAGGGACAACAAATTTCAAGATGGAAAAGACCACCCTGTTCACCTTCTGGTCCTGTTTAAGGTAAAAATGCGTTTCTTATATTGAATAACCCTGTTTCAATGTGTTCAGTGTCAAATTTTTGTTTGTTTTTTTTTCCTTCAGTTGCGTAAACCCACTACACGCACAAGCACGACTCACTTGTATGGCAGGGTAAGAGGTAGGGTCAGACAGGTTCACATGTCAGGTGAAGGGGGGGCTTCCAGATGGACTGGGATCTACAAGATGGATGAGGCCTGTATGGTAGGAATAGTTGCAGTTGTAGGATTAGCAGTAGGATTAGCAGTAGTATTAGTAGTAGTATTGCAGGCTAAGGGGGGGATTCAAGACGGACGGGGTTCTTCAAGATGGTCATGGGTTGTATTGTAGGGTTAGATTTTATTTTTTTAGGATTGGAAGTTATAGTAGTATTACTATTAAAATAAGCTAAGCGATAGGGTCAGACAGGCTCACATACAATGTAGAAGGAGTGGGGAGGGGGGATTTCAAGAGGGACGACAACCTTTAAGATGGACTAGACCACCCTGTTCCCCTGCTAGTCCTGTTCAAGGTAAAATGCATTTCTTATATTGAATAACCCTGTTTCAAGTTGTTCACTGTCTAATTTTTATTTTATTTTTCATTTTTTTCAGTTGCTTAAACCCGCTACATGCAAAAACACGACTCACTTGTATGGCAGGGTAAGAGGTAGGGTCAGACAGGTTCACATGTCAGGTGAAGGGGGGGGCTTCCAGATGGACGGGGATCTACAAGATGGATGAGGCCTGTATGGTAGGAATAGTTGCAGTTGTAGGACTAGCATTAGTATTAGTAGTATTGCAGGCTAAGGGGGGGCTTCAAGACGGACGGGGTTCTTCAAGATGTTCAAGGGTTGTATTGTAGGGTAGATTTTATTTTTTTAGGATTGGAAGTTATAGTAGTATTACTCTTAAAATAAGCTAAGCGATAGGGTCAGACAGGCTCACATACAATGTAGAAGGAGTGGGGAGGGGGGTTTCAAGAGACAACCTTTAAGATGGACTAGACCACCCTGTTCCCCTGCTGGTCCTGTTCAAGGTAAAATGCTTTTCTTATATTGAATAACCCTGTTTCAAGTTGTTCGTGTCTAATTTTTATATTTGTTTTATTTCCTTCAGTTGCTTAAACCCACTACACGCACAAACACGACTCACTTGTATGGCAGGGTAAGAGGTAGGGTCAGACAGGTTCACATGTCAGGTGAAGGGGGGGCTTCCAGTTGGACGGGGATCTACAAGATGGATGAGGCCTGTATGGTAGGAATAGTTGCGGTTGTAGGACTAGCATTAGTATTAGTAGTATTGCAGGCTAAGGGGGGGCTTCAAGACGGACGGTGTTCTTCAGGATGGTCAAGGGTTGTATTGTAGGGTTAGATTTTATTTTTTTAGGATTGGAAGTTATAGTAGTATTACTATTAAAATAAGCTAAGCGATAGGGTCAGACAGGCTCACCTACAATGTAGAAGGAGGGGGGTTTCAAGAGGGACAACAAATTTCAAGATGGAAAAGACCACCCTGTTCCCCTTCTGGTCCTGTTTAAGGTAAAAATGCGTTTCTTATATTGAATAACCCTGTTTCAATGTGTTCAGTGTCTAATTTTTGTTTTTTATTTTTTCCTTCAGTTGCGTAAACCCACTACACGCACAAGCACGACTCACTTGTATGGCAAGGTAAGAGGTAGGGTCAGACAGGTTCACATGTCAGGTGAAGGGGGGGGCTTCCAGATGGACTGGGATCTACAAGATGGATGAGGCCTGTATGGTAGGAATAGTTGCAGTTGTAGGACTAGCATTAGTATTAGTAGTATTGCAGGCTAAGGGGGGGCTTCAAGACGGACGGGGTTCTTCAAGATGGTCAAGGGTTGTATTGTAGGGTTAGATTTTATTTTTTTAGGATTGGAAGTTATCGTAGTATTACTATTAAAATAAGCTAAGCGATAGGGTCAGACAGGCTCACATACAATGTAGAAGGAGTGGGGAGGGGGGTTTCAAGAGGCAACCTTTAACATGGACTAGACCACCCTGTTCCCCTGCTGGTCCTGTTCAAGGTAAAATGCATTTCTTATATTGAATAACCCTGTTTCAAGTTGTTCTTGTCTAATTTTTATTTATATTTGTTTCATTTCATTCAGTTGCTTAAACCCACTACACGCCCAAACGCATGTCACTTGTATGGCAGGGTAAGGGGTAGGGTCGGACAGGTTTACATGATAGGTGAAGGGGGGGCTTCCAGATGGACTGGGATCTACAAGATGGATGAGGCCTGTATGGTAGGAATAGTTGCAGTTGTAGGACTAGCATTACTATTGCAGGCTAAGGGGGGGCTTCAAGACAGACGGGGTTCTTCAAGATTGTCAAGGGTTGTATTGTAGGGTTAGATTTTATTTTTTTTTAAATTGGAAGTTATCGTAGTAGTACTATTAAAATAAGCTAAGCGATAGGGTCAGACAGACTGACCTACAATGTAGAAGGAGGGGGGTTTCAAGAGGGACAACAAATTTCAAGATTGAGTAGACCACCCTGTTCCCCTGCTGGTCCTGTTCAAGGTAAAATGCATTTCTTATATTGAATAACCCTGTTTCAAGTTGTTCAGTGTCTAATTTTTATTTTATTTATTGTTTTTTTTTCAGTTGTTTAAACCCGCTACACGCACAAACACAAGTCACTTGTATGGCAGGGTAAGAGGTAGGGTCGGACAGGTTCACATGTCAGGTGAAGGGGGGGCTTCCAGATGGACGGGGATCTACAAGATGGATGAGGCCTGTATGGTAGGAATAGTTGCAGTTGTAGGATTAGCAGTAGGATTAGTAGTAGTATTGCAGGCTAAGGGGGGGCTTCAAGACGGACGGGGTTCTTCAGGATGGTCAAGGGTTGTATTGTAGGGTTAGATTTTTTTTTTTAGGATTGGAAGTTATAGTAGTATTACTATTAAAATAAGCTAAGAGATAGGGTCAGACAGGCTCACCTACAATGTAGAAGGAGGGGGGTTTCAAGAGGGACAACAAATTTCAAGATGGAAAAGACCACCCTGTTCACCTTCTGGTCCTGTTTAAGGTAAAAATGCGTTTCTTATATTGAATAACCCTGTTTCAATGTGTTCAGTGTCTAATTTTTATTTTTTATTTTTTCCTTCAGTTGCGTAAACCCACTATACGCACAAACACGACTCACTTGTATGGCAGGGTAATAGGTAGGGTCAGACAGGTTCACATGTCAGGTGAAGGGGGGGCTTCCAGATGGACTGGGATCTACAAGATGGATGAGGCCTGTATGGTAGGAATAGTTGCAGTTGTAGGACTAGCATTAGTATTAGTAGTATTGCAGGCTAAGGGGGGGCTTCAAGACGGACGGGGTTCTTCAAGATGGTCAAGGGTTGTATTGTAGGGTTAGATTTTATTTTTTTAGGATTGGAAGTTATAGTAGTATTACTATTAAAATAAGCTAAGAGATAGGGTCAGACAGGCTCACCTACAATGTAGAAGGAGGGGGGTTTCAAGAGGGACAACAAATTTCAAGATGGAAAAGACCACCCTGTTCACCTTCTGGTCCTGTTTAAGGTAAAAATGCGTTTCTTATATTAAATAACCCTGTTTCAATGTGTTCAGTGTCTAATTTTTATTTTATTTTTTTTCCTTCAGTTGCGTAAACCCACTACACGCCCAAACACAAGTCACTTGTATGGCAGGGTAAGGGGTAGGGTCGGACAGGTTTACATGTCAGGTGAAGGGGGGGCTTCCAGATGGACGGGGATCTACAAGATGGATGAGGCCTGTATGGTAGGAATAGTTGCAGTTGTAGGATTAGCAGTAGGATTAGCAGTAGTATTAGTAGTAGTATTGCAGGCTAAGGGGGGGCTTCAAGACAAGACGGGGTTCTTCAAGATGGTCAAGCGTTGTAGGGTTAGATTTTATTTTTTTAGGATTGGAAGTTAACCTAGTAGTACTATTAAAATAAGTTAAGCGATAGGGTCAGACAGGCTCACATACAATGTAGAAGGAGTGGGGAGGGGGGTTTCAAGAGGGACGACAACCTTCAAGATGGACTAGACCACCCTGTTCCCCTTCTGGTCCTGTTCAAGGTAAAATGCATTTCTTATATTGAATAACTCTGTTTCAAGGTGTTGAGTGTCTAATTTTTTTATTTTTTTATTTAATTTATTATTTTTTTTTTTTTCAGTTGCTTAAACCCGCTACACGCAAAAACACAACTCACTTGTATGGCAGGGTAAGAGGTAGGGTCAGACAGGTTCACATGTCAGGTGAAGGGGGGGCTTCCAGATGGACGGGGATCTACAAGATGGATGAGGCCTGTATGGTAGGAATAGTTGCGGTTGTAGGACTAGCATTAGTATTAGTAGTATTGCAGGCTAAGGGGGGGGCTTCAAGACGGACGGGGTTCTTAAGGATGGTCAAGGGTTGTATTGTAGGGTTAGATTTTATTTTTTTAGGATTGGAAGTTATCGTAGTATTACTATTAAAATAAGCTAAGCGATAGGGTCAGACAGGCTCACATACAATGTAGAAGGAGTGGGGAGGGGGGTTTCAAGAGGCAACCTTTAACATGGACTAGACCACCCTGTTCCCCTGCTGGTCCTGTTCAAGGTAAAATGCATTTCTTATATTGAATAACCCTGTTTCAAGTTGTTCTTGTCTAATTTTTATATTTGTTTTATTTCCTTCAGTTGCTTAAACCCACTACACGCACAAACACGACTCACTTGTATGGCAGGGTAAGAGGTAGGGTCAGACAGGTTCACATGTCAGGTGAAGGGGGGGCTTCCAGTTGGACGGGGATCTACAAGATGGATGAGGCCTGTATGGTAGGAATAGTTGCGGTTGTAGGACTAGCATTAGTATTAGTAGTATTGCAGGCTAAGGGGGGGCTTCAAGACGGACGGTGTTCTTCAGGATGGTCAAGGGTTGTATTGTAGGGTTAGATTTTATTTTTTTAGGATTGGAAGTTATAGTAGTATTACTATTAAAATAAGCTAAGCGATAGGGTCAGACAGGCTCACCTACAATGTAGAAGGAGGGGGGTTTCAAGAGGGACAACAAATTTCAAGATGGAAAAGACCACCCTGTTCCCCTTCTGGTCCTGTTTAAGGTAAAAATGCGTTTCTTATATTGAATAACCCTGTTTCAATGTGTTCAGTGTCTAATTTTTGTTTTTTATTTTTTCCTTCAGTTGCGTAAACCCACTACACGCACAAGCACGACTCACTTGTATGGCAGGGTAAGAGGTAGGGTCAGACAGGTTCACATGTCAGGTGAAGGGGGGGGCTTCCAGATGGACTGGGATCTACAAGATGGATGAGGCCTGTATGGTAGGAATAGTTGCAGTTGTAGGACTAGCATTAGTATTAGTAGTATTGCAGGCTAAGGGGGGGCTTCAAGACGGACGGGGTTCTTCAAGATGGTCAAGGGTTGTATTGTAGGGTTAGATTTTATTTTTTTAGGATTGGAAGTTATCGTAGTATTACTATTAAAATAAGCTAAGCGATAGGGTCAGACAGGCTCACATACAATGTAGAAGGAGTGGGGAGGGGGGTTTCAAGAGGCAACCTTTAACATGGACTAGACCACCCTGTTCCCCTGCTGGTCCTGTTCAAGGTAAAATGCATTTCTTATATTGAATAACCCTGTTTCAAGTTGTTCTTGTCTAATTTTTATTTATATTTGTTTCATTTCATTCAGTTGCTTAAACCCACTACACGCCCAAACGCATGTCACTTGTATGGCAGGGTAAGGGGTAGGGTCGGACAGGTTTACATGATAGGTGAAGGGGGGGCTTCCAGATGGACTGGGATCTACAAGATGGATGAGGCCTGTATGGTAGGAATAGTTGCAGTTGTAGGACTAGCATTACTATTGCAGGCTAAGGGGGGGCTTCAAGACAGACGGGGTTCTTCAAGATTGTCAAGGGTTGTATTGTAGGGTTAGATTTTATTTTTTTTTAAATTGGAAGTTATCGTAGTAGTACTATTAAAATAAGCTAAGCGATAGGGTCAGACAGACTGACCTACAATGTAGAAGGAGGGGGGTTTCAAGAGGGACAACAAATTTCAAGATTGAGTAGACCACCCTGTTCCCCTGCTGGTCCTGTTCAAGGTAAAATGCATTTCTTATATTGAATAACCCTGTTTCAAGTTGTTCAGTGTCTAATTTTTATTTTATTTATTGTTTTTTTTTCAGTTGTTTAAACCCGCTACACGCACAAACACAAGTCACTTGTATGGCAGGGTAAGAGGTAGGGTCGGACAGGTTCACATGTCAGGTGAAGGGGGGGCTTCCAGATGGACGGGGATCTACAAGATGGATGAGGCCTGTATGGTAGGAATAGTTGCAGTTGTAGGATTAGCAGTAGGATTAGTAGTAGTATTGCAGGCTAAGGGGGGGCTTCAAGACGGACGGGGTTCTTCAGGATGGTCAAGGGTTGTATTGTAGGGTTAGATTTTTTTTTTTAGGATTGGAAGTTATAGTAGTATTACTATTAAAATAAGCTAAGAGATAGGGTCAGACAGGCTCACCTACAATGTAGAAGGAGGGGGGTTTCAAGAGGGACAACAAATTTCAAGATGGAAAAGACCATCCTGTTCACCTTCTGGTCCTGTTTAAGGTAAAAATGCGTTTCTTATATTAAATAACCCTGTTTCAATGTGTTCAGTGTCTAATTTTTATTTTATTTTTTTTCCTTCAGTTGCGTAAACCCACTACACGCCCAAACACAAGTCACTTGTATGGCAGGGTAAGGGGTAGGGTCGGACAGGTTTACATGTCAAGTGAAGGGGGGGCTTCCAGATGGACGGGGATCTACAAGATGGATGAGGCCTGTATGGTAGGAATAGTTGCAGTTGTAGGATTAGCAGTAGGATTAGCAGTAGTATTAGTAGTACTATTGCAGGCTAAGGGGGGGCTTCAAGACAAGACGGGGTTCTTCAAGATGGTCAAGCGTTGTAGGGGTAGATTTAATTTTTTTAGGATTGGAAGTTAACGTAGTAGTACTATTAAAATAAGTTAAGCGATAGGGTCAGACAGGCTCACATACAATGTAGAAGGAGTGGGGAGGGGGGTTTCAAGAGGCAACCTTTAAGATGGACTAGACCACCCTGTTCCCCTGCTGGTCCTGTTCAAGGTAAAATGCATTTCTTATATTGAATAACCCTGTTTCAAGTTGTTCTTGTCTAATTTTTATTTATATTTGTTTTATTTCCTTCAGTTGCTTAAACCCACTACACGCCCAAACACAAGTCACTTGTATGGCAGGGTAAGAGGTAGGGTCAGACAGGTTCATATGTCAGGTGAAGGGGGGGGGGGCTTCCAGATTGACGGGGATCTACAAGATGGATGAGGCCTGTATGGTAGGAATAGTTGCGGTTGTAGGACTAGCATTAGTATTAGTAGTATTGCAGGCTAAGGGGGGGCTTCAAGACGGACGGGGTTCTTCAGGATGGTCAAGGGTTGTATTGTAGGGTTAGATTGTATTTTTTTAGGATTGGAAGTTATAGTAGTATTACTATTAAAATAAGCTAAGCGATAGGGTCAGACAGGCTCACCTACAATGTAGAAGGAGGGGGGTTTCAAGAGGGACAACAAATTTCAAGATGGGAAAGACCACCCTGTTCACCTTCTGGTCCTGTTTAAGGTAAAAATGCGTTTCTTATATTGAATAACCCTGTTTCAATGTGTTCAGTGTCTAATTTTTGTTTTTTATTTTTTCCTTCAGTTGCGTAAACCCACTACACGCACAAGCACGACTCACTTGTATGGCAGGGTAAGAGGTAGGGTCAGACAGGTTCACATGTCAGGTGAAGGGGGGGCTTCCAGATGGACTGGGATCTACAAGATGGATGAAGCCTGTATGGTAGGAATAGTTGCAGTTGTAGGACTAGCATTAATATTAGTAGTATTGCAGGCTAAGGGGGGGCTTCAAGACGGACAGGGTTCTTCAAGATGGTCAAGGGTTGTATTGTAGGGTTAGATTTTATTTTTTTAGGATTGGAAGTTATCGTAGTATTACTATTAAAATAAGCTAAGCGATAGGGTCAGACAGGCTCACCTACAATGTAGAAGGAGGGGGGTTTCAAGATGGACAAGAAATTTCAAGATGGAAAAGACCACCCTGTTCACCTTCTGGTCCTGTTCAAGGTAAAAATGCGTTTCTTATATTGAATAACCCTGTTTCAATGTGTTCAGTGTCTAATTTTTTTTTTTTTTTTTCCCCCCTTCAGTTGCTTAAACCCACTACACGCACAAACACGACTCACTTGTATGGCAGGGTAAGAGGTAGGGTCAGACAGGTTCACATGTCAGGTGAAGGGGGGGGCTTCCAGATGGACTGGGATCTACAAGATGGATGAGGCCTGTATGGTAGGAATAGTTGCAGTTGTAGGACTAGCATTAGTATTAGTAGTATTGCAGGCTAAGGGGGGGCTTCAAGACGGACGGGGTTCTTCAAGATGGTCAAGGGTTGTATTGTAGGGTTAGATTTTATTTTTTTAGGATTGGAAGTTATCGTAGTATTACTATTAAAATAAGCTAAGCGATAGGGTCAGACAGGCTCACATACAATGTAGAAGGAGTGGGGAGGGGGGTTTCAAGAGGCAACCTTTAACATGGACTAGACCACCCTGTTCCCCTGCTGGTCCTGTTCAAGGTAAAATGCATTTCTTATATTGAATAACCCTGTTTCAAGTTGTTCTTGTCTAATTTTTATTTATATTTGTTTCATTTCATTCAGTTGCTTAAACCCACTACACGCCCAAACGCATGTCACTTGTATGGCAGGGTAAGGGGTAGGGTCGGACAGGTTTACATGATAGGTGAAGGGGGGGCTTCCAGATGGACTGGGATCTACAAGATGGATGAGGCCTGTATGGTAGGAATAGTTGCAGTTGTAGGACTAGCATTACTATTGCAGGCTAAGGGGGGGCTTCAAGACAGACGGGGTTCTTCAAGATTGTCAAGGGTTGTATTGTAGGGTTAGATTTTATTTTTTTTTAAATTGGAAGTTATCGTAGTAGTACTATTAAAATAAGCTAAGCGATAGGGTCAGACAGACTGACCTACAATGTAGAAGGAGGGGGGTTTCAAGAGGGACAACAAATTTCAAGATTGAGTAGACCACCCTGTTCCCCTGCTGGTCCTGTTCAAGGTAAAATGCATTTCTTATATTGAATAACCCTGTTTCAAGTTGTTCAGTGTCTAATTTTTATTTTATTTATTGTTTTTTTTTCAGTTGTTTAAACCCGCTACACGCACAAACACAAGTCACTTGTATGGCAGGGTAAGAGGTAGGGTCGGACAGGTTCACATGTCAGGTGAAGGGGGGGCTTCCAGATGGACGGGGATCTACAAGATGGATGAGGCCTGTATGGTAGGAATAGTTGCAGTTGTAGGATTAGCAGTAGGATTAGTAGTAGTATTGCAGGCTAAGGGGGGGCTTCAAGACGGACGGGGTTCTTCAGGATGGTCAAGGGTTGTATTGTAGGGTTAGATTTTTTTTTTTAGGATTGGAAGTTATAGTAGTATTACTATTAAAATAAGCTAAGAGATAGGGTCAGACAGGCTCACCTACAATGTAGAAGGAGGGGGGTTTCAAGAGGGACAACAAATTTCAAGATGGAAAAGACCATCCTGTTCACCTTCTGGTCCTGTTTAAGGTAAAAATGCGTTTCTTATATTAAATAACCCTGTTTCAATGTGTTCAGTGTCTAATTTTTATTTTATTTTTTTTCCTTCAGTTGCGTAAACCCACTACACGCCCAAACACAAGTCACTTGTATGGCAGGGTAAGGGGTAGGGTCGGACAGGTTTACATGTCAAGTGAAGGGGGGGCTTCCAGATGGACGGGGATCTACAAGATGGATGAGGCCTGTATGGTAGGAATAGTTGCAGTTGTAGGATTAGCAGTAGGATTAGCAGTAGTATTAGTAGTACTATTGCAGGCTAAGGGGGGGCTTCAAGACAAGACGGGGTTCTTCAAGATGGTCAAGCGTTGTAGGGGTAGATTTAATTTTTTTAGGATTGGAAGTTAACGTAGTAGTACTATTAAAATAAGTTAAGCGATAGGGTCAGACAGGCTCACATACAATGTAGAAGGAGTGGGGAGGGGGGTTTCAAGAGGCAACCTTTAAGATGGACTAGACCACCCTGTTCCCCTGCTGGTCCTGTTCAAGGTAAAATGCATTTCTTATATTGAATAACCCTGTTTCAAGTTGTTCTTGTCTAATTTTTATTTATATTTGTTTTATTTCCTTCAGTTGCTTAAACCCACTACACGCCCAAACACAAGTCACTTGTATGGCAGGGTAAGAGGTAGGGTCAGACAGGTTCATATGTCAGGTGAAGGGGGGGGGGGCTTCCAGATTGACGGGGATCTACAAGATGGATGAGGCCTGTATGGTAGGAATAGTTGCGGTTGTAGGACTAGCATTAGTATTAGTAGTATTGCAGGCTAAGGGGGGGCTTCAAGACGGACGGGGTTCTTCAGGATGGTCAAGGGTTGTATTGTAGGGTTAGATTGTATTTTTTTAGGATTGGAAGTTATAGTAGTATTACTATTAAAATAAGCTAAGCGATAGGGTCAGACAGGCTCACCTACAATGTAGAAGGAGGGGGGTTTCAAGAGGGACAACAAATTTCAAGATGGGAAAGACCACCCTGTTCACCTTCTGGTCCTGTTTAAGGTAAAAATGCGTTTCTTATATTGAATAACCCTGTTTCAATGTGTTCAGTGTCTAATTTTTGTTTTTTATTTTTTCCTTCAGTTGCGTAAACCCACTACACGCACAAGCACGACTCACTTGTATGGCAGGGTAAGAGGTAGGGTCAGACAGGTTCACATGTCAGGTGAAGGGGGGGCTTCCAGATGGACTGGGATCTACAAGATGGATGAAGCCTGTATGGTAGGAATAGTTGCAGTTGTAGGACTAGCATTAATATTAGTAGTATTGCAGGCTAAGGGGGGGCTTCAAGACGGACAGGGTTCTTCAAGATGGTCAAGGGTTGTATTGTAGGGTTAGATTTTATTTTTTTAGGATTGGAAGTTATCGTAGTATTACTATTAAAATAAGCTAAGCGATAGGGTCAGACAGGCTCACCTACAATGTAGAAGGAGGGGGGTTTCAAGAGGGACAACAAATTTCAAGATGGGAAAGACCACCCTGTTCACCTTCTGGTCCTGTTTAAGGTAAAAATGCGTTTCTTATATTGAATAACCCTGTTTCAATGTGTTCAGTGTCTAATTTTTGTTTTTTATTTTTTCCTTCAGTTGCGTAAACCCACTACACGCACAAGCACGACTCACTTGTATGGCAGGGTAAGAGGTAGGGTCAGACAGGTTCACATGTCAGGTGAAGGGGGGGCTTCCAGATGGACTGGGATCTACAAGATGGATGAAGCCTGTATGGTAGGAATAGTTGCAGTTGTAGGACTAGCATTAATATTAGTAGTATTGCAGGCTAAGGGGGGGCTTCAAGACGGACAGGGTTCTTCAAGATGGTCAAGGGTTGTATTGTAGGGTTAGATTTTATTTTTTTAGGATTGGAAGTTATCGTAGTATTACTATTAAAATAAGCTAAGCGATAGGGTCAGACAGGCTCACCTACAATGTAGAAGGAGGGGGGTTTCAAGATGGACAAGAAATTTCAAGATGGAAAAGACCACCCTGTTCACCTTCTGGTCCTGTTCAAGGTAAAAATGCGTTTCTTATATTGAATAACCCTGTTTCAATGTGTTCAGTGTCTAATTTTTTTTTTTTTTTTTCCCCCCTTCAGTTGCTTAAACCCACTACACGCACAAACACGACTCACTTGTATGGCAGGGTAAGAGGTAGGGTCGGACAGGTTCACATGTCAGGTGAAGGGGGGGCTTCCAGATGGACGGGGATCTACAAGATGGATGAGGCCTGTATGGTAGGAATAGTTGCAGTTGTAGGATTAGCAGTAGGATTAGCAGTAGTATTAGTAGTAGTATTGCAGGCTAAGGGGGGGATTCAAGACGGACGGGGTTCTTCAAGATGGTCATGGGTTGTATTGTAGGGTTAGATTTTATTTTTTTAGGATTGGAAGTTATAGTAGTATTACTATTAAAATAAGCTAAGCGATAGGGTCAGACAGGCTCACATACAATGTAGAAGGAGTGGGGAGGGGGGATTTCAAGAGGGACGACAACCTTTAAGATGGACTAGACCACCCTGTTCCCCTGCTGGTCCTGTTCAAGGTAAAATGCTTTTCTTATATTGAATAACCCTGTTTCAAGTTGTTCACTGTCTAATTTTTATTTTATTTTTTATTTTTTTCAGTTGCTTAAACCCGCTACATGCAAAAACACGACTCACTTGTATGGCAGGGTAAGAGGTAGGGTCAGACAGGTTCACATGTCAGGTGAAGGGGGGGGCTTCCAGATGGACGGGGATCTACAAGATGGATGAGGCCCCTATGGTAGGAATAGTTGCAGTTGTAGGACTAGCATTAGTATTAGTAGTATTGCAGGCTAAGGGGGGGCTTCAAGACGGACGGGGTTCTTCAAGATGTTCAAGGGTTGTATTGTAGGGTAGATTTTATTTTTTTAGGATTGGAAGTTATAGTAGTATTACTATTAAAATAAGCTAAGCGATAGGGTCAGACAGGCTCACATACAATGTAGAAGGAGTGGGGAGGGGGGTTTCAAGAGACAACCTTTAAGATGGACTAGACCACCCTGTTCCCCTGCTGGTCCTGTTCAAGGTAAAATGCATTTCTTATATTGAATAACCCTGTTTCAAGTTGTTCGTGTCTAATTTTTATATTTGTTTTATTTCCTTCAGTTGCTTAAACCCACTACACGCACAAACACGACTCACTTGTATGGCAGGGTAAGAGGTAGGGTCGGACAGGTTCACATGTCAGGTGAAGGGGGGGCTTCCAGATGGACGGGGATCTACAAGATGGATGAGGCTTGTATGGTAGGAATAGTTGCGGTTGTAGGACTAGCATTAGTATTAGTAGTATTGCAGGCTAAGGGGGGGCTTCAAGACGGACGGGGTTCTTCAAGATGGTCAAGGGTTGTATTGTAGGGTTAGATTTAATTTTTTTAGGACTGGAAGTTATAGTAGTATTACTATTAAAATAAGCTAAGCGATAGGGTCAGACAGGCTCACATACAATGTAGAAGGAGTGGGGAGGGGGGTTTCAAGAGGGACGACAACCTTTAAGATGGACAAGACCACCCTGTTCCCCTTCTGGTCCTGTTCAAGGTAAAATGCATTTCTTATATTGAATAACTCTGTTTCAAGGTGTTGAGTGTCTAATTTTTTATTTATTTATTTAATTTGTTTATTTTTTTCAGTTGCTTAAACCCGCTACACGCAAAAACACGACTCACTTGTATGGCAGGGTAAGAGGTAGGGTCAGACAGGTTCACATGTCAGGTGAAGGGGGGGCTTCCAGTTGGACGGTAATCTGGTAATCTACAAGATGGATGAGGCCTGTATGGTAGGAATAGTTGCAGTTGTAGGACTAGCATTAGTACTAGTAGTATTGCAGGCTAAGGGGGGGCTTCAAGACGGACGGGGTTCTTCAAGATGGTCAAGGGTTGTATTGTAGGGTTAGATTTTATTTTTTTATGATTGGAAGTTATCGTAGTATTACTATTAAAATAAGCTAAGCGATAGGGTCAGACAGGCTCACCTACAATGTAGAAGGAGGGGGGTTTCAAGATGGACAACAAATTTCAAGATGGAAAAGACCACCCTGTTCACCTTCTGGTCCTGTTCAAGGTAAAAATGCGTTTCTTATATTGAATAACCCTGTTTCAAGTTGTTTGTGTCTAATTTTTTAATTTGTTTTATTTCTTTCAGTTGCTTAAACCCACTACACGCACAAACACGACTCACTTGTATGGCAGGGTAAGATGTAGGGTCGGACAGGTTCACATGTCAGGTGAACGGGGGGCTTCCCGATGGACGGGGATCTACAAGATGGATGAGGCCTGTATGGTAGGAATCGTTGCAGTTGTAGGACTAGCAGTAGTATTATTGCAGGCTAAGGGGGGCTTCAAGATGGAACTGGTTCTTCAAAAAGGTCAAGGGTTGTATTGTAGAGTTAGATTTTTTTAAGGATTGGAAGTTCTAGTAGTATAAGTATTATAATAAGATAAGCGATAGGGTCAGACAGGGTCACATATAAGGTAGAAGGAGGGGGGTAGAGGGTTTCAAGATGGACGGCAACCTTCCAGATGCACTAGACCTTACTGTTCAAGGTAAAATTCGATTCTTGTATTGATTATCCCTGTTTCAAGGCATTTAATGTCTTTTTTTTTTTTTTTTGTTTCCTCCAGTTATTTAAACCCACTACACACAATAACACAACTCACTTGGCAGGGAAAGAGGTAGGGTCAGGCAATAATACTACCCCCACACAGACATCGGGAGAACGTGGAAACTGCACACAGGACGACCCTATCCACTACAGGAATGGAACCTGGAACCTGCTTGCTTTGTGGCGATGGGGCTGACTGTTGCGCCTTAGTCCTGCCCATAATGTCCTGTCTGTGTAATGCAACTGTAGGTTTACTAATGTTGGAGAGTGCTGCAATGTGGTTAGTCACTCTGAGGTTAATCAAGTTTACTGTGTCTGCAAATGTTATGCTTCACTGAAATATGAATTTTAATGTGAGAGTGATTAACCTTTTTTTTATGCATTGTGGGTTTGCAGTTCTCATAAGTGACACATAATCACATTTTCTTATTTCCAGGTTGTGTGTATGATCATCTGTCTGATTTTTCAGGATATGTTGCTGTAATTTCTGTGCATGTGCATGTTTCTGTTATGAGTAACTACTAACCCACTACTAACACTAACCCTGCACAAATACTGGGTGGTGGGTTTAATCCAGCCACAAAGGGGCGCTGTGTCTCCTTTGTGCCCCAGCCTGGACAAATGGAGAGGGTTGCTTCGGCTTAAAACCCACCTCTGCTCTTTGTCTAACTTTCATTTGTTTTCTGTGTTTTTGTGTGACTAGGCTAACTTGGTCCTTCCTCAAGTTACACTTGGCAATAATAAAACAAACTATTCAGTAATGTTTTTTGACTTCTGTATGTAAAATACAGGTTAAAACTTTTTCTGACAGGCAGGTTCACAGGACTTAAGTCTATGGGTGTTTCCCAATTACCAGTATCCTCTGCTTCTGAACCACTTCGAACGGATCCATGTCATCAGAGCTCCACCAAGTGGTGTTCCAGTTACCCCAAAGCCCTCATGTCCTCCGCGCTCCACTCCTCTGGCTCTTTTACCAAGGATGCCTGGGTGGATCCTTGGCTGCCTTGGAGCACTTCAAATTACCCACAATGCACTGCAACTTCATTTTTTTAATTAACTTTATATAAGCAGTAAAATACATTTTGATAAAATAAAACTCATTACACAATAAAGAAAATATTTTGCTATTTTAGCCACATTGCTGCCGATAACACTATTATCAGATCAAATGAATTAAAATCAGGACAAAGTTCCAGCCTTTATATTAATTTCTGTAGGTTAATAATCAGCCTGAATAACTTGATAGCCGAGGATTCACTCAGCCTTCATTATTCACGTTTTAATGCATGTGGACACATAAAAACACCTGAACACTTGTGACCAGTGAGATGAATTTGTGTTCTTAAGGTTGAAATGTTTATTTATTCAGGATGCAAGTTACAATTTTTCTCGGACCATAAGACTTCTACTATCAAGCTTCTAGGTATTAAACCTGGGCCAGTTTCGCAATTAAAGCAATGCGGCAGCAGTTCATTGTAAGTAATCTTACGGCTCTAGGTAGTAAACCTAACCCGAGTTAAACTCTGCTGGGGCTTCAACATCACCAATGTGCCAAAGGTCCCAAGGGACGCAATGCTTCAATCCTATCTAAATTTAGGTGCGAGGTTGTGGAAGCTTATGTCAAGTTTCAGTCTTGGCACATCACCAAAACCATGCAAAAGCAAGGATTCAGCTAGTGTAGCCCTTTGATCACACTCTAGCCTGACGGCGTACAACACGGAGTAAGAGAGACAAAATCCCACTAAAATCTCCCCCTACTTATAGTTCTCAGTAACCCATTTCTCCTCCCACATAAAGTGGTTAACATTCTCACAACCCTATGAGAAAATACCACATAGATATTTCCAGAATATTCTACCCAATATATATTAATAACATCCAATGATATTGTAACTTTACAGCATGTCTCCTTTTTTGGCTTTTAGAAGTTTATAATTAAAACACACCCCTCCGTATGCTCATCTTTGCATCTTGCTACTTTTGTGGTTTAAATTACACTTTTAGCACACTCAACAAAAAGCACTAAAACACGTAGAAGAAATATCCGGATTAAACCAGTTCAACTCTTGAAAAAAGAAAATTGCCTATTGTTATTTTTGTTAATTTTTATTGTATATCATTTAGTTTGATGTTTTATGTATTTTCCCACTAAATCACTTAAGTACGGCATTACTTGTATGTATACCATTTGATTCTACTAAGGTTATCAAGGTCAGTTCTCATTTTTGTTTAATATTTTGCAAGAACTATGCTGAAATACAACACTCAAGTTCCTTCCTATTACATAAAGCAGCGTTTCTAACATTGAATCATTTGTTGCAGATGTGCTCACTGAAGTGATGCATGATGCTTTTATTTTCGTTTTAAGAATTCTCTTCATCCCTCAGCTATAATTTATGTATTTCCACTTTCTACATTATTTTCGTGTATATAATAAAATGTTTCATTCCATCAATATTACGGCTATTATTTATTATTTACTATTATGTTTATTTCACTTTCCACTACTAAACACTTATATGTTTTCCCTTTTAAGATAAGATAAGATAATCCTTTATTTGTCCCACAATGGGGAAATTGCAGTGTCACAACGCAAGTTACAGAAACAGTAGGAAAATAAGAGCATGCATCAAAATCAAGATAAATAATAATAATAAGTATTTACAATCAACTAAAAAAACACAACACTGTAAGCTAAGCTAAAAGGCACAGGAACATTGCACAATAAGTGTCTTTGATTCTGAGATGATTGTGTACAGTGCAGTGATGGACAGTGGTGGGTAAATAAATAATAGCAGGTAAAGTGACTTTAAATAATGTTGCACATTGTTATTATTACTATGGAGATTACACATGGTTGCTATGGAGATGACACATGACTAGCATTGATCATTGTACAGTCTGACAGCAGCAGGAAGGAAAGACCTGCGAAATCTCTCCTTTACACAGCGAGGGTGAATCAGTCTGTCACTGATGCTGCTCTCCAGAGCAGACAGGGCGTCCTGCAGGGGGTGACCCTCATGGTCCAGCATAGACATGAGTTTAGCCAGGACCCTCTTGTCCCCCACCTGCTGCACCGAGTCCAGAGGACAGCCCAGGACTGAGCTGGACTTCTTGATGATCTTGTCCAGTTTCTTCTTCTCCCTCTCTGTGACGCTGCTGCTCCAGCAGACCACACCGTACAGGATGGCTGATGCCACCACAGAGTCATAGAAGGTCCTCAGGAGTGGCCCTCTCACTCCAAAGGACCGCAGTCTCCTCAGGAGATAGAGCCGACTCTGGCCCTTCCTGTACAGTGCATCTGTGTTATGAGTCCAGTCCAGTTTATTGTTCAGATGCACACCCAGGTACTTGTAAGAGTCCACTCTCTCAATGTCTCTTCCCTGGATGTTCACTGGTGAGGGGGCAGTAGAGTGGCGTCTGCGGAAGTCCACCACCATCTCCTTGGTCTTCCCCGCGTTGATGAGAAGATGGTTCCGGTGACACCAGTCCACAAAGTCCTGTGTTAGTCCTCTGTACTCCGCGTCGTCATCATCCGTGATGAGGCCGATGATGGCGGAGTCATCGGAGAACTTCTGCAGGACGCAGCTGTCCGTGTTGTGTCTGAAGTCTGCAGTGTAGAGGGTGAAGAGGAAGGGCGCGAGGACAGTGCCCTGGGGTGCCCCCACACTGCAGGTCAGTAGGTCAGACACACAGTCCTGGGCTCTCACAAACTGGGGCCGGTTTGTGAGGTAGTCCAGGATCCACTCAGCCAGGTCACAGTCCACTCCTGCCCACTTCAGCTTGTCCCTCAGGAGCAGCGGCTGGATGGTGTTGAAAGCACTGGAGAAGTCAAAGAACAAGATTCTCACAGTGCTGCCGGGCCTCTCCAGATGGGACAGTGAGCGGTGCATCAGAGAGATGATGGCGTCCTCCACTCCGATGCCAGGCCGATACGCGAACTGCAGCGGGTCCATCGCTGAGCTCACCGTAGAGCGTAGGTGACCCAGGACGAGCCTCTCCAGAGTCTTCATCAGATGAGACGTGAGAGCCACTGGCCTGAAGCTGTTGAGGTCCTTGGCGTGCGGTGTCTTGGGCACAGGTACCACACAGGAGGTCTTCCAGAGCTGTGGCACCACCTTCAGCTTCAGGCTCAGGTTGAAGACATGCACAGGACTTAAGGAGCCTGGGGCTGATCCCGTCTGGTCCAGCAGCCTTCCTACTCCTTATCCGGCTCAGTTCTCTCCTAACCTGAGCTGTTGTGACAGACAAAGAGCAGGGGTGTGTGCTGGAGGTCTGGCTGAGTTGTTGATGTGGATTCGGGGGCTGGGGAGCTGAGGCAGAGGTGTGAAATGGTGGCAGTCTGGGCCTTTGTGCAGGAGACAGGGTGAGCCCATGCAGCGGTGCGGGGGGAGGAGTGGGTGATTGATCAAACCTCAGGAAGTGAGAATTCAGATCGTTCACCCACTGTTGGTCTCCCTTTGTCTGGACGGGCGGAGGGCTGAAGCCAGAGACACTCTTCATACTTCTCCACACCTCCCTGACATTCTGCTGCTGCAGCTGCTGTTCCATCTTCCTCCTGAAGTTGGCCTTAGCCTGTCTGATCTTCTTCCTCAGCTTCCTCTGTACAGTCCTCAGCTCCTCTTTGTTCCCAGACCTGAAAGCTCTCTTCTTCTCCTTCAGCAGAGCTTTGATGTCCGAGTTAATCCACGGCTTGTTGTTTGGAAAACACCGCACCGTCCGAGAGGGTACAGTGTTTTCAAAACAGAAGTTAATATAGTCCGTAATACAGTCCGTGATAGCATTGATGTCCTCCCCATGAGGCTGGCAGAGCTCTGTCCACACAGTGGTGCTAAAGCAGTCCCTCAGAGCCTCCTCGCTCTCTGCTGTCCACCTCTTCACCACTCGGGGTTCCACAGGCTGCCTGCGCACAAGTGGTTCGTACACAGGCCTCAAATGGATGATGTTGTGGTCTGCTCTTCCCAGGGGGAGGAGGGGTGATGAGATGTAGGCCTCCTTGACGTTGGCAAAGAATAAGTCCAAAGTTTTATTGTCTCTTGTGGGGCAGGTCACATACTGGGTGTATGTTGGCAGGACAGATGAGGGAGATGCATGGTTGAAGTCCCCGGTGGTGAGGAAGAGGGCCTGTGGATGCTGAGTCTGAAGAGAGCTGATGCAGGAGAGCAGAGTGTCACAAGCATTCTCTGCGTTAGCACTGGGAGGAATATACACAGCCAGTGTGATGACGTGTGAAAACTCCCGGGGCAGGTAGAATGGCCTCATGCTAACAGCAAACAGTTCAATGTCTTTATTACACATCTGCTCCTTCACTGTACAGTGACTAGATTTGCACCATTTCTCGTTCACAAACAGCGCTAGTCCTCCTCCCTTCTTCTTCCCGCTCTCCTCCGTCCTGTCCGCACGCAGCAGGTGAAAGTTGTCCACGGTGACGGTAGAGTCCGGGATTAGCGGTGTTAGCCACGTCTCCGTAAAAACAATGATGCTAGCGTCCCTGTACTCCCGCTGGAATCTAGCGAGCGCCGCTAGCTCGTCCGTCTTGTTAACGAGGGAGCGCACGTTCCCCGTAACAACGGAGGGGAGAACCGGTCTGCAGCGTCTCTTCTTTTCCCGGAGTTTACGTCCCGCACGGCGTCCACGGCGTGTCGTCCGTAGAATCTCCTCGGGGATGACATGCCTGTCCCGGGGGAACACAACAGCGCTGCGGAGCGCCATCAGCTGATCCATTGTGTAGACGAGGCGTCGGGGTCCCGTACACATCTTAAGCCGAGACAGGTAAATAATCCCCCAAAAGTGCGGAAAAATGCAGCGTCGAGTGCAGCCCAAGCTTAACAATCAATGTTGCGAAAAATATTTACAAAAGTGGGGAGATTTAAGGGCAAAAAGTTAGAAAAGTTACGAAAAGTGCGGGAGCGCTGTGACGGGCAGGTAGCGCAGCGCCAGCGCCGGAAGTTGGTTTTAGTTTCTAAATCCCCTTAAATTTAAATGTTTAAACGTTTTCGACTTATACTTGTGCTGATTTGCTTTTTCATTTGCTACTTAATCTATTCAATATGCATTTTTCATTATCGTCTTTATAGTCTTTCATACTTTAACCTTGTGTCTCGTTATTTATATATATTTATATTTCTGAATGCTGATTATGTTTACTATATCTAGCTTATATATATATATTACACTTTTTTTTTTGTTGTATGACGATACGATCTGCTGTTGTTTTGTTTATCTTAGTTGCCATTGGTGATGACAAGTCTCCCTCTAGTGGAGAAATCTCCTCAATATGTGATTATGACAGCATTTGCTCAGAGAGGAATATTAGATGGTAACATTTTTGTCTACTTCATTGTATATACAACATCATTAAAACTACTTTATTCTATTTTATACAATTTTAATTCCCGATTATTTCAATAATTCATCATAATCTTGCATGTTATTCTTGTATATATTATATATACTTTTACACCACTTTAGCACTATAACAAAATAGCATTGTACACTCTTAAGTTTGATTTGCGTTACTTGCACTTATAATATTCAATATTTCGGGACAGACCAACTTCACAATAGAACCATTAAAACCCTTGTTTCTCAACATCAGTCCAGAAAAGTGCAGTACTAGGAACAGCAAAGATACTGCGCAGAACTCTCAAGCTCCCGGGCTTCTCTGGTGGAGGACCGAGCTGGATGAGGCTGAGAGAGACCAACCACCGTGGAAGGTGAGGGACACATTTTTTATATATACTCTCTCTCTCTCTCTCTCTCTCATACATATATATATATATATATATATATATATATATATATATATATATATATATATATATATATATATATATATATATATATATATGGCAGGGGTCTTAATGTTATGATTATTTGAAAAAATAAAAACAAATTACAAAAAGAAAAAACACTCCCAGAGACAGTATTTATTTTAATTACTTTTATTGTATGCAAATAAATGTTTCAGATTATCAGGGCATCACGCACTCACTGCTGTAGCTGCTGGAGACAGTGCCAATGCCTGGCATTTTCAGGTACTAATTAAGCTGTATTCCTCTGTTGCTTGTGTGTATGTGTGCAGGAGTATAGAGGACCAAGATGACCAGATCCGTCTTTATAGCCGCCTGACTGGGGAAAGTTGGTGGGATTACATTCTGAAGTACTACCACCATATCCACAACCTTGTGCTGGACAGCCAGAGGCTGATGGCTCGGGCGCCAATCCAGCTGGCTGAGATAAACCAGAGGGACACTCTCGCAGTGGTAGGTTTGATGTTGGTAGACACAGCGTTTTTAAGGTACACAGCAACCCAGCGGGAGAAGGAGAGGCTTCTGTTGGCACCGGGACCAGGAGTTGCAGCAAGTGGACTACTAAGTGTAGTCCATTTGCTGCAGTTCTAATGTTAAAGGCAGAACACAGAAACAAGAAGAAGCTACCCTACAAACTTGATTACAAGAGTGAAAAAAGAATAAGTGACATTCAAAAAAAACACCTTACATCTTTTGTGGAGTGAATGGACCAGTGCAGTATTCCCATGCGCTCCTCTTTGTCTCTGCTCTTCTTAACTCAATGTGTGCAGTGTGGTAACATTTGAAAATACAACAGTTACATGGAATATCCTCCCATCTACAGTAGAGCACAAATTATCTGTCATTTACAAGCAGGCTGTTGTAGAAAAAGTTCTTACTAACTCTAATCAATGCATTACAATCTACAGTTATGACATGTAATATGTGAAATCAACAAGTTGTAAACAAGAAAAAAAAGATAAAAAATACTGTAGAAACTACAGCAATTTGTTCCAAGCAAGATTTGAGAATGTAAGCGATGGGCTTTACGAAACAAAAGCAAAATGTCCAGAATAACATGAGAAAAGAGAGCTCATCCTATTTGAACATCAAAACAAAATTGCAACTTAAGAGCTTGACTTTTGCAGGGTTAGGGTTTGGAGAGTTTGAATGTCCATGAAAAATGATTAGTGGCCATTACTTTGTAGTGGAGCAAGGAAACAACGAGCTTAATTGAAGCTACCTACCCAATAGAAGATGGGAATAATTTGATGAGCATTTGAAATGTGTAAATAATTGAAGAATCAAGGCACCAGTTTAATGGTGTTTGCATGGGTAAAGTGAAATAGCCAGAACGACAGGGTAAAAGGTAGCTGTTAAGTTGAAAATGAGTCCTTGATCACATGACAGAGGTTTATTTCCTTTTGAAAATTCTGCCTGGATTTGGATAGTGGACGCAATTCCATAACTCTTGCCTAGCAACTGTAGTGTCAACAAGAGCTAAACTTGTGGAAAATGCCCAATAGTTAGGATTAAACTCAAAAATACAAATGCCAACAGCATTTTTTGATGAAATCAATGTCGGGAAAATGTGCCTGTATTGTCCCTGTAATTTGGAACGTTTCAACCATGACTCAACATTAAGGAGAGCAGGAGGCCTTTAAATAGAACTCGTCATTTTTCTCATTATTGAGTGGCACAGCTCCAGAGTACCAGGGAGCGGTCAGCGCTGTGTCACCCCGGCCCGCGGCCAATAAGCCAAATGAGCGGGTTGGATCCCCACTATTGCACAATCACCTTGGCCCCACAATATTCACATTAGATAGTGGGAGGGAGGGAACAGGTAGCAACACACTTAGCGTGGGCGGGGCGCTGACCTTGAATTGCCATAGGCACCATACAAGGTCAACGCTTTTTGGTCCCCAACTCTTTGCTATATTATTATGCCAGCTCTGCACATGTGATATCTTGAGCTTCAAATGTTTTAGAAAAAAAGGAGAAGATAAATGAATCCTTATCTTTACAGTGTCGAAACAAAAAAAAAAAGAATATGACAGATATTTGGAGACATTGTTTTCTCAAGGAAACAAAGAAATTGTGCTTCTGTCCAATAAAGCAGGGTATTTTTGGACCTGTTTGGTCAAGGTGTGGCAGGCTTCAGGTGAATTTGGTGCGCTACTGTGGCCTAAACATATCGGCCGTGTCTCAATTCGGGGTCTGCATCCTCTGAAGGCTGTGAAGGCTGCAGCCTTCGAACCAGCCTCCACGGACCGCATGGCCGTTGGCGAAATGGGACAGGTCCAGCCCACGGAGCTGCTCCCTTTGCCCAGCAACCGAGGGCGAGGAAGCTAGTGATCTGAAAAGTATACTACACAATGTAGTACTATCATGTGTAGTAATGTTGTAGAACTAAACCTACCTATTTGTCAGTAGACAGTTGTTCACAAATAAGCTGGACTTATTAAGTGTTATTATCCATATCCATTTTGTAATACATTATTACAAAAGCGCCATGAAAACTGTAATAAAAAAAGACATAATTAACTACATAAATGAAAGGATAGCGTGTGCTGCATGGTTATTGAACAAATGTTTGCAGTAACAGTAGGAGATTTGTAACAGATTTCATATATAATATAATTGTAAATGTGCTGTATTTATTATTATGTAAACTTGAATGTTTATGTTCTGTTTGACTCAGGACAATACTGGAGAAGTTAGGCCTGCAATAATAAGGGCTGCAAATTAATCATGCTCATATTGAAATCTAAATTGTGAAAATACACCTTTCTCAAATGTGTGGGATTCCTCTATTAATTAAGATGTTTCGATTTATATAAACGGCCTTTGGATCTGAATGTATATGCACTGTGAACCAAATTTTCCTGTAATAGTTTTGTAGTTTTCTAATGTGTGTGTCATTACAGGTTTTCACTCTGCAGGACAGGACTTTGATCAATCAGACATAAGGCCCATTCTGCTCTTCCTCCTCCAGAAGACAAGAGATACATCACACTGAGTGGTCCAAGTGCACAGGGTCATGTCTCCACTGTCCATGCTGACTGTAGGAGACCTGTGGGGTCTCTGGTTGATCAGACCTCCCTCCTGCACGTGCTGTCTGCTGCTGACCCTAATGTGTCCTAATAGTGATGTTTAGGTTTAACTTCTAATTTCCTGCAGAAGTAAAATAGTCAAATGGTAGTTTCTTTGCATCTTAGCAGAGGAGCACATAAACAGCTTAATCACTGAAGAAGTGTCCCATGATAAATGTGGCATTAAATTACCAAGTGTGTGAGACAACTGAACAACTGAAAACATATAATTTTCTCATAAGTTTATTTGAATGTTTTTCAGTCTATACCGACATTTGAATCATGGTGAACTGTGCCACTTATTTGATGTCTCTTTTGATAGTAACTAATTACATGTACTATAAGAATGTACTATTGTACTGCAATTAAGCAATGGTAATCCACCTGATCATATTTTGCAAAGATAATTTGTTCATTTTGGACTGTCACCTGCTTCAGCAAAAAGGGAACAGAATTTGAGAGTACACTGACATACAGCTATTTTTACTCACCTATTATTGCACTGAATGTGTGTAATGGGTTCAATGCTTGACTTTTCACATCATGATAAATTCAATTCAATTCAATTTATTTTTGTGTAGCCCAAAAAAAGTATTTCCATAAGTTCCTTTGAATGTAATCCTTCGTCAGTATAAAAATATTTAATAATGATAATAACAATTAATAATGCATATCTCATCACACTGTATTTGAAACTTTAAGGTAATTTAGCCTATTTCAGATCTATCCCAGAAATATAAGTAAAATAAGTTAATAAGTTAAAAATAAGTTTTGTTTTGCAAAAGTTAAACATACGTTTTTGTTTTAGCCACAAGATTTGGATGAGAATGGGGTTCTGGCTATGAAATTTATACCGCTAGAGGCGCTGCGAGCATAGAGACCGGAAGTGTACAGATGCGCCATTGATTTTGTACAGACAATTTCAGTCACGCTTCATTAAATTCAACATATACTAATAATTTCTAATAATATGTCTAATAATATGTCTAATAATATTTCTTTCAAGGTATGATGTAATACGGCTCATTGGCATTTTCGGGATCTTGGAAGTCGTAAAATCTGGTAGTGTCATCCAATATTCTCTTGCAATTTCATCATCAGCCTCTGTAATACCCATTTGGTCCAGTGCTTCGAGTCTGCAAAGTGTGTACCCGTGTACTAGAAGCAAACAAATATACAGTATTAAATATACACAAAGATAAGCATGCCTTTCAAAAAGTTGGCATTTTCAGCCGGACACGAACTTTCCCCTTCTCTTCAACTCCTCCTTTAATAAAACTAACGTCCATGGCCCATATTTTGAAGCCATTTTCCCGTGAAGTATTTGTCATTGAAGTAAATGGCAATGGAGGGACACGAAGCTCACTTCCGGTCGCTATGCTCGCAGCGCCCCTAGCGGATGTTTTGCCGACAGTACCCCATTATTAGAATAACTTGGTCTCAAAATCCAATAGATCAATTACCCAGGCGTAATCTTTGTTATTGATCCGTGTGCGTAATCTGCGTGGTGCGTGTTGTTAGCATTAGCGTTAGGCAGCGTGTCTCGGTTGCTGATCGACGGGGCTGATCGGTTGCTGGGCCGTGGGCTGGACCTGTCCCATTTCAGCAACGGTTTTGCGGTCCGCGGAGGCTGGTTCGAAGGCTGCAGCCTTCACAGCCTTCGGAGCACCCGGCCTTTGCAGCCTCGAGAGGATGCGGACCCTGAATTGACGGCAACTGTGTAGCCAGGCCTTTGAATTGGCAGACGTCGCCCTCTTGTGGCCAAAATACATTGTAGCCGTGGCTGTGCTTGTCATCGTTTTTTCAGCACTTCAGAGATGTGCAACCCAAAGTTATAAGCGTTTAAATTTTTTATTGCGGCAAAAGCCTTTTCAGCGCCTGCAAATCACATTTTGACCAACTATGCAATCCTGCCTAAGAAGTAACAGGAGGTACAAACTACACTATGTGGGGATTGTCCTGTCAAAATGACATGATTTCAGGCGTGAGCTCGCTTTAGAATACAATGCTGTGGCCAGGACACCCCAGAATGTTTCATGCGTTTCTAATGCATTCTGCCTAAACTCAAAAGTGAAATTGTGGGAAAACTACAAGAGATATCAATGCCATTTTTGCTGTGCAAGTAGGGCTTTTGGACCTGAACAGTATGTATTTGGAATCTTGGTTCTATCTGCTTCTTTGCCAGAGTTATAAGCGTTTTAATTTTTTTTATTGCGGCAAACGCCTTTTCAGCGCCAGCAAATCACATTTTGACCAACTATGCAATCCTGCCTTAGAAGTAACAGGAGGTGCAAACTACACTATGTGGGGACTTGTCCTGTCAAAATGACATGATTTCAGGCGTGCGCTCGCATTAGAATACAATGCTGTGGACAGGACACCCCAGGATGTTTAATGCGTTTCTAATGCATTGTGCCTAAATTCAAAAGTGAAATTGTGGAAAAACTACAAGATATTTCAATGCCATTTTTGCTGTGCAAGTAGGGCTTTTGGACCTGAACAATATGCATTTGGAATCTTGGTGCTATCTGCTTCAATGCCAAAGTTATAAGCGTTTTAAATTTTTATTGCGGCAAACGCTTTTTCAGCGCCTGCAAATCACATTTTGACTAAGTATGTAGTCCTGCCTTAGAAGTAACAGGAGGTGCAAACTACACTATGTGGGGGCTTTTCCTGTCAACAGGACATGATTTCAGGCGTAAACTCACTTTAGAACACAATGCTGTGGCCAGGACAGCACCAAGATTTTTTATGCGTTTCCAATGCATTGTGCCTAAACTCAAAAGTGAAATTGGGGAAAAACTACAAGAGATATCAATGCCATTTGTGCTGTACAAGAAAGGGCTTGTGGACCTGTACAAAATGTATTTGGAATCTTGGTTCTATTTGCTTTAATGCCAAAGTTATAAGCGTTTTAATTTTTTATTGAAGAGTCGTTTCTCACCCGTTGCTGCTTTGGTTTTCACTCACCGGTGGGATGTGATGGGAAGAATCCAAAAACCAGGCTCTGCTAGTGTCAATCCTATTTATTACAAACCCAGAGTATAAGACAATTACAGACACAAGGTCCGTCTGCCTCGAAGCCAATCAAAGGAGAACACTTTCGAACAAAGCATTGCCCACATATATAGAGCTTTCTATAGGATATCCCACTGTAATCTGACTACTTCTGTATGTCCAAGATACAGACTTAACATTAAAGTTAGGGGTCTCTCGTGCCATCATGACAGAATGCAGAGGCCTCATAACTTACTTAAAGGGGCTGTATGTGAACCTTGAGAACCTCAAGGTTCAAAAGGCAAAGCAGACACTACATCAGGGGTGCTCACACTTTTTCAGCATGCGAGCTACTTATAAAATGACCAAGTAAAAATGATCTACCTACTACAAAAATGCAAATCATTTATTTATTCATAAATATATTGAGAATTCTTTACATGTACAATTTATGTTGATGTACCTTGCATAACGGCATGAACCCATATTGCGCAATTTCATTTTTTCTCATTACCTTACTCTCTTGACTTGCATTGGTTGGAATCAGCTAGGGATGTATAGTCAAGACCAGGGGTTTTGACTTTTTCTTTCATCGTTCTGTCGTGGCTCCCTGTGACTTTGGAAAATAATAATGAGTATTTAATTACATTGTATTTTTAGTTTAGTTTGTTCGTTTTTAAATGTAAATCTAAAATTGTAGATAATGGTAATCTTGTAACATTTAAATAAAACGTTTTTAATATTTTTGTCGCTCAAAATATGCGTCAAAGCCGCCGATGTGCGCCACCCGGCACACACTGGCAGCCCGGACTTACCGGCACCTACATCAGCAGTATTATTTTCGGCCCAATGATGGATAAATCCAAGAAAAGTTTTTGAAGAAAACAGAACGCTTAATGCTACGTGGGCAGATTCATTTGCTTTCGCGGCTGATGAGACTGGTACACGCGGTACACGCGACAGTGGATAATTTAAGTTTGGATTTTTATTTCCTACAAGGAGGACTCAAATAATAATTTGTTTAATGCAGCTTTGCGCACATTTGTTTACGTTATACAGAAGCGAAACTTAAAACCACATGGCTAATTTGCATAAACTAGAATCTGAAAAAACAGCTCGCTCCTGATACGTCAGCTTCAGCACTCAGTGGAATATGCGTGTTCTTTTTGTGACTGAGGGATGTTCTGCCTATGGTGAGTCTGTTCTGTGCTTCTATCGCCTTGGAGATGGTTCATGTCAAACTTTTCAGAGAGTATAGGCGTGCAGGTCGTACGTGTGCAGCGCAGTTCTTTATTTCACTCATGCACTTTATTTATGTTGGCTACTGCTGTGATGAAGACTGAAAGGTGTGAATAATTCTCTTAAGACTCACGCTTATGAGCTGTAGTGGAGGATGGTAGTCCGTTTTCTGGGAGTTGTAGTTTTGCCTGTAGTTCCCCTGGTTAGCACTGGTTTAGATGTCAAAAGGGTTTTGTGGCTCTGGGTGTTTTCTTTTCTGTGGGAGACGCTCCAAATGGCTCTTTGAGTATTTAAGGTTGCCGACCCCTGGTCCAGACAGTAGCTGCTGACATCCAGACTCAAGAACACTTCTTAACTTCTTAACTGGAGTTACATTATCTTACTGGTTTTGCAGTAGTATTTACCAGCGTCTGCACATTTACCAAACGGTAGGCCAGCTCTGTGCTGTAGGCCTGTTTTTTGCCAACATAAATTTAGATTAGTTTTTGCTTCGCGTTTCATCTTGCTCTTCTAATCTGCGTGCATTGAGGAGGGTGTGTGTGTGAGTTATATGGAGGGAGGAGCGAGAGCGCAAAAAGGGGAGGAGCGGCATTCTGACGTGAGGCAGATGGACAGCTAGGATGTTTTAAAAAGTTTAACCTGCACTGTGATACATGCTGGTACTCAAGGGTACACGCTGTTGCGTACAAACTGTGCGCGCTGGGGACACGTGTGGTGACGTGCTGCGCAGTGTCCGCAGGTTCCAGACGAGCGCACAGGCTGCGGTAAGAAGCCCCGTGCGGTCCCGCACACGTTACAAGTTTATTGCTGACAGCACCGGCCGTAATGAAATATGGTCGCACTCATCTCAAGAACAAGACCGGTCTCAAGTAGGCCTACTACGACGCTACGATCTACCCACACTACCTTGGCGATCGACTAAAGTCACACTATTAACGTCAAATCAGTTTAATTACCTAGCTTCTCCTAGCTATAACCGTGAGAGCGAAAAACCAGTAGCAGCTAAATCTGTTGCCAAATTCATACAACTTAATCACTGAAAAACTCTCTCACGGTCCCGCTGCTGGCGACCTAACTAAGTGGAGGGATGTCCCATTCTACAGAGTGTAACAGTAACATAACCAAACATAGAAACAAACATCGTATGAATAAACATATAGGTTCATTTAAAACACAAATTATAAACTATATAATACAGTAAGATATATCTTGATAAAACACATTCAAAGACCGCACTTTCATTCACCATCTGTCCATCCACTGTCCATCCAAGCTATTTGGTTAGCTCCGATTATCGCTCATTGTCCATGTCCATAGTCCATTTCAACATCGTTCCCCATTTGTCCTGGAAACAGAACACACCATCCAGTATCTTGCAAAAGCAAATACAATCAAAAACTTGTTTCACATCACAATGTGAATGATAAAATATATAGGTATATGAATATATTTATAAAAGTATAATGACTAACATGAGCAAAAAGAAAATAAATGTGATAAAATGTAAGATTATGTGAAATATGTAAAATTTAAGTAATCCCCCCTTTGCACTGAAATTACACCTTTAAATGGTCAGAAATTTTGGTGCAAAGTCCAATCAATTACAGTCAGGTCAGGTCAGGTCAGGTATTTATCAACTAATTCAAATTCTGTTCCGACTCTCCCTTCGCTAATCGGCAAGTCATCTTCCTGCAATAATGGCATCTGTGTTTGATCCGATGGCATAACAACTCCAACCCATCTTAATATTTGCTATATGCCTTAGCAAAGGTCAACAGTATGGTACAAAAACAAAACATAACGCATAATGTGATAAGTCCTCCCAACAAAGCCCAAAATATCATAGCTCCCAAAGCTCCAAATCAAGCTCATAACCAAGCATTGGCCGTTTTCAGCCCCTGCAAAATGTGATTACATTTTGACTATGTAATCCTGCCTTAGAAGTAACAGGAGGTGCAAACTACACTATGTGGGGGCTTTTCCTGTCAAAAGGATATGATTTCAGGCGTAAACTCACTTTAGAACACAATGCTGTGGCCAGGACAGCCCCAAGATTTTTAATGCGTTTCCAATGCATTGTGCCTAAACTCAAAAGTGAAATTGGGGAAAAACTACAAGAGATATCAATGCCATTTGTGCTGTGCAAGTAAGGGCTTGTGGACCTGTACAAAATGTATTTGGAATCTTGGTTCTATTTTCTTTAATGCCAAAGTTATAAGCGTTTTAATTTTTTATTGAAGAGTCGTTTCTCACCCGTTGCTGCTTTGGTTTCACTCACCGGTGGGATGTGATGGGAAGAATCCAAAAACCAGGCTCTGCTAGTGTCAATCCTATTTATTATAGCAAAAGGAGAAATTTAATTTGTCAACTGGACAGAGTTTATTTGGTCGAATACGTTTCACAGCTCATCCGAGCTGCTTCTTCAGTTCTGGTCAGATGCTGGCGGACACTGCTTTATATCTGCTTGAAGGGAGGAGCTTAATTACAATGAAAATGACTCTGAGACAACACATCCTCCCTTCAAGCAGATATAAAGCAGTGTCCGCCAGCATCTGACCAGAACTGAAGAAGCAGCTCGGATGAGCTGCGAAACGTATTTGACCAAATAAACTCTGTTCAGTTGACAAATTAAATTTCTCCTTTTGCTATGGATTCTACCTGGACGACTGAGGGATTCTACACACAATCCTATTTATTACAAACCCAGAGTATAAGACAATTACAGACACAAGGTCCGTCTGCCTCGAAGCTAATCAAAGGAGAACACATTCGAACAAAGCATTGCCCACATATATAGAGCTTTCTATAGGATATCCCACTGTAATCTGACTACTTCTGTATGTCCAAGATACAGACTTAACATTAAAGTTAGGGGTCTCTCATGCCATCATGATAGAATGCAGAGGCCTCATAACTTACTTAAAGGGGCTGTATGGTTCTCAAGGTTCAAAAGGCAAAGCAGACACTACATCAGGGGTGCTCACACTTTTTCAGCATGCGAGCTACTTATAAAATGACCAAGTAAAATTGACCTACCTACTACAAAAATGCAAATCATTTATTTATTCATAAATATATTGAGAATTCTTTACATGTACAATTTATGTTGATGTACCTTGCATAACGGCATGAACCCATATTGCGCAATTTCATTTTTTTCTCATTACCTTACTCTCTTGACTTGCATTGGTTGGAATCAGCTAGGGATGCATAGTCCAGACAGTAGCTGCTGACATCCAGACTCAAGCACACTTCTTAACTTCTTAACTGGAGTTACATTATCTTACTGGTTTTGCAGTAGGGTTAGGGTTAGGGGTTTACCAGCGTCTGCACATTTACCAAACACACGTCGTGACAAATACAGATGTATTTGTGCACTTTTATTAGGCAAATTTCAACCACATGTTGCAGTAGGCCAGCTCTGTGCTGTAGGCCTGTTTTTTGCCAACATAAATTTAGATTAGTTTTTGCTTGGCGTTTCATCTTGCTCTTCTAATCTGCGTGCATTGAGGAGGGGGTGTGTGTGAGTTATATGGAGAGAGGAGCGAGGAGCGGCATGCTGACGTGAGGCAGATGGACAGCTAGGATGTTTTAAAAAGTTTAACCTGCACTGTGATAAGAAGCCCTGTGCGGTCCCGCACACGTTACAAGTTTATTGCTGACAGCACCGGCCGTAATGAAATATGGTCGCACTCATCTCAAGACCAAGACCGGTCTCGAGTAGGCCACTACGACGCTACGATCTACCCACACTACCTTGGCGATCGACTAAAGTCACACTATTAACGTCAAATCAATTTAATTACCTAGCTTCTCCTAGCTATAACCGTGAGAGCGAAAAACCAGTAGCAGCTAAATCTGTTGCCAAATTCATACTACTTAATCACTGAAAAACTCTCTCACGGGTCCGCTGCTGGCGACCTAACTAAGTGGAGGGATGTCCCATTCTACAGAGTGTAACAGTAACATAACCAAACATAGAAACAAACATCGTATGAATAAACATATAGGTTCATTTAAAACACAAATTATAAACTATATAATACAGTAAGATAAATCTTGATAAAACACATTCAAAGACCTTCTATAGACTGCACTTTCATTCACCATCTGTCCATCCACTGTCCATCCAAGCTATTTGGTTAGCTCCGATTATCGCTTATTGTCCATAGTCCATTTCAACATCGTTCCCCATTTGTCCTGGAAACAGAACACACCATCCAGTATCTTGCAAAAGCAAATACAATCAAAAACTTGTTTCACATCACAATGTGAATGATAAAATATATAGGTATATGAATATATTTATAAAAGTATAATGACTAACATGAGCAAAAAGAAAATAAATGTGATAAAATGTAAGATTATGTGAAATATGTAAAATTTAAGTAATCCCCCCTTTGCACTGAAATTACACCTTTAAATGGTCAGAAATTTTGGTGCAAAGTCCAATCAATTACAGTCAGGTCAGGTCAGGTCAGGTATTTATCAACTAATTCAAATTCTGTTCCGACTCTCCCTTCGCTAATCGGCAAGTCATCTTCCTGCAATAATGGCATCTGTGTTTGATCCGATGGCATAACAACTCCAACCCATCTTAATATTTGCTATATGCCTTAAGGTCAACAGTATGGTACAAAAACAAAACATAACGCATAATGTGATAAGTCCTCCCAACAAAGCCCAAAATATCATAGCTCCCAAAGCTCCAAATCAAGCTCATAACCAAGCATTTTCAGCGCCTGCAAATCACATTTTGACTAACTATGTAATCCTGCCTTAGAAGTAACAAGAGGTGCAAACTACACTATTTCCTGTCAAAAGGACACGATTTCAGGCGTAAACTCACTTTAGAACACAATGCTGTGGCCAGGACAGCCCCAAGATTTGTAATGCGTTTCCAGTGCATTGTGCCTAAACTCAAAAGTGGACAGGTAGGATGTTTTAAAAAGTTTAACCTGCACTGTGATACATGCTGGTACACGCTGTTGCATGTTGCGCTGTTGCGTGTTGCGCTGTTGGTACATGCTGGTACACGCTGTTGCGTACAAGTGTCCGCAGGTTCCAGACGAGCGCACAGGCTGCAGTGAGAAGCCCCGTGCGGTCCCACACACTGGTACAAGTTTATTGCCGACGGCACCGACCGTAATGAAATATGGTCGCACTCATCTCGAGACCAAGATCGGTCTCGAGTAGGCCTTAATTCTTTAAAACTAATGTTCACAAGTAATTAACTTAACCATTACTCGTGTATTACAGTAATCATTGCTTATGTTTATTAGTATTTATTTTTCATATTTATGGGTATTTATTGATCATGTTAATTAGTTGTAATTATTATTTTTATTTTCTTTTTTACATTAGATAATAATTGACAAAAAATGACAATTTTTTTTTTCTCACAAATGTATTGCCAAAATAATGCAATAGTAACATGCTTAAACCTGAATAAAGTGCAGTCTTCTGCCTGTAACCTGTAACAGCATTTGTTTTTGCTTTTACATTTCACAATTTTAAACAGTAATATAAAATCTGAGTAAAGTGCCATGTCAAAACAATTGTGCAATTAACCCTTTACAACAATGGGTTCATTTTTCTAACATTTAGAATCAAGGTCAAATTTAAACTTTTAAAACCTTGTACAAAGGGAAACACACTTGCATAATGTCTGATGAACTAATTGAGGTAGCATGTATAGTGTACACAAATTAGTAGAAAAAAACCCAAACATTTACATTAATCTGGTCAAAAGAGAAAAATGGAAACCTGGAATGGTTTCGACAGGTAAATTGCCTAATAAGGAGCATCCCTGTCATGAACAATTTTAAATTTCAGAAGCCTTATTGATTAGAGACTAAAGTTATTAACTAGCATAGTGGCACATAACAACTGTTTTAAAAAGTAATAATGAACAGGAAGGTTTACGTGCAACAGATTTTTCAGTCTGTAAACATAATAATGCTAGTTCACATTTCAGTGAATTATGCTTGTATTTTCAGTGTGTGTGTGTGTAATGTGTTCATCATGGTGGCTACAAACTGAACCTCAGCAGTGCAAACAATAAACTTCTAGCTGCTAAATAAGATATAAAACACTAAACTTTTTTCTGTGTAGGATTCATCACCATCCTAAAGATAAACAAAAAAAAGAAAATGATTGCCAGAAGTATAAACATTACAGAATCAAATTACTGAACTACAACAGACTATCAATAAGAATGACAAAACAGGAATTGCATGAAATTCAATGTATGCTGACATCATAACTATTTGGTCAAGCATTTTCAAATGTTTGAACAAACATTTGAAAATCAACATTAGTCTGACTTTTTCTTTAGATAAAGATCATGGAGCTTCTAATGTATAGGCGAACATGTAGAAGAAGTCTTCTACAATGTTCATTTTGTCTTCTTTTGTTATATTCAAAAACTTTGAAAGTTTTCAAATTGTCACCAGTGACAACTGTTGAAGACGGCTCGCAGATAGCAGCCGAAACATGTTGACAAGGTAAATACATCTCTATTCTATTGTCCTAACGAATAATCCAAAGTTTTTGAATATAGGCTACTTGTCAATTTTGGCTTGTTCAAATTATACAATAAATGTCACATTCTAAAAGTTTCACATTACAGACAAAATGTATACTTACAAAGGTAGATTTGAAGAATTCAGTGGGATTGTCTCCGAGTAAGTAAGGAAGCCCTCTTAGTGCGACTGTCCTTTTTTCAGTGGGATCCAGTGACTGTAAAACAGAAAATGGATACTGTATGATAAGTTAAAAGAAAAACAGTCTCTCATACACAGAGACAAAACAAAGTACAAAGTATTACCTGCATTTGCTGTAAAAGATGTGCCAAGTGTTCACCCACGTTGCCTCTCTTAGCTTTAAAAATTTCCATAAGACGAGTAGTGTGGTTATCAAAGGCAGAATAAAATTCCTTCTGTAGGTCTTTCCCCACAGTCCTTTTGAATTCCAGACAAATCTTAAAAAACAGAAAGTGAAAAAAGAAAGAAGTCTGGTCGGGACCCGCGACATGTTTTAGCCTGACCGCCCGCTCCCGCCCAATGCAACATGAAAACGGCCCGATCCCGGCCGAGGCAACGTGAAAAGGGTCCCGAGGGGTTTTTTCTGCGGGTCCCACGGGAATTCCCGCCCGATGCAGGTCTCTACAACAGAGCTAACGTTACCAATTGCTACCACAGCATTAACGTTAGCAGCTAGTTAACTTAACGTTAGCCTTACGTTCACTTCAAGCGTCAGCTAATGTTACCAACTATTCAGTCCCACGGGAACAAGAACCAAATTTCTTCTCTTTCCACGCGTTAATATACCAGGCTGACGCTGATTCCCCCCACTTCATCACACGCTGATCGGCAGCCAACAGTCAGAGCAGAGGAAACATGTCGTTTGGGGTCACCAGTCGTTCAGTCGTGGTCAAGCCCCACCGCTCACAGGTAAAAACGTGAAAGTGTGAGTCGTCTCCGCTCAGAGCTATTAGTATAGCAAATACTAGTTTAAAATAGTTTACAATGCACACTTTTTTTAGTAATGGTCCCGCCTTTTGCAAAATAATGAAAAGATTAGTAATAATAGCTTGACTTTATATGTAAAAGAAAATTTGGGTTTACAGTGTACCCACACTACCTTGGCGATCGATCGACGTATTGCGCACCCCTGCACTACATATTTCCCCCCTTCGAGACTAAAGTCACACTATTAACGACAAATCAATTGAATTACCTAGCTTCTCCTAGCTATAAACGTGAGAGCGAAAAACCAGTAGCAGCAATTCATACTACTTAATAACTGAAAAACTCTCTCACGGGTCCCGCTGCTGACGACCATTCTATTATTAACTACCCTGAAAACATTGATCCGTCCTGCCGACGTCGGCGTTGCCGACGTATAATCTTAGACGTCGAGCAGACGTCTACACGACGTCGTGCAGCCAACGAACATTACGCAACGTCGAACCGACGTTGTTTGAAGTTCGCGATTTTTCGGTATTCCGTCATATCTGACACAGGTTAACGACGTTGGCGCGACCGTCGAGCCGACGTTTGTAATGACAATTCGTTTCAATAGAGCTCCGGGAGATGACGTCACGCTATCCCAGCATGCACCACCGGGCGCCATCTTGGCAGGAATTATTGTAAACAAACTAACTAACTAGCCTACAAAACTTCCAGCTTACAACGATGGTAGATGCTCATGCTGTGCCCCTGGATGTACAAACCACCGAGGACAAGTTAAAGATAAAGCCTTTTATCGCATTCCCAAAGATCCAGCTCGGAGGGGAAAATGGATTTCTGCGATAAAACGGGCAAGAAGCGCGCTGAAGAAAACCGAGCGTTGGAACCCGTCACCTAATGGATTTCGCTTGTGCAGTGACCATTTCATATCAGGTAATTTCACGTAAACATTATACATTTAATATTATCTTAAATGGTGCTGATAGTTATTGTTTTGGACAATAAATATCACCGACTAAACTGGGTGGATTGTATTTCAGTCGGACGAGCCGAAACGTCCTCAACCTAATCTACCAACCCAGTCTAGTTGGCGATATAAACCTCACTACGGTGGTTAATGTCCAGACCTAAAAACGTATTAGCTAATGGGTTGCATTCATGTGACATCACAACATTTTAAACTGCCTGTATCATTGAATAGTGAATATTTTTTCTCAGTGTAATCTTAGTGGTTTCTTTACTTAACGTTACTTATTTTGTGTCCTAGGTAAAAAGAGTGACCACCCGCTTTCACCTGACTACATCCCATCAGTATGTGCCGTCACCCGTGAAAAGTGCTAGATTACTCACTGAATATTGACTAATTATCCATTTTCCAACTGGATCTTGTCCCACGTGGTTTATCGGCTTGTATTTGAAATTCACTTTAGATAAATTGTCTAAGATTTGGGTTCGTAATTTTGGTTGTTATTTTGTTAGTAATTCCATCCAGTGCTGGCACACGCACGGTGTATGCATAGTTAGGGTGTGTTTAGTTGATAAAAGTATGAAAATATGCTATGTTTTGGTGCTATGATTTCTCATGATTGTTCAGGTATGTTTTGACATGTTGGTAGTATTTTATTTTTACATTCAGAAGTTGATCTCATTACATTTATTTCCATCTACTTATATAGGTACACAGAAACTTGTAGTGCATTTTAATGCATTTGAAATGTAGTTAACTTTTTCTGTTGTAAATCAGCCTTCAGCAATATATTTTGGTAACATTTTTTGTACATTGTAATTAAGAACCACCCTTGAACATTATATTTTGATAATATGTGTGTACATGAATTCAAGTATTATCAATAAATGTTGCAATACTGCAACAAAACCTACATGCACTGTTCACCTGTGATTACTTTCCATAAAGTATGCAATTTAGTAGTACAATATATACAGTATATAAAAAGCCTAATTAATAGTTGGGTAGACGTTGGGCCAACGTCTATCCAACCGTCTTTTGATGACGTTGGCCCAACCACTTGCCAATGAGCAAAATGACGTCGGCCCAACGTCAACTGCTAACGTTGGCCCAACGTCAACTGCCAACGTCTAGCCAACCGTCTTTTGATGACGTTGGCCCAACCACTTGCCAATGAGCAAAATGACGTCAGCCCAACGTCAACTGCCAACGTTGGCCCAACGTATACACATACGTTGGCCCAACGTTGGCATGACGTCGTCATGTTATCAGGGTAAGTGGAGGGATGTCCCATTCTGCATAGTATAATAGTCATATTTTAAGTAACATAACCAAACATAAAAACAAACATCGTATGAATATATGGTCATTTAAAACACAAAAGAAATACAAGACAATTATAAACTATATAATACAGTAAGATATATATTGATAAAACACATTCAAAGTCCTTCTGTAGACTGCACTTTCGTTAACCATCTGTCCAGCCACTGTCCATCCAAGCTATTTGGTTAGCTCCGATTATCGCTCATTGTCCACGTCCATAGTCCATTTCAACATCGTTCCACATTTGTCCTGGAAACAGAACACACAAACCAGTATCTTGCAAAAGCAAATACAATCAAAAACTTAAAATATAATATAAATTTAAAAAAATAAATAAATATATAGGTATATGAATATATTTATAAATGTATAATGACTAACATGAGCAAAAAGAAAATAAATGTGATAAAATGTAAAATTATGTAAAATATGTGAAATTTAAGTAATCCCCCCTTTGCACTGAAATTACACCTTTAAATGGTCAGAAATTTCGGTGCAAAGTCCAATCAACTACAATCAGGTCAGGTCAGGTCAGGTATTTATCAACTAATTCAAATTCTGTTCCGACTCTCTCTTCGCTAATCTGCTGCACGTCATCTTTGTGAAATAATGGCATCTGTGTTTGATCCGACGGCATAACAACTCCAACCCATCTTAATATCATCGCCTTAGCAAAGGTCAACAGTATGGTAGAAAAAAAAAACATAACGGCATTGGCCAACCAACCTGAACCTTCTGACGGCCCAAATGCCTCTCTAATCTTCTTTAAAGCATCAATTACATTAGTCATATTATCAGAGCTATCAGGGATTAAGGTATGGCAGGTGTCACCAGTTAAATTTAAAGCTACACACAGCCCACCTTGTTTAGCCAAAATATAATCAACAGCCATATCAATCAAGAGCGTTTCAGCAGAGTTAGACAGTGACTTTTCTGAGTATTTGTCAAAGTACTAAATCCCTTTATAGTCTCATTAGCAAAAACTCATTAGCGTATATGTTATATTATCTATGAGATCAGCCAAATAAGTGATGTGATATAATATGTGATATATGTGATAAATATGCTATCAACATGATATAAATATGATATGATATAAATATGATAAATCTCAAATATGTGATAGCCAAATAGACAAATACAGACTCCATACCAAGGAGTCTGTACCAAGGAGTCCAATACCCCACTTTTCTCCCAGGCTAATTCTCCAGTGGTATGACTCTAAATTATTAAAACACCCCTGAACCCCCACGGGTTTCATTGGAGCATATACAGTGTGCTTCTTTTGCTGGTTTCACTTCCATCGATTCAGGTACGGCTAACTTCCCCCCTTGGTCTAACAAGTTTATGTAAGGAAGAGCCCCCAACCACGCACACTCAAAGGTAGGCTTGTATAATCTGGATATATAGATCCGCTCCTTTGGATTTGCTTCTTAGTGGAAATACAGCCAAGACATAACCATGGATTGACACTCAGTACACCAAGGTTGAGGTGAAGTTTCCATTATCGACTTCAAGGTACAAGGTGACGGAATTCTAACCATGCACGGATCATCCTCATGAGCCGTTGCTCTCACAGCATGTGTTAACTGCTGGAACCAAAAGTTCCTGCTGGCGAAAGGGTCTGAAATATGCAATACTGAGGAATCAAACCCAAATGCTTTCCACTTGGCTTCTCTCTTATACAATGCCCGAAATGATTCTGACATGTCTTCTGGTGTCGCATCCCTGTCAGTCCAATCATTTTCCTCAAGTGGCAGAGTGTCAGGTGCCGTCGTCATAGTCTTAACTGTCGTGACCGAGTTACAGAACTAGGTTTCTGCGTTACATTCACTGGTCCCTCATTAAGCATAATTGGCCACATAGTTTTTGCATCAAGTATAGCTGTCAGAATAGATTTTGCATAAAGTATAGTTGTCAAAATAGTGTTTGAAGTTACATCCGAAGATGAATGTTCTAGCCGTCCTTGTCTTATCTGTAGAAAGTTTTATAGGAAGTTCCATCACCTTAGCTATCGCCTCCTTAGTGATCCCTTTTGAGGTCGCAGCCTTTGGAGTAAACACTATATTAGCCAAAGTAGTATTCAACTTATTTTCTGGTGCTTTAGTATGTGATGTCATAGCCAATTTGCTTGTCGCTTTTGTAACTCTTGGTGTCGTAGTCGCAGATTTAGTTCTAGTTGTTGTAATTATTGGTATTGTAGTCACGGATGTTGTAATTATTGATGTAGTCATAGAAGTTGTAATTGGGGTAGTAGCAGATGTAGTAGTGGAGGCCCTATTTAGTATAGTTGTGGGTGTTGTGATTAAAGATACATTATTTAGCTTATGCTACCGAATGTAACACTATCCACTTTCATAGCAAAATGAGAAATTTAATTTGTCAACTGGACAGAGTTTATTTGGTTGAATACGTTTCGCAGCTCATCCAAGCTGCTTCTTCAGTTCTGAACTGAAAAACGTATTCAACCAAATAAACTCTGTCCAGTTGACAAATTAAATTTCTCCTTTTGCTATGGATTCTACCTGGACGACTGAGGGATTCTACACACTATCCACTTTCACAGTCGGAGTAGTCACCCGTTGGCTTAAAACAGTAGGAATTACCTTTAAAACATTATGATCAGTTTTATTAGGTAATTGCTCTTGAGCGCTTTCAGGCAACAATTCAGAGACCAAATCGTTCACAAATAAGGTTATTTTACGTGCTTTGTACCCCGGTAACCAACTATTACTCTTCGGCACAAATTTATGCTTTCTCTGTATGTGTTTACAAATGAAGTCACCTTGATCATCCCGTGAAATATTTCTTACCACCAGTAAACATTCACCCACAGTTGGAGCCATTTTCAGATCATTATATAAAATGTATTTTCTCGAGCCCTTAGAAAACCCCCGTGACTCAGGGCCAGACCACACTAAAGTTTTACCCAATTTATGAATCCATTCAAACTTTGTCTCCATGAGACCAGTCGGGGCACTGACATTTAAGAAATGCTGTCGTACCTGCCAAATCCCGAACTACAGAAACAGTATCAAACAAAATGGTAGACTGAGGGCTGACTGTGGTTAAGTGTGGTATCTCTGTCTCGACCTTAATTTTCAAAGCTGGAGCGGTAGGCTTCTGATTTGTTACCTCTACTGCTGACCTAGGCGTGACAACTCCCCATGTGTCATTGGTAACACTTTAAAATAACGGGCGCTTATAATGCATTAGTAACACATAGTAAATAATGAACTAATTATTTTACAAAACATTTACAAATATTTGTTAATGAGTAAGAAATACTATAATAATGTTATATATGTGTCATTCCTCATTTGAAAAACATTAGTCAATGATTACATAATGATGAAATTAATAATAATTAAACCTTTACAAACATTTAAGTCTTTTAGCAAAAACAAGCTTAAACCTTTTGAAAAATACACTAGGGATGTGCTGTCTGTATTGACCCGCTGCAGGGTGCTCTCAAACAGAAACAGCCAGATGTCTTAACTGATGTGATTTATTAGGTATCCACAGGAATGGCAGAAGTGTGGACAACGGATGGAAATTAGCCTTAGGCTACAATCCGGTGTGTTTACATTCATGTTGTGTCATGATTGTCCATTAACATGCTCTGTCCCAATCAAATAAATAAATAAATAAATAAATAAATAAAATAAGTGTGTGGTTCTACAGGAAACAAAGGAATAAAAATGCATATTAAAAAACTATATCAACTATACAATAATAATGCACATGGTAATAATAGACAAACTTTTAAAATAGTGAACAATAGTTTTTTGGGGTTCTTTTGGCATCAGTTATGCTATCATGGTACAGGTCTTCCTACCAACTGTACTGCGCCTTTAAGAGGTGTCGTAACCAGAAACGCGCTGCCTCTCTGATAGAGCGCTGCCTTCAACACAGGCTCTGATACAGAGCAGCTCTCTATAACAGTCTGCAAACATCACAACAATTATTTACAACAAGTATTATACATGCACGTGTAATACGAAACCCACAGACATCAGACAGTGCTATGAGCCGCGTAATGGCGGCCGCTACATAAGAGTCTCTGTTTCTCGGAGCACAAGGCATGCAAAGTAGGCTATTACAGGTCTAAATACAACAAAGGAAAAGCACAACGTAACTTATACACACAGAATATCTACTTACGTTATGATATCACGCACACAGTACCAAAGGTGAAAAAAATAGCCCCGAACTGGGCCCTAACTAAAACACAAAACAAGAGCACTATTCTCTGCAGTCTCTCTGCTTACTGTCCGACACACACTGAACCCCGATACCTGGCCTCAGCCCCACGCTAAAGCGGGGTGGGACCAGACTCGTGATTGGCTGCTTCTAGTAGTGTCTTACAAACATTTAAGTCTTTTAGCAAAAACAAACTGAACAAGTTCACTTTCCTCAAATGAATTGTGCATTATTTGTAAACTTTGTAAAATCTTCAAAATATTATTTGTAAATAGTTTGTATACTATTTTTAAGTAATTCATAGCTACATTATTATTGCATTAAGATTAGCTTGTAAATCATTAAGTGTGGTCAAACTGAAAGCCAAGGAAACATTATTTAAGATACGTATAAATATATAGGCTATGTGCTCAATAACATTGGCTGAAAGTCTATATCCAGTATTAGACAATGAACTAATCATGAACAAAACATTTAGACAGTTTTTGTAAATGATTAGGACATGCCCTGGCCATGTGCAGGCTGTAGGTCCAAGAAGACATGTCAAGAAAACATTAAACATTTATTGATTACTTGTTAATATGTGACTAAGGTTCTGTTTATCACGTATATACAAGCCTCATGAGGAAGACTTCAAATGTGGCTAGCACAGATTCACCTCTCATGTTATAATTTGTTAATGTTTTATTAATGATATGCAACACATCTACACAGTTAATTACATCCACTAATCTGAATCTGTATACAAACACTTACCTCAATATCTGTAGCTCAAAGGCTAAGCTCTTATAGATGATCCGTTACTTTTTAGACTTATATCTGAAACTTTTTGCACCCCTTAAAAGTGGAAGCAGATAATGAAACATTATTTCACTATATGTCATTCAGGGTCACCTTTTACAAATGATGGCAAAAGGAGAAATTTTATTTGTCGAATACTTGACTGGAGGGACAACTGTAATGCTGTGTACAAGAAGAGCATGAGCAGACTCTACTTCCTGAGAAAGCTCAGGTCTTTCAATGTGTGCAGCAAGTTACTGGAGATCTTCTACCAGTCTGTGGTGGCCAGCGCCCTGTACTTCACTGTGGTCTGCTGGGGGAGCAGCACCAGTAAAAGAGACATTGGGCGGATTGACAAACTGATCCGTAAAGCGGGTTACGTGATCGGCTGTGAGCTGGAGACATTTGTCACAGTGAGGGACAGGAGGTCACTGGACAAACTGCTCTCCATCATGGACACTCCTGCTCACCCACTGCACCAGACTATAGAGGGACAGAGGAGCTCATTCTCCAACAGGCTCCTTCAGCTCCGCTCAAACAGTGAGAGATTCAGGACTACATTCATACCATACGCCATTCAGTTGTACAACAACTCACCCTTATGTAACAGATAATACTCCCTACAACTGTACAACAAGTTAATCTCAAGTAACGGATTACCTCATGCCCTGTGTGAGATTATTATTCTATATCAAATGAAGAATCATATTTTGAACCTATATTTGTGTAATGTTCCAACGTGGCAATGAACTTCCATATTTGCTTAAGAACAGATTAATATTTGTTTATTGTGCACGTTGTCTCCTCTGAACCAAATGACATTTTGTATGTGTACATTTCTACATCTGTCTGAACATTTCCAGTCGATGAATATGTACATTGAACTTGTTATGCAGACTTGTCCTAGTTGAACTCAGAGGGGCGTTTTGTACTTTGTACTTCTTAATGCAAAGTTTTGTCATGTGCCACAGTATATAAAGAGCCACAGTGGCTATGTTAAAGCAGGAGATAGCTGTAGAGACAGTTGGTGTTTAACTTGATTGTTTAATACCTAAATAAAGAAACCGAATCGAGAAATCGCCTGGCTCCTCGACTCTTGCTTTTGGTTCGCCTTCAGGAGAAAGCTGACACCTGTCAATCAGCATAGTATTTGCACTGTTGTTCTTGTCTCTTGTATATAGCTGTGACTATATAGTTTATTACTTTATTACTTATATTTCTATTTTATTTTGACTTGTACATATACATTTTGATAATTATGTCTCATTTGACACCTGTCTCTTAATCTTTTTGCTATACCGTCTATTTTTGTTACTCTGTTATTATATTATATTGTGATGTTTGAGCTATTGTATCCAAATAATTTCCCTTGTGGATCAATAAAGTTTGTCTAAGTCTAAGTCTAAGTCTAATACGTTTCGCAGCTCATCCAAGCTGCTTCTTTAGTTCTGGTCAGATGCTGGCGGACACTGCTTTATATCTGTCTGAAGGGAGGAGCTAATTACAATGAAATTACTCTGAGACAACACATATTTGTTTACAGTTTCTGCTAGTTAGGTGAGTCTATTCAATATGGAGTGTTTACAGTGACTGTAATTAACTATAACTGTTCACATTGTGCAACTTAAAAATGACCAATGTAATACACCGTTATTTTACTGAAATTCAAAAAATAATAAAAATCAAGGCACAGGGCCTCCACAGGGCATGGTCCAAGACACAATTAACAACATGAAACTGCTGAGGAAATACAAACAACTAACTGTAACTGTAATTAACTGCAATAGTAGCCTTGGACCTAGCCTATAGCCTCTTTTTAAGGGGGAGAAGTTGCCCACCTTTCTTTTTCCCCCTACTTCCTCAATTAGTTCAGGGTCATTTTCGATTGCTTCTCGGCACCTCTATGAAACTCACTCTACTTGAGAAAAGCCTTCACGAAGCTCCTCAAATGTTGTGGGGGCGACAATTGCCAATTCAGCAATTGGTACTCCACAGCAGATTGTGTTTCGATCTACTCCCACGGATCTGTAGGAGAAGGTTTTTACCTCTTTTGTAGGCCCGTAGCACCTTTCTGTAGCGCTTCAGTATGTCCTCGGGAGTCGTGGCTACAAATACATAAAACACACACACAAAAAAACACAATGAATGAGTTACCATATTTTTTGGACTATAAGTCACCCTTTTTTTATGGTTTGGCTGGTCCTGCGACTTATACTCAGGTGCAACTTGTATATTTATTACTATTATAGTTTTTTTCTCCTCACACGTTTGAGCCTTTTTGAGGAGTTTGCCATGTAGGAAAACTCCTGTAATTTGGCACAGTCGTCAGAAATCACAGCATCATCTAATACAAAAAGATCTGGCCCCTGATGGGGCCCAGGGACACTATAGAGGGTATGCAGTTGACGTCACAGGTTTCCCCTGATCCACTTCCGGCGGTCCAGATCTCTGTAGGCCGCCATAGTAAACACACTGTCCAATTCAAAATTACGCGTCATAAAGTCACAAAATGCCCGAGAAATGTTGTGCCTATCAGTGTTCTCAGACAAGGGACAAATATAAAAACATTGAGCTGTACAGGATTCCTGCTGAGTCTGATCCTGACCGCAGAAGTAGGTGGATTGCTGCGATTAGACGAGCCCATCATAAAACTGCTGACAAGCCCTGGGAACCAACCAAACACTCCAGGCTTTGTAGCAGACACTTCATATCAGGTGTGGTTTGATTTTATCTTTACAATTTTACTAGTAGGTCAATCACATTGAGTGATTTCACATTTGTAAGCAAGAAGACTTAATTACTATTAATACAGTGTAACTATCAGATGTTGCAGTGTTTTTGTATGTTTTTGCACATAGCTATCACTTTACTGGTCTTTATTCACAAAGTTTTAACATATCATTACCTCCGCCAAGGAGATTATGTTTTCGCCTGCGTCTGTCTGTTTGTTTGTTAGTTAGTTAGCTTGTTTGTTTGTTAGTTAGCAAGATAACTCAAAAAGTTATGGACGGATCTTGATGAAATTTTCAGGAAATGTTCCTAATGGTAAATCCAACAGATGATTAAATTTTGGTGATGATCCAGAAGAAATCCTGGATTCTGGATCACTTTGAAAATTTCTTTAGCATTGCGTTAAATGGGTCTTGGCGGAGGTCTGCGCTCTCTGAGTGCTTTTCTAGTGTATGTTTGTATTATTATATATTTATTTATTATTCATTTAATGGTTAATAATTAGCCATATGAAAACTATAAATTTATACTCCCCGGTGAAGTGTGATGGGAAATTTATAGTTGTAAATATCTGGCCACTGAAGGTCTGGGACAGAATCTACCGCTGTTAGGGCTGTAAAACGGACCTGGGGCACACTGTAGGGGTCCGATATGTTCAGATTAGCAAGCTTGTCCTCATATCTTTTCTTTGATTACTATCTAGGTGATTAGTGAAGTCAGTATGAGTAAAAGACGGCTTTTTGTTGTCACTAGAGCACTGGCGGTCAGTCATGATTAGACCGTCAATATGGCGGATTGACAACTTCCTGTCACGTGACTGCATACCCTCTATAGCACTCCCTAACGCATGGAGGGTCGTGGTTGGCATACACTTTCAGCTGCATGCATGAAGTTTGGTAGGGATGTGTATCTCACTAAGACGAACAAAAAAGGTCAACACAATGCCATGGCTACGCCCAACAGGAAGTGAAATAATTGGACTTTTGTGTGATTGCACATACAATGGAATTTAAAGTACTCCTAAGCCGTACATCAGATTTGTGTAAATTTTGGTGTACCCTCGTCCTGTGCTCTGGAGGTGTGACTTCAGTGGGGAGTATGAAGAGGTGTATTTTCAAATTTAGCTTGCTCGAACCGTTTTTCCAGGATCTCCTACCCCACCTTTAACTTACGTAATACAAGTGTGTACTTTATGACTCTAAAAAGCTACTGTTATTTCCCATCTACTATAGTATTAGCTAAATCTATTTTGCTACAGGATAACAGAGAGATATTATATTTGCACCTTTTAGCCATAATTGATAGTCATAACTAAAACCCTTTCACAGTTTGTCCCTCCAGGAGTCTGCAAGCCTTCGAGATGTGTTTGGTATAAAATGCCTGACTTTGTATCAGATTTTGCAGTGTTTTAGCCATTACAATTAATAAAACCCTGCACAAACACTACAGCTTATTATAATTCAAATGCACATTGAACCTAAACAAGAAAAATGTACAAAAACTAGAAAATACCTCTCCTAATGAAACTCTTGTTCTTGTCCTTTTTAGGTTTCTTCCCCTTGTCCTTCTTCTTTTTATCCTTCCGGTGCTTACTGTGCCTCTTCTTCTTCTTCTTCTTCTCCTCATCACATGATGAGGAGGAGGAGGAGGAGGAGGAGGAGGATGAAGAAGATGATGTCTCTGAGGAGGTCGATGAAGAGTCTGACATCTCAGAGTCAGACAGATTCTCATTTGCAACATTGCGTTTTTTCTTGTCTATTGCAGAGGAAAAGGCATAACATTAAAACACAGTTGTGACATCATCACTTTATTTCTTGCGATGTATGATATATGTATGATATAGTCAATATGTACAAAACTTGCATGATTGCCAGGCAATAACATGGATTTGTTATTGTATGATTTTGCATGTGTGTGGTCTTTGCACTGTTTGATTTTTGACTCATTTTGAGATGACTTTTCACTTGTGCAACTATTTTGGGGATCACCCCAAGTTTTAGCTTTAGTTATACATGGGTTGATGAGCAGCGATTGACCTTTCACAAACACCTCCCGATCGGGAATCATAGAGTCAGATGAAAATCAAACTGGAAATTCTGTCGCCCCTCGCGAGGCTATTCGCACAGTTGAAGCACAGATACGACATGATTCCCCTATAAAGTCAATGTTTTCCCCTGTTTGAGCTTGCACAAATACGACTGGAAAAATGAAAGTGTACTGAAACCATGGTGACACGTGATCTGACGCTGCATGAAAGCAGGAAGAGGATATTTTCAGCAATAAAAGTTGCTGCGTAATTTAGCAAACCATAGGTCTAATGTGTGTCCACATCTTACAAGTCCCTTCCATGTTATAGTCAAAGTATCTTTCTTCTCCAGTCCTTGTGTCACAGCCCCATATTTGGCTTGTTGGTACCACTGAAGGGAAGAAAATCTCATTGTGTTTTTTGGCAAGGTGTTCCTTCCTATGGTTAAAGGTTTAGTGACAGACGTTAAACTGTATGACATTAAAATAACAGCGTTACCTCCTTTGATTCTGCTATGTTTGTGATTGCACATGTTTCATGAGGTGAACGCAAGACTACAGGTCTAGAAGAAGCCTAAAGGACCTGAGTGCAGCTCACACAAAAGCAATATGATCCTCATGTCTGTTCAGGCTGTTTATGGACTTTACACATCAGCTCATGTCCAATTGTGTCACTTACATGCGCCTTTAACTTTCTTAAATTGTTTCTTACATCATTTGTGTACATATTTTAATGTATAATGAAGTCCAGCTCAGTCCTGGGCTGTCCTCTGGACTCGGTGCAGCAGATGGGGGACAAGAGGGTCCTGGCTAAACTCATGTCTATGCTGGACCATGAGGGTCACCCCCTGCAGGACGCCCTGTCTGCTCTGGAGAGCAGCATCAGTGACAGACTGATTCACCCTTGCTGTGTTAAGGAGAGATTTCGCAGGTCTTTCCTTCCTGCTGCTGTCAGACTGTATAATGAACAATGCTAGTCATGTGTCATCCCCATAGCAACCATGTGTCATCTCCATAGTAATAATAACAATGTGCAATATTATTTAAAGTCACTTTACCTGCTACTTATTTACTGTATTTACCCACCACTGTCCATCACTGCACTGTACACAATCATCTCAGAATCAGAATCTTATTGTGCAATGTTCCTGTGCCTTTTAGCTTAGCTTACAGTGTTGTGTTTTTTAGTTGATTGTAAATACTTATTATTATTTATCTTTATTTGATGCATGCTCTTATTTTCCTACTGTTTCTGTAACTTGCGTTGTGACACTGCAATTTCCCCATTGTGGGACAAATAAAGGATTATCTTATCTTATCTTATATTTGTGTTAACTGGTTTTAAGGTTAATAAATGCTTGAATGCATTTAAAATCTGTGTCTTCTCATGGCATAGGTTATCTGTATTTTAAATGACAGGCAATTATTGGCAACAATATTGCCAGGTAATACATGTAAATTTGGTGCTGTTCACAGATGGTTCACTTCACATCTCTCAGACAGGACTTTTATGGTAAGTGTAGACACCTGCTCCTCTCAGGTTCATAAAATCACATGTGGTGTGCCCCAGGGTTCGATTTTAGGCCCAGCGCTTTTTAACCTGTACATGCTCCCTCTTGGCAGTGTCATCAGGAGACATGGAGTCAGCTTACACAGTTACGCTGATGATACACAGCTGTACATCTCCATGTCTCCCGATGACACATGGCCAATGGGCGCACTTTTTAACTGTATCACAGATATTCGATCCTGGATGGCAGAAAACTTTCTCCAGCTCAACCAGGACAAAACTGAGGTTTTAGTCATCGGTCCTGAGGCCCAGAGAGAGAAACTTTTACCCAAACTACAATCACAGTCTTTTAATCCCTCCTCACAAGTGAGGAATCTGGGCGTGATTTTTGACTCTGAGCTGACTTTTATTCCACACATTAAGAACATCACCAAAATAGGTTTTTATCATCTAAAGAACATCGCCAGAGTCCGCCCAATTCTCTCTCGGGCCAACACGGAGGTGCTCATGCATGCTTTTATCACCAGTCGCATCGACTACTGTAATGCCCTGCTCTCTGGTCTCCCCAAAAAGAGTATCTCTGGTCTACAGCTTTTACAAAATTCAGCAGCTCGTGTCCTGACGGGGACCAGGGGGCGGGAGCACATTACACCAGTTTTAAAATCACTGCATTGGCTCCCTGTGTGTTTCAGGATCGATTTTAAGGTTCTTTTAATGGTTTATAAGTGTCTTAATGGTCTTGGGCCTTCTTATCTCTCAGAGTTACTTTTACCTTATGAACCCTCGCGGCCCCTGCGCTCCTCCGGCAGCAGGCTCCTAGTTATTCCCAGAGTCAGGACACACACTCACGGCGAGGCGTCATTTCAGTTTTACAGCCCTCACCTCTGGAACTGTCTGCTGGAGGACCTCAAGGCCGCAGAGAATGTTAATGTTTTTAAGAGCAGGCTCAAGACCCACCTTTTTAGTTTAGCTTTTAGATAGCGTGTGCTCTTACTGCCTTTGGTTATAGTTATTTGTGTTTTAGTTGTATTTGTTTTAGGCCATTTTATGTTCTTGTCCATGGCATTTGCAGTGTTTTTGGTCTTTCCAGTGTTTCCTCTGCGGGAGCCCTCTGTGCCGGGGGTGGTGCTTTGCCTGTGGCTGGCTGGGTCCTTGGTTCTGGGTGCCTGGATTGAGGTTGACTTTTTGGTCGCGCCTCGGCTGGGTGCCCGGCGCCATTGCCTGGCGGCTGCAGCTGGTGTGCTGCCCCGGTGCGGAGAGCTTCTGTGATGGCGTTTCCATACTTACTTGCATCTGTGCCCAGCCTTATGCGTGTATCTGATGTGTTTACTTGTGTGGGTGTGCTTGCGGGTGTGCTTGCGGGTGTGCTTGAGGGTGGGGGCTGGGATAGTGTGTGTGTGTGTGTGTGTGAAATTTTTTGTGATTTTTGATTTGTAAAGCACTTTGTGTTGCACGTGTGTATGAAAAGCGCTTTATAAATAAATAAGATTGATTGATTGATTGAAATTTAGTATACAAGATTTTACTGTTACCTGCAGAGCAATTCTTTACTGTATATTTTTCGCAACATTGATTGTTAAGCTTGGGCTGCACTCGACGCTGCATTTTTCCGCACTTTTGGGGGATTATTTACCTGTCTCGGCTTAAGATGTGTACGGGACCCCGACGCCTCGTCTACACAATGGATCAGCTGATGGCGCTGCGCAGCGCTGTTGTGTTCCCCCGGGACAGGCATGTCATCCCCGAGGAGATTCTACGGACGACACGCCGTGGACGCCGTGCGGGACGTAAACTCCGTGAAAAGAAGAGACGCTGCAGACCGGTTCTCCCCTCCGTTGTTACGGGGAACGTGCGCTCCCTCGTTAACAAGACGGACGAGCTCGCGGCGCTCGTTAGATTCCAGCGGGAGTACAGGGACGCGAGCATCATTGTTTTTACGGAGACGTGGCTAACACCGCTAATCCCGGACTCTACCGTCACCGTGGACAACTTTCACCTGCTGCGTGCGGACAGGACGGAGGAGAGCGGGAAGAAGAAGGGAGGAGGACTAGCGCTGTTTGTGAACGAGAAATGGTGCAAATCTAGTCACTGTACAGTGAAGGAGCAGATGTGTAATAAAGACATTGAACTGTTTGCTGTTAGCATGAGGCCATTCTACCTGCCCCGGGAGTTTTCACACGTCATCACACTGGCTGTGTATATTCCTCCCAGTGCTAACGCAGAGAATGCTTGTGACACTCTGCTCTCCTGCATCAGCTCTCTTCAGACTCAGCATCCACAGGCCCTCTTCCTCACCACCGGGGACTTCAACCATGCATCTCCCTCATCTGTCCTGCCAACATACACCCAGTATGTGACCTGCCCCACAAGAGACAATAAAACTTTGGACTTATTCTTTGCCAACGTCAAGGAGGCCTACATCTCATCACCCCTCCCCCCCCTGGGAAGAGCAGACCACAACATCATCCATTTGAGGCCTGTGTACGAACCACTTGTGCGCAGGCAGCCTGTGGAACCCCGAGTGGTGAAGAGGTGGACAGCAGAGAGCGAGGAGGCTCTGAGGGACTGCTTTAGCACCACTGTGTGGACAGAGCTCTGCCAGCCTCATGGGGAGGACATCAATGCTATCACGGACTGTATTACGGACTACATTAACTTCTGTTTTGAAAACACTGTACCCTCTCGGACGGTGCGGTGTTTTCCAAACAACAAGCCGTGGATTAACTCGGACATCAAAGCTCTGCTGAAGGAGAAGAAGAGAGCTTTCAGGTCTGGGAACAAAGAGGAGCTGAGGACTGTACAGAGGAAGCTGAGGAAGAAGATCAGACAGGCTAAGGCCAACTTCAGGAGGAAGATGGAACAGCAGCTGCAGCAGCGGAATGTCAGGGAGGTGTGGAGAAGTATGAAGAGTGTCTCTGGCTTCAGCCCTCCGCCCGTCCAGACAAAGGGAGACCAACAGTGGGTGAACGATCTGAATTCTCACTTCCTGAGGTTTGATCAATCACCCACTCCTCCCCCCGCACCGCTGCATGGGCTCACCCTGTCTCCTGCACAAAGGCCCAGACTGCCACCACTTCACACCTCTGCCTCAGCCCCCCAGCCCCCGAATCCACATCAACAACTCAGCCAGACCTCCAGCACACACCCCTGCTCTTTGTCTGTCACAACAGCTCAGGTTAGGAGAGAACTGAGCCGGATAAGGAGTAGGAAGGCTGCTGGACCAGACGGGATCAGCCCCAGGCTCCTTAAGTCCTGTGCAGATGAGCTGTGTGGAGTTATGGAGCATGTCTTCAACCTGAGCCTGAAGCTGAAGGTGGTGCCACAGCTCTGGAAGACCTCCTGTGTGGTACCTGTGCCCAAGACACCGCACGCCAAGGACCTCAACAGCTTCAGGCCAGTGGCTCTCACGTCTCATCTGATGAAGACTCTGGAGAGGCTCGTCCTGGGTCACCTACGCTCTACGGTGAGCTCAGCGATGGACCCGCTGCAGTTCGCGTATCGGCCTGGCATCGGAGTGGAGGACGCCATCATCTCTCTGATGCACCGCTCACTGTCCCATCTGGAGAGGCCCGGCAGCACTGTGAGAATCTTGTTCTTTGACTTCTCCAGTGCTTTCAACACCATCCAGCCGCTGCTCCTGAGGGACAAGCTGGAGTGGGCAGGAGTGGACTGTGACCTGGCTGAGTGGATCCTGGACTACCTCACAAACCGGCCCCAGTTTGTGAGAGCCCAGGACTGTGTGTCTGACCTACTGACCTGCAGTGTGGGGGCACCCCAGGGCACTGTCCTCGCGCCCTTCCTCTTCACCCTCTACACTGCAGACTTCAGACACAACACGGACAGCTGCGTCCTGCAGAAGTTCTCCGATGACTCCGCCATCATCGGTCTCATCACGGATGATGACGACGTGGAGTACAGAGGACTAACACAGGACTTTGTGGACTGGTGTCACCGGAACCATCTTCTCATCAACGCGGGGAAGACCAAGGAGATGGTGGTGGACTTCCGCAGACGCCACTCTACTGCCCCCTCACCAGTGAACATCCAGGGAAGAGACATTGAGAGAGTGGACTCTTACAAGTACCTGGGTGTGCATCTGAACAATAAACTGGACTGGACTCATAACACAGATGCACTGTACAGGAAGGGCCAGAGTCGGCTCTATCTCCTGAGGAGACTGCGGTCCTTTGGAGTGAGAGGGCCACTCCTGAGGACCTTCTATGACTCTGTGGTGGCATCAGCCATCCTGTACAGTGTGGTCTGCTGGAGCAGCAGCGTCACAGAGAGGGAGAAGAAGAAACTGGACAAGATCATCAAGAAGTCCAGCTCAGTCCTGGGCTGTCCTCTGGACTCGGTGCAGCAGGTGGGGGACAAGAGGGTCCTGGCTAAACTCATGTCTATGCTGGACCATGAATGTCACCCCCTGCAGGACGCCCTGTCTGCTCTGGAGAGCAGCATCAGTGACAGACTGATTCACCCTCGCTGTGTAAAGGAGAGATTTCGCAGGTCTTTCCTTCCTGCTGCTGTCAGACTGTACAATGATCAATGCTAGTCATGTGATTTTGATGCATGCTCTTATTTTCCTACTGTTTCTGTAACTTGCGTTGTGACACTGCAATTTCCCCATTGTGGGACAAATAAAGGATTATCTTATCTTATCTTATCTTATACTTCAAGCCAATGAATAAGTGGAAAAAATAGCCCAACAAAAACCTGTAAAGTGTTCCCAGTTCTCATCTGTAAATATGATTTACAGTCATTTGCTGAAATATTACAGTAATTATTTACAGGAGATTTGTTACAGTGTTTGTTCTGGATTTATGACAAGCAGCAGCGAGCAGCAGCAAGCATTTGTCTTTCAATAAACGCTTTGGACCAAAATGGATGTGTGTGCTTCATGATTTATGGGACATATTGCTTACTGGACTTGTGTGGGAGTGCATCATAGGGACAAGTCAAAAACAATCCAAGTAGGAAAATGCAACTGCCATGATGCTGTTTGAATATAGCCTAATCATATTCCAAACAATAGTAGCCTAATTATGCCCCCAAATAGATAGACTCCTCCTTTGAAAACGTGAGTTCAGACCATAGACTGGTTCAGACGCCCGTGTGCTGCTCCTTCTGCCTGCTAAGCCAATGCCCGCATTTACGGTTCACATTTCAAACAGCGGCTCAGCCCGCACTCACCTCCGATAACCACTGCCTCTCGTGTAATATGCGTCACAAAGTCCCGTTCTACCGGAGTTTTACGACGCCGCGGCCAGTGTCTGTGTTGTTACCAGCACACTCTTGTTAACCCACATTATTCTGCGCTCACCTCCGATCACCGCTGCCTCTCGCATGCGCCACACCCGCTCTACCGGAGTGTGGACCCGGGTCCATCTGCACTCAGCTCGGATCACTGACACCGCGGTGCTTCGCGCGCAGCAGCAGCAGCAAGGAGATGAGCAGGGCTCCATGAGTGAAAACTCACGCGCTCATGTAAACGAGCCTGTCGCTCTAAATGCGCATGTGGCCACAGATAACAGCGCGGCTATGCACATTTAATAGGCTACATTTACGTCTAAGTGTTAAAGACAGAACACAGAACCAAAAGAAGCTACCCTACAAATTTGATTACAAGAGTGAAAAAAGAATAAGTGACGTTCAAAAAAAACAAAACACACAAACATTTGAGAACGTAAGCGATGGGCTTTACGAAACATAAGCAAAATGTCAGAATAACATGAGAGAAGAGATGGCGCTCACCTTATTTGAACATTAAAAATCAAAGTTGCAACTTAATATCATGACTTTTACAGGGTTAGGGTTTGGAGAGATTGAATGTCCATGAAAAATGATTAGTGGCCTAGAAATGCCATTATAATTTGTACTGGAGCAAGGAAACAATGAGTTTAATTGAAGTTACCTACCCATAGAAGATAGTAATAATTTGATGAGTATTTGAAATGTGTAAATAATTGAAGAATCAAGCCACCAGTTTAATGGTGTTTGCATGGGTAAGGTGAAATAGCCAGAAAGACAGGGTAAAAGGTAGCTGTTAAGTTGAAAATGAGATCACATGACAGAGGTTTATTTCCTTTTTCAAAATCTTACGTCCTGCCTGGATTTGGATAGTGGAGGCAATTCCATAACTCTTGCCTAGCAACCGTAGTGTCAACAAGAGCTAAACTTGTGGAAAATGCCCAATAGTTAGTATTAAACTCAAAAATACAAATGCCAACATAATTTTTTGATTAAATCAAGGTCGGGAAAATGTGTCTGTGTTGTCCCTGTAATTTGGAATGTTTCAACAATTTCACTTTTGAGTTTAGGCACAATGCATTAGGAGCTGTCCTGGCCACAGCATTGTATTGTAAAGCGAGCTCACACCTGAAATCATGTCATTTTGACAGGACAAGTCCCCACATAGTGTAGTTTGCACCTCCTGTTACTTCTAAGGCAGGATTGCATAGTTGGTCAAAATGTGATTTGCAGGCGCTGAAAAGGCGTTTGCCGCAATAAAAAAATAAAACGCTTATAACTTTGGCATAGAAGCAGATAGAACCAAGATTCCAAATGCATATTGTTCAGGTCAAAAAGCCCTACTTGCACAGCAAAAATGGCATTGATATCTCTTGTAGTTTTCCCACAATTTCACTGTTGAGTTTAGGCACAATGCATTAGAAACGCATGAAACATCTGGGGTGTCCTGGCCACAGCATGGTATTGTAAAGCGAGCTCACGTCTGAAATCATGTCATTTTGACAGGACAAGTCCCCACATAGTGTAGTTTGCACCTCCTGTTATTTCTAAGGCAGGATTGCATAGTTGGTCAAAATGTGATTTGCAGGCGCTGAAAAGGCGTTTGCCGCAATAAAAAATTAAAACGCTTATAACTTTAGCAAAGAAGCAGATAGAACCAAGATTCCAAATGCACATTATTCAGGTCCAAAAGCCCGACTTGCACAGCAAAGATGGCATTGATATCTTTTGTAGTTTTCCCACAATTTCACTGTTGACTTTAGGCACATTGAGGAGCTGTCCTGGCCACAGCATTGTATTGTAAAGCGAGCTCACGCCTGAAATCATGTCATTTTGACAGGACACGTCCCCACATAGTGTAGTTTGCACCTCCTGTTACTTCTAAGGCAGGATTGCATAGTTGGTCAAAATGTGATTTGCAGGCGCTGAAAAGGCGTTTGCCGCAATAAAAAATTAAAACGCTTATAACTTTGGCAAAGAAGCAGAACCAAGATTCCAAATGCATATTGTTCAGGTCCTATAGCCCTACTTGCACAGCAAAAATGGCATTGATATCTCTTGTAGTTTTCCCACAATTTAACTTTTGAGTTTAGGCACAATGCATTAGGAGCTGTCCTGGCCACAGCATTGTATTGTAAAGCGAGCTCACGCCTGAAATCATGTCATTTTGACAGGGCAAGTCCCCACATAGTGTAGTTTGCACCTCCTGTTACTTCTAAGGCAGGATTGCATAGTTGGTCAAAATGTGATTTGCAGGCGCTGAAAAGGCGTTTGCCGCAATAAAAAAATAAAACGCTTATAACTTTGGCATAGAAGAAGATAGAACCAAGATTCCAAATGCATATTGTTCAGGTCAAAAAGCCCTACTTGCACAGCAAAAATGGCATTGATATCTCTTGTAGTTTTCCCACAATTTCACTGTTGAGTTTAGGCACAATGAGGAGCTGTCCTGGCCACAGCATTGTATTGTAAAGCGAGCTCACGCCTGAAATCATGTCATTTTGACTGGACAAGTCCCCACATAGTGTAGTTTGCACCTCCTGTTACTTCTAAGGCAGGATTGCATAGTTGGTCAAAATGTGATTTGCAGGCGCTGAAAAGGCGTTTGCCGCAATAAAAAATTAAAACGCTTATAACTTTGGCAAAGAAGCAGAATCAAGATTCCAAATGCATATTGTTCAGGTCCTATAGCCCTACTTGCACAGCAAAAATGGCATTGATATCTCTTGTAGTTTTCCCACAATTTCACTGTTGAGTTTAGGCACAATGAGGAGCTATCCTGGCCACAGCATTGTATTGTAAAGCGAGCTCACGCCTGAAATCATGTCATTTTGACAGGACAAGTCCCCACATAGTGTAGTTTGCACCTCCTGTTACTTCTAAGGCAGGATTGCATAGTTGGTCAAAATGTGATTTGCAGGCGCTGAAAAGGCGTTTGCCGCAATAAAAAATTAAAACGCTTATAACTTTGGCAAAGAAGCAGAACCAAGATTCCAAATGCATATTGTTCAGGTCCTATAGCCCTACTTGCACAGCAAAAATGGCATTGATATCTCTTGTAGTTTTCCCACAATTTCACTTTTGAGTTTAGGCACAATGCATTAGGAGCTGTCCTGGCCACAGCATTGTATTGTAAAGCGAGCTCACGCCTGAAATCATGTCATTTTGACAGGGCAAGTCCCCACATAGTGTAGTTTGCACCTCCTGTTACTTCTAAGGCAGGATTGCATAGTTGGTCAAAATGTGATTTGCAGGCGCTGAAAAGGCGTTTGCCGCAATAAAAAATTAAAACGCTTATAACTTTGGCAAAGAAGCAGAATCAAGATTCCAAATGCATATTGTTCAGGTCCTATAGCCCTACTTGCACAGCAAAAATGGCATTGATATCTCTTGTAGTTTTCCCACAATTTCACTGTTGAGTTTAGGCACAATGAGGAGCTGTCCTGGCCACAGCATTGTATTGTAAAGCGAGCTCACGCCTGAAATCATGTCATTTTGACTGGACAAGTCCCCACATAGTGTAGTTTGCACCTCCTGTTACTTCTAAGGCAGGATTGCATAGTTGGTCAAAATGTGATTTGCAGGCGCTGAAAAGGTGTTTGCCGCAATAAAAAATTAAAACACTTATAACTTTGGCAAAGAAGCAGAATCAAGATTCCAAATGCATATTGTTCAGGTCCTATAGCCCTACTTGCACAGCAAAAATGGCATTGATATCTCTTGTAGTTTTCCCACAATTTCACTTTTGAGTTTAGGCACAATGCATTAGAAACGCATGAAACATCTGGGGTGTCCTGGCCACAGCATGGTATTGTAAAGCGAGCTCACGTCTGAAATCATGTCATTTTGACAGGACAAGTCCCCACATAGTGTAGTTTGCACCTCCTGTTACTTCTAAGGCAGGATTGCATAGTTGGTCAAAATGTGATTTGCAGGCGCTGAAAAGGCGTTTGCCGCAATAAAAAATTAAAACGCTTATAACTTTGGCAAAGAAGCAGATAGAACCAAGATTCCAAATGCACATTATTCAGGTCCAAAAGCCCGACTTGCACAGCAAAGATGGCATTGATATCTCTTGTAGTTTTCCCACAATTTCACTGTTGACTTTAGGCACAATGAGGAGCTGTCCTGGCCACAGCATTGTATTGTAAAGCGAGCTCACGCCTGAAATCATGTCATTTTGACAGGACAAGTCCCCACATAGTGTAGTTTGCACCTCCTGTTACTTCTAAGGCAGGATTGCATAGTTGGTCAAAATGTGATTTGCAGGCGCTGAAAAGGCGTTTGCCGCAATAAAAAATTAAAACGCTTATAACTTTGGCAAAGAAGCAGATAGAACCAAGATTCCAAATGCATATTGTTCAGGTCCCAAAGCCCTACTTGCACAGCAAAAATGGCATTGATATCTCTTGTAGTTTTCCCACAATTTCACTTTTGAGTTTAGGCACAATGCATTAGAAACGCATCAAACATCTGGGGTGTCCTGGCCACAGCATGGTATTGTAAAGCGAGCTCACGTCTGAAATCATGTCATTTTGACAGGACAAGTCCCCACATAGTGTAGTTTGCACCTCCTGTTACTTCTAAGGCAGGATTGCATAGTTGGTCAAAATGTGATTTGCAGGTGCTGAAAAGGCGTTTGCCGCAATAAAAAATTAAAACGCTTATAACTTTGGCAAAGAAGCAGATAGAACCAAGATTCCAAATGCACATTATGCAGGTCCAAAAGCCCGACTTGCACAACAAAGATGACATTGATATCTCTTGTAGTTTTCCCACAATTTCACTGTTGACTTTAGGCACAATGAGGAGCTGTCCTGGCCACAGCATTGTATTGTAAATAGAGCTGGGCGATATGGCCTAAAAATAAAATCTCCGATTTTTTTACAAAAAATCCGATTTCCGATTTTAATCGATTTTTCTCTGCCCTACTCAAAAACAAATAACAGATGACAAATAAATGGCTCAAAACAAGTTTTAACTTTATTCTTTTTTCAAATTTAGGATTAAAGTGCAATCTGACAAGCAAAAAACATACTTGTAAGTGAAATGGCAGACCAGGCCATTGTAAACACTTTTAGAAAGGACACTTTTAGAAAGGACATGTCCAGGACATGTCCAGAGGTGTGAAAACACCCATCATGGCCCTGAATGGTTCTGCTAACTACTCCCCCACTCCCACTCCATATTGAATAGACTCACCTGACTAACAGAAACTGTAAATAAATATGTGTGTCTCTGAGTAATTTTCATTGTAATTAAGCTCCTCCCTTCAAACAGATATAAAGCAGTGTCCACCAGCATCTGACCAGAACTGAAGAAGCAGCTTGGATGAGCTGAGAAACGTATTCGACCAAATAAACTCTGTCCAGTTGACAAATCAATTTCTCCTTTTGCTACTTTTAGAAAGTTTTGATCATATTGCTGCCGCTGTCTGTTGTCATGCAGATGAGTCGGTCTTCTGCAAGTTTCCACGAAGTGAAAGCATCTGTCAATCCTTGCGCGATTAATCCCCCCTTGTGATCCTCGGGAAAATACACTGTTTGCAGACAAACGCTTCGCATCGCCCAGCTACTATTAACAAAATGTACCGTTAAACTCAAGTAGAGCTGCATCGTTCGGCTGGACCACAGGTCAGTCGTAGCAGAAAAAGACGACACCTCCTCCGCTCCGCGCCCCGCTAACTTACCCGTGTAGAGCGCTGCAGCGCATTAGTTCCGCTTTCGACGCTCGCGTGTAAAAAATAATACTAATAATAAAAAAAATCGATTTTCATAAAAACACATCGTTCTGAACTGTAAATTTGAATTAATCGATTTAATCGATATATCGCGCACCTCTAATTGTAAAGCGAGCTCACGCCTGAAATCATGTCATTTTGACAGGACAAGTCTCCACATAGTGTAGTTTGCACCTCCTGTTACGTCTAAGGCAGGATTGCATAGTTGGTCAAAATGTGATTTGCAGGCGCTGAAAAGGCGTTTGCCGCAATAAAAAATTAAAACGCTTATAACTTTGGCATAGAAGCAGATAGAACCAAGATTCCAAATGCATATTGTTCAGGTCCTATAGCCCTACTTGCACAGCAAAAATGGCATTGATATCTCTTGTAGTTTTCCCACAATTTCACTTTTGAGTTTAGGCACAATGCATTAGAAACGCATGAAACATCTGGGGTGTCCTGGCCACAGCATGGTATTTGTAAAGCGAGCTCACGTCTGAAATCATGTCATTTTGACAGGACAAGTCCCCACATAGTGTAGTTTGCACCTCCTGTTACTTCTAAGGCAGGATTGCATAGTTGGTCAAAATGTGATTTGCAGGCGCTGAAAAGGCGTTTGCCGCAATAAAAAATTAAAACGCTTATAACTTTGGCAAAGAAGCAGATAGAACCAAGATTCCAAATGCACATTATTCAGGTCCAAAAGCCCGACTTGCACAGCAAAGATGGCATTGATATCTCTTGTAGTTTTCCCACAATTTCACTGTTGACTTTAGGCACAATGAGGAGCTGTCCTGGCCACAGCATTGTATTGTAAAGCGAGCTCACGCCTGAAATCATGTCATTTTGACAGGACAAGTCTCCACATAGTGTAGTTTGCACCTCCTGTTACGTCTAAGGCAGGATTGCATAGTTGGTCAAAATGTGATTTGCAGGCGCTGAAAAGGCGTTTGCCGCAATAAAAAATTAAAACGCTTATAACTTTGGCATAGAAGCAGATAGAACCAAGATTCCAAATGCATATTGTTCAGGTCCTATAGCCCTACTTGCACAGCAAAAATGGCATTGATATCTCTTGTAGTTTTCCCACAATTTCACTTTTGAGTTTAGGCACAATGCATTAGAAACGCATGAAACATCTGGGGTGTCCTGGCCACAGCATGGTATTTGTAAAGCGAGCTCACGTCTGAAATCATGTCATTTTGACAGGACAAGTCCCCACATAGTGTAGTTTGCACCTCCTGTTACTTCTAAGGCAGGATTGCATAGTTGGTCAAAATGTGATTTGCAGGCGCTGAAAAGGCGTTTGCCGCAATAAAAAATTAAAACGCTTATAACTTTGGCAAAGAAGCAGAATCAAGATTCCAAATGCATATTGTTCAGGTCCTATAGCCCTACTTGCACAGCAAAAATGGCATTGATATCTCTTGTAGTTTTCCCACAATTTCACTGTTGAGTTTAGGCACAATGAGGAGCTGTCCTGGCCACAGCATTGTATTGTAAAGCGAGCTCACGCCTGAAATCATGTCATTTTGACTGGAAAAGTCCCCACATAGTGTAGTTTGCACCTCCTGTTACTTCTAAGGCAGGATTGCATAGTTGGTCAAAATGTGATTTGCAGGCGCTGAAAAGGCGTTTGCCGCAATAAAAAATTAAAACACTTATAACTTTGGCAAAGAAGCAGAATCAAGATTCCAAATGCATATTGTTCAGGTCCTATAGCCCTACTTGCACAGCAAAAATGGCATTGATATCTCTTGTAGTTTTCCCACAATTTCACTTTTGAGTTTAGGCACAATGCATTAGAAACGCATGAAACATCTGGGGTGTCCTGGCCACAGCATGGTATTGTAAAGCGAGCTCACGTCTGAAATCATGTCATTTTGACAGGACAAGTCCCCACATAGTGTAGTTTGCACCTCCTGTTACTTCTAAGGCAGGATTGCATAGTTGGTCAAAATGTGATTTGCAGGCGCTGAAAAGGCGTTTGCCGCAATAAAAAATTAAAACGCTTATAACTTTGGCAAAGAAGCAGATAGAACCAAGATTCCAAATGCACATTATTCAGGTCCAAAAGCCCGACTTGCACAGCAAAGATGGCATTGATATCTCTTGTAGTTTTCCCACAATTTCACTGTTGACTTTAGGCACAATGAGGAGCTGTCCTGGCCACAGCATTGTATTGTAAAGCGAGCTCACGCCTGAAATCATGTCATTTTGACAGGACAAGTCCCCACATAGTGTAGTTTGCACCTCCTGTTACTTCTAAGGCAGGATTGCATAGTTGGTCAAAATGTGATTTGCAGGTGCTGAAAAGGCGTTTGCCGCAATAAAAAATTAAAACGCTTATAACTTTGGCAAAGAAGCAGATAGAACCAAGATTCCAAATGCATATTGTTCAGGTCCCAAAGCCCTACTTGCACAGCAAAAATGGCATTGATATCTCTTGTAGTTTTCCCACAATTTCACTTTTGAGTTTAGGCACAATGCATTAGAAACGCATCAAACATCTGGGGTGTCCTGGCCACAGCATGGTATTGTAAAGCGAGCTCACGTCTGAAATCATGTCATTTTGACAGGACAAGTCCCCACATAGTGTAGTTTGCACCTCCTGTTACTTCTAAGGCAGGATTGCATAGTTGGTCAAAATGTGATTTGCAGGCGCTGAAAAGGCGTTTGCCGCAATAAAAAATTAAAACGCTTATAACTTTGGCAAAGAAGCAGAACCAAGATTCCAAATGCATATTGTTCAGGTCCTATAGCCCTACTTGCACAGCAAAAATGGCATTGATATCTCTTGTAGTTTTCCCACAATTTCACTTTTGAGTTTAGGCACAATGCATTAGGAGCTGTCCTGGCCACAGCATTGTATTGTAAAGCGAGCTCACGCCTGAAATCATGTCATTTTGACAGGGCAAGTCCCCACATAGTGTAGTTTGCACCTCCTGTTACTTCTAAGGCAGGATTGCATAGTTGGTCAAAATGTGATTTGCAGGCGCTGAAAAGGCGTTTGCCGCAATAAAAAATTAAAACGCTTATAACTTTGGCAAAGAAGCAGAATCAAGATTCCAAATGCATATTGTTCAGGTCCTATAGCCCTACTTGCACAGCAAAAATGGCATTGATATCTCTTGTAGTTTTCCCACAATTTCACTGTTGAGTTTAGGCACAATGAGGAGCTGTCCTGGCCACAGCATTGTATTGTAAAGCGAGCTCACGCCTGAAATCATGTCATTTTGACTGGACAAGTCCCCACATAGTGTAGTTTGCACCTCCTGTTACTTCTAAGGCAGGATTGCATAGTTGGTCAAAATGTGATTTGCAGGCGCTGAAAAGGTGTTTGCCGCAATAAAAAATTAAAACACTTATAACTTTGGCAAAGAAGCAGAATCAAGATTCCAAATGCATATTGTTCAGGTCCTATAGCCCTACTTGCACAGCAAAAATGGCATTGATATCTCTTGTAGTTTTCCCACAATTTCACTTTTGAGTTTAGGCACAATGCATTAGAAACGCATGAAACATCTGGGGTGTCCTGGCCACAGCATGGTATTGTAAAGCGAGCTCACGTCTGAAATCATGTCATTTTGACAGGACAAGTCCCCACATAGTGTAGTTTGCACCTCCTGTTACTTCTAAGGCAGGATTGCATAGTTGGTCAAAATGTGATTTGCAGGCGCTGAAAAGGCGTTTGCCGCAATAAAAAATTAAAACGCTTATAACTTTGGCAAAGAAGCAGATAGAACCAAGATTCCAAATGCACATTATTCAGGTCCAAAAGCCCGACTTGCACAGCAAAGATGGCATTGATATCTCTTGTAGTTTTCCCACAATTTCACTGTTGACTTTAGGCACAATGAGGAGCTGTCCTGGCCACAGCATTGTATTGTAAAGCGAGCTCACGCCTGAAATCATGTCATTTTGACAGGACAAGTCCCCACATAGTGTAGTTTGCACCTCCTGTTACTTCTAAGGCAGGATTGCATAGTTGGTCAAAATGTGATTTGCAGGCGCTGAAAAGGCGTTTGCCGCAATAAAAAATTAAAACGCTTATAACTTTGGCAAAGAAGCAGATAGAACCAAGATTCCAAATGCATATTGTTCAGGTCCCAAAGCCCTACTTGCACAGCAAAAATGGCATTGATATCTCTTGTAGTTTTCCCACAATTTCACTTTTGAGTTTAGGCACAATGCATTAGAAACGCATCAAACATCTGGGGTGTCCTGGCCACAGCATGGTATTGTAAAGCGAGCTCACGTCTGAAATCATGTCATTTTGACAGGACAAGTCCCCACATAGTGTGGTTTGCACCTCCTGTTACTTCTAAGGCAGGATTGCATAGTTGGTCAAAATGTGATTTGCAGGTGCTGAAAAGGCGTTTGCCGCAATAAAAAATTAAAACGCTTATAACTTTGGCAAAGAAGCAGATAGAACCAAGATTCCAAATGCACATTATGCAGGTCCAAAAGCCCGACTTGTACAACAAAGATGACATTGATATCTCTTGTAGTTTTCCCACAATTTCACTGTTGACTTTAGGCACAATGAGGAGCTGTCCTGGCCACAGCATTGTATTGTAAATAGAGCTGGGCGATATGGCCTAAAAATAAAATCTCAGATTTTTTTACAAAAAATCCGATTTCCGATTTTAATCGATTTTTCTCTGCCCTACTCAAAAACAAATAACAGATGACAAATAAATGGCTCAAAACAAGTTTTAACTTTATTCTTTTTTCAAATTTAGGATTAAAGTGCAATCTGACAAGCAAAAAACATACTTGTAAGTGAAATGGCAGACCAGGCCATTGTAAACACTTTTAGAAAGGACACTTTTAGAAAGGACATGTCCAGGACATGTCCAGAGGTGTGAAAACACCCATCATGGCCCTGAATGGTTCTGCTAACTACTCCCCCACTCCCACTCCATATTGAATAGACTCACCTGACTAACAGAAACTGTAAATAAATATGTGTGTCTCTGAGTAATTTTCATTGTAATTAAGCTCCTCCCTTCAAACAGATATAAAGCAGTGTCCACCAGCATCTGACCAGAACTGAAGAAGCAGCTTGGATGAGCTGAGAAACGTATTCGACCAAATAAACTCTGTCCAGTTGACAAATCAATTTCTCCTTTTGCTACTTTTAGAAAGTTTTGATCATATTGCTGCCGCTGTCTGTTGTCATGCAGATGAGTCGGTCTTCTGCAAGTTTCCACGAAGTGAAAGCATCTGTCAATCCTTGCGCGATTAATCCCCCCTTGTGATCCTCGGGAAAATACACTGTTTGCAGACAAACGCTTCGCATCGCCCAGCTACTATTAACAAAATGTACCGTTAAACTCAAGTAGAGCTGCATCGTTCGGCTGGACCACAGGTCAGTCGTAGCAGAAAAAGACGACACCTCCTCCGCTCCGCGCCCCGCTAACTTACCCGTGTAGAGCGCTGCAGCGCATTAGTTCCGCTTTCGACGCTCGTGTGTAAAAAATAATACTAATAATAAAAAAAATCGATTTTCATAAAAACACATCGTTCTGAACTGTAAATTTGAATTAATCGATTTAATCGATATATCGCGCACCTCTAATTGTAAAGCGAGCTCACGCCTGAAATCATGTCATTTTGACAGGACAAGTCTCCACATAGTGTAGTTTGCACCTCCTGTTACGTCTAAGGCAGGATTGCATAGTTGGTCAAAATGTGATTTGCAGGCGCTGAAAAGGCGTTTGCCGCAATAAAAAATTAAAACGCTTATAACTTTGGCATAGAAGCAGATAGAACCAAGATTCCAAATGCATATTGTTCAGGTCCTATAGCCCTACTTGCACAGCAAAAATGGCATTGATATCTCTTGTAGTTTTCCCACAATTTCACTTTTGAGTTTAGGCACAATGCATTAGAAACGCATGAAACATCTGGGGTGTCCTGGCCACAGCATGGTATTTGTAAAGCGAGCTCACGTCTGAAATCATGTCATTTTGACAGGACAAGTCCCCACATAGTGTAGTTTGCACCTCCTGTTACTTCTAAGGCAGGATTGCATAGTTGGTCAAAATGTGATTTGCAGGCGCTGAAAAGGCGTTTGCCGCAATAAAAAATTAAAACGCTTATAACTTTGGCAAAGAAGCAGATAGAACCAAGATTCCAAATGCACATTATTCAGGTCCAAAAGCCCGACTTGCACAGCAAAGATGGCATTGATATCTCTTGTAGTTTTCCCACAATTTCACTGTTGACTTTAGGCACAATGAGGAGCTGTCCTGGCCACAGCATTGTATTGTAAAGCGAGCTCACGCCTGAAATCATGTCATTTTGACAGGACAAGTCTCCACATAGTGTAGTTTGCACCTCCTGTTACGTCTAAGGCAGGATTGCATAGTTGGTCAAAATGTGATTTGCAGGCGCTGAAAAGGCGTTTGCCGCAATAAAAAATTAAAACGCTTATAACTTTGGCATAGAAGCAGATAGAACCAAGATTCCAAATGCATATTGTTCAGGTCCTATAGCCCTACTTGCACAGCAAAAATGGCATTGATATCTCTTGTAGTTTTCCCACAATTTCACTTTTGAGTTTAGGCACAATGCATTAGAAACGCATGAAACATCTGGGGTGTCCTGGCCACAGCATGGTATTTGTAAAGCGAGCTCACGTCTGAAATCATGTCATTTTGACAGGACAAGTCCCCACATAGTGTAGTTTGCACCTCCTGTTACTTCTAAGGCAGGATTGCATAGTTGGTCAAAATGTGATTTGCAGGCGCTGAAAAGGCGTTTGCCGCAATAAAAAATTAAAACGCTTATAACTTTGGCAAAGAAGCAGAATCAAGATTCCAAATGCATATTGTTCAGGTCCTATAGCCCTACTTGCACAGCAAAAATGGCATTGATATCTCTTGTAGTTTTCCCACAATTTCACTGTTGAGTTTAGGCACAATGAGGAGCTGTCCTGGCCACAGCATTGTATTGTAAAGCGAGCTCACGCCTGAAATCATGTCATTTTGACTGGACAAGTCCCCACATAGTGTAGTTTGCACCTCCTGTTACTTCTAAGGCAGGATTGCATAGTTGGTCAAAATGTGATTTGCAGGCGCTGAAAAGGCGTTTGCCGCAATAAAAAATTAAAACACTTATAACTTTGGCAAAGAAGCAGAATCAAGATTCCAAATGCATATTGTTCAGGTCCTATAGCCCTACTTGCACAGCAAAAATGGCATTGATATCTCTTGTAGTTTTCCCACAATTTCACTTTTGAGTTTAGGCACAATGCATTAGAAACGCATGAAACATCTGGGGTGTCCTGGCCACAGCATGGTATTGTAAAGCGAGCTCACGTCTGAAATCATGTCATTTTGACAGGACAAGTCCCCACATAGTGTAGTTTGCACCTCCTGTTACTTCTAAGGCAGGATTGCATAGTTGGTCAAAATGTGATTTGCAGGCGCTGAAAAGGCGTTTGCCGCAATAAAAAATTAAAACGCTTATAACTTTGGCAAAGAAGCAGATAGAACCAAGATTCCAAATGCACATTATTCAGGTCCAAAAGCCCGACTTGCACAGCAAAGATGGCATTGATATCTCTTGTAGTTTTCCCACAATTTCACTGTTGACTTTAGGCACAATGAGGAGCTGTCCTGGCCACAGCATTGTATTGTAAAGCGAGCTCACGCCTGAAATCATGTCATTTTGACAGGACAAGTCCCCACAAAGTGTAGTTTGCACCTCCTGTTACTTCTAAGGCAGGATTGCATAGTTGGTCAAAATGTGATTTGCAGGTGCTGAAAAGGCGTTTGCCGCAATAAAAAATTAAAACGCTTATAACTTTGGCAAAGAAGCAGATAGAACCAAGATTCCAAATGCATATTGTTCAGGTCCCAAAGCCCTACTTGCACAGCAAAAATGGCATTGATATCTCTTGTAGTTTTCCCACAATTTCACTTTTGAGTTTAGGCACAATGCATTAGAAACGCATCAAACATCTGGGGTGTCCTGGCCACAGCATGGTATTGTAAAGCGAGCTCACGTCTGAAATCATGTCATTTTGACAGGACAAGTCCCCACATAGTGTAGTTTGCACCTCCTGTTACTTCTAAGGCAGGATTGCATAGTTGGTCAAAATGTGATTTGCAGGCGCTGAAAAGGCGTTTGCCGCAATAAAAAATTAAAACGCTTATAACTTTGGCAAAGAAGCAGATAGAACCAAGATTCCAAATGCACATTATGCAGGTCCAAAAGCCCGACTTGCACAACAAAGATGACATTGATATCTCTTGTAGTTTTCCCACAATTTCACTGTTGACTTTAGGCACAATGAGGAGCTGTCCTGGCCACAGCATTGTATTGTAAATAGAGCTGGGCGATATGGCCTAAAAATAAAATCTCAGATTTTTTTTACAAAAAATCCGATTTCCGATTTTAATCAATTTTTCTCTGCCCTACTCAAAAACAAATAACAGATGACAAATAAATGGCCCAAAACAAGTTTTAACTTTATTCTTTTTTTTAAATTTAGGATTAAAGTGCAATCTGACAAGCAAAAAACATACTTGTAAGTGAAATGGCAGACCAGGCCATTGTAAACACTTTTAGAAAGGACACTTTTAGAAAGGACATGTCCAGGACATGTCCAGAGGTGTGAAAACACCCATCATGGCCCTGAATGGTTCTGCTAACTACTCCCCCACTCCCACTCCATATTGAATAGACTCACCTGACTAACAGAAACTGTAAATAAATATGTGTGTCTCTGAGTAATTTTCATTGTAATTAAGCTCCTCCCTTCAAACAGATATAAAGCAGTGTCCACCAGCATCTGACCAGAACTGAAGAAGCAGCTTGGATGAGCTGAGAAACGTATTCGACCAAATAAACTCTGTCCAGTTGACAAATCAATTTCTCCTTTTGCTACTTTTAGAAAGTTTTGATCATATTGCTGCCGCTGTCTGTTGTCATGCAGATGAGTCGGTCTTCTGCAAGTTTCCACGAAGTGAAAGCATCTGTCAATCCTTGCGCGATTAATCCCCCCTTGTGATCCTCGGGAAAATACACTGTTTGCAGACAAACGCTTCGCATCGCCCAGCTACTATTAACAAAATGTACCGTTAAACTCAAGTAGAGCTGCATCGTTCGGCTGGACCACAGGTCAGTCGTAGCAGAAAAAGACGACACCTCCTCCGCTCCGCGCCCCGCTAACTTACCCGTGTAGAGCGCTGCAGCGCATTAGTTCCGCTTTCGACGCTCGCGTGTAAAAAATAATACTAATAATAAAAAAAATCGATTTTCATAAAAACACATCGTTCTGAACTGTAAATTCGAATTAATCGATTTAATCGATATATCGCGCACCTCTAATTGTAAAGCGAGCTCACGCCTGAAATCATGTCATTTTGACAGGACAAGTCTCCACATAGTGTAGTTTGCACCTCCTGTTACGTCTAAGGCAGGATTGCATAGTTGGTCAAAATGTGATTTGCAGGCGCTGAAAAGGCGTTTGCCGCAATAAAAAATTAAAACGCTTATAACTTTGGCATAGAAGCAGATAGAACCAAGATTCCAAATGCATATTGTTCAGGTCCAAAAGCCCTACTTGCGCAGCAAAAATGGCATTGATATGTCTTGTAGTTTTCCCACAATTTCACTGTTGAGTTTAGGCACAATGCATTAGAAACGCATGAAACATCCTGGGGTGTCCTGGCCACAGCATGGTATTGTAAAGCGAGCTCACGCCTGAAATCATGTCATTTTGACAGGACAAGTCCCCACATCGTGTAGTTTGCACCTCCTGTTACTTCTAAGGCAGGATTGCATAGTTGGTCAAAATGTGATTTGCAGGCGCTGAAAAGGCGTTTGCCGCAATAAAAAATTAAAACGCTTATAACTTTGGCAAAGAAGCAGATAGAACCAAGATTCTGAATGCATATTGTTCAGGTCCAAAAGCCCTACTTGCACAGCAAAAATGGCATTGATATCTCTTGTAGTTTTCCCACAATTTCACTGTTGATTTTAGGCACAATGAGGAGCTGTCCTGGCCACAGCATTGTATTGTAAAGCGAGCTCACGCCTGAAATCATGTCATTTTGACAGGACAAGTCTCCACATAGTGTAGTTTGCACCTCCTGTTACTTCTAAGGCAGGATTGCATAGTTGGTCAAAATGTGATTTGCAGGCGCTGAAAAGGCGTTTGCCGCAATAAAAAATTAAAAAGCTTATAACTTTGGCAAAGAAGCAGATAGAACCAAGATTCCAAATGCATATTGTTCAGGTCCAAAAGCCCTACTTGTACAGCAAAAATGGCACTGATATCTCTTGTAGTTTTCCCACAATTTCACTTTTGAATTTAGGCACAATGCATTAGGAGCTGTCCTGGCCACAGCATTGTATTGTAAAGCGAGCTCACGCCTGAAATCATGTCATTTTGACAGGACAAGTCCCCACATAGTGTAGTTTGCACCTCCTGTTACTTCTAAGGCAGGATTGCATAGTTGGTCAAAATGTGATTTGCAGGCGCTGAAAAGGCGTTTGCCGCAAAAAAAAATTAAAACGCTTATAACTTTGGCAAAGAAGCAGATAGAACCAAGATTCCAAATGCATATTGTTCAGGTCCAATAGCCCTACTTGCACAGCTAAAATGGCATTGATATCTCTTGTAGTTTTCCCACAATTTCACTGTTGAGTTTAGGCACAATGAGGAGCTGTCCTGGCCACAGCATTGTATTGTAAAGCGAGCTCACGCCTGAAATCATGTCATTTTGACAGGACAAGTCCCCACATAGTGTAGTTTGCACCTCCTGTTACTTCTAAGGCAGGATTGCATAGTTGGTCAAAATGTGATTTGCAGGCGCTGAAAAGGCGTTTGCCGCAATAAAAAATTAAAACGCTTATAACTTTGGCAAAGAAGCAGAACCAAGATTCCAAATGCATATTGTTCAGGTCCTATAGCCCTACTTGCACAGCAAAAATGGCATTGATATCTCTTGTAGTTTTCCCACAATTTCACTGTTGAGTTTAGGCACAATGAGGAGCTATCCTGGCCACAGCATTGTATTGTAAAGCGAGCTCACGCCTGAAATCATGTCATTTTGACAGGACAAGTCCCCACATAGTGTAGTTTGCACCTCCTGTTACTTCTAAGGCAGGATTGCATAGTTGGTCAAAATGTGATTTGCAGGCGCTGAAAAGGCGTTTGCCGCAATAAAAAATTAAAACGCTTATAACTTTGGCAAAGAAGCAGAACCAAGATTCCAAATGCATATTGTTCAGGTCCTATAGCCCTACTTGCACAGCAAAAATGGCATTGATATCTCTTGTAGTTTTCCCACAATTTCACTTTTGAGTTTAGGCACAATGCATTAGGAGCTGTCCTGGCCACAGCATTGTATTGTAAAGCGAGCTCACGCCTGAAATCATGTCATTTTGACAGGGCAAGTCCCCACATAGTGTAGTTTGCACCTCCTGTTACTTCTAAGGCAGGATTGCATAGTTGGTCAAAATGTGATTTGCAGGCGCTGAAAAGGCGTTTGCCGCAATAAAAAAATAAAACGCTTATAACTTTGGCATAGAAGAAGATAGAACCAAGATTCCAAATGCATATTGTTCAGGTCAAAAAGCCCTACTTGCACAGCAAAAATGGCATTGATATCTCTTGTAGTTTTCCCACAATTTCACTGTTGAGTTTAGGCACAATGAGGAGCTGTCCTGGCCACAGCATTGTATTGTAAAGCGAGCTCACGCCTGAAATCATGTCATTTTGACAGGACAAGTCCCCACATAGTGTAGTTTGCACCTCCTGTTACTTCTAAGGCAGGATTGCATAGTTGGTCAAAATGTGATTTGCAGGTGCTGAAAAGGCGTTTGCCGCAATAAAAAATTAAAACGCTTATAACTTTGGCAAAGAAGCAGAATCAAGATTCCAAATGCATATTGTTCAGGTCCTATAGCCCTACTTGCACAGCAAAAATGGCATTGATATCTCTTGTAGTTTTCCCACAATTTCACTTTTGAGTTTAGGCACAATGCATTAGAAACGCATGAAACATCTGGGGTGTCCTGGCCACAGCATGGTATTGTAAAGCGAGCTCACGTCTGAAATCATGTCATTTTGACAGGACAAGTCCCCACATAGTGTAGTTTGCACCTCCTGTTACTTCTAAGGCAGGATTGCATAGTTGGTCAAAATGTGATTTGCAGGCGCTGAAAAGGCGTTTGCCGCAATAAAAAATTAAAACGCTTATAACTTTGGCAAAGAAGCAGATAGAACCAAGATTCCAAATGCACATTATTCAGGTCCAAAAGCCCGACTTGCACAGCAAAGATGGCATTGATATCTCTTGTAGTTTTCCCACAATTTCACTGTTGACTTTAGGCACAATGAGGAGCTGTCCTGGCCACAGCATTGTATTGTAAATAGAGCTGGGCGATATGGCCTAAAAATAAAATCTCCGATTTTTTTACAAAAAATCCGATTTCCGATTTTAATCGATTTTTCTCTGCCCTACTCAAAAACAAATAACAGATGACAAATAAATGGCTCAAAACAAGTTTTAACTTTATTCTTTTTTCAAATTTAGGATTAAAGTGCAATCTGACAAGCAAAAAACATACTTGTAAGTGAAATGGCAGACCAGGCCATTGTAAACACTTTTAGAAAGGACACTTTTAGAAAGGACATGTCCAGGACATGTCCAGAGGTGTGAAAACACCCATCATGGCCCTGAATGGTTCTGCTAACTACTCCCCCACTCCCACTCCATATTGAATAGACTCACCTGACTAACAGAAACTGTAAATAAATATGTGTGTCTCTGAGTAATTTTCATTGTAATTAAGCTCCTCCCTTCAAACAGATATAAAGCAGTGTCCACCAGCATCTGACCAGAACTGAAGAAGCAGCTTGGATGAGCTGAGAAACGTATTCGACCAAATAAACTCTGTCCAGTTGACAAATCAATTTCTCCTTTTGCTACTTTTAGAAAGTTTTGATCATATTGCTGCCGCTGTCTGTTGTCATGCAGATGAGTCGGTCTTCTGCAAGTTTCCACGAAGTGAAAGCATCTGTCAATCCTTGCGTGATTAATCCCCCCTTGTGATCCTCGGGAAAATACACTGTTTGCAGACAAACGCTTCGCATCGCCCAGCTACTATTAACAAAATGTACCGTTAAACTCAAGTAGAGCTGCATCGTTCGGCTGGACCACAGGTCAGTCGTAGCAGAAAAAGACGACACCTCCTCCGCTCCGCGCCCCGCTAACTTACCCGTGTAGAGCGCTGCAGCGCATTAGTTCCGCTTTCGACGCTCGCGTGTAAAAAATAATACTAATAATTAAAAAAATCGATTTTCATAAAAACACATCGTTCTGAACTGTAAATTCGAATTAATCGATTTAATCGATATATCGCGCACCTCTAATTGTAAAGCGAGCTCACGCCTGAAATCATGTCATTTTGACAGGACAAGTCTCCACATAGTGTAGTTTGCACCTCCTGTTACGTCTAAGGCAGGATTGCATAGTTGGTCAAAATGTGATTTGCAGGCGCTGAAAAGGCGTTTGCCGCAATAAAAAATTAAAACGCTTATAACTTTGGCATAGAAGCAGATAGAACCAAGATTCCAAATGCATATTGTTCAGGTCCAAAAGCCCTACTTGCGCAGCAAAAATGGCATTGATATTTCTTGTAGTTTTCCCACAATTTCACTGTTGAGTTTAGGCACAATGCATTAGAAACGCATGAAACATCCTGGGGTGTCCTGGCCACAGCATGGTATTGTAAAGCGAGCTCACGCCTGAAATCATGTCATTTTGACAGGACAAGTCCCCACATCGTGTAGTTTGCACCTCCTGTTACTTCTAAGGCAGGATTGCATAGTTGGTCAAAATGTGATTTGTAGGCGCTGAAAAGGCGTTTGCCGCAATAAAAAATTAAAACGCTTATAACTTTGGCATAGGAGCAGATAGAACCAAGATTCCAAATGCATATTGTTCAGGTCCAATAGCCCTACTTGCACAGCTAAAATGGCATTGATATCTCTTGTAGTTTTCCCACAATTTCACTTTTGAGTTTAGGCACAATGCATTAGAAACGCATGAAACATCTGGGGTATCCTGGCCACAGCATTGTATTGTAAAGCGAGCTCACGCCTGAAATCATGTCATTTTGACAGGACAAGTCCCCACATAGTGTAGTTTGCACCTCCTGTTACTTCTAAGGCAGGATTGCATAGTTGGTCAAAATGTGATTTGCAGGTGCTGAAAAGGCGTTTGCCGCAATAAAAAATTAAAACGCTTATAACTTTGGCAAAGAAGCAGATAGAACCAAGATTCCAAATGCACATTATGCAGGTCCAAAAGCCCGACTTGCACAACAAAGATGACATTGATATCTCTTGTAGTTTTCCCACAATTTCACTGTTGACTTTAGGCACAATGAGGAGCTGTCCTGGCCACAGCATTGTATTGTAAATAGAGCTGGGCGATATGGCCTAAAAATAAAATCTCCGATTTTTTTTACAAAAAATCCGATTTCCGATTTTAATCAATTTTTCTCTGCCCTACTCAAAAACAAATAACAGATGACAAATAAATGGCTCAAAACAAGTTTTAACTTTATTCTTTTTTTTAAATTTAGCCCTACTTGCACAGCAAAAATGGCATTGATATCTCTTGTAGTTTTCCCACAATTTCACTGTTGATTTTAAGGCACAATGAGGAGCTGTCCTGGCCACAGCATTGTATTGTAAAGCGAGCTCACGCCTGAAATCATGTCATTTTGACAGGACAAGTCTCCACATAGTGTAGTTTGCACCTCCTGTTACTTCTAAGGCAGGATTGCATAGTTGGTCAAAATGTGATTTGCAGGCGCTGAAAAGGCGTTTGCCGCAATAAAAAATTAAAAAGCTTATAACTTTGGCAAAGAAGCAGATAGAACCAAGATTCCAAATGCATATTGTTCAGGTCCAAAAGCCCTACTTGTACAGCAAAAATGGCACTGATATCTCTTGTAGTTTTCCCACAATTTCACTTTTGAATTTAGGCACAATGCATTAGGAGCTGTCCTGGCCACAGCATTGTATTGTAAAGCGAGCTCACGCCTGAAATCATGTCATTTTGACAGGACAAGTCCCCAACATAGTGTAGTTTGCACCTCCTGTTACTTCTAAGGCAGGATTGCATACTTGGTCAAAATGTGATTTGCAGGCGCTGAAAAGGCGTTTGCCGCAATAAAAAATTAAAACGCTTATAACTTTGGCAAAGAAGCAGATAGAACCAAGATTCCAAATGCATATTGTTCAGGTCCAATAGCCCTACTTGAACAGCAAAAATGGCATTGATATCTCTTGTAGTTTTCCCACAATTTCACTTTTGAGTTTAGGCACAATGCATTAGGAGCTTTCCTGGCCACAGCATTGTATTGTAAAGCGAGCTCACGCCTGAAATCATGTCATTTTGACAGGACAAGTCCCCACATAGTGTAGTTTGCACCTCCTGTTACTTCTAAGGCAGGATTGCATAGTTGGTCAAAATGTGATTTGAGGCGCTGAAAAGGCGTTTGCAGCAATAAAAAAATAAAACGCTTATAACTTTGGCATAGAAGAAGATAGAACCAAGATTCCAAATGCATATTGTTCAGGTCAAAAAGCCCTACTTGCACAGCAAAAATGGCATTGATATCTCTTGTAGTTTTCCCACAATTTCAATGTTGAGTTTAGGCACAATGAGGAGCTGTCCTGGCCACAGCATTGTATTGTAAAGCGAGCTCACGCCTGAAATCATGTCATTTTGACAGGACAAGTCCCCACATAGTGTAGTTTGCACCTCCTGTTACTTCTAAGGCAGGATTGCATAGTTGGTCAAAATGTTATTTGCAGGCGCTGAAAAGGCGTTTGCCGCAATAAAAAATTAAAACGCTTATAACTTTGGCAAAGAAGCAGATAGAACCAAGATTCCAAATGCATATTGTTCAGGTCCAATAGCCCTACTTGCACAGCAAAAATGGCATTGATATCTCTTGTAGTTTTCCCACAATTTCACTTTTGAGTTTAGGCACAATGCATTAGGAGCTGTCCTGGCCACAGCATTGTATTGTAAAGCGAGCTCACGCCTGAAATCATGTCATTTTGACAGGACAAGTCCCCACATAGTGTAGTTTGCACCTCCTGTTACTTCTAAGGCAGGATTGCATAGTTGGTCAAAATGTGATTTGAGGCGCTGAAAAGGCGTTTGCCGCAATAAAAAAATAAAACGCTTATAACTTTGGCATAGAAGAAGATAGAACCAAGATTCCAAATGCATATTGTTCAGGTCAAAAAGCCCTACTTGCACAGCAAAAATGGCATTGATATCTCTTGGAGTTTTCCCACAATTTCAATGTTGAGTTTAGGCACAATGAGGAGCTGTCCTGGCCACAGCATTGTATTGTAAAGCGAGCTCACGCCTGAAATCATGTCATTTTGACAGGACAAGTCCCCACATAGTGTAGTTTGCACCTCCTGTTACTTCTAAGGCAGGATTGCATAGTTGGTCAAAATGTGATTTGCAGGCGCTGAAAAGGCGTTTGCCGCAATAAAAAATTAAAACGCTTATGACTTTGGCAAAGAAGCAGATAGAACCAAGATTCCAAATGCATATTGTTCAGGTCCAAAAGCCCTACTTGCACAGCAAAAATGGCATTGATATCTCTTGTAGTTTTCCCACAATTTCACTTTTGAGTTTAGGCACAATGCATTAGAAACGCATCAAACATCTGGGGTGTCCTGGCCACAGCATGGTATTTTAAAGCGAGCTCATGTCTGAAATCATGTCATTTTGACAGGACAAGTCCCCACATAGTGTAGTTTGCACCTCCTGTTACTTCTAAGGCAGGATTGCATAGTTGGTCAAAATGTGATTTGCAGGCGCCGAAAAGGCGTTTGCCGCAATAAAAAATTAAAACGCTTATAACTTTGGCATAGAAGCAGATAGAACCAAGATTCCAAATGCATATTGTTCAGGTCCAAAAGCCCTACTTGCACAACAAAAATGGCATTGATATCTCTTGTAGTTTTCCCACAATTTCACTTTTGAGTTTAGGCACAATGCATTAGGAGCTTTCCTGGCCATAGCATTGTATTGTAAAGCGAGCTCACGCCTGAAATCATGTCATTTTGACAGGACAAGTCCCCACATAGTGTAGTTTGCACCTCCTGTTACTGCTAAGGCAGGATTGCATAGTTGGTCAAAATGTGATTTGCAGGCGCTGAAAAGGCGTTTGCCGCAATAAAAAATTAAAACGCTTATAACTTTGGCATAGAAGCAGATAGAACCAAGATTCCAAATGCATATTGTTCAGGTCCAAAAGCCCTACTTGCACAGCAAAAATGGCATTGATATCTCTTGTAGTTTTCCCACAATTTCACTTTTGAGTTTAGGCACAATGCATTAGAAACGCATCAAACATCTGGGGTGTCCTGGCCACAGCATGGTATTGTAAAGCGAGCTCACGTCTGAAATCATGTCATTTTGACAGGACAAGTCCCCACATAGTGTAGTTTGCACCTCCTGTTACTTCTAAGGCAGGATTGCATAGTTGGTCAAAATGTGATTTGCAGGCGCTGAAAAGGCGTTTGCCGCAATAAAAAATTAAAACGCTTATGACTTTGGCAAAGAAGCAGATAGAACCAAGATTCCAAATGCATATTGTTCAGGTCCAAAAGCCCTACTTGCACAGCAAAAATGGCATTGATATCTCTTGTAGTTTTCCCACAATTTCACTTTTGAGTTTAGGCACAATGCATTAGAAACGCATCAAACATCTGGGGTGTCCTGGCCACAGCATGGTATTTTAAAGCGAGCTCATGTCTGAAATCATGTCATTTTGACAGGACAAGTCCCCACATAGTGTAGTTTGCACCTCCTGTTACTTCTAAGGCAGGATTGCATAGTTGGTCAAAATGTGATTTGCAGGCGCCGAAAAGGCGTTTGCCGCAATAAAAAATTAAAACGCTTATAACTTTGGCATAGAAGCAGATAGAACCAAGATTCCAAATGCATATTGTTCAGGTCCAAAAGCCCTACTTGCACAACAAAAATGGCATTGATATCTCTTGTAGTTTTCCCACAATTTCACTTTTGAGTTTAGGCACAATGCATTAGGAGCTTTCCTGGCCATAGCATTGTATTGTAAAGCGAGCTCACGCCTGAAATCATGTCATTTTGACAGGACAAGTCCCCACATAGTGTAGTTTGCACCTCCTGTTACTTCTAAGGCAGGATTGCATAGTTGGTCAAAATGTGATTTGCAGGCGCTGAAAAGGCGTTTGCCGCAATAAAAAATTAAAACGCTTATGACTTTGGCAAAGAAGCAGATAGAACCAAGATTCCAAATGCATATTGTTCAGGTCCAAAAGCCCTACTTGCACAGCAAAAATGGCATTGATATCTCTTGTAGTTTTCCCACAATTTCACTTTTGAGTTTAGGCACAATGCATTAGAAACGCATCAAACATCTGGGGTGTCCTGGCCACAGCATGGTATTGTAAAGCGAGCTCACGTCTGAAATCATGTCATTTTGACAGGACAAGTCCCCACATAGTGTAGTTTGCACCTCCTGTTACTTCTAAGGCAGGATTGCATAGTTGGTCAAAATGTGATTTGCAGGCGCTGAAAAGGCGTTTGCCGCAATAAAAAATTAAAACGCTTATAACTTTGGCAAAGAAGCAGATAGAACCAAGATTCCAAATGCATATTGTTCAGGTCTAAAAGCCCTAATTGCACAGCAAAAATGGCATTGATATCTCTTGTAGTTTTCCCACAATTTCACTTTTGAGTTTAGGCACAATGCATTAGGAGCTGTCCTGGCCACAGCATTGTATTGTAAAGTGAGCTCACGCCTGAAATCATGTCATTTTGACAGGACAAGTCCCCACATAGTGTAGTTTGCACCTCCTGTTACTGCTAAGGCAGGATTGCATAGTTGGTCAAAATGTGATTTGCAGGCGCTGAAAAGGCGTTTGCCGCAATAAAAAATTAAAACGCTTATAACTTTGGCATAGAAGCAGATAGAACCAAGATTCCAAATGCATTTTGTTCAGGTCCAAAAGCCCTACTTGCACAGCAAAAATGGCATTGATATCTCTTGTAGTTTTCCCACAATTTCACTTTTGAGTTTAGGCACAATGCATTAGAAACGCATCAAACATCTGGGGTGTCCTGGCCACAGCATGGTATTGTAAAGCGAGCTCACGTCTGAAATCATGTCATTTTGACAGGACAAGTCCCCACATAGTGTAGTTTGCACCTCCTGTTACTTCTAAGGCAGGATTGCATAGTTGGTCAAAATGTGATTTGCAGGCGCTGAAAAGGCGTTTGCCGCAATAAAAAATTAAAATGCTTATAACTTTGGCAAAGAAGCAGATAGAACCAAGATTTCAAATGCATATTGTTCAGGTCCCAAAGCCCTACTTGCACAGCAAAAATGGCATTGATATCTCTTGTAGTTTTCCCACAATTTCACTTTTGAGTTTAGGCACAATGCATTAGGAGCTTTCCTGGCCATAGCATTGTATTGTAAAGCGAGCTCACGCCTGAAATCATGTCATTTTGACAGGACAAGTCCCCACATAGTGTAGTTTGCACCTCCTGTTACTTCTAAGGCAGGATTGCGTAGTTGGTCAAAATGTGATTTGCAGGCGCTGAAAAGGCGTTTGCCGCAATAAAAAATTAAAACGCTTACAACTTTGGCATAGAAGCAGATAGAACCAAGATTCCAAATGCATATTGTTCAGGTCCAATAGCCCTACTTGCACAGCAAAAATGGCATTGATATCTCTTGTAGTTTTCCCACAATTTCACTTTTGAGTTTAGGCACAATACATTAGGAGCTGTCCTGGCCACAGCATTGTATTGTAAAGCGAGCTCACGCCTGAAATCATGTCATTTTGACAGGACAAGTCCCCACATAGTATAGTTTGCACCTCCTGTTACTTCTAATGCACAATGCATTAGAAGTAATGCACAATGCATTAGAAACGCATCAAACATCTGGGGTGTCCTGGTCACAGCATGGTATTGTAAAGCGAGCTCACGTCTGAAATCATGTCATTTTGACAGGACAAGTCCCCACATAGTGTAGTTTGCACCTCCTGTTACTTCTAAGGCAGGATTGCATAGTTGGTCAAAATGTGATTTGCAGGCGCTGAAAAGGCGTTTGCCGCAATAAAAAATTAAAACGCTTATAATTTTGGCAAAGAAGCAGATAGAAACAAGATTCCAAATGCATATTGTTCAGGTCCAAAAGCCCTACTTGCACAGCAAAAATGGCATTGATATCTCTTGTAGTTTTCCCACAATTCCACTGTTGACTTTAGGCACAATGCATTAGAAACGCATGAAACATCCTGGGGTGTCCTGGCCACAGTATTGTATTGTAAAGCGAGCTCACATCTGAAATCATGTCATTTTGACAGGACAAGTCCCCACATAGTGTAGTTTGCACCTCCTGTTACTTCTAAGGCAGGATTGCATAGTTGGTCAAAATGTGATTTGCAGGCACTGAAAAGGCGTTTGCCGCAATAAAAAATTAAAACGCTTATAACTTTGGCAAAGAAGCAGATAGAACCAAGATTCCAAATGCATATTGTTCAGGTCCAAAAGCCCTACTTGCACAGCAAAAATGGCATTGATATCTCTTGTAGTTTTCCCACAATTCCACTGTTGACTTTAGGCACAATGCATTAGAAACGCATGAAACATCCTGGGGTGTCCTGGCCACAGCATTGTATTGTAAAGCGAGCTCACGTCTGAAATCATGTCATTTTGACAGGACAAGTCCCCACATAGTGTAGTTTGCACCTCCTGTTACTTCTAAGGCAGGATTGCATAGTTGGTCAAAATGTGATTTGCAGGCGCTGAAAAGGCGTTTGCCGCAATAAAAAATTAAAACGCTTATAACTTTGGCAAAGAAGCAGATAGAACCAAGAATCCAAATGCATATTGTTCAGGTCCAAAAGCCCTACTTGCACAGCAAAAATGGCATTGATATTTCTTGTAGTTTTCCCACAATTTCACTTTTGAGTTTCGGCACAATGCATTAGAAACGCATGAAACATCTGGGGTGTCCTGGCCATAGCATGGTATTGTAAAGCGAGCTCACGTCTGAAATCATGTAATTTTGACAGGACAAGTCCCCACATAGTGTATTTTGCACCTCCTGTTACTTCTAAGGCAGGATTGCATAGTTGGTCAAAATGTGATTTGCAGGCGCTGAAAAGGCGTTTGCCGCAATAAAAAATTAAAACGCTTATGACTTTGGCAAAGAAGCAGATAGAACCAAGATTCCAAATGCGTATTGTTCAGGTCCAAAGGCCCTACTTGCACAGCAAAAATGGCATTGATATCTCTTGTAGTTTTCCCACAATTTCACTTTTGAGTTTAGGCACAATGCATTAGAAACGCATCAAACATCTGGGGTGTCCTGGCCACAGCATGGTATTGTAAAGCGAGCTCACGTCTGAAATCATGTCATTTTGACAGGACAAGTCCCCACATAGTGTAGTTTGCACCTCCTGTTACTTCTAAGGCAGGATTGCATAGTTGGTCAAAATGTGATTTGCAGGCGCTGAAAAGGCGTTTGCCGCAATAAAAAATTAAAATGCTTATAACTTTGGCAAAGAAGCAGATAGAACCAAGATTTCAAATGCATATTGTTCAGGTCCCAAAGCCCTACTTGCACAGCAAAAATGGCATTGATATCTCTTGTAGTTTTCCCACAATTTCACTTTTGAGTTTAGGCACAATGCATTAGGAGCTTTCCTGGCCATAGCATTGTATTGTAAAGCGAGCTCACGCCTGAAATCATGTCATTTTGACAGGACAAGTCCCCACATAGTGTAGTTTGCACCTCCTGTTACTTCTAAGGCAGGATTGCGTAGTTGGTCAAAATGTGATTTGCAGGCGCTGAAAAGGCGTTTGCCGCAATAAAAAATTAAAACGCTTACAACTTTGGCATAGAAGCAGATAGAACCAAGATTCCAAATGCATATTGTTCAGGTCCAGTAGCCCTACTTGCACAGCAAAAATGGCATTGATATCTCTTGTAGTTTTCCCACAATTTCACTTTTGAGTTTAGGCACAATACATTAGGAGCTGTCCTGGCCACAGCATTGTATTGTAAAGCGAGCTCACGCCTGAAATCATGTCATTTTGACAGGACAAGTCCCCACATAGTATAGTTTGCACCTCCTGTTACTTCTAATGCACAATGCATTAGAAGTAATGCACAATGCATTAGAAACGCTTCAAACATCTGGGGTGTCCTGGCCACAGCATGGTATTGTAAAGCGAGCTCACGTCTGAAATCATGTCATTTTGACAGGACAAGTCCCCACATAGTGTAGTTTGCACCTCCTGTTACTTCTAAGGCAGGATTGCATAGTTGGTCAAAATGTGATTTGCAGGCGCTGAAAAGGCGTTTGCCGCAATAAAAAATTAAAACGCTTATAATTTTGGCAAAGAAGCAGATAGAAACAAGATTCCAAATGCATATTGTTCAGGTCCAAAAGCCCTACTTGCACAGCAAAAATGGCATTGATATCTCTTGTAGTTTTCCCACAATTCCACTGTTGACTTTAGGCACAATGCATTAGAAACGCATGAAACATCCTGGGGTGTCCTGGCCACAGTATTGTATTGTAAAGCGAGCTCACGTCTGAAATCATGTCATTTTGACAGGACAAGTCCCCACATAGTGTAGTTTGCACCTCCTGTTACTTCTAAGGCAGGATTGCATAGTTGGTCAAAATGTGATTTGCAGGCACTGAAAAGGCGTTTGCCGCAATAAAAAATTAAAACGCTTATAACTTTGGCAAAGAAGCAGATAGAACCAAGATTCCAAATGCATATTGTTCAGGTCCAAAAGCCCTACTTGCACAGCAAAAATGGCATTGATATCTCTTGTAGTTTTCCCACAGTTCCACTGTTGACTTTAGGCACAATGCATTAGAAACGCATGAAACATCCTGGGGTGTCCTGGCCACAGCATTGTATTGTAAAGCGAGCTCACGTCTGAAATCATGTCATTTTGACAGGACAAGTCCCCACATAGTGTAGTTTGCCCCTCCTGTTACTTCTAAGGCAGGATTGCATAGTTGGTCAAAATGTGATTTGCAGGCGCTGAAAAGGCGTTTGCCGCAATAAAAAAATTAAAACGCTTATAACTTTGGCAAAGAAGCAGATAGAACCAAGAATCCAAATGCATATTGTTCAGGTCCAAAAGCCCTACTTGCACAGCAAAAATGGCATTGATATCTCTTGTAGTTTTCCCACAATTTCACTTTTGAGTTTCGGCACAATGCATTAGAAACGCATGAAACATCTGGGGTGTCCTGGCCATAGCATGGTATTGTAAAGCGAGCTCACGTCTGAAATCATGTAATTTTGACAGGACAAGTCCCCACATAGTGTATTTTGCACCTCCTGTTACTTCTAAGGCAGGATTGCATAGTTGGTCAAAATGTGATTTGCAGGCGCTGAAAAGGCGTTTGCCGCAATAAAAAATTAAAACGCTTATGACTTTGGCAAAGAAGCAGATAGAACCAAGATTCCAAATACGTATTGTTCAGGTCCAAAAGCCCTACTTGCACAGCAAAAATGGCATTGATATCTCTTGTAGTTTTCCCACAATTTCACTTTTGAGTTTAGGCACAATGCATTAGAAACGCATGAAACATCTGGGGTGTCCTGGCCACAGCATGGTATTGTAAAGCGAGCTCACGTCTGAAATCATGTCATTTTGACAGGACAAGTCCCCACATAGTGTAGTTTGCACCTCCTGTTACTTCTAAGGCAGGATTGCATAGTTGGTCAAAATGTGATTTGCAGGCGCTGAAAAGGCGTTTGCCGCAATAAAAAATTAAAACGCTTATAACTTTGGCATAGAAGCAGATAGAACCAAGATTCCAAATGCATATTGTTCAGGTCCAAAAGCCCTAATTGCACAGCAAAAATGGCATTGATATCTCTTGTAGTTTTCCCACAATTTCACTTTTGAGTTTAGGCACAATGCATTAGGAGCTGTCCTGGCCACAGCATTGTATTGTAAAGCGAGCTCACGCCTGAAATCATGTCATTTTGACAGGACAAGTCCCCACATAGTGTAGTTTGCACCTCCTGTTACTGCTAAGGCAGGATTGCATAGTTGGTCAAAATGTGATTTGCAGGCGCTGAAAAGGCGTTTGCCGCAATAAAAAATTAAAATGCTTATAACTTTGGCATAGAAGCAGATAGAACCAAGATTCCAAATGCATATTGTTCAGGTCCAAAAGCCCTACTTGCACAGCAAAAATGGCATTGATATCTCTTGTAGTTTTCCCACAATTTCACTTTTGATTTTAGGCACAATGCATTAGAAACGCATGAAACATCTGGGGTGTCCTGGCCACAGCATGGTATTGTAAAGCGAGCTCACGTCTGAAATCATGTCATTTTGACAGGACAAGTCCCCACATAGTGTAGTTTGCACCTCCTGTTACTGCTAAGGCAGGATTGCATAGTTGGTCAAAATGTGATTTGCAGGCGCTGAAAAGGCGTTTGCCGCAATAAAAAATTAAAATGCTTATAACTTTGGCATAGAAGCAGATAGAACCAAGATTCCAAATGCATATTGTTCAGGTCCAATAGCCCTACTTGCACAGCAAAAATGGCATTGATATCTCTTGTAGTTTTCCCACAATTTCACTTTTGAGTTTAGGCACAATGCATTAGGAGCTGTCCTGGCCACAGCATTGTATTGTAAAGCGAGCTCACGCCTGAAATCATGTCATTTTGACAGGACAAGTCCCCACATAGTGTAGTTTGCACCTCCTGTTACTTCTAATGCACAATGCATTAGAAGTAATGCACAATGCATTAGAAACGCATCAAACATCTGGGGTGTCCTGGCCACAGCATGGTATTGTAAAGCGAGCTCACGTCTGAAATCATGTCATTTTGACAGGACAAGTCCCCACATAGTGTAGTTTGCACCTCCTGTTACTTCTAAGGCAGGATTGCATAGTTGGTCAAAATGTGATTTGCAGGCGCTGAAAAGGCGTTTGCCGCAATAAAAAATTAAAACGCTTATAATTTTGGCAAAGAAGCAGATAGAAACAAGATTCCAAATGCATATTGTTCAGGTCCAAAAGCCCTACTTGCACAGCAAAAATGGCATTGATATCTCTTGTAGTTTTCCCACAATTCCACTGTTGACTTTAGGCACAATGCATTAGAAACGCATGAAACATCCTGGGGTGTCCTGGCCACAGTATTGTATTGTAAAGCGAGCTCACGTCTGAAATCATGTAATTTTGACAGGACAAGTCCCCACATAGTGTAGTTTGCACCTCCTGTTACTTCTAAGGCAGGATTGCATAGTTGGTCAAAATGTGATTTGCAGGCACTGAAAAGGCGTTTGCCGCAATAAAAAATTAAAACGCTTATAATTTTGGCAAAGAAGCAGATAGAAACAAGATTCCAAATGCATATTGTTCAGGTCCAAAAGCCCTACTTGCACAGCAAAAATGGCATTGATATCTCTTGTAGTTTTCCCACAATTCCACTGTTGACTTTAGGCACAATGCATTAGAAACGCATGAAACATCCTGGGGTGTCCTGGCCACAGTATTGTATTGTAAAGCGAGCTCACGTCTGAAATCATGTAATTTTGACAGGACAAGTCCCCACATAGTGTAGTTTGCACCTCCTGTTACTTCTAAGGCAGGATTGCATAGTTGGTCAAAATGTGATTTGCAGGCGCTGAAAAGGCGTTTGCCGCAATAAAAAATTAAAACGCTTATAACTTTGGCAAAGAAGCAGATAGAACCAAGAATCCAAATGCATATTGTTCAGGTCCAAAAGCCCTACTTGCACAGCAAAAATGGCATTGATATCTCTTGTAGTTTTCCCACAATTTCACTTTTGAGTTTCGGCACAATGCATTAGAAACGCATGAAACATCTGGGGTGTCCTGGCCACAGCATGGTATTGTAAAGCGAGCTCACGTCTGAAATCATGTCATTTTGACAGGACAAGTCCCCACATAGTGTAGTTTGCACCTCCTGTTACTTCTAAGGCAGGATTGCATAGTTGGTCAAAATGTGATTTGAGGCGCTGAAAAGGCGTTTGCCGCAATAAAAAATTAAAACGCTTATAACTTTGGCATAGAAGCAGATAGAACCAAGATTCCAAATGCATATTGTTCAGGTCCAATAGCCCTACTTGCTCAGCAAAAATGGCATTGATATCTCTTGTAGTTTTCCCACAATTTCACTTTTGAGTTTAGGCACAATGCATTAGGAGCTGTCCTGGCCACAGCATTGTATTGTAAAGCGAGCTCACGCCTGAAATCATGTCATTTTGACAGGACAAGTCCCCACATAGTGTAGTTTGCACCTCCTGTTACTTCTAAGGCAGGATTGCATAGTTGATCAAAATGTGATTTGCAGGCGCTGAAAAGGCGTTTGCCGCAATAAAAAATTAAAACGCTTATAACTTTGGCATAAAAGCAGATAGAACAAAGATTCCAAATGCATATTGTTCAGGTCCAATAGCCCTACTTACACAGAAAAAATGGCATTGATATCTCTTGTAGTTTTCCCACAATTTCACTTTTGAGTTTAGGCACAATGCATTAGAAACGCATGAAACATCTGGGGTGTCCTGGCCACAGCATGGTATTGTAAAGCGAGCTCACGTCTGAAATCATGTAATTTTGACAGGACAAGTCCCCACATAGTGTAGTTTGCACCTCCTGTTACTTCTAAGGCAGGATTGCATAGTTGGTCAAAATGTGATTTGCAGGCGCTGAAAAGGCGTTTGCGCAATAAAAAATTAAAACGCTTATAACTTTGGCAAAGAAGCAGATAGAACCAAGATTCCAAATGCATATTGTTCAGGTCCAAAAGCCCTACTTGCACAGCAAAAATGGCATTGATATCTCTTGTAGTTTTCCCACAATTTCACTTTTGAGTTTAGGCACAATGTATTAGGAGCTGTCCTAGCCACAGCATTGTATTGTAAAGTGAGCTCACGTCTGAAATCATGTCATTTTGACAGGACAAGTCCCCACATAGTGTAGTTTGCACCTCCTGTTACTTCTAAGGCAGGATTGCATAGTTGGTCAAAATGTGATTTGCAGGCGCTGAAAAGGCGTTTGCCGCAATAAAAAATTAAAACGGTTATAAATTTGGTTTGCACATCTCTGAAGTGCTGAAAAAACGATGACAAGCACAGGCACGGCTACAATGTATTTTGGCCACAAGAAGTCGACGTCTGCCAACTCAAAGGCCTGGCTTCACAGTCTGTGCCAGTATAACAGGCCCCATTATTCATGAATCCAAAGCATCTCGATATGTTTGGGCCACAGTATCGCACCAAATTCACCTGAAGCCTGCCACACCCTGACCAATTAGGTCCAAAAATACCCTGCTTTATCGGACAGAAGCACAATTTCTTTGTGTTTCCTTGAGAAAACAATGTCTCCAAATTTATGTCATATTCTTTTTTTTTTTTTTTGTTTTGTTTTGCTACTGTACAGCTGTGCCAATAATGAGAAAAACGTCGAGTTCTATTTAAAGGCCTCCCGCTCTCCTTAATGTTTAGTCATGGTTGAAACATTCCAAATTACAGGGACAACACAGACACATTTTCCCGACCTTGATTTAATCAAAAAATTATGTTGGCATTTGTATTTTTGAGTTTAATACTAACTATTGGGCATTTTCCACAAGTTTAGCTCTTGTTGACACTACGGTTGCTAGGCAAGAGTTATGGAATTGCCTCCACTATCCAAATCCAGGCAGGACGTAAGATTTTGAAAAAGGAAATAAACCTCTGTCATGTGATCTCATTTTCAACTTAACCTTTTACCCTGTCTTTCTGGCTATTTCACTTTACCCATGCAAACACCATTAAACTGGTGGCTTGATTCTTCAATTATTTACACATTTCAAATGCTCATCAAATTATTCCTATCTTCTATGGGTAGGTAACTTCAATTAAGCTCATTGTTTGCTTGCTCCAGTACAAAGTATAATGGCATTTCTAGGCCACTAATAGTTTTTCATGGACATTCAATCTCTCCAAACCCTAACCCTGCAAAAGTCATGATCTTAAGTTGCAACTTTGTTTTTTAATGTTCAAATAAGGTGAGCGTCATCTCTTCTCTCATGTTATTCTGACATTTTGCTTATGTTTCGTAAAGCCCATCGCTTACATTCTCAAATGTTTGTTTGGTTTTTTTTTTTTTTTGAACGTCACTTATTCTTTTTTCACTCTTGTAATCAAGTTTGTAGGGTAGCTTCTTTTGGTTCTGTGTTCTGTCTTTAACACTTAGACGTAAATGTAGCCTATTAAATGTGCATAGCCGCGCTGTTATCTGTGGCCACATGCACATTTAGAGCGACAGGCTCGTTTACATGAGCGCGTGAGTTTTCACTCATGGAGCCCTGCTCATCTCCTTGCTGCTGCTGCGCGCGAAGCACCGCGGTGTCGGTGATCCGAGCTGAGTGCAGATGGACCCGGGTCCACACTCCGGTAGAGCGAGTGTGGCGCATGCGAGAGGCAGCGGTGATCGGAGGTGAGCGCAGAATAATGTGAGTTAACAAGAGTGTGCTGGTAACAACACAGACACTGGTAAAACTCCGGTAGAACGGGACTTTGTGACGCATATTACACGAGAGGCAGTGGTTATCGGAGGTGAGTGCGGGCTGAGCCGCTGTTTGAAATGTGAACCGTAAATGCGGGCATTGGCTTAGCATGCAGAAGGAGCAGTGAACACATTTTGTGTGTGTGTGTGTGTGTGTGTGTGTGTGTGTGTGTGTGTGTGTGTGGGTGTGTGTGTGTGTGTGTGTGTGTGTGTGTGTATGTGTGTGTGTATGTGTGTGTGTGTTTGCGTGTGTGTGTGTGTGTGCGTGCGTGCGTGCGTGCGTGCGTGCGTGCGTGCGTGCGTGTGTGTGTGTGTGTGTGTGTGTGTGTGTGTGTGTGTGTTTGTGTGTGTGTGTTACTGGAAAAAGGAGAGACGGGCGTCTGAACCAGTCTATGGTCTGAACTCACGTTTTCAAAGGAGGAGTCTATCTATTTGGGGCATAATTAGGCTACTATTGTTTGGAATATGATTAGGCTATATTCAAACAGCATCATGGTGCGCTGTGTGTGTCAGCTACAAAATCATATTGCCAGTTCAGGCACATGAAGCAACACACAGGCTTCACACTTCCATGTGTAATACAAATGTGAATGTGTTTGTTCAGGTGAAGTCAGTGCAGTCGGTCTACACCAGGTGGATGCCAAGGACTGAAGAGAGAAGGCCAAGTACAGGCCTTATCTCACCATGAGCTGGCTCTTCTACGCGGATATAAAAGTCCACTGTGCACTGGATTCAAGTAAAGGTAATCATGAGATTAAATTAAAGAATTGACCAAAGATGTCAAATAACATAGAACACAATGTTTTGTGATTTCAGATGTAATAATGAACACATATTTAATAAAATATGTATTTATTTGTTTAGGTGTCACCGCACCAGGTGGACACTGGAGACGGAGTTCCGAACATCACCTCTGTAGCTGTCTGCTTTCTTCACCAAAAGCCTACTGCACACTGGAATGGTAAGCATGTCATTAATGTGCACATTTTGTGCTGGGATGTTGAGGTCATTGTAATAACACAGCACAATTGTTTTCTGTCATTCCTCTCTGTATCAATATTAAAGGTGTATAAGGTGTATTTCTAATAATAAAATGTGATTGTTTGTGTTTAGGCCAGCAGGTGTATACTGAGCACTGAGCAGTAAAGACCAGGTCACATTCCAGTACGGTGTCTGAGCTCAACTCACTTCTAGGCTGCATCCACTGCACTTTACAGGTGAGCCTTTTAAGATAAGATAGATAAGATAAGATAAGATATGCCTTTATTAGTCCCACAGTGGGGAAATTCCAGTGTTGCAACGCACAGTTCAAGAACAGCAGGAAAATGGAACATAAGATAAGATATAAGATATGCCTTTATTAGTCCCACAGTGGGGAAATTCCAGTGTTGCAACGCACAGTTCAAGAACAGCAGGAAAATGGAACATGCAATAAAACAAGATAATAGATAATAGCTAAAAAGAGAATAATTTAGAAATAGACTTAAAGATAGACTCTAATTTTGTTTTGGTGGAGCAAAAATATAAAATACAAAATATAAAATATAAAAAACCAAAAAAACTATTATGTACAATAAAAGTAACAGTGCAGCATATGAACAGAGTAAGTCTCAGTAAAGTGACTTCAGTATATTATGTTATTTACAGTAATATGACTATGTTTATGTACAGATAGGATAAATATCAGTAAATGACATAAGTGAATTGTACCAGAGGTCTTCAGTATTGCACATAGATACAGTTGAATGACACATGTTCAGTGTTAACAGTGTTCATTGTACAGTCTGACAGCAGCAGGAAGGAAAGACCTGCGAAATCTCTCCTTCACACAGCGAGGGTGAATCAGTCTATCACTGAAGCTGCTCTCCAGAGCAGACAGGGCGTCCTGCAGGGGGTGACACTCATGGTCCAGCATGGTCATTCATGAGAATGATGTTGACAAGCAAAAGATGAAATGATAACAAGCAAGGGGAGCTTGAACTTGAGAGGTGAAAGCTTTATTTAGCAGTTGCATTTTCCTACTTGGATTGTTTTTGACTTGTCCCTATGATGCACTCCCACACAAGTCCAGTAAGCAATATGTCCCATAAATCATGAAGCACACGCATCCATTTTGGTCCAAAGCGTTTATTGAAAGACAAATGCTCGCTGCTGCTTGTCATAAATCCAGAACAAACACTGTAACAAATCTCCTGTAAATAATTACTGTAATATTTCAGCAAATGACTGTAAATCATATTTACAGATGAGAACTGGGAACACTTTACAGGTTTTTGTTGGGCTATTTTTTACACTTATTCATTGGCTTGAAGTATACAGTAAAGAATTTCTCTGCAGGTAACAGCTAAATCTTGTATACTAAATTTACATAACCCTAACCCTAACCCTAACCCCCCCCTTAAAAACAGTTAACACAAATATATATTAAAATATGTACACAAATGATGTAAGAAACAATTTAAGAAAGTTAAAGGCGCATGTAAGTGACACAATTGGACATGAGCTGATGTGTAAAGTCCATAAACAGCCTGAACAGACATGAGGATCATATTGCTTTTGTGTGAGCTGCACTCAGGTCCTTTAGGCTTCTTCTAGACCTGTAGTCTTGCGTTCACCTCATGAAACATGTGCAATCACAAACATAGCAGAATCAAAGGAGGTAACGCTGTTATTTTAATGTCATACAGTTTAACTGTCTGTCACTAAACCTTTAACCTTAGGAAAGAACACCTTGCCAAAAAACACAATGAGATTTTCTTCCCTTCAGTGGTACCAACAAGCCAAATATGGGGCTGTGACACAAGGACTGGAGAAGAAAGATACTTTGACTATAACATGGAAGGGACTTGTAAGATGTGGACACACATTAGACCTATGGTTTGCTAAATTACGCAGCAACTTTTATTGCTGAAAATATCCTCTTCCTGCTTTCATGCAGCATCAGATCACGTGTCACCATGGTTTCAGTACACTTTCATTTTTCCAGTCGTATTTGTGCAAGCTCAAAAAGGGGAAAACATTGACTTTATAGGGGAATCATGTCGTATCTGTGCTTCAACTGTGCGAATAGCCTCGCGAGGGGCGACAGAATTTCAAACCAGTTTGATTTTCATCTGACCCTATGATTCCCGATCGGGAGGTGTTTGTGAAAGGTCAATCGCTGCTCATCAACCCATGTATAACTAAAGCTAAAACTTGGGGTGATCCCCAAAATAGTTGCACAAGTGAAAAGTCATCTCAAAATGAGCCAAAAATCACACAGTGCAAAGACCACACACACATGCAAAATCATACAATAACAAATCCATGTTATTGCCTGGCAATCATGCAAGTTTTGTACATATTGACTATATCATACATATATCATACATCGCAAGAAACAAAGTGATGATGTCACAACTGTGTTTTAATGTTATGCCTTTTCCTCTGCAATAGACAAGAAAAAACGCAGTGTTGCAAATGAGAATCTGTCTGACTCTGAGATGTCAGACTCTTCATCGACCTCCTCAGAGACATCATCTTCTTCATCCTCCTCCTCCTCATCCTCCTCCTCATCATGTGATGGGGAGAAGAAGAAGAAGAAGAAGAGGCACAGTAAGCACCGGAAGGATAAAAAGAAGAAGGACAAGGGGAAGAAACCTAAAAAGGACAAGAACAAGAGTTTCATTAGGAGAGGTATTTTCTAGTTTTTGTACATTTTTCTTGTTTAGGTTCAATGTGCATTTGAATTATAATAAGCTGTAGTGTTTGTGCAGGGTTTTATTAATTGTAATGGCTAAAACACTGCAAAATCTGATACAAAGTCAGGCATTTTATACCAAACACATCTCGAAGGCTTGCAGACTCCTGGAGGGACAAACTGTGAAAGGGTTTTAGTTATGACTATCAATTATGGCTAAAAGGTGCAAATATAATATCTGTTATCCTGTAGCAAAACAGATTTAGCTAATACTATAGTAGATGGGAAATAACAGTAGCTTTTTAGAGTCATAAAGTACACACTTGTATTACGTAAGTTAAAGGTGGGGTAGGAGATCCTGGAAAAACGGTTCGAGCAAGCTAAATTTGAAAATACACCTCTTCATACTCCCCACTGAAGTCACACCTCCAGAGCACAGGAGGAGGGTACACCAAAACTTACACAAATCTTATGTACGGCTTAGGAGTACTTTAAATTCCATTGTATGTGCAATCACACAAAAGTCCAATTATTTCACTTCCTGTTGGGCGTAGCCATGGCATTGTGTTGACCTTTTTTGTTCGTCTTAGTGAGATACACATCTTTACCAAACTTCATGCATGCAGCTGAAAGTGTATGCCAACCACGACCCTCCATGCGTTTTTGAGCTATAGTGTCCCTGGGCCCCATCAGGGGCCAGATCTTTTTGTATTAGATGACGCTGTGATTTCTGATGACTGTGCCAAATTACAGGAGTTTTCCTACGTGGCAAACTCCTCAAGAAGGCTCAAACGTGTGAGGAGAAAAAAACTATAATAGTAATAAATATATAAGTTGCAACTGAGTATAAGTCGCAGGACCAGCCAAACCATAAAAAAGGGTGACTTATAGTCCAAAAAATATGGTAACTCATTCATTGTGGTTTTTTGTGTGTGTGTTTTATGTATTTGTAGCCACGACTCCCGAGGACATACTGAAGCGCTACAGAAAGGTGCTACGGGCCTACAAAAGAGGTAAAAACCTCCTCCTACAGATCCGTGGGAGTAGATCAAAACACAATCTGCTGTGGAGTACCAATTGCTGAATTGGCAATTGTCGCCCCCACAACATTTGAGGAGCTTCGTGAAGGCTTTTCTCAAGTAGAGTGAGTTTCATAGAGGTGCCGAGAAGCAATCGAAAATGACCCTGAACTAATTGAGGAAGTAGGGGGAAAAAAGAAAGCTGGGCAACTTCTCCTTCTTAAAAAGAGGCTATAGGCTAGGTCCAAGGCTACTATTGCAGTTAATTACAGTTACAGTTAGTTGTTTGTATTTCCTCAGCAGTTTCATGTTGTTAATTGTGTCTTGGACCATGCCCTGTGGAGGCCCTGTGCCTTGATTTTTATTATTTTTTGAATTTCAGTAAAATAACGGTGTATTACATTGGTCATTTTTAAGTTGCACAATGTGAACACAGTTATAGTTAATTACAGTCACTGTAAACACTCCATATTGAATAGACTCACCTAACTAGCAGAAACTGTAAACAAATATGTGTTGTCTCAGAGTAATTTCATTGTAATTAGCTCCTCCCTTCAGACAGATATAAAGCAGTGTCCGCCAGCATCTGACCAGAACTGAAGAAGCAGCTTGGATGAGCTGTGAAACGTATTAGACTTAGACAAACTTTATTGATCCACAAGGGAAATTATTTGGATACAATAGCTCAAACATATATATAATAACAGAGTAACAAAAATAGACGGTATAGCAAAAAGATTAAGAGACAGGTGTCAAATGAGACATAATTATCAAAATGTATATGTACAAGTCAAAATAAAATAGAAATATAAGTAATAAAGTAATAAACTATATAGTCACAGCTATATACAAGAGACAAGAACGACAGTGCAAATACTATGCTGATTGACAGGGCATGAGGTAATCCATTACTTGAGATTAACTTGTTGTACAGTTGTAGGGAGTATTATCTGTCACATAAGGGTGAGTTGTTGTACAACTGAATGGCGTATGGTATGAATGTAGTCCTGAATCTCTCACTGTTTGAGCGGAGCTGAAGGAGCCTGTTGGAGAATGAGCTCCTCTGTCCCTCTATAGTCTGGTGCAGTGGGTGAGCAGGAGTGTCCATGATGGAGAGCAGTTTGTCCAGTGACCTCCTGTCCCTCACTGTGACAAATGTCTCCAGCTCACAGCCGATCACGTAACCCGCTTTACGGATCAGTTTGTCAATCCGCCCAATGTCTCTTTTACTGGTGCCGCTCCCCCAGCAGACCACAGCGAAGTACAGCGCGCTGGCCACCACAGACTGGTAGAAGATCTCCAGCAACTTGCTGCACACATTGAAAGACCTGAGCGTTCTCAGGAAGTAGAGTCTGCTCATGCTCTTCTTGTACACAGCATTACAGTTGTCCCTCCAGTCAAGTATTCGACCAAATAAACTCTGTCCAGTTGACAAATAAAATTTCTCCTTTTGCCATCATTTGTAAAAGGTGACCCTGAATGACATATAGTGAAGTAATGTTTCATTATCTGCTTCCACTTTTAAGGGGTGCAAAAAGTTTCAGATATAAGTCTAAAAAGTAACGGATCATCTATAAGAGCTTAGCCTTTGAGCTACAGATATTGAGGTAAGTGTTTGTATACAGATTCAGATTAGTGGATGTAATTAACTGTGTAGATGTGTTGCATATCATTAATAAAACATTAACAAATTATAACATGAGAGGTGAATCTGGGCTAGCCACATTTGAAGTCTTCCTCATGAGGCTTGTATATAAGTGATAAACAGAACCTTAGTCACATATTAACAAGTAATCAATAAATGTTTAACGTTTTCTTGACATGTCTTCTTGGACCTACAGCCTGCACATGGCCAGGGCATGTCCTAATCATTTACAAAAACTGTCTAAATGTTTTGTTCATGATTAGTTCATTGTCTAATACTGGATATAGACTTTCAGCCAATGTTATTGAGCACATAGCCTATATATTTATACATATCTTAAATAATGTTTCCTTGGCTTTCAGTTTGACCACACTTAATGATTTACAAGCTAATCTTAATGCAATAATAATGTAGCTATGAATTACTTAAAAATAGTATACAAACTATTTACAAATAACATTTTGAAGATTTTACAAAGTTTACAAATAATGCACAATTCATTTGAGGAAAGTAAACTTGTTCAGTTTGTTTTTGCTAAAAGACTTAAATGTTTGTAAGACACTACTAGAAGCAGCCAATCACGAGTCTGGACCCACCCCGCTTTAGCGTGGGGCTGAGGCCAGGTATCGGGGTTCAGTGTGTGTCGGACAGCGAGCAGAGAGACTGCAGAGAATATTGCTCTTGTGTTGTGTTTTAGTTAGGGCCCAGTTCGGGGCTATTTTTTTTCACCTTTGGTACTGTGTGCGTGATATCATAACGTAAGTAGATATTCTGTGTGTATAAATTACGTTGTGCTTTTCCTTTGTTGTATTTAGACCTGTAATAGCCTACTTTGCATGCCTTGTGCTCCGAGAAACAGAGACTCTTATGTAGCGGCCGCCATTACGCGGCTCATAGCACTGTCTGATGTCTGTGGGTTTCGTATTACACGTGCATGTATAATACTTGTTGTAAATAACTGTTGTGATGTTTGCAGACTGTTATAGAGAGCTGCTCTGTATCAGAGCCTGTGTTGAAGGCAGCGCTCTGTCAGAGAGGCAGCGCGTTTCTGGTTACGACACCTCTTAAAGGCGCAGTACAGTTGGTAGGAAGACCTGTACCATGATAGCATAACTGATGCCAAAAGAACCCCAAAAAACTATTGTTCACTATTTTAAAAGTTTGTCTATTATTACCATGTGCATTATTATTGTATAGTTGATATAGTTTTTTAATATGCATTTTTATTCCTTTGTTTCCTGTAGAACCACACACTTCTGCCATTCCTGTGGATACCTAATAAATCACATCAGTTAAGACATCTGGCTGTTTCTTTTTGAGAACACCCTGCAGCGGGTCAATACAGACAGCACATCCCTAGTGTATTTTTCAAAAGGTTTAAGCTTGTTTTTGCTAAAAGACTTAAATGTTTGTAAAGGTTGAATTATTATTAATTTCATCATTACGTAATCATTGACTAATGTTTTTCAAATGAGGAATGACATATATATAACATTATTATAGTATTTCTTACTCATTAACAAATATTTGTAAATGTTTTGTAAAATAATTAGTTCATTATTTACTATGTGTTACTAATGCTTTATAAGCACCCGTTATTTTAAAGTGTTACGAATGACACATGGGGAGTTGTCACGCCTAGGTCAGCAGTAGAGGTAACAAATCAGAAGCCTACCGCTCCAGCTTTGAAAATTAAGGTCGAGACAGAGATACCACACTTAACCACAGTCAGCCCTCAGTCTACCATTTTGTTTGATACTGTTTCTGTAATTCGGGATTTGGCAGGTACGACAGCATTTCTTAAATGTCAGTGCCCCGACTGGTCTCATGGAGACAAAGTTTGAATGGATTCATAAATTGGGTAAAACTTTAGTATGGTCTGGCCCTGAGTCACGGGGGTTTTCTAAGGGCTCGAGAAAATACATTTTATATAATGATCTGAAAATGGCTCCAACTGTGGGTGAATGTTTACTGGTGGTAAGAAATATTTCACGGGATGATCAAGGTGACTTCATTTGTAAACACATACAGAGAAAGCATAAATTTGTGCCGAAGAGTAATAGTTGGTTACCGGGGTACAAAGCACGTAAAATAACCTTATTTGTGAACGATTTGGTCTCTGAATTGTTGCCTGAAAGCGCTCAAGAGCAATTACCTAATAAAACTGATCATAATGTTTTAAAGGTAATTCCTACTGTTTTAAGCCAACGGGTGACTACTCCGACTGTGAAAGTGGATAGTGTTACATTCGGTAGCATTAAGCTAAATAATGTATCTTTAATCACAACACCCACAACTATACTAAATAGGACCTCCACTACTACATCTGCTACTACCCCAATTACAACTTCTATGACTACATCAATAATTACAACATCCGTGACTACAATACCAATAATTACAACAACTAGAACTAAATCTGCGACTACGACACCAAGAGTTACAAAAGCGACAAGCAAATTGGCTATGACATCACATACTAAAGCACCAGAAAATAAGTTGAATACTACTTTGGCTAATATAGTGTTTACTCCAAAGTCTGCGACCTCAAAAGGGATCACTAAGGAGGCGATAGCTAAGGTAATGGAACCTATAAAACTTTCTACAGATAAGACAAGGACGGCTAGAACATTCATCTTCGGATGTAACTTCAAACATTATTTTGACAACTATACTTTATGCAAAATCTATTCTGACAGCTATACTTGATGCAAAAACTATGTGGCCAGTTATGCTTAATGAGGGACCAGTGAATGTAACGCAGAAACCTAGTTCTGTAACTCGGTCACGACAGTTAAGACTATGACGACGGCACCTGACACTCTGCCACTTGAGGAAAATGATTGGACTGACAGGGATGCGACACCAGAAGACATGTCAGAATCATTTCGGGCATTGTATAAGAGAGAAGCCAAGTGGAAAGCATTTGGGTTTGATTCCTCAGTATTGCATATTTCAGGCCGTTTCGCCAGCAGGAACTTTTGGTTCCAGCAGTTAACACATGCTGTGAGAGCAATGGCTCATGAGGATGATCCGTGCATGGTTAGAATTCCGTCACCTTGTACCTTGAAGTCGATAATGGAAACTTCACCTCAACCTTGGAGTACTGAGTGTCAATCCATGGTTATGTCTTGGCTGTATTTCCACTAAGAAGCAAATCCGAAGGAGCGGATCTATATATCCAGATTATACAAGCCTACCTTTGAGTGTGCATGGTTGGGGGCTCTTCCTTACATAAACTTGTTAGACCAAGGGGGGAAGTTAGCCGTACCTGAATCGATGGAAGTGAAACCAGCAAAAGAAGCACACTGTATATGCTCCAATGAAACCCGTGGGGGTTCAGGGGTGTTTTAATAATTTAGAGTCATACCACTGGAGAATTAGCCTGGGAGAAAAGTGGGGTATTGGTCTTTTTCCTTGGTATGGAGTCTGTATTTGTCTATTTGGCTATCACATATTTGAGATTTATCATATTTATATCATATCATATTTATATCATGTTGATAGCATATTTATCACATATATCACATATTATATCACATATCACTTATTTGGCTGATCTCATAGATAATATAACATATACGCTAATGAGTTTTTGCTAATGAGACTATAAAGGGATTTAGTACTTTGACAAATACTCAGAAAAGTCACTGTCTAACTCTGCTGAAACGCTCTTGATTGATATGGCTGTTGATTATATTTTGGCTAAACAAGGTGGGCTGTGTGTAGCTTTAAATTTAACTGGTGACACCTGCCATACCTTAATCCCTGATAGCTCTGATAATATGACTAATGTAATTGATGCTTTAAAGAAGATTAGAGAGGCATTTGGGCCGTCAGAAGGTTCAGGTTGGTCGGCCAATGCCGTTATGTTTTGTTTTTCTACCATACTGTTGACCTTTGCTAAGGCGATGATATTAAGATGGGTTGGAGTTATGCCGTCGGATCAAACACAGATGCCATTATTTCACAAAGATGATGTGCAGATTAGCGAAGAGAGAGTCAGAACAGAATTTGAATTAGTTGATAAATACCTGACCTGACCTGACCTGATTGTAATTGATTGGACTTTGCACCAAAATTTCTGACCATTAAAAGGTGTAATTTCAGTGCAAAGGGAGATTACTTAAATTTTACATATTTTGCATAATCTTACATTTTATCACATTTATTTTCTTTTTGCTCATGTTAGTCATTATACATTTATAAATATATATTATATACGGGTCCGCTGCTGGCGACCTAACTAAGTGGAGGGATGTCCCATTCTACAGAGTGTAACAGTAACATAACCAAACATAGAAACAAACATCGTATGAATAAACATATAGGTTCATTTAAAACACAAATTATAAACTATATAATACAGTAAGATATATCTTGATAAAACACATTCAAAGACCGCACTTTCATTCACCATCTGTCCATCCACTGTCCATCCAAGCTATTTGGTTAGCTCCGATTATCGCTCATTGTCCATGTCCATAGGCCATTTCAACATCGTTCCCCATTTGTCCTGGAAACAGAACACACCATCCAGTATCTTGCAAAAGCAAATACAATCAAAAACTTGTTTCACATCACAATGTGAATTATAAAATATATAGGTATATGAATATATTTATAAAAGTATAATGACTAACATGAGAAAACAAATAAATGTGATAAAATGTAAGATTATGTAAAATATGTAAAAAAAAAACAGGCTGCAGTGAGAAGCCCCATGCGGTCCCGCACCAGTGTTAATTTCGTTGACGAAAACTATGACGAAATTATTTCGTCAACGAAGGTTTTTTGCGGACGAAAACGAGACGAAAACTAAATAAAAATTACTTTTAAATGACTAAAACGATGACGAAATAGACAGACATTTTCGTCAACAAATAAAAGACGAAACGAAAATATAACCTGTGACGAATAATAGATCCATGGTGACGAATAAGTGGTCAGGACTCCTCAGGAGAAGAGAGAGAGGAACGAGCGGCCGCTGCGCTGAAGAGCCAATCACAGCGCGCGTTGTTGCGCGGTGCCGAAAAGCTAACGCGCCCCGCCGAGAAACATGAGGAGGACAGAGGAGCAACAAGTGCTAAGAGAAGATGCTGGCGACTGGGATTGGGAGAAAAAGACGGTCTGACCTGTGGTCTCACTTCACTTTTGATAACAGAGAATAAGACGACGTGTAAACCATGTGGCGCGTCAATCAAGGGGAAAAAGAGTTAGGGTTAGAGTTTTAGAGTTCAAAGGTTGTTACAGTACTTGTTATGCATTAATAAGCTGCAGTAATAAACTGTATAGGGCAAAAGGGCCTGACACCTGCACTTTAATTTTTTTTAAATATATTTTGGATTTAGCTGTGAATTATCATTTTGACAGTTATTGCTGTGGTATACACTGGTGTCATAAAGACAGACAGTAATAATTTATACTGTCTTTGTGCTTTGTTTGCTACTGCTTTTCCATTTAAACATTGAAACACATTTTCAATAAAAACAGTTGTGTTTAAATATAAAGTGTGAAATGTTTGCATATTAATATCTCAATTTCAAGAAAGTATAGTTTTATGTTCAATGTAAAAGGTAAAAATTGATACGTGTGAAAAGCTTTTAGTCGACTAAATCTATTGTAATTTTAGTCGACTAAATCTATTTTCATTTTAGTCGACTAAAACTGTTTTCATTTTAGTCGACTAAAACTAGACTAAAACTAAAACAAATCTGATGACTAAAACTAGACTAAAATTAAAAGTAATTTTAGTCAAAAGACTAAGACTAAAACTAAATTAAAATTTCTTGTCAAAATTAACACTGTCCCGCACACTGGTACAAGTTTATTGCCGACGGCACCGGCCGTAATGAAATATGGTCGCATTCATCTCGAGACCAAGATCGGTCTCGAGTAGGCCTTAATTTTTTAAAACTAATGTTCACAAGTAATTAACTTAACCATTACTCGTGTATTACAGTAATCATTGCTTATCAGTATTTATTTTTCATATTTATGGGTATTTATTGATCATGTTAATTAGTTGTAATTATTATTATTATTTTTTTTTTTTTACATTAGATAATAATTGACAAAAAATGACAATTTTTTTTTTTCTCACAAATGTATTGCCAAAATAATGCAATAGTAACATGCTTAAACCTGAATAAAGTGCAGTCTTCTGCCTGTAACCTGTAACAGCATTTGTTTTTGCTTTGACATTTCACAATTTTAAACAGTAATATAAAATCTGAGTAAAGTGCCATGTCAAAACAATTGTGCAATTAACCCTTTACAACAATGGGTTCATTTTTCTAACATTTAGAATCAAGGTCAAATTTAAACTTTTAAAACCTTGTACAAAGGGAAACACACTTGCATAATGTCTGATGAACTAATTGAGGTAGCATGTATAGTGTACACAAATTAGTAGAAAAAACCCCAAACATTTACATTAATCTGGTCAAAAGAGAAAAATGGAAACCTGGAATGGTTTCGGCAGGTAAATTGCCTAATAAGGAGCATCCCTGTCATGAACAATTTTAAATTTCAGAAGCCTTATTGATTAGAGACTAAAGTTATTAACTAGCATAGTGGCACATAACAACTGTTTTAAAAAGTAATAACGAACAGGAAGGTTTACGTGCAACAGATTTTTCAGTCTGTAAACATAATAATGCTAGTTCACATTTCAGTGAATTATGCTTGTATTTTCAATGTGTGTGTGTGTGTGTGTAATGTGTTCATCATGGTGGCTACAAACTGAACCTCAGCAGTGCAAACAATAAACTTCTAGCTGCTAAATAAGATATAAAACACTAAACTTTTTTCTGTTTAGGATTCATCACCATCCTAAAGATAAACAAAAAAAGAAAATGATTGCCAGAAGTATAAACATTACAGAATCAAATTACTGAACTACAACAGACTATCAATAAGAATGACAAAACAGGAATTGCATGAAATCATAACTATTGCATGAAATCATAACTATTTGGTCAAGCATTTTCAAATGTTTGAACAAACATTTGAAAATCAACATTAGTCTGACTTTTTCTTTAGATAAAGATCATGGAGCTTCTAATGTATAGGCGACTTCTTCTACAATGTTCATTTTGTCTTCTTTTGTTATATTCAAAAACTTTGAAAGTTTTCAAATTGTCACCAGTGACAACTGTTGAAGACGGCTCACAGATAGCAGCCGAAACATGTTGACAAGGTAAATACATCTCTATTCTATTGTCCTAACAAATAATCCAAAGTTTTTGAATATAGGCTACTTGTCAATTTTGGCTTGTTCAAATTATACAATAAATGTCACATTCTAAAAGTTTCACATTACAGACAAAATGTATACTTACAAAGGTAGATTTGAAGAATTCAGTGGGATTGTCTCCGAGTAAGTAAGGAAGCCCTCTTAGTGCGACTGTCCTTTTTTCAGTGGGATCCAGTGACTGTAAAACAGAAAATGGATACTGTATGATAAGTTAAAAGAAAAACAGTCTCTCATACACAGAGACAAAACAAAGTACAAAGTATTACCTGCATTTGCTGTAAAAGATGTGCCAACTGTTCACCCACGTTGCCTCTCTTAGCTTTAAAAATTTCCATAGGACGAGTAGTGTGGTTATCAAGGGCACAATAAAATTCCTTCTGTAGGTCTTTCCCCACAATCCTTTTGAATTCCAGACAAATCTTAAAAAACAAAAAGTGAAAAAAGAAAGAAGTCTGGTCGGGACCCGCGACATGTTTTAACCTGACCGCCCGCTCCCGCCCGATGCAACATGAAAACGGCCCGATCCCGGCCGAGGCACCGTGAAAAGGGTCCCCAGGGGTTTTTTCTGCGGGTCCCACGGGAATTCCCGCCCGATGCAGGTCTCTACAACAGAGCTAACGTTACCAATTGCTACCACAGCATTAACGTTAGCAGCTAGTTAACTTAGCCCTTGTATTGTGTTAGAAAGATGTTTACACCTGTGGTGTTAGCGGGTCCATTTGGACCCATGATTTTAAAATGCTTGAAAATGCTTAAAATCACCAGTTTTCTTCAAATGTTGTTTTTCAGCTAATTGCTGGCTTAGTATGTATTCATATAAATGGCACCAGTGTGTGAATTGTTTTTAGTTGGCTCCACAGACACAGTATTTTAAAATATACCACTCGTTTTTGATTGCAAAAACTGTTTAAATTCACTAAATATATTTTTTTTTTCTTATAGAATGAGTATAAATAAACTGTAAATGTGTTACACCTACCAAAATTTTTCTTTTATTTTTTTAATTATTATTTTAAATTATCAACAATAGTGACATCTTTGGTGTTTCGGGTCAAAACGGACCCGCATAGATAAATGGTAGGATAAAGACAACAAGTCAATTTTTTTCCATAAAACCAAATTTAACCATAAAATGAACAATGATAAACAACACTGTGTGTGTGTGTGTGTGTGTGTGTGTGTGTGTGTGTGTGTGTGTGTGTGTGTGTGTGCGCATGCACGCACCTGCATTGACCATAAACTGAACATTGAAAATAATATGGTGTTAGCGCAGGTATGTCGTTCTGAATTAACCATAATCTAAACACTGGAAACATAATTTGAACTTTGAGTCCGTGTCTGTGCGTGTCTCTGTGTGTGTCTGTGTGTGTTCAAATGCATGAATCACAGTATTTGATGGTTTCCGTGTGCTACTTGCAAATGAATTTCTTGCATGTGCCACACATGCAAGAAATTTCGGCACCTCTTTTCCTGGCCGAAAGAGGTGCCGGTTCCTGGCCGGCACCTCTTTCTCTTCCTCCTGGAATCTCCTCCCTGGTTCTTATCAGAGGATGATGGTGTGGGTGTTGGCTGAAGGTCTCTCACCAAACGAACAGACGCTTCGGTTCGGGGCAGCCGCTCTCGTCTTTCGATGAAGGGAGACACCAGAGACTTGCCCAACTCCTCCAGAAAAAGCCTCCTCTTGAAGGTTTTTTCTCCATTCCATCCTGGATCTATTTCAGTCCACACCACAAAAGTGTTGTATGCAGACACATCCAGTATGTTGTAAAAAACAACCATTGGCCACCTTTTTGTCCCCCGCTTGCATGTATACGTGCCTGTGACCTTGTCCAGGTTGTCAACGCCGCCTTTGTTCTTATTGTAGTCCAGAATTATGTCTGGCTTCTTGTCCTCCCTACTGCTCACACCAGCATCCCTGTGGAGAGTGGACATCACTAGTACATTTTTGTTTTTTTTGGGACAGTAGGAGACAATTGTGGTCCTTTCTGTGAATGTGAACTTTGATAAGAGAGGAGCCCTGTCTTTTGTTACTAGAAGAGCTGGGGGAAGCTCAGGTTTGTTCTTCCTGACTGTTCCCACCATCGTCAGCTTCCTCTTTAGAAGCTCTTGCGCGAGGTCATAGGAAGTGAAAAAATTATCACATGTTATGTTGTGCCCCCGAAGACCCTTGGTCATGTCCAGGACGACCCGCTTGCCTTGGTTCTTCTCTGGCACTCCGCTGGCAGGTTTTCCGGTATATATTTGCATATTCCATGCATAGGCAGTTTTTGCATCACATGCTGCCCATATTTTGATACCATATTTTCCAGGCTTGTTTGGCATGTACTGCCTGAAGGGACAGCGGCCTCTGAAAGGGACTAGCCGTTCATCCACTGTCACCTCTGGCCCAGGATTGTACACAAAGGGTAAATTTTCCACCCATTTGTCCCAAACCTCCCTGATGGGAACAAGCTTGTCATTCTCATGACGAGCAACTCTTGTTTCCCTGTTGTCAAAACGTAGCACTCTTGATAACACATGAAAGGCTTGAAGCGACATTGTGGCACGAAAAATAGGGCGTCCTGACTCACTATCCCATAAGCTGGCCGTAGCTTCATTACAGGATCTGTATACCCCCGCAAGAAGCAACAGTCCCATGTAGGCATCGAGCTGTGTTTTGTCCATCTCTGTCCAGCTATCACCAAATACTCTTCTCCCTTCCATGTTGGTCATCTCAAGTAGGATTTTCTGAATAGATTGTGGAAAGAACAGTTCAAACGCTGACTTGATGTCTTGGGCGTGTGACACAGCGTATCTAGTAGGCCCTGGAGTCATTCTGAGGATGTTCTCTGTCGGTGCCCTGGAATGGGTTTGAAGAGGGCTTGATAACCATGAAATGTCACCTTTTCTTGACTTGAAAACCTGTCTTTGATCATCTGTGACATCTGGGTCCTCCTCATCAGATGTTTGGTCTTGTTCAGGGTCATACAGAACGTCATCCTCATCCTCAGACACATCCTCCTCAGCTTCACTTTCCCCTCTATCCTCAGGATCACCATCATTGCCAAAGATATGATCCAGTGCCTCATGAACAGTATATCTTTTGCTCATGTTGACAGATGCTCCTACAGAATTCAACTGATAATATCCCACCCAAACCCTCTTTGTATGTGCCAATGTTTATAAACAATGTATCAATATGCTGCGAGAAAGTTTGAGTTCACGTGGGGGGTGGTGTGTGTGTGCACCTGTATTCGTGTGTTTCTGTGGGTCTCTGTCTGTGCCTGTGCATGTGCATGTGAAAGAGGCCTGTGTGTGTGGGTGTGTGCGTGTGTGTGTGTGTGTGTGTGTGTGTGTGTGTTGATGATGTGGGCCATAACTGTGCACATTGGACCATAATTGATCCTCAGGAAAACCCATAGCTTTTAAGTGATGCATACAACAGCCAGTATTCTCTGCCGGGTCATTTTGGACCCGTAACACCACAGATGTAACTTTTTTTTTTTGAGACCTTTAGAATTTACTAAAATTGTGAAAATTGATTTTGCTGCATTTAAATAGGTGTGTCTGAGGATTAGATGAAGCCTCATTCCAGGACAAAAAAGGAAAGTGTACTTTTTACACAGTTAAACTTGAAAACGGGTCAATTTTGACCCTAACACAACAGAAGGGTTAACGTTAGCCTTACGTTCACTTCAAGCGTCACCTAATGTTACCAACTATTCAGTCCCAACAACAGAACCAAATTTCTTCTCTTTCCACGCGTTAATATACCAGGCTGACGCTGATTCCCCCCACTTCATCACACGCTGATCGGCAGCCAACAGTCAGAGCAGAGGAAACATGTCGTTTGGGGTCACCAGTCGTTCAGTCGTGGTCAAGCCCCACCGCTCACAGGTAAAAACATGAAAGTGTGAGTCGTCTCCGCTCAGAGCTATTAGTATAGCAAATAATAGTTTACAATGCACACTTTTTTTTAGTAATGGTCCCGCCTTTTGCAAAATAATGAAAAGATTAGTAATAATAGCTTGACTTTATATGTAAAAGAAAATTTGGGTTTCCCTCACAGGTAACATGAAAGCGTGAGTCGTCTCCGCTCAGAGCTATTAGTATAGCAAATACTAGTTTAAAATAGTTTACAATGCACACTTTTTTTTAGTAATGGTCCCGCCTTTTGCAAAATAATGAAAAGATTAGTAATAATAGCTTGACTTTATATGTAAAAGAAAATTTGGGTTTACAGTGTACCCACACTACCTTGGCGATCGACTGGTAGATCGCGATCGACGTATTTCCCCCCTTCGAGACTAAAGTCACACTATTAACGACAAATCAATTTAATTACCTAGCTTCTCCTAGCTATAAACGTGAGAACGAAAAACCAGTAGCAGCAATTCATACTACTTAATCACTGAAAAACTCTCTCACGGGTCCCGCTGCTGACGACCATTCTATTATTAACTAAGTGGAGGGATGTCCCATTCTGCATAGTATAATAGTCATATTTTAAGTAACATAACCAAACATAAAAAAAAAAAAACATCGTATGAATATATGGTCATTTAAAACACAAAAGAAATACAAGACAATTATAAACTATATAATACAGTAAGATATATATTGATAAAACACATTCAAAGTCCTTCTGAAGACTGCACTTTCATTAACCATCTGTCCATCCACTGTCCATCCAAGCTATTTGGTTAGCTCCGATTATCGCTCATTGTCCACGTCCATAGGCCATTTCAACATCGTTCCCCATTTGTCCTGGAAACAGAACACACCAACCAGTATCTTGCAAAAGCAAATACAATCAAAAACTTAAAATATAATATAAATTTAAAATTTAAAATATAAATTTATATATATATATATATATATATATATATATATATATATATATATATATATATATATATATATGTATATGAATATATTTATAAATGTATAATGACTAACATGAGCAAAAAGAAAATAAATGTGATAAAATGTAAAATTATGTAAAATATGTGAAATTTAAGTAATCCCCCCTTTGCACTGAAATTACACCTTTAAATGGTCAGAAATTTCGGTGCAAAGTCCAATCAACTACAATCAGGTCAGGTCAGGTCAGGTATTTATCAACTAATTCAAATTCTGTTCCGACTCTCTCTTCGCTAATCTGCACGTCATCTTTGTGAAATAATGGCATCTGTGTTTGATCCGACAGCATAACAACTCCAACCCATCTTAATATCATCGCCTTAGCAAAGGTCAACAGTATGGTAGAAAAACAAAACATAACGGCATTGGCCGACCAACCTGAACCTTCTGACGGCCCAAATGCATCTCTAATCTTCTTTAAAGCATCAATTACATTAGTCATATTATCAGAGCTATCAGGGATTAAGGTATGGCAGGTGTCACCAGTTAAATCTAAAGCTACACACAGCCCACCTTGTTTAGCCAAAATATAATCAACAGCCATATCAATCAAGAGCGTTTCAGCAGAGTGACTTTTCTGAGTATTTGTCAAAGTACTAAATCCCTTTATAGTCTCATTAGAAAAAACTCATTAGCGTATATGTTATATTATCTATGAGATCAGCCAAATAAGTGATATGTGATATAATATGTGATAAATATGCTATCAACATGATATAAATATGATATGATATAAATATGATAAATCTCAAATATGTGATCGCCAAATAGACAAATACATACTCCATACCAAGGAAAAAGACCAATACCCCACTTTTCTCCCAGGCTAATTCTCCAGTGGTATGACTCTAAATTATTAAAACACCCCTGAACTCCCACGGGTTTCATTGGAGCATATACAGTGTGCTTCTTTTGCTGGTTTCACTTCCATCGATTCAGGTACGGCTAACTTCCTCCCTCGGTCTAACAAGTTTATGTAAGGAAGAGCCCCCAACCACGCACACTCAAAGGTAGGCTTGTATAATCTGGATATATAGATCCGCTCCTTTGGATTTGCTTCTTAGTGGAAATACAGCCAAGACATAACCATGGATTGACACTCAGTACTCAAAGGTTGAGGTGAAGTTTCCATTATCGACTTCAAGGTACTAGGTGACGGAATTCTAACCATGCACGGATCATCCTCATGAGCCGTTGCTCTCACAGCATGTGTTAACTGCTGGAACCAAAAGTTCCTGCTGGCGAAAGGGTCTGAAATATGCAATACTGAGGAATCAAACCCAAATGCTTTCCACTTGGCTTCTCTCTTATACAATGCCCGAAATGATTCTGACATGTCTTCTGGTGTCGCATCCCTGTCAGTCCAATCATTTTCCTCAAGTGGCAGAGTGTCAGGTGCCGTCGTCATAGTCTTAACTGTCGTGACCGAGTTACAGAACTAGGTTTCTGCGTTACATTCATGGTCCCTCATTAAGCATAATTGGCCACATAGTTTTTGCATCAAGTATAGCTGTCAGAATAGATTTTGCATAAAGTATAGTTGTCAAAATAATGTTTGAAGTTACATCCGAAGATGAATGTTCTAGCCGTCCTTGTCTTATCTGTAGAAAGTTTTATAGGAAGTTCCATTACCTTAGCTATCGCCTCCTTAGTGATCCCTTTTGAGGTCGCAGCCTTTGGAGTAAACACTATATTAGCCAAGTAGTATTCAACTTATTTTCTGGTGCTTTAGTATGTGATGTCATAGCCAATTTGCTTGTCGCTTTTGTAACTCTTGGTGTCGTAGTCGCAGATTTAGTTCTAGTTGTAATTATTGGTATTGTAGTCACGGATGTTGTAATTATTGATGTAGTCATAGAAGTTGTAATTGGCGTAGTAGCAGATGTAGTAGTGGAGGTCCTATTTAGTTGTGGGTGTTGTGATTAAAGATACATTATTTAGCTTAATGCTACCGAATGTAACACTATCCACTTTCACAGTCGGAGTAGTCACCCGTTGACTTAAAACAGTAGGAATTACCTTTAAAACATTATGATCAGTTTTATTAGGTAATTGCTCTTGAGCGCTTTCAGGCAACAATTCAGAGACCAAATCGTTCACAAATAAGGTTATTTTACGTGCTTTGTACCCCGGTAACCAACTATTACTCTTCGGCACAAATTTATGCTTTCTCTGTATGTGTTTACAAATGAAGTCACCTTGATCATCCCGTGAAATATTTCTTACCACCAGTAAACATTCACCCACAGTTGGAGCCATTTTCAGATCATTATATAAAATGTATTTTCTCGAGCCCTTAGAAAACCCCCGTGGCTCAGGGCCAGACCACACTAAAGTTTTACCCAATTTATTAATCCATTCAAACTTTGTCTCCATGAGACCAGTCGGGGCACTGACATTTAAGAAATGCTGTCGTACCTGCCAAATCCCGAACTACAGAAACAGTATCAAACAAAATGGTAGACTGAGGGCTGACTGTGGTTAAGTGTGGTATCTCTGTCTCGACCTTAATTTTCAAAGCTGGAGCGGTAGGCTTCTGATTTGTTACCTCTACTGCTGACCTAGGCGTGACAACTCCCCATGTGTCATTGGTAACACTTTAAATTAACGGGCGCTTATAAAGCATTAGTAACACATAGTTAATAATAAACTAATTATTTTACAAAACATTTACAAATATTTGTTAATGAGTAAGAAATACTATAATAATGTTATATATATGTCATTCCTCATTTGAAAAACATTAGTCAATGATTACGTAATGATTAAATTAATAATAATTAAACCTTTACAAACATTTAAGTCTTTTAGCAAAAACAAGCTTAAACCTTTTGAAAAATACACTAGGGATGTGCTGTCTGTATTGACCCGCTGCAGGGTGCTCTCAAAAAGAAACAGCCAGATGTCTTAACTGATGTGATTTATTAGGTATCCACAGGAATGGCATAAGTGTGTGGTTCTACAGGAAACAAAGGAATAAAAATGCATATTAAAAAACTATATCAACAATAATAATGCACATGGTAATAATAGACAAACTTTTAAAATAGTGAACAATAGTTTTTTGGGGTTCTTTTGGCATCAGTTATGCTATCATGGTACAGGTCTTCCTACCAACTGTACTGCGCCTTTAAGAGGTGTCGTAACCAGAAACGCGCTGCCTCTCTGACAGAGCGCTGCCTTCAACACAGGCTCTGATACAGAGCAGCTCTCTATAACAGTCTGCAAACATCACAACAATTATTTACAACAAGTATTATACATGCACGTGTAATACGAAACCCACAGACATCAGACAGTGCTATGAGCCGCGTAATGGCGGCCGCTACATAAGAGTCTCTGTTTCTCGGAGCACAAGGCATGCAAATTAGGCTATTACAGGTCTAAATACAACAAAGGAAAAGCACAACGTAACTTATACACACAGAATATCTACTTACGTTATGATATCACGCACACAGTACCAAAGGTGAAAAAAATAGCCCCGAACTGGGTCCTAACTAAAACACAAAACAAGAGTACTATTCTCTGCAGTCTCTCTGCTTGCTGTCCGACACACACTGAACCCCGACACCTGGCCTCAGCCCCACGCTAAAGCGGGGTGGGTCCAGACTCGTGATTGGCTGCTTCTAGTAGTGTCTTACAAACATTTAAGTCTTTAACAAAAACAAACTGAACAAGTTTACTTTCCTCAAATGAATTGTGCATTATTTGTAAACTTTGTAAAATCTTCAAAATATTATTTGTAAATAGTTTGTATACTGTTTTTAAGTAATTCATAGCTACATTATTATTGCATTAAGATTAGCTTGTAAATCATTAAGTGTGGTCAAACTGAAAGACAAGGAAACATTATTTAAGATATGTATACATATATAGGCTATGTGCTCAATAACATTGGCTGAAAGTCTATATCCAGTATTAGACAATGAACTAATCATGAACAAAACATTTAGACAGTTTTTGTAAATGATTAGGACATGCCCTGGCCATGTGCAGGCTGTAGGTCCAAGAAGACATGTCAAGAAAACGTTAAACATTTATTGATTACTTGTTAATATGTGACTAAGGTTCTGTTTATCACTTATATACAAGCCTCATGAGGAAGACTTCAAATGTGGCTAGCCCAGATTCACCTCTCATGTTATAATTTGTTAATGTTTTATTAATGATATGCAACACATCTACACAGTTAATTACATCCACTAATCTGAATCTGTATACAAACACTTACCTCAATATCTGTAGCTCAAAGGCTAAGCTCTTATAGATGATCCGTTACTTTTTAGACTTATATCTGAAACTTTTTGCACCCCTTAAAAGTGGAAGCAGATAATGAAACATTACTTCACTATATGTCATTCAGGGTCACCTTTTACAAATGATGGCAAAAGGAGAAATTTTATTTGTCAACTGGACAGAGTTTATTTGGTCGAATACTTGACTGGAGGGACAACTGTAATGCTGTGTACAAGAAGAGCATGAGCAGACTCTACTTCCTGAGAAAGCTCAGGTCTTTCAATGTGTGCAGCAAGTTACTGGAGATCTTCTACCAGTCTGTGGTGGCCAGCGCTCTGTACTTCACTGTGGTCTGCTGGGGGAGCGGCACCAGTAAAAGAGACATTTGGCGGATCCGTAAAGCGGGTTACGTGATCGGCTGTGAGCTGGAGACATTTGTCACAGTGAGGGACAGGAGGTCACTGGACAAACTGCTCTCCATCATGGACACTCCTGCTCACCCACTGCACCAGACTATAGAGGGACAGAGGAGCTCATTCTCCAACAGGCTCCTTCAGCTCTGCTCAAACAGTGAGAGATTCAGGACTACATTCATACCATACGCCATTCAGTTGTACAACAACTCACCCTTATGTAACAGATAATACTCCCTACAACTGTACAACAAGTTAATCTCAAGTAACGGATTACCTCATGCCCTGTCAATCAGCATAGTATTTGCACTGTCGTTCTTGTCTCTTGTATATAGCTGTGACTATATAGTTTATTACTTTATTACTTATATTTCTATTTTATTTTGACTTGTACATATACATTTTGATAATTATGTCTCATTTGACACCTGTCTCTTAATCTTTTTGCTATACCATCTATTTTTGTTACTCTGTTATTATATTGTGATGTTTGAGCTATTGTATCCAAATAATTTCCCTTGTGGATCAATAAAGTTTGTCTAAGTCTAAGTCTAAGTCTAATACGTTTCGCAGCTCATCCAAGCTGCTTCTTCAGTTCTGGTCAGATGCTGGCAGACACTGCTTTATATCTGTCTGAAGGGAGGAGCTAATTACAATGAAATTACTCTGAGACAACACATATTTGTTTACAGTTTCTGCTAGTTAGGTGAGTCTATTCAATATGGAGTGTTTACAGTGACTGTAATTAACTATAACTGTGTTCACATTGTGCAACTTAAAAATGACCAATGTAATACACCGTTATTTTACTGAAATTCAAAAAATAATAAAAATCAAGGCACAGGGCCTCCACAGGGCATGGTCCAAGACACAATTAACAACATGAAACTGCTGAGGAAATACATAATAGTAGCCTTGGACCTAGCCTATAGCCTCTTTTTAAGGGGGAGAAGTTGCCCACCTTTCTTTTTTCCCCCTACTTCCTCAATTAGTTCAGGGTCATTTTCGATTGCTTCTCGGCACCTCTATGAAACTCACTCTACTTGAGAAAAGCCTTCACGAAGCTCCTCAAATGTTGTGGGGATGGCGACAATTGCCAATGCAGCAATTGGTACTCCACAGCAGATTGTGTTTCGATCTACTCCCACGGATCTGTAGGAGGAGGTTTTTACCTCTTTTGTAGGCCCGTAGCACCTTTCTGTAGCGCTTCAGTATGTCCTCGGGAGTCGTGGCTACAAATACATAAAATACACACACAAAAAACCACAATGAATGAGTTACCATATTTTTTGGACCATAAGTCACCCTTTTTTTATGGTTTGGCTGGTCCTGCGACTTATACTCAGGTGCAACTTATATATTTATTACTATTATAGTTTTTTTCTCCTCACACGTTTGAGCCTTCTTGAGGAGTTTGCCACGTAGGAAAACTCCTGTAATTTGGTCGTCAGAAATCACAGCATCATCTAATACAAAAAGATCTGGCCCCTGATGGGGCCCAGGGACACTATAGCACTCCCTAACGCATGGAGGGTCGTCGTTGGCATACACTTTCAGCTGCATGCATGAAGTTTGGTAGGGATGTGTATCTCACTAAGACGAACAAAAAAGGTCAACACAATGCCATGGCTACGCCCAACAGGAAGTGAAATAATTCGACTTTTGTGTGATTGCACATACAATGGAATTTAAAGTACTCCTAAGCCGTACATCAGATTTGTGTAAGGTTTGGTGTACCCTCCTCCTGTGCTCTGGAGGTGTGACTTCAGTGGGGAGTATGAAGAGGTGTATTTTCAAATTTAGCTTGCTCGAACCGTTTTTCCAGGATCTCCTACCCCACCTTTAACTTACGTAATACAAGTGTGTACTTTATTACTCTAAAAAGCTACTGTTATTTCCCATCTACTATAGTATTAGCTAAATCTATTTTGCTACAGGATAACAGAGAGATATTATATTTGCACCTTTTAGCCATAATTGATAGTCATAACTAAAACCCTTTCACAGTTTGTCCCTCCAGGAGTCTGCAAGCCTTCGAGATGTGTTTGGTATAAAATGCCTGACTTTGTATCAGATTTTGCAGTGTTTTAGCCATTACAATTAATAAAACCCTGCACAAACACTACAGCTTATTATAATTCAAATGCACATTGAACCTAAACAAGAAAAATGTACAAAAACTAGAAAATACCTCTCCTATTCATAGCTACATCATAGCTCTTGTTCTTGTCCTTTTTAGGTTTCTTCCCCTTGTCCTTCTTCTTTTTATCCTTCTGGTGCTTACTGTGCCTCTTCTTCTTCTTCTTCTCCTCATCACATGATGAGGAGGAGGAGGAGGATGAAGAAGATGATGTCTCTGAGGAGGTCGATGAAGAGTCTGACATCTCAGAGTCAGACAGATTCTCATTTGCAACATTGCGTTTTTTCTTGTCTATTGCAGAGGAAAAGGCATAACATTAAAACACAGTTGTGACATCATCACTTTGTTTCTTGCGATGTATGATATATGTATGATATAGTCAATATGTACAAAACTTGCATGATTACCAGGCAATAACATGGATTTGTTATTGTATGATTTTGCATGTGTGTGTGGTCTTTGCACTGTGTGATTTTTGGCTCATTTTGAGATGACTTTTCACTTGTGCAACTATTTTGGGGATCACCCCAAGTTTTAGCTTTAGTTATACATGGGTTGATGAGCAGCGATTGACCTTTCACAAACACCTCCCGATCGGGAATCATAGGGTCAGATGAAAATCAAACTGGTTTGAAATTCTGTCGCCCCTCGCGAGGCTATTTGCACAGTTGAAGCACAGATACGACATGATTCCCCTATAAAGATAAGATAAGATAAGATAAGATAAGATAATCCTTTATTCGTCCCACAGTGGGGAAATTTCAATGTCACAACGCAAGTTTCAGAAAAAGTAGGAAAACGAGCACACATCAAAAACAAGATAAATAATAATAAGTATTTACAATCAAAATATTGTGTACAGTGCAGTGATGGACAGTGGTGGTTAAATAAATAAATAAGTAGCAGGTAGTGACTTTAAATAGTATTGCACATTGTTATTATTGTTATTATTACTATGGCGATGACACATGACTAGCATTGTTCATTATATAGTCTGACAGCAGCAGGAAGGAAAGACCTGCGAAATCTCTCCTTCACACAGCGAGGGTGCATCAGTCTGTCACTGATGCTGCTCTCCAGAGCAGACAGGGCGTCCTGCAGGGGGTGACCCTCATGGTCCAGCATAGACATGAGTTTAGCCAGGACCCTCTTGTCCCCCACCTGCTGCACCGAGTCCAGAGGACAGCCCAGGACTGAACTGGACTTCTTGATGACCTTGTCCAGTTTCTTCTTCTCCCTCTCTGTGACGCTGCTGTTCCAGCAGACCACACCGTACAGGATGGCTGATGCCACCACAGAGTCATGGAAGGTCCTCAGGAGTGGCCCTCTCACTCCAAAGGACCGCAGTCTCCTCAGGAGATAGAGCCGACTCTGGCCCTTCCTGTACAGTGCATCTGTGTTGTGAGTCCAGTCCAGTTTATTGTTCAGATGCACACCCAGGTACTTGTAAGAGTCCACTCTCTCAATGTCTCTTCCCTGGATGTTCACTGGTGGGGGGGCAGTAGAGTGGCGTCTGCGGAAGTCCACCACCATCTCCTTGGTCTTCCCCGCGTTGATGAGAAGATGGTTCCGGTGACACCAGTCCACAAAGTCCTGCGTTAGTCCTCTGTACTCCGTGTCGTCATCGTTCGTGATGAGACCGATGATGGCGGAGTCATCGGAGAACGTCTGCAGGACGCAGCTGTCTGTGTCATGTCTGAAGTCTGCAGTGTAGAGTGTGAAGAGGAAGGGCGCGAGGACGGTGCCCTGGGGCGCCCCCACACTGCAGGTCATGAGGTCAGACACACAGTCCCGGGCTCTCACAAACTGGGGCCGGTTTGTGAGGTAGTCCAGGATCCACTCAGCCAGGTCACAGTCCACTCCTGCCCACTCCAGCTTGTCCCTCAGGAGCAGCGGCTGGATGGTGTTGAAAGCACTGGAGAAGTCGAAGAACAAGATTCTCACAGTGCTGCCGGGCCTCTCCAAGTGGGACAGCGAGCGGTGCATCAGAGAGATGATGGCGTCCTCCACTCCAATGCCAGGCCGATACGCGAACTGCAGCGGGTCCATCGCTGAGCTCACCGTGGAGCGGAGGTGACCCAGGACGAGCCTCTCCAGAGTCTTCATCAGATGAGACGTGAGAGCCACTGGCCTGAAGCTGTTGAGGTCCTTGGCGTGCGGTGTCTTGGGCACAGGTACCACACAGGAGGTCTTCCAGAGCTGTGGCACCACCTTCAGCTTCAGGCTCAGGTTGAAGACATGCTCCATAACTCCACACAGCTCATCTGCACAGGACTTAAGGAGCCTGGGGCTGATCCCGTCTGGTCCAGCAGCTTTCCTACTCCTTATCCGGCTCAGTTCTCTCCTAACCTGAGCTGTTGTGACAGACAAAGAGCAGGGGTGTGTGCTGGAGGTCTGGCTGAGTATTTGATGTGGATTCGGGGGCTGGGGGGCTGAGGCAGAGGTGTGAAGAGGTGGCAGTCAATGTTTTCCCCTTTTTGAGCTTGCACAAATACGACTGGAAAAATGAAAGTGTACTGAAACCATGGTGACACGTGATCTGACGCTGCATGAAAGCAGGAAGAGGATATTTTCAGCAATAAAAGTTGCTGCGTAATTTAGCAAACCATAGGTCTAATGTGTGTCCACATCTTACAAGTCCCTTCCATGTTATAGTCAAAGTATCTTTCTTCTCCAGTCCTTGTGTCACAGCCCCATATTTGGCTTGTTGGTACCACTGAAGGGAAGAAAATCTCATTGTGTTTTTTGGCAAGGTGTTCCTTCCTAAGGTTAAAGGTTTAGTGACAGACAGTTAAACTGTATGACATTAAAATAACAGCATTACCTCCTTTGATTCTGTTATGTTTGTGATTGCACATGTTTCATGAGGTGAATCTGTATTTTAAATGACAGGCAATTATTGGCAACAATATTGCCAGGTAATACCTGTAAATTTAGTATCCAAGATTTTGCTGTTACCTGCAGAGCAATTCTTTACTGTATACTTCAAGCCAATGAATAAGTGTAAAAAATAGCCCAACAAAAACCTGTAAAGTGTTCCCAGTTCTCATCTGTAAATATGATTTACAGTCATTTGCTGAAATATTATAGTAATTATTTACAGGAGATTTGTTACAGTGTTTGTTCTGGATTCATGACAAGCAGCAGCGAGCAGCAGCGAGCGTTTGTCTTTCAATAAACGCTTTGGACCAAAATGGATGCGTGTGCTTCATGATTTATGGGACATATTGCTTACTGGACTTGTGTGGGAGTGCATCATAGGGACAAGTCAAAAACAATCCAAGTAGGAAAATGCAACTGCTAAATAAAGCTTTCACCTCTCAAGTTCAAGCTTGCTTATCATTTCATCTTTTGCTTGTCAACATCATTCTCATGAAATGAAAGGCTCACCTGTAAAGTGCAGTGGATACAGCCTAGAAGTGAGTTGAGCTCAGACACAGTACTGGAATGTGACCTGGTCTTTACTGCTCAGTGCTCAGTATACACCTGCTGGCCTAAACACAAACAATCACATTTTATTATTAGAAATACACCTAATACACCTTTAATATTGATACAGAGAGGAATGACAGAAAACAATTGTGCTGTGTTACAATGACCTCAACATCCCAGCACAAAATGTGCACATTAATGACATGCTTACCATTCCAGTGTGCAGTAGGCTTTTGGTGAAGAAAGCAGACAGCTACAGAGGTGATGTTCGGAACTCCGTCTCCAGTGTCCACCTGGTGCGGTGACACCTAAACAAATAAATACATATTTTATTAAATATGTGTTCATTATTACATCTGAAATCACAAAACATTGTGTTCTATGTTATTTGACATCTTTGGCCAATTCTTTAATTTAATCTCATGATTACCTATACTTGAATCCAGTGCACAGTGGACTTTTATATCCGCGTAGAAGAGCCAGCTCATGGTGAGATAAGGCCTGTACTTGGCCTTCTCTCTTCAGTCCTTGGCATCCACCTGGTGTAGACCGACTGCACTGACTTCACCTGAACAAACACATTCACATTTGTATTACACATGGAAGTGTGAAGCCTGTGTGTTGCCTTCATGTGCCTGAACTGGCAATATGATTTTGTAGCTGACACACACAGCGCACCATGATGCTGTTTGAATATAGCATCATGGTGCGCTATTCCAAACAATAGCGCACCAGTAACAATAGCGCTACTATTCCAAACAATAGTAGCCTAATTATGCCCCCAAATAGATAGACTCCTCCTTTGAAAACGTGAGTTCAGACCATAGACTGGTTCAGACGCCGTCTCTCCTTTTTCCAGTAACACACACACTCACCTCCGATAACCACTGCCTCTCGTGTAATATGCGTCACAAAGTCCCGTTCTACCGGAGTTTTACGACGCCGCGGCCAGTGTCTGTGTTGTTACCAGCACACTCTTGTTAACCCACATTATTCTGCGCTCACCTCCGATCACCGCTACCTCTCGCATGTGCCACACCCGCTCTACCGGAGTGTGGACCCGGGTCCATCTGCACTCAGCTCGGATCACCGACACCGCGGCGCTTCGCGCGCAGCAGCAACAGCAAGGAGATGAGCAGGGCTCCATGAGTGAAAACTCACGCGCTCATGTAAACGAGCCTGTCGCTCTAAATGCGCATGTGGCCACAGATAACAGCGCGGCTATGCACATTTAATAGGCTACATTTACGTCTAAGTGTTAAAGACAGAACACAGAACCAAAAGAAGCTACCCTACAAACTTGATTACAAGAGTGAAAAAAGAATAAGTGACGTTCAAAAAAAACAAAACAAACAAACATTTGAGAATGTAAGCGATGGGCTTTACGAAACGGAGAGCGGGAGGCCTTTAAATAGAACTTATCGTTTTTCTCATTATTGGCACAGCTGTACAGTAGCAAAACAAAAAAAAAAAAAAAAAAAAAAAAAAGAATATGACATAAATTTGGAGACATTGTTTTCTCAAGGAAACACAAAGAAATTGTGCTTCTGTCCGATAAAGCAGGGCATTTTTGGACCTGATTGGTCAGAGTGTGGCAGGTTTCAGGTGAATTTGGTGCGATACTGTGGCCCAACCATATCGAGATGCTTTGGATTCATGAATAATGGGGCCTGTTATACTGGCACAGACAGTGTAGCCAGGCCTTTGATTTGGCAGACGTCGCCCTCTTGTGGCCAAAATACATTGTAGCCGTGTCTGTCCTTGTCATCGTTTTTTAAGCACTTCAGAGATGTGCAACCAAAAGTTATAAGAGTTTTAATTTTTTGTTGCGGCAAACGCCTTTTCAGCGCCTGCAAATCACATTTTGACCAACTATGCAATCCTGCCTTAGAAGTAACAGGAGGTGCAAACTACACGATGTGGGGACTTGTCCTGTCAAAATGACATGATTTCAGGCGTGAGCTCGCTTTACAATACCATGCTGTGGCCAGGACACCCCAGGATGTTTCATGCGTTTCTAATGCATTGTGCCTAAACTCAACAGTGAAATTGTGGGAAAACTACAAGACATATCAATGCCATTTTTGCTGCGCAAGTAGGGCTTTTGGACCTGAACAATATGCATTTGGAATCTTGGTTCTATCTGCTTCTTTGCCAAAGTTATAAGCATTTTAATTTTTTATTGCGGCAAACGCCTTTTCAGCGCCTGCAAATCACATTTTGACTAACTATGCAATCCTGCCTTAGAAGTAACAGGATGTGAAAACTACACTATGTGGGGACTTGCCCTGTCAAAATGACATGATTTCAGGCGTGAGCTCGCTTTACAATACAACGCTGTGGCCAGGACAGCTCCTCATTGTGCCTAAACTCAACAGTGAAACTGTGGGAAAACTACAAGAGATATCAATGCCATTTCTGCTGTGCAAGTAGGGCTTTTGGACCTGAACAATATGCATTTAGAATCTTGGTTCTATCTGCTTCTTTGCCAAAGTTATAAGCGTTTTAATTTTTTATTGCGGAAAAAGCCTTTTAAGCGCCTGCAAATCACATTTTGACCAACTATGCAATCCTGCCTTAGAAGTAACAGGAGGTGCAAACTACACTATGTGGGGACTTGTCCTGTCAAAATGACATGATTTCAGGCGTGAGCTCGCTTTACAATACCATGCTGTGGCCAGGACACCCCAGGATGTTTCATGCGTTTCTAATGCATTATGCCTAAACTCAACAGTGAAATTGTGGGAAAACTACAAGAGATATCAATGCCATTTTTGCTGTGCAAGTAGGGCTTTTGGACCTGAACAATATGCATTTGGAATCTTGGTTCTATCTGCTTCTTTGCCAAAGTTATAAGCATTTTAATTTTTTATTGCGGCAAACGCCTTTTCAGCGCCTGCAAATCACATTTTGACTAACTATGCAATCCTGCCTTAGAAGTAACAGGATGTGAAAACTACACTATGTGGGGACTTGTCCTGTCAAAATGACATGATTTCAGGCGTGAGCTCGCTTTACAATACAACGCTGTGGCCAGGACAGCTCCTCATTGTGCCTAAACTCAACAGTGAAATTGTGGGAAAACTACAAGAGATATCAATGCAATTTCTGCTGTGCAAGTAGGGCTTTTGGACCTGAACAATATGCATTTAGAATCTTGGTTCTATCTGCTTCTTTGCCAAAGTTATAAGCGTTTTAATTTTTTATTGCGGCAAACGCCTTTTCAGCGCCTGCAAATCACATTTTGACTAACTATGCAATCCTGCCTTAGAAGTAACAGGATGTGAAAACTACACTATGTGGGGACTTGTCCTGTCAAAATGACATGATTTCAGGCGTGAGCTCGCTTTACAATACAACGCTGTGGCCAGGACAGCTCCTCATGTGCCTAAACTCAACAGTAAAATTGTGGGAAAACTACAAGTGATATCAATGCCATTTTTGCTGTGCAAGTAGGGCTTTTGGACCTGAACAATATGCATTTGGAATCTTGGTTCTATCTGCTTCTTTGCCAAAGTTATAAGCATTTTAATTTTTTATTGCGGCAAACGCCTTTTCAGCGCCTGCAAATCACATTTTGACTAACTATGCAATCCTGCCTTAGAAGTAACAGGATGTGAAACCTACACTATGTGGGGACTTGTCCTGTCAAAATGACATGATTTCAGGCGTGAGCTCGCTTTACAATACAACGCTGTGGCCAGGACAGCTCCTCATTGTGCCTAAACTCAACAGTGAAATAGTGGGAAAACTACAAGAGATATCAATACCATTTTTGCTGTGCAAGTAGGGCTTTTGGACCTGAACAATATGCATTTGGAATCTTGGTTCTATCTGCTTCTTTGCCAAAGTTATAAGCATTTTAATTTTTTTATTGCGGCAAACGCCTTTTCAGCGCCTGCAAATCACATTTTGACCAACTATGCAATCCTGCCTTAGAAGTAACAGGAGGTGCAAACTACACTATGTGGGGACTTGTCCTGTCAAAATGACATGATTTCAGGCGTGAGCTCGCTTTACAATACCATGCTGTGGCCAGGACAGCTCCTCATTGTGCCTAAACTCAACAGTGAAATTGTGGGAAAACTACAAGAGATATCAATGCAATTTCTGCTGTGCAAGTAGGGCTTTTGGACCTGAACAATATGCATTTAGAATCTTGGTTCTATCTGCTTCTTTGCCAAAGTTATAAGCGTTTTAATTTTTTATTGCGGCAAACGCCTTTTCAGCGCCTGCAAATCACATTTTGACTAACTATGCAATCCTGCCTTAGAAGTAACAGGATGTGAAAACTACACTATGTGGGGACTTGTCCTGTCAAAATGACATGATTTCAGGCGTGAGCTCGCTTTACAATACAACGCTGTGGCCAGGACAGCTCCTCATTGTGCCTAAACTCAACAGTGAAATTGTTGGAAAACTACAAGAGATATCAATGCCATTTCTGCTGTGCAAGTAGGGCTTTTGGACCTGAACAATATGCATTTGGAATCTTGGTTCTATCTGCTTCTTTGCCAAAGTTATAAGCATTTTAATTTTTTAATGCGGCAAACGCCTTTTCAGCGCCTGCAAATCACATTTTGACTAACTATGCAATTCTGCCTTAGAAGTAACAGGATGTGAAAACTACACTATGTGGGGACTTGTCCTGTCAAAATGACATGATTTCAGGCATGAGCTCGCTTTACAATACAACGCTGTGGCCAGGACAGCTCCTCATTGTGCCTAAACTCAACAGTGAAATTGTGGGAAAACTACAAGAGATATCAATGCCATTTTTGCTGTGCAAGTAGGGCTTTTGGACCTGAACAATATGCATTTAGAATCTTAGTTCTATCTGCTTCTTTGCCAAAGTTATAAGCGTTTTAATTTTTTATTGCGGCAAACGCCTTTTCAGCGCCTGCAAATCACATTTTGACCAACTATGCAATCCTGCCTTAGAAGTAACAGGAGGTGCAAACTACACTATGTGGGGACTTGTCCTGTCAAAATGACATGATTTCAGGCGTGAGCTCGCTTTACAATACAACGCTGTGGCCAGGACAGCTCCTCATTGTGCCTAAACTCAACAGTGAAATTGTGGGAAGACTACAAGAGATATCAATGCCATTTTTGCTGTGCAAGTAGGGCTTTTGGACCTGAACAATATGCATTTAGAATCTTGGTTCTATCTGCTTCTTTGCCAAAGTTATAAGCATTTTAATTTTTTATTGCGGCAAACGCCTTTTCAGCGCCTGCAAATCACATTTTGACTAACTATGCAATTCTGCCTTAGAAGTAACAGGATGTGAAAACTACACTATGTGGGGACTTGTCCTGTCAAAATGACATGATTTCAGGCATGAGCTCGCTTTACAATACAACGCTGTGGCCAGGACAGCTCCTCATTGTGCCTAAACTCAAAAGTTAAATTGTGGAAAAACTACAAGAGATATCAATGCATTTTTGCTGTGCAAGTAGGGCTTTTGGACCTGAACAATATGCATTTGGAATCTTGGTTCTATCTGCTTCTTTGCCAAAGTTATAAGCGTTTTAATTTTTTATTGCGGCAAACGCCTCTTTAGCGCCTGCAAATCACATTTTGACCAACTATGCAATCCTGCCTTAGAAGTAACAGGAGGTGCAAACTACACTATGTGGGGACTTGTCCTGTCAAAAGGACATGAGTTCAGGCGTGAGCTCGCTTTACAATACAACGCTGTGGCCAGGACAGCTCCTCATTGTGCCTAAACTCAACAGTGAAATTGTGGGAAAACTACAAGAGATATCAATGCAATTTCTGCTGTGCAAGTAGGGCTTTTGGACCTGAACAATATGCATTTAGAATCTTAGTTCTATCTGCTTCTTTGCCAAAGTTATAACCATTTTAATTTTTTATTGAAGAGTCGTTTCTCACCCGTTGCTGCTTTGGTTTCACTCACCGGTGGGATGTGATGGGAAGAATCCAAAAACCAGGCTCTGCTAGTGTCAATCCTATTTATTACAAACCCAGAGTATAAGACAATTACAGACACAAGGTCCGTCTGCCTCGAAGCAGAACGGACCTCGGAGAACACATTCGAACAAAGCATTGCCCACATATCTATCTAGCTTTCTATAGGATATCCCACTGTAATCTGACTACTTCTGTACGTCCAAGATACAGACTTAACATTAAAGTTAGGGGTCTCTCGTGCCATCATGGCAGAATGCAGAGGCCTCATAACTTACTTAAAGGGGCTGTATGGTTCAAAAGGCAAAGCAGACACTACATCGGGGTGCTCACACTTTTTCTGCATGCGAGCTGCTTATAAAATGACCAAGTAAAAATGATCTACCTACTACAAAAATGCAAATCATTTATTTATTCATAAATATATTGAGAATTCTTTATATGTACAATTTATGTTGATGTACCTTGCATAACGGCATGAGCCCATATTGCGCAATTTCATTTTTTCTCATTACCTTACTCTCTTGACTTGCATTGGTTGGAATCAGCTAGGGATGCATAGTCAAGACCAGGGGTCGGCAACCTTAAATACTCAAAGAGCCATTTGGACCGTCTCCCACAGAAAAGAAAACACCCGGAGCCACAAAACCCTTTTGACTTCTAAACCAGCGCTAACCAGGGTAACTACAGGCAAAACTACAACTCTCAGAGAACAACAAGCGCGCCATCCTGCACTACAGCTCTTAAGCGCGAGTCTTAAGAGAATTATTTACACCTTTCAGTCTTTTCATCACAACAGTAGCCAACATAAATAAAGTGCATGAGTGAAATAAAGAATTGCGCTGCACACGTACGACCTGCACACGTATAATCTCTGAAAAGTTTAACATGAACCATCTCCAACACGATAGAAGCGCAGAACAGACTCACCATAGGCAGAACATCCCTCAGTCACAGAAAGAACACGCATATTCCACTGAGTCCTGCCCTTTAGTCAGCGCTTCTAGTTTATGCAAATTAGCCATGTGGTTTTAAGTTTCACTTCTGTAAACAAATGTACGCAAAGCTGCAATAAACACTTTAGTATTTGAGTCCTCCTCGTAGGAAATAAAAATCCAAACTTAAATTATCCACCCGCAGCGAACCAAAAAGGCGTCTGCTTCTGTGTTCCGTCATCATTTTATTGCGTGTACCGCGTGTACCAGTCTCATCAGCCGTGAAAGCAAATGAATCTGCCCACGTAGCATTAAGCGTTCTGTTTTCTTCAGAAACTTTTCTTTTCTTGGATTTATCATCATTGGGCCGAAAATCATACTGCTGATGTAGGTCCGGGCTGCCAGTGTGTGGGGGTGACGCACGTCGGCGGCTTTGACGCATGTTTTGAGCGACAAAAATATTTAAAACGTTTTATTTAAATGTTACAAGATTACCATTATCTACAATTTTAGATTTACATTTAAAAACAAACTAAAATAAAAATGCAATGTAAAATAATACTCATTATTATTTTCCAAAGTCACAGGGAGCCACGACAGAACGATGAAAGAGCCACATGCGGCTCTGGAGCCGCGGGTTGCCGACCCCTGGTCCAGACAGTAGCTGCTGACATCCAGACTCAAGCACACTTCTTAACTTCTTAACTGGAGTTACATTATCTTACTGGTTTTGCAGTAGTATTTACCAGCGTCTGCACATTTACCAAACACACGTCGTGACAAATACAGATGTATTTGTGCACTTTTATTAGGCAAACTTCAACCACATGTCGCGGTAGGCCAGCTCTGTGCTGTAGGCCTGTTTTTTGCCAACATAAATTTAGATTAGTTTTTGCTTCGCGTTTCATCTTGCTCGTCTAATCTGCGTGCATTGAGAAGGGTGTGTGTGTGTGTTATATGGAGGGAGGAGCGAGAGCGCAAAAAGGCGAGGAGCGGCATGCTGACGTGAGGCAGATGGACAGCTAGGATGTTTTAAAAAGTTTAACCTGCACTGTGATACATGCTGGTACTCAAGGGTACACGCTGTTGCGTACAAGCTGTGCGCGCTGGGGACACGTGTGGTGATGTGCTGCGAAGTGTCCGCAGGTTCCAGACGAGCGCACAGGCTGCGGTAAGAAGCCCCGTGCGGTCCCGCACACCGGTACAAGTTTATTGCTGACGGCACCGGCCGTAATGAAATATGGTCGCACTCATCTCAAGACCAAGACCGGTCTCGAGTAGGCCTACTACGACGCTACGATCTACCCACACTACCTTGGCGATAGACTAAAGTCACACTATTAACGTCAAATCAATTTAATTACCTAGCTTCTCCTAGCTATAACCGTGAGAGCGAAAAACCAGTAGCAGCTAAATCTGTTGCCAAATTCATACTACTTAATCACTGAAAAACTCTCTCACGGGTCCGCTGCTGGCGACCTAACTAAGTGGAGGGATGTCCCATTCTACAGAGTGTAACAGTAACATAACCAAACATAGAAACAAACATCGTATGAATAAACATATAGGTTCATTTAAAACACAAATTATAAACTATATAATACAGTAAGATATATCTTGATAAAACACATTCAAAGACCGCACTTTCATTCACCATCTGTCCATCCACTGTCCATCCAAGCTATTTGGTTAGCTCCGATTATCGCTCATTGTCCATGTCCATAGTCCATTTCAACATCGTTCCCCATTTGTCCTGGAAACAGAACACACCATCCAGTATCTTGCAAAAGCAAATACAATCAAAAACTTGTTTCACATCACAATGTGAATTATAAAATATATAGGTATATGAATATATTTATAAAAGTATAATGACTAACATGAGCAAAAAGAAAATAAATGTGATAAAATGTAAGATTATGTAAAATATGGAAAATTTAAGTAATCCCCCTTTGCACTGAAATTACACCTTTAAATGGTCAGAAATTTTGGTGCAAAGTCCAATCAATTACAATCAGGTCAGGTCAGGTATTCATCAACTAATTCAAATTCTGTTCCGACTCTCCCTTCGCTAATCGGCAAGTCATCTTCCTGCAATAAGGGCATCTGTGTTTGATCCGATGGCATAACAACTCCAACCCATCTTAATATTTGCTATATGCCTTAGCAAAGGTCAACAGTATGGTACAAAAACAAAACATAACGCATAATGTGATAAGTCCTCCCAACAAAGCCCAAAATATCATAGCTCCCAAAGCTCCAAATCAAGCTCATAACCAAGCATTGGCCGTTTTCAGCGCCTGCAAATCACATTTTGACTAACTATGTAATCCTGCCTACCTACAGGAGGTGCAAACTACACTATGTGGGGGCTTTTCCTGTCAAAAGGACATGATTTCAGGCGTAAACTCACTTTAGAACACAATGCTGTGGCCAGGACAGCCCCAAGATTTGTAATGCGTTTCCAGTGCATTGTGCCTAAACTCAAAAGTGGACAGGTAGGATGTTTTAATAAGTTTAACCTGCACTGTGATACATGCTGGTACACGCTGTTGCATGTTGCGCTGTTGCGTGTTGCGCTGTTGGTACACGCTGGTACACGCTGTTGCGTACAAGTGTCCGCAGGTTCCAGACAAGCGCACAGGCTGCAGTGAGAAGCCCCGTGCGGTCCCGCACACCGGTACAAGTTTATTGCCGACGGCACCGGCCGTAATGAAATATGGTCGTACTCATCTCGAGACCAAGATCGGTCTCGAGTAGGCCTTAATTTTTTAAAACTAATGTTCACAAGTAATTAACTTAACCATTACTCGTGTATTACAGTAATCATTGCTTATGTTTATCAGTATTTATTTTTCTTATTTATGGGTATTTATTGATCATGTTAATTAGTTGTAATTATTATTATTTTTTTTTTTACATTAGATAATAATTGACAAAAAATTACAATTTTTTTTTTTTCTCACAAATGTATTGCCAAAATAATGCAATAGTAACATGCTTAAACCTGAATAAAGTGCAGTCTTCTGCCTGTAACCTGTAACAGCATTTGTTTTTGCTTTTACATTTCACAATTTTAAACAGTAATATAAAATCTGAGTAAAGTGCCATGTCAAAACAATTGTGCAATTAACCCTTTACAACAATGGGTTCATTTTTCTAACATTTAGAATCAAGGTGAAATTTAAACTTTTAAAACCTTGTACAAAGGGAAACACACTTGCATAATGTCTGATGAACTAATTGAGGTAGCATGTATAGTGTACACAAATTAGTAGAAAAAACCCCCAAACATTTACATTAATCTGGTCAAAAGAGAAAAATGGAAACCTGGAATGGTTTCGACAGGTAAATTGCCTAATAAGGAGCATCCCTGTCATGAACAATTTTAAATTTCAGAAGCCTTATTGATTAGAGACTAAAGTTATTAACTAGCATAGTGGCACATAACAACTGTTTTAAAAAGTAATAACGAACAGGAAGGTTTACGTGCAACAGATTTTTCAGTCTGTAAACATAATAATGCTAGTTCACATTTCAGTGAATTATGCTTGTATTTTCAATGTGTGTGTGTGTAATGTGTTCATCATGGTGGCTACAAACTGAACCTCAGCAGTGCAAACAATAAACTTCTAGCTGCTAAATAAGATATAAAACACTAAACTTTTTTCTGTTTACGATTCATCACCATCCTAAAGATAAACAAAAAAAAAGAAAATGATTGCCAGAAGTATAAACATTACAGAATCAAATTACTGAACTACAACAGACTATCAATAAGAATGACAAAACAGGAATTGCATGAAATTCAATTTATGCTGACATCATAACTATTTGGTCAAGCATTTTCAAATGTTTGAACAAACATTTGAAAATCAACATTAGTCTGACTTTTTCTTTAGATAAAGATCATGGAGCTTCTAATGTATAGGCGACTTCTTCTACAATGTTCATTTTGTCTTCTTTTGTTATATTCAAAAACTTTGAAAGTTTTCAAATTGTCACCAGTGACAACTGTTGAAGACGGCTCGCAGATAGCAGCCGAAACATGTTGACAAGGTAAATACATCTCTATTCTATTGTCCTAACGAATAATCCAAAGTTTTTGAATATAGGCTACTTGTCAATTTTGGCTTGTTCAAATTATACAATAAATGTCACATTCTAAAAGTTTCACATTACAGACAAAATGTATACTTACAAAGGTAGATTTGAAGAATTCAGTGGGATTGTCTCCGAGTAAGTAAGGAAGCCCTCTTAGTGCGACTGTCCTTTTTTCAGTGGGAGTAAAACAGAAAATGGATACTGTATGATAAGTTAAAAGAAAAACAGTCTCTCATACACAGAGACAAAACAAAGTACAAAGTATTACCTGCATTTGCTGTAAAAGATGTGCCAACTGTTCACCCACGTTGCCTCTCTTAGCTTTAAAAATTTCCATAGGACGAGTAGTGTGGTTATCAAGGGCAGAATAAAATTCCTTCTGTAGGTCTTTCCCCACAATCCTTTTGAATTCCAGACAAATCAACAAGTGAAAAAAGAAAGAAGTCTGGTCGGGACCCGCGACATGTTTTAGCCTGACCGCCCGCTCCCGCCCGATGCAACATGAAAACGGCCCGATCCCGGCCGAGGCAACGTGAAAAGGGTCCCGAGGGGTTTTTTCTGCGGGTCCCACGGGAATTCCCGCCCGATGCAGGTCTCTACAACAGAGCTAACGTTACCAATTGCTACCACAGCATTAACATGAGCAGCTAGTTAACTTAACGTTAGCCTTACGTTCACTTCAAGCGTCAGCTAATGTTACCAACTATTCAGTCCCACGGGAACAAGAACCAAATTTCTTCTCTTTCCACGCGTTAATACCAGGCTGACGCTGATTCCCCCCACTTCATCACACGCTGATCGGCAGCCAACAGTCAGAGCAGAGGAAACATGTCGTTTGGGGTCACCAGTCGTTCAGTCGTGGTCAAGCCCCACCGCTCACAGGTAAAAACATGAAAGTGTGAGTCGTCTCCGCTCAGAGCTATTAGTATAGCAAATACTAGTTTAAAATAGTTTACACACTTTTTTTAATGGTCCCGCCTTTTGCAAAATAATGAAAAGATTAGTAATAATAGCTTGACTTTATATGTAAAAGAAAATTTGGGTTTACAGTGTACCCACACTACCTTGGCGATCGACTGGTAGATCGCGATCGACGTATTGCGCACCCCTGCACTACATATTTCCCCCCTTCGAGACTAAAGTCACACTATTAACGACAAATCAGTTTAATTACCTAGCTTCTCCTAGCTATAAACGGAGAACGAAAAACCAGTAGCAGCAATTCATACTACTTAATCACTGAAAAACTCTCTCACGGGTCCCGCTGCTGACGACCATTCTATTATTAACTAAGTGGAGGGATGTCCCAGTCTGCATAGTATAATAGTCATATTTTAAGTAACATAACCAAACATAAAAACAAACATCGTCTGAATATATGGTCATTTAAAACACAAAAGAAACACAAAAGAAATACAAGAAAATTATAAACTATATATATATATATATATATATATATATATATATATATATATATATATATATATATATATATATATATATATATATTTATATATATATAACATGAGCAAAAAGAAAATAAATGTGATAAAATGGAAAATTATGTAAAATATGTGAAATTTAAGTAATCCCCCCTTTGCACTGAAATTACACCTTTAAATGGTCAGAAATTTCGGTGCAAAGTCCAATCAACTACAATCAGGTCTGGTCAGGTCAGGTATTTATCAAATAATTCAAATTCTGTTCTGACTCTCTCTTCGCTAATCTGCACGTCATCTTTGTGAAATAATGGCATCTGTGTTTGATCCGACGGCATAACAACTCCAACCCATCTTAATATCATCGCCTTAGCAAAGGTCAACAGTATGGTAGAAAAACAAAACATAACGCATAATGTGATAAGTCCTCCCAACAAAGCCCAAACTATCATAGCTCCCAAAGCTCCAAATCTATCTCATAACCAAGCATTGGCCGACCAACCTGAACCTTCTGACGGCCCAAATGCCTCTCTAATCTTCTTTAAAGCATCAATTACATTAGTCATATTATCAGAGCTATCAGGGATTAAGGTATGGCAGGTGTCACCAGTTAAATTTAAAGCTAAATACAGCCCACCTTGTTTAGCCAAAATATAATCAACAGCCATATCAATCAAGAGCGTTTCAGCAGAGTTAGACAGTGACTTTTCTGAGTATTTGTCAAAGTACTAAATCCCTTTATAGTCTCATTAGCAAAAACTCATTAGCGTATATGTTATATTATCTATGAGATCAGCCAAATAAGTGATATGTGATATAATATGTGATATATGTGATAAATATGCTATCAATATGATATAAATATGATATGATATAAATATGATAAATCTCAAATATGTGATAGCCAAATAGACAAATACAGACTCCATACCAAGGAAAAAGACCAATACCCCACTTTTCTCCCAGGCTAATTCTCCAGTGGTATGACTCTAAATTATTAAAACACCCCTGAACCCCCACGGGTTTTATTGGAGCATATACAGTGTGCTTCTTTTGCTGGTTTCACTTCCATCGATTCAGGTACGGCTAACTTCCCCCCTTGGTCTAACAAGTTTATGTAAGGAAAAGCCCCCAACAACGCACACTCAAAGGTAGGCTTGTATAATCTGGATATATAGATATATATATTTGGATATATTTGGATTTGCTTCTTAGTGGAAATACAGCCAAGACATAACCATGGATTGACACTCAATACTCAAAGGTTGAGGTGAAGTTTCCATTTCAAGGTACTAGGTGACGGAATTCTAACCATGCACGGATCATCCTCATGAGCCGTTGCTCTCACAGCATGTGTTAACTGCTGGAACCAAAAGTTCCTGCTGGCGAAAGGGTCTGAAATATGCAATACTGAGGAATCAAACCCAAATGCTTTCCACTTGGCTTCTCTCTTATACAATGCCCGAAATGATTCTGACATGTCTTCTGGTGTCGCATCCCTGTCAGTCCAATCATTTTCCTCAAGTGGCAGAGTGTCAGGTGCCGTCGTCATAGTCTTATCTGTCGTGACCGAGTTACAGAACTAGGTTTCTGCGTTACATTCACTGGTCCCTCATCAAGCATAATTGGCCACATAGTTTTTGCATCAAGTATAGCTGTCAGAATAGATTTTGCATAAAGTATAGTTGTCAAAATAATGTTTGAAGTTACATCCGAAGATGAATGTTCTAGCCGTCCTTGTCTTATCTGTAGAAAGTTTTATAGGAAGTTCCATTACCTTAGTTATCGCCTCCTTATTGATCCCTTTTGAGGTCGCAGCCTTTGAAGTAAACACTATATTAGCCAAAGTAGTATTCAACTTATTTTCTGGTGCTTTAGTATGTGATGTCATAGCCAATTTGCTTGTCGCTTTTGTAACTCTTGGTGTCGTAGTCGCAGATTTAGTTCTAGTTGTTGTAATTATTGGTATTGTAGTCACGGATGTTGTAATTATTGATGTAGTGATAGAAGTAGTAATTGGCGTAGTAGCAGATGTAGTAATGGAGGTCCTATTTAGTATAGTTGTGGGTGTTGTGATTAAAGATACATTATTTAGCTTAATGCTACCGAATGTAACACTATCCACTTTCACAGTCGGAGTAGTCACCCGTTGGCTTAAAACAGTAGGAATTACCTTTAAAACATTATGATCAGTTTTATTAGGTAATTGCTCTTGAGCGCTTTCAGGCAACAATTCAGAGACCAAATCGTTCACAAATAAGGTTATTTTACGTGCTTTGTACCCCGGTAACCAACTATTACTCTTCGGCACAAATTTATGCTTTCTCTGTATGTGTTTACAAATGAAGTCACCTTGATCATCCCGTGAAATATTTCTTATTTCACGGGATTCACCCACAGTTGGAGCCATTTTCAGATCATTATATAAAATGTATTTTCTCGAGCCCTTAGAAAACCCCCGTGACTCAGGGCCAGACCACACTAAAGTTTTACCCAATTTATTAATCCATTCAAACTTTGTCTCCATGAGACCAGTCGGGGCACTGACATTTAAGAAATGCTGTCGTACCTGCCAAATCCCGAACTACAGAAACAGTATCAAACAAAATGGTAGACTGAGGGCTGACTGTGGTTAAGTGTGGTATCTCTGTCTCGACCTTACTTTTCAAAGCTGGAGCGGTAGGCTTCTGATTTGTTACCTCTACTGCTGACCTAGGCGTGACAACTCCCCATGTGTCATTGGTAACACTTTAAAATAACGGGCGCTTATAAAACATTAGTAACACATAGTAAATAATGAACTAATTATTTTACAAAACATTTACAAATATTTGTTAATGAGTAAGAAATACTATAATAATGTTATATATATATGTCATTCCTCATTTGAAAAAAATTAGTCAATGATTACGTAATGATGAAATTAATAATAATTAAACCTTTACAAACATTTAAGTCTTTTAGCAAAAACAAGCTTAAACCTTTTGAAAAATACACTAGGGATGTGCTGTCTGTATTGACCCGCTGCAGGGTGCTCTCAAAAAGAAACAGCCAGATGTCTTAACTGATGTGATTTATTAGGTATCCACAGGAATGGCAGAAGTGTGTGGTTCTACAGGAAACAAAGGAATAAAAATGCATATTAAAAAACTATATCAACTATACAATAATAATGCACATGGTAATAATAGACAAACTTTTAAAATAGTGAACAATAGTTTTTTGGGGTTCTTTTGGCATCAGTTATGCTATCATGGTACAGGTCTTCCTACCAACTGTACTGCGCCTTTAAGAGGTGTCGTAACCAGAAACGCGCTGCCTCTCTGACAGAGCGCTGCCTTCAACACAGGCTCTGATACAGAGCAGCTCTCTATAACAGTCTGCAAACATCACAACAATTATTTACAACAAGTATTATACATGCACGTGTAATACGAAACCCACAGACATCAGACAGTGCTATGAGCCGCGTAATGGCGGCCGCTACATAAGAGTCTCTGTTTCTCGGAGCACAAGACATGCAAATTAGGCTATTACAGGTCTAAATACAACAAAGGAAAAGCACAACGTAACTTATACACACAGAATATCTACTTACGTTATGATATCACGCACACAGTACCAAAGGTGGAAAAAAATAGCCCCGAACTGGGTCCTAACTAAAACACAAAACAAGAGCACTATTCTCTGCAGTCTCTCTGCTTGCTGTCCGACACACACTGAACCCCGACACCTGGCCTCAGCCCCACGCTAAAGCGGGGTGGGTCCAGACTCGTGATTGGCTGCTTCTAGTAGTGTTTTACAAACATTTAAGTCTTTAACAAAAACAAACTGAACAAGTTTACTTTCCTCAAATGAATTGTGCATTATTTGTAAACTTTGTAAAATCTTCAAAATATTATTTGTAAATAGTTTGTATACTGTTTTTAAGTAATTCATAGCTACATTATTGTTGCATTAAGATTAGCTTGTAAATCATTAAGTGTGGTCAAACTGAAAGACAAGGAAACATTATTTAAGATATGTATACATATATAGGCTATGTGCTCAATAACATTGGCTGAAAGTCTATATCCAGTATTAGACAATGAACTAATCATGAACAAAACATTTAGACAGTTTTTGTAAATGATTAGGACATGCCCTGGCCATGTGCAGGCTGTAGGTCCAAGAAGACATGTCAAGAAAACGTTAAACATTTATTGATTACTTGTTAATATGTGACTAAGGTTCTGTTTATCACTTATATACAAGCCTCATGAGGAAGACTTCAAATGTGGCTAGCCCAGATTCACCTCTCATGTTATAATTTGTTAATGTTTTATTAATGATATGCAACACATCTACACAGTTAATTACATCCACTAATCTGAATCTGTATACAAACACTTACCTCAATATCTGTAGCTCAAAGGCTAAGCTCTTATAGATGATCCGTTACTTTTTAGACTTATATCTGAAACTTTTTGCACCCCTTAAAAGTGGAAGCAGATAATGAAACATTACTTCACTATATGTCATTCAGGGTCACCTTTTACAAATGATGGCAAAAGGAGAAATTTTATTTGTCAACTGGACAGAGTTTATTTGGTTGAATACTTGACTGGAGGGACAACTGTAATGCTGTGTACAAGAAGAGCATGAGCAGACTCTACTTCCTGAGAAAGCTCAGGTCTTTCAATGTGTGCAGCAAGTTACTGGAGATCTTCTACCAGTCTGTGGTGGCCAGCGCGCTGTACTTCACTGTGGTCTGCTGGGGGAGCGGCACCAGTAAAAGAAACATTGGGCGGATCCGTAAAGCGGGTTACGTGATCGGCTGTGAGCTGGAGACATTTGTCACAGTGAGGGACAGGAGGTCACTGGACAAACTGCTCTCCATCATGGACACTCCTGCTCACCCACTGCACCAGACTATAGAGGGACAGAGGAGCTCATTCTCCAACAGGCTCCTTCAGCTCCGCTCAAACAGTGAGAGATTCAGGACTACATTCATACCATACGCCATTCAGTTGTACAACAACTCACCCCTATGTAACAGATAATACTCCCTACAACTGTACAACAAGTTAATCTCAAGTAACGGATTACCTCATGCCCTGTCAATCAGCATAGTATTTGCACGGTCGTTCTTGTTTCTTGTATATAGCTGTGACTATATAGTTTATTACTTTATTACTTATATTTCTATTTTATTTTGACTTGTACATATACATTTTGATAATTATGTCTCATTTGACACCTGTCTCTTAATCTTTTTGCTATACCATCTATTTTTGTTACTCTGTTATTATATTGTGATGTTTGAGCTATTGTATCCAAATAATTTCCCTTGTGGATCAATAAAGTTTGTCTAAGTCTAAGTCTAAGTCTAATACGTTTCGCAGCTCATCCAAGCTGCTTCTTTAGTTCTGGTCAGATGCTGGCGGACACTGCTTTATATCTGTCTGAAGGGAGGAGCTAATTACAATGAAATTACTCTGAGACAACACATATTTGTTTACAGTTTCTGCTAGTTAGGTGAGTCTATTCAATATGGAGTGTTTACAGTGACTGTAATTAACTATAACTGTTCACATTGTGCAACTTAAAAATGACCAATGTAATACACCGTTATTTTACTGAAATTCAAAAAATAATAAAAATCAAGGCACAGGGCCTCCACAGGGCATGGTCCAAGACACAATTAACAACATGAAACTGCTGAGGAAATACAAACAACTAACTGTAACTGTAATTAACTGCAATAGTAGCCTTGGACCTAGCCTATAGCCTCTTTTTAAGGGGGAGAAGTTGCCCACCTTTCTTTTTCCCCCTACTTCCTCAATTAGTTCAGGGTCATTTTCGATTGCTTCTCGGCACCTCTATGAAACTCACTCTACTTGAGAAAAGCCTTCACGAAGCTCCTCAAATGTTGTGGGGGCGACAATTGCCAATTCAGCAATTGGTACTCCACAGCAGATTGTGTTTCGATCTACTCCCACGGATCTGTAGGCGGAGGTTTTTACCTCTTTTGTAGGCCCGTAGCACCTTTCTGTAGCGCTTCAGTATGTCCTCGGGAGTCGTGGCTACAAATACATAAAATACACACACAAAAAACCACAATGAATGAGTTACCATATTTTTTGGACTATAAGTCACCCTTTTTTATGGTTTGGCTGGTCCTGCGACTTATACTCAGGTGCAACTTATATATTTATTACTATTATAGTTTTTTTCTCCTCACACATTTGAGCCTTCTTGAGGAGTTTGCCACGTAGGAAAACTCCTGTAATTTGGTCGTCAGAAATCACAGCATCATCTAATACAAAAAGATCTGGCCCCTGATGGGGCCCAGGGACACTATAGCACTCCCTAACGCATGGAGGGTCGTCGTTGGCATACACTTTCAGCTGCATGCATGAAGTTTGGTAGGGATGTGTATCTCACTAAGACGAACAAAAAAGGTCAACACAATGCCATGGCTACGCCCAACAGGAAGTGAAATAATTCGACTTTTGTGTGATTGCACATACAATGGAATTTAAAGTACTCCTAAGCTGTACATCAGATTTGTGTAAGGTTTGGTGTACCCTCCTCCTGTGCTCTGGAGGTGTGACTTCAGTGGGGAGTATGAAGAGGTGTATTTTCAAATTTAGCTTGCTCGAACCGTTTTTCCAGGATCTCCTACCCCACCGTTAACTTACGTAATACAAGTGTGTACTTTATGACTCTAAAAAGCTACTGTTATTTCCCATCTACTATAGTATTAGCTAAATCTATTTTGCTACAGGATAACAGAGAGATATTATATTTGCACCTTTTAGCCATAATTGATAGTCATAACTAAAACCCTTTCACAGTTTGTCCCTCCAGGAGTCTGCAAGCCTTCGAGATGTGTTTGGTATAAAATGCCTGACCTTGTATCAGATTTTGCAGTGTTTTAGCCATTACAATTAATAAAACCCTGCACAAACACTACAGCTTATTATAATTCAAATGCACATTGAACCTAAACAAGAAAAATGTACAAAAACTAGAAAATACCTCTCCTATTCATAGCTACATCATAGCTCTTGTTCTTGTCCTTTTTAGGTTTCTTCCCCTTGTCCTTCTTCTTTTTATCCTTCTGGTGCTTACTGTGCCTCTTCTTCTTCTTCTTCTCCTCATCACATGATGAGGAGGAGGAGGAGGATGAAGAAGATGATGTCTCTGAGGAGGTCGATGAAGAGTCTGACATCTCAGAGTCAGACAGATTCTCATTTGCAACATTGCGTTTTTTCTTGTCTATTGCAGAGGAAAAGGAGGAACATTAAAACACAGTTGTGACATCATCACTTTGTTTCTTGCGATGTATGATATATGTATGATATAGTCAATATGTACAAAACTTGCATGATTACCAGGCAATAACATGGATTTGTTATTGTATGATTTTGCATGTGTGTGTGGTCTTTGCACTGTGTGATTTTTGGCTCATTTTGAGATGACTTTTCACTTGTGCAACTATTTTGGGGATCACCCCAAGTTTTAGCTTTAGTTATACATGGGTTGATGAGCAGCGATTGACCTTTCACAAACACCTCCCGATCGGGAATCATAGGGTCAGATGAAAATCAAACTGGTTTGAAATTCTGTCGCCCCTCGCGAGGCTATTTGCACAGTTGAAGCACAGATACGACATGATTCCCCTATAAAGATAAGATAAGATAAGATAAGATAAGATAAGATAAGATAAGATAATCCTTTATTCGTCCCACAGTGGGGAAATTTCAATGTCACAACGCAAGTTTCAGAAAAAGTAGGAAAACGAGCACACATCAAAAACAAGATAAATAATAATAAGTATTTACAATCAAAATATTGTGTACAGTGCAGTGATGGACAGTGGTGGTTAAATAAATAAATAAGTAGCAGGTAGTGACTTTAAATAGTATTGCACATTGTTATTATTGTTATTATTACTATGGCGATGACACATGACTAGCATTGTTCATTATACAGTCTGACAGCAGCAGGAAGGAAAGACCTGCGAAATCTCTCCTTCACACAGCGAGGGTGCATCAGTCTGTCACTGATGCTGCTCTCCAGAGCAGACAGGGCGTCCTGCAGGGGGTGACCCTCATGGTCCAGCAAGGACATGAGTTTAGCCAGGACCCTCTTGTCCCCCACCTGCTGCACCGAGTCCAGAGGACAGCCCAGGACTGAACTGGACTTCTTGATGACCTTGTCCAGTTTCTTCTTCTCCCTCTCTGTGACGCTGCTGTTCCAGCAGACCACACCGTACAGGATGGCTGATGCCACCACAGAGTCATGGAAGGTCCTCAGGAGTGGCCCTCTCACTCCAAAGTCTCCTCAGGAGATAGAGCCGACTCTGGCCCTTCCTGTACAGTGCATCTGTGTTGTGAGTCCAGTCCAGTTTATTGTTCAGATGCACACCCAGGTACTTGTAAGAGTCCACTCTCTCAATGTCTCTTCCCTGGATGTTCACTGGTGGGGGGGCAGTAGAGTGGCGTCTGCGGAAGTCCACCACCATCTCCTTGGTCTTCCCCGCGTTGATGAGAAGATGGTTCCGGTGACACCAGTCCACAAAGTCCTGCGTTAGTCCTCTGTACTCCGTGTCGTCATCGTTCGTGATGAGACCGATGATGGCGGAGTCATCGGAGAACTTCTGCAGGACGCAGCTGTCCGTGTCATGTCTGAAGTCTGCAGTGTAGCGTGTGAAGAGGAAGGGCGCGAGGACGGTGCCCTGGGGCGCCCCCACACTGCAGGTCATGAGGTCAGACACACAGTCCCGGGCTCTCACAAACTGGGGCCGGTTTGTGAGGTAGTCCAGGATCCACTCAGCCAGGTCACAGTCCACTCCTGCCCATTCCAGCTTGTCCCTCAGGAGCAGCGGCTGGATGGTGTTGAAAGCACTGGAGAAGTCGAAGAACAAGATTCTCACAGTGCTGCCGGGCCTCTCCAAGTGGGACAGCGAGCGGTGCATCAGAGAGATGATGGCGTCCTCCACTCCAATGCCAGGCCGATACGCGAACTGCAGAGGGTCCATCGCTGAGCTCACCGTGGAGCGGAGGTGACCCAGGACGAGCCTCTCCAGAGTCTTCATCAGATGAGACGTGAGAGCCACTGGCCTGAAGCTGTTGAGGTCCTTGGCGTGCGGTGTCTTGGGCACAGGTACCACACAGGAGGTCTTCCAGAGCTGTGGCACCACCTTCAGCTTCAGGCTCAGGTTGAAGACATGCTCCATAACTCCACACAGCTCATCTGCACAGGACTTAAGGAGCCTGGGGCTGATCCCGTCTGGTCCAGCAGCTTTCCTACTCCTTATCCGGCTCAGTTCTCTCCTAACCTGAGCTGTTGTGACAGACAAAGAGCAGGGGTGTGTGCTGGAGGTCTGGCTGAGTATTTGATGTGGATTCAGGGGCTGGGGGGCTGAGGCAGAGGTGTGAAGAGGTGGCAGTCAATGTTTTCCCCTTTTTGAGCTTGCACAAATACGACTGGAAAAATGAAAGTGTACTGAAACCATGGTGACACGTGATCTGACGCTGCATGAAAGCAGGAAGAGGATATTTTCAGCAATAAAAGTTGCTGCGTAATTTAGCAAACCATAGGTCTAATGTGTGTCCACATCTTACAAGTCCCTTCCATATTATAGTCAAAGTATCTTTCTTCTCCAGTCCTTGTGTCACAGCCCCATATTTGGCTTGTTGGTACCACTGAAGGGAAGAAAATCTCATTGTGTTTTTTGGCAAGGTGTTCCTTCCTAAGGTTAAAGGTTTAGTGACAGACAGTTAAACTGTATGACATTAAAATAACAGCATTACCTCCTTTGATTCTGCTATGTTTGTGATTGCACATGTTTCATGAGGTGAACGCAAGACTACAGGTCTAGAAGAAGCCTAAAGGACCTGAGTGCAGCTCACACAAAAGCAATATGATCCTCATGTCTGTTCAGGCTGTTTATGGACTTTACACATCAGCTCATGCCCAATTGTGGGTGGGGGGAGGGGGGGGGTTAATAAATTTGAATGCATTTAAAATCTGTGTCTTCTCATGGCATAGGTTATCTGTATTTTAAATGACAGGCAATTATTGGTAACAATATTGCCAGGTAATACATGTAAATTTAGTATACAAGATTTTGCTGTTACCTGCAGAGCAATTCTTACTGTATACTTCAAGCCAATGAATAAGTGTAAAAAATAGCCCAACAAAAACCTGTAAAGTGTTCCCAGTTCTCATCTGTAAATATGATTTACAGTCATTTGCTGAAATATTATAGTAATTATTTACAGGAGATTTGTTACAGTGTTTGTTCTGGATTCATGACAAGCAGCAGCGAGCAGCAGCGAGCAGCAGCGAGCGTTTGTCTTTCAATAAACGCTTTGGACCAAAATGGATGCGTGTGCTTCATGATTTATGGGACATATTGCTTACTGGACTTGTGTGGGAGTGCATCATAGGGACAAGTCAAAAACAATCCAAGTAGGAAAATGCAACTGCTAAATAAAGCTTTCACCTCTCAAGTTCAAGCTCCCCTTGCTTATCATTTCATCTTTTGCTTGTCAACATCATTCTCATGAAATGAAAGGCTCACCTGTAAAGTGCAGTGGATACAGCCTAGAAGTGAGTTGAGCTCAGACACAGTACTGGAATGTGACCTGGTCTTTACTGCTCAGTGCTCAGTATACACCTGCTGGCCTAAACACAAACAATCACATTTTATTATTAGAAATACACCTAATACACCTTTAATATTGATACAGAGAGGAATGACAGGAAACAATTGTGCTGTGTTACAATGACCTCAACATCCCAGCACAAAATGTGCACATTAATGACATGCTTACCATTCCAGTGTGCAGTAGGCTTTTGGTGAAGAAAGCAGACAGCTACAGAGGTGATGTTCGGAACTCCGTCTCCAGTGTCCACCTGGTGCGGTGACACCTAAACAAATAAATACATATTTTATTAAATATGTGTTCATTATTACATCTGAAATCACAAAACATTGTGTTCTATGTTATTTGACATCTTTGGCCAATTCTTTAATTTAATCTCATGATTACCTATACTTGAATCCAGTGCACAGTGGACTTTTATATCCGCGTAGAAGAGCCAGCTCATGGTGAGATAAGGCCTGTACTTGGCCTTCTCTCTTCAGTCCTTGGCATCCACCTGGTGTAGACCGACTGCACTGACTTCACCTGAACAAACACATTCACATTTGTATTACACATGGAAGTGTGAAGCCTGTGTGTTGCTTCATGTGCCTGAACTGGCAATATGATTTTGTAGCTGACACACACAGCGCACCATGATGCTGTTTGAATATAGTCTAATCATATTCCAAACAATAGTAGCCTAATTATGCCCCCAAATAAGTACCTGGGTGTGCATCTGAACAATAAACTAGACTGGACTCATAATACAGATGCACTGTACAGGAAGGGCCAGAGTCGGCTCTATCTCCTGAGGAGACTGCGGTCCTTTGGAGTGAGAGGGCCACTCCTGAGGTCCTTCTATGACTCTGTGGTGGCATCAGCCATCCTGTACGGTGTGGTCTGCTGGAGCAGCAGCGTCACAGAGAGGGAGAAGAAGAAACTGGACAAGGTCATCAAGAAGTCCAGCTCCGTCCTGGGCTGTCCTCTGGACTCGGTGCAGCAGGTGGGGGACAAGAGGGTCCTGGCTAAACTCATGTCTATGCTGGACCATGAGGGTCACCCCCTGCAGGACGCCCTGTCTGCTCTGGAGAGCAGCATCAGTGACAGACTGATTCACCCTCGCTGTGTTAAGGAGAGATTTCGCAGGTCTTTCCTTCCTGCTGCTGTCAGACTGTATAATGAACAATGCTAGTCATGTGTCATTCCCATAGCAACCATGTGTCATCTCCATAGTAATAATAACAATGTGCAATATTATTTAAAGTCACTGTACCTGCTATTATTTATTTACCCACCACTGTCCATCACTGCAATGTACACAATCATCTCAGAATCAAAAACACTTATTGTGCAATGTTCCTGTGCCTTTTAGCTTAGCTTACAGTGTTGTGTTTTTTAGTTGATTGTAAATACTTATTATTATTTATCTTGATTTTGATGCATGCTCTTATTTCCTACTGTTTCTGTAACTTGCGTTGTGACACTGCAATTTCCCCATTGTGGGACAAATAAAGGATTATCTTATCTTATCTTAAATAGATAGACTCCTCCTTTGAAAACGTGAGTTCAGACCATAGACTGGTTCAGACGCCGTCTCTCCTTTTTCCAGTAACACACACACTCACCTCCGATAACCACTGCCTCTCGTGTAATATGCGTCACAAAGTCCCGTTCTACCGGAGTTTTACGACGCCGCGGCCAGTGTCTGTGTTGTTACCAGCACACTCTTGTTAACCCACATTATTCTGCGCTCACCTCCGATCACCGCTACCTCTCGCATGCGCCACACCCGCTCTACCGGAGTGTGGACCCGGGTCCATCTGCACTCAGCTCGGATCACCGACACCGCGGTGCTTCGCGCGCAGCAGCAGCAGCAGCAAGGAGATGAGCAGGGCTCCATGAGTGAAAACTCACGCGCTCATGTAAACGAGCCTGTCGCTCTAAATGCGCATGTGGCCACAGATAACAGCGCGGCTATGCACATTTAATAGGCTACATTTACGTCTAAGTGTTAAAGACAGAACACAGAACCAAAAGAAGCTACCCTACAAACTTGATTACAAGAGTGAAAAAAGAATAAGTGACGTTCAAAAAAAACAAAACAAAACAAACATTTGAGAATGTAAGCGATGGGCTTTACGAAACGGAGAGCGGGAGGCCTTTAAATAGAACTTATCGTTTTTCTCATTATTGGCACAGCTGTACAGTAGCAAAACAAAAAAAAAAAAAAAAAAAAAAAGAATATGACATAAATTTGGAGACATTGTTTTCTCAAGGAAACACAAAGAAATTGTGCTTCTGTCCGATAAAGCAGGGCATTTTTGGACCTGATTGGTCAGAGTGTGGCAGGCTTCAGGTGAATTTGGTGCGATACTGTGGCCCAAACATATCGAGATGCTTTGGATTCATGAATAATGGGGCCTGTTATACTGGCACAGACTGTGTAGCCAGGCCTTTGAGTTGGCAGACGTCGCCCTCTTGTGGCCAAAATACATTGTAGCCGTGTCTGTCCTTGTCATCGTTTTTTAAGCACTTCAGAGATGTGCAACCCAAAGTTATAAGCGTTTTAATTTTTTGTTGCGGCAAACGCCTTTTCAGCGCCTGCAAATCACATTTTGACCAACTATGCAATCCTGCCTTAGAAGTAACAGGAGGTGCAAACTACACTATGTGGGGACTTGTCCTGTCAAAATGACATGATTTCAGGCGTGAGCTCGCTTTACAATACCATGCTGTGGCCAGGACACCCCAGGATGTTTCATGCGTTTCTAATGCATTGTGCCTAAACTCAACAGTGAAATTGTGGGAAAACTACAAGAGATATCAATGCCATTTTTGCTGTGCAAATAGGGCTTTTGGACCTGAACAATATGCATTTGGAATCTTGGTTCTATCTGCTTCTTTGCCAAAGTTATAAGCATTTTAATTTTTTATTGCGGCAAACGCCTTTTCAGCGCCTGCAAATCACATTTTGACTAACTATGCAATCTTGCCTTAGAAGTAACAGGATGTGAAAACTACACTATGTGGGGACTTGTCCTGTCAAAATGACATGATTTCAGGCGTGAGCTCGCTTTACAATACAACGCTGTGGCCAGGACAGCTCCTCATTGTGCCTAAACTCAACAGTGAAATTGTGGGAAAACTACAAGAGATATCAATGCCATTTTTGCTGTGCAAGTAGGGCTTTTGGACCTGAACAATATGCATTTAGAATCTTGCTTCTATCTGCTTCTTTGCCAAAGTTATAAGCGTTTTAATTTTTTATTGCGGCAAACGCCTTTTCAGCGCCTGCAAATCACATTTTGACCAACTATGCAATCCTGCCTTAGAAGTAACAGGAGGTGCAAACTACACTATGTGGGGACTTGTCCTGTCAAAATTACATGATTTCAGGCGTGAGCTCGCTTTACAATACCATGCTGTGGCCAGGACACCCCAGGATGTTTCATGCGTTTCTAATGCATTGTGCCTAAACTCAACAGTGAAATTGTGGGAAAACTACAAGAGATATCAATGCCATTTTTGCTGTGCAAGTAGGGCTTTAGGACCTGAACAATATGCATTTGGAATCTTGGTTCTATCTGCTTCTTTGCCAAAGTTATAAGCATTTTAATTTTTTTATTGCGGCAAACGCCTTTTCAGCGCCTGCAAATCACATTTTGACTAACTATGCAATCCTGCCTTAGAAGTAACAGGATGTGAAAACTACACTATGTGGGGACTTGTCCTGTCAAAATTACATGATTTCAGGCGTGAGCTCGCTTTACAATACCATGCTGTGGCCAGGACACCCCAGGATGTTTCATGCGTTTCTAATGCATTGTGCCTAAACTCAACAGTGAAATTGTGGGAAAACTACAAGAGATATCAATGCCATTTTTGCTGTGCAAATAGGGCTTTTGGACCTGAACAATATGCATTTAGAATCTTGGTTCTATCTGCTTCTTTGCCAAAGTTATAAGCATTTTAATTTTTTATTGCGGCAAACGCCTTTTCAGCGCCTGCAAATCACATTTTGACTAACTATGCAATCCTGCCTTAGAAGTAACAGGATGTGAAAACTACACTATGTGGGGACTTGTCCTGTCAAAATTACATGATTTCAGGCGTGAGCTCGCTTTACAATACAACGCTGTGGCCAGGACAGCTCCTCATTGTGCCTAAACTCAACAGTGAAATTGTGGGAAAACTACAAGAGATATCAATGCCATTTCTGCTGTGCAAGTAGGGCTTTTGGACCTGAACAACATGCATTTAGAATCTTGGTTCTATCTGCTTCTTTGCCAAAGTTACAAGCGTTTTAATTTTTTATTGCGGCAAACGCCTTTTCAGCGCCTGCAAATCACATTTTGACCAACTATGCAATCCTGCCTTAGAAGTAACAGGAGGTGCAAACTACACTATGTGGGGACTTGTCCTGTCAAAATGACATGATTTCAGGCGTGAGCTCGCTTTACAATACCATGCTGTGGCCAGGACACCCCAGGATGTTTCATGCGTTTCTAATGCATTGTGCCTAAACTCAACAGTGAAATTGTGGGAAAACTACAAGAGATATCAATGCCATTTTTGCTGTGCAAATAGGGCTTTTGGACCTGAACAATATGCATTTGGAATCTTGGTTCTATCTGCTTCTTTGCCAAAGTTATAAGCATTTTAATTTTTTATTGCGGCAAACGCCTTTTCAGCGCCTGCAAATCACATTTTGACTAACTATGTAATCCTGCCTTAGAAGTAACAGGATGTGAAAACTACACTATGTGGGGACTTGTCCTGTCAAAATGACATGATTTCAGGCGTGAGCTCGCTTTACAATACAACGCTGTGGCCAGGACAGCTCCTCATTGTGCCTAAACTCAACAGTGAAATTGTGGGAAAACTACAAGAGATATCAATGCCATTTCTGCTGTGCAAGTAGGGCTTTTGGACCTGAACAACATGCATTTAGAATCTTGGTTCTATCTGCTTCTTTGCCAAAGTTATAAGCGTTTTAATTTTTTATTGCGGCAAACGCCTTTTCAGCGCCTGCAAATCACATTTTGACCAACTATGCAATCCTGCCTTAGAAGTAACAGGAGGTGCAAACTACACTATGTGGGGACTTGTCCTGTCAAAATGACATGATTTCAGGCGTGAGCTCGCTTTACAATACCATGCTGTGGCCAGGACACCCCAGGATGTTTCATGCGTTTCTAATGCATTGTGCCTAAACTCAACAGTGAAATTGTGGGAAAACTACAAGAGATATCAATGCCATTTTTGCTGTGCAAGTAGGGCTTTTGGACCTGAACAATATGCATTTAGAATCTTGGTTCTATCTGCTTCTTTGCCAAAGTTAAAAGCGTTTTAATTTTTTATTGCGGCAAACGCCTTTTCAGCGCCTGCAAATCACATTTTGACTAACTATGCAATCCTGCCTTAGAAGTAACAGGATGTGAAAACTACACTATGTGGGGACTTGTCCTGTCAAAATGACATGATTTCAGGCGTGAGCTCGCTTTACAATACAACGCTGTGGCCAGGACAGCTCCTCATTGTGCCTAAACTCAACAGTGAAATTGTTGGAAAACTACAAGAGATAGCAATGCCATTTCTGCTGTGCAAGTAGGGCTTTTGGACCTGAACAATATGCATTTAGAATCTTGGTTCTATCTGCTTCTTTGCCAAAGTTATAAGAGTTTTAATTTTTTATTGCGGCAAACGCCTTTTCAGCACCTGCAAATCACATTTTGACCAACTATGCAATCCTACCTTAGAAGTAACAGGAGGTGCAAACTACACTATGTGGGGACTTGTCCTGTCAAAATGACATGATTTCAGGCGTGAGCTCGCTTTACAATACCATGCTGTGGCCAGGACACCCCAGGATGTTTCATGCGTTTCTAATGCATTGTGCCTAAACTCAACAGTGAAATTGTGGGAAAACTACAAGAGATATCAATGCCATTTTTGCTGTGCAAGTAGGGCTTTTGGACCTGAACAATATGCATTTGGAATCTTGGTTCTATCTGCTTCTTTGCCAAAGTTATAAGCATTTTATTTTTTTTATTGCGGCAAACGCCTTTTCAGCGCCTGCAAATCACATTTTGACTAACTATGCAATCCTGCCTTAGAAGTAACAGGATGTGAAAACTACACTATGTGGGGACTTGTCCTGTCAAAAGGACATGATTTCAGGCGTGAGCTCGCTTTACAATACAACGCTGTGGCCAGGACAGCTCCTCATTGTGCCTAAACTCAACAGTGAAATTGTGGGAAAACTGCAAGAGATATCAATGCCATTTTTGCTGTGCAAGTAGGGCTTTTGGACCTGAACAATATGCATTTAGAATCTTAGTTCTATCTGCTTCTTTGCCAAAGTTATAACCGTTTTAATTTTTTATTGAAGAGTCGTTTCTCACCCGTTGCTGCTTTGGTTTCACTCACCGGTGGGATGTGATGGGAAGAATCCAAAAACCAGGCTCTGCTAGTGTCAATCCTATTTATTACAAACCCAGAGTATAAGACAATTACAGACACAAGGTCCGTCTGCCTCGAAGCAGAACGGACCTTGGAGAACACATTCGAACAAAGCATTGCCCACATATCTATCTAGCTTTCTATAGGATATCCCACTGTAATCTGACTACTTCTGTACGTCCAAGATACAGACTTAACATTAAAGTTAGGGGTCTCTCGTGCCATCATGGCAGAATGCAGAGGCCTCATAACTTACTTAAAGGGGCTGTATGGTTCAAAAGGCAAAGCAGACACTACATCAGGGGTGCTCACACTTTTTCTGCATGCGAGCTACTTATAAAATGACCAAGTAAAAATGATCTACCTACTACAAAAATGCAAATCATTTATTTATTCATAAATATATTGAGAATTCTTTATATGTACAATTTATGTTGATGTACCTTGCATAACGGCATGAGCCCATATTGCGCAATTTCATTTTTTCTCATTACCTTACTCTCTTGACTTGCATTGGTTGGAATCAGCTAGGGATGCATAGTCAAGACCAGGGGTCGGCAACCTTAAATACTCAAAGAGCCATTTGGACCGTCTCCCACAGAAAAGAAAACACCCGGAGCCACAAAACCCTTTTGACTTCTAAACCAGCGCTAACCAGGGTAACTACAGGCAAAACTACAACTCTCAGAGAACAACAAGCGCGCCATCCTGCACTACAGCTCTTAAGCGCGAGTCTTAAGAGAATTATTTACACCTTTCAGTCTTTTCATCACAACAGTAGCCAACATAAATAAAGTGCATGAGTGAAATAAAGAATTGCGCTGCACACGTACGACCTGCACACGTATAATCTCTGAAAAGTTTAACATGAACCATCTCCAACACGATAGAAGCGCAGAACAGACTCACCATAGGCAGAACATCCCTCAGTCACAGAAAGAACACGCATATTCCACTGAGTCCTGCCCTTTAGTCAGCGCTTCTAGTTTATGCAAATTAGCCATGTGGTTTTAAGTTTCACTTCTGTAAACAAATGTACGCAAAGCTGCAATAAACACTTTAGTATTTGAGTCCTCCTCGTAGGAAATAAAAATCCAAACTTAAATTATCCACCCGCAGCGAACCAAAAAGGCGTCTGCTTCTGTGTTCCGTCATCATTTTATTGCGTGTACCGCGTGTACCAGTCTCATCAGCCGTGAAAGCAAATGAATCTGCCCACGTAGCATTAAGCGTTGTTTTCTTCAGAAACTTTTCTTTTCTTGGATTTATCATCACTGGGCCGAAAATCATACTGCTGATGTAGGTCCGGGCTGCCAGTGTGTGGGGGTGACGCACGTCGGCGGCTTTGACGCACGTTTTGAGCGACAAAAATATTTAAAACGTTTTATTTAAATGTTACAAGATTACCATTATCTACAATTTTAGATTTACATTTAAAAACAAACTAAAATAAAAATGCAATGTAATTAAATACTCATTATTATTTTCCAAAGTCACAGGGAGCCACGACAGAACGATGAAAGGTTCCAGACGAGCGCACAGGCTGCGGTAAGAAGCCCCGTGCGGTCCCGCACACCGGTACAAGTTATTGCTGACGGCACCGGCCGTAATGAAATATGGTCGCACTCATCTCAAGACCAAGACCGTTCTCGAGTAGGCCTACTACGACGCTACGATCTACCCACACTACCTTGGCGATAGACTAAAGTCACACTATTAACGTCAAATCAATTTAATTACCTAGCTTCTCCTAGCTATAACCGTGAGAGCGAAAAACCAGTAGCAGCTAAATCTGTTGCCAAATTCATACTACTTAATCACTGAAAAACTCTCTCACGGGTCCGCTGCTGGCGACCTAACTAAGTGGAGGGATGTCCCATTCTACAGAGTGTAACAGTAACATAACCAAACATAGAAACAAACATCGTATGAATAAACATATAGGTTCATTTAAAACACAAATTATAAACTATATAATACAGTAAGATATATCTTGATAAAACACATTCAAAGACCGCACTTTCATTCACCATCTGTCCATCCACTGTCCATCCAAGCTATTTGGTTAGCTCCGATTATCAATCATTGTCCATGTCCATAGTCCATTTCAACATCGTTCCCCATTTGTCCAGGAAACGGAACACACCATCCAGTATCTTGCAAAAGCAAATACAATCAAAAACTTGTTTCACATCACAATGTGAATTATAAAATATATAGGTATATGAATATATTTATAAAAGTATAATGACTAACATGAGCAAAAATAAATGTGATAAAATGTAAGATTATGTAAAATATGGAAAATTTAAGTAATCCCCCTTTGCACTGAAATTACACCTTTAAATGGTCAGAAATTTTGGTGCAAAGTCCAATCAATTACAATCAGGTCAGGTCAGGTATTCATCCAACTAATTCAAATTCTGTTCCGACTCTCCCTTCGCTAATCGGCAAGTCATCTTCCTGCAATAATGGCATCTGTGTTTGATCCGATGGCATAACAACTCCAACCCATCTTAATATTTGCTATATGCCTTAGCAAAGGTCAACAGTATGGTACAAAAACAAAACATAACGCATAATGTGATAAGTCCTCCCAACAAAGCCCAAAATATCATAGCTCCCAAAGCTCCAAATCAAGCTCATAACCAAGCATTGGCCGTTTTCAGCGCCTGCTAATCACATTTTGACTAACTATGTAATCCTGCCTTAGAAGTAACAGGAGGTGCAAACTACACTATGTGGGGGCTTTTCCTGTCAAAAGGACATGATTTCAGGCGTAAACTCACCCCCTGAACCCCCACGGGTTTCATTGGAGCATATACAGTGTGCTTCTTTTGCTGGTTTCACTTCCATCGATTCAGGTACGGCTAACTTCCCCCCTTGGTCTAACAAGTTTATGTAAGGAAAAGCCCCCAACAACGCACACTCAAAGGTAGGCTTGTATAATCTGGATATATAGATCCGCTCCTTTGGATTTGCTTCTTAGTGGAAATACAGCCAAGACATAACCATGGATTGACACTCAATACTCAAAGGTTGAGGTGAAGTTTCCATTTCAAGGTACTAGGTGACAGAATTCTAACCATGCACGGATCATCCTCATGAGCCGTTGCTCTCACAGCATGTGTTAACTGCTGGAACCAAAAGTTCCTGCTGGCGAAAGGGTCTGAAATATGCAATACTGAGGAATCAAACCCAAATGCTTTCCACTTGGCTTCTCTCTTATACAATGCCCGAAATGATTCTGACATGTCTTCTGGTGTCGCATCCCTGTCAGTCCAATCATTTTCCTCAAGTGGCAGAGTGGCAGAGTGTCAGGTGCCGTCGTCATAGTCTTATCTGTCGTGACCGAGTTACAGAACTAGGTTTCTGCGTTACATTCACTGGTCCCTCATTAAGCATAATTGGCCACATAGTTTTTGCATCAAGTATAGCTGTCAGAATAGATTTTGCATAAAGTATAGTTGTCAAAATAATGTTTGAAGTTACATCCGAAGATGAATGTTCTAGCCGTCCTTGTCTTATCTGTAGAAAGTTTTATAGGAAGTTCCATTACCTTAGTTATCGCCTCCTTATTGATCCCTTTTGAGGTCGCAGCCTTTGAAGTAAACACTATATTAGCCAAAGTAGTATTCAACTTATTTTCTGGTGCTTTAGTATGTGATGTCATAGCCAATTTGCTTGTCGCTTTTGTAACTCTTGGTGTCGTAGTCGCAGATTTAGTTCTAGTTGTTGTAATTATTGGTATTGTAGTCACGGATGTTGTAATTATTGATGTAGTGATAGAAGTAGTAATTGGCGTAGTAGCAGATGTAGTAGTGGAGGTCCTATTTAGTATAGTTGTGGGTGTTGTGATTAAAGATACATTATTTAGCTTAATGCTACCGAATGTAACACTATCCACTTTCACAGTCGGAGTAGTCACCCGTTGGCTTAAAACAGTAGGAATTACCTTTAAAACATTATGATCAGTTTTATTAGGTAATTGCTCTTGAGCGCTTTCAGGCAACAATTCAGAGACCAAATCGTTCACAAATAAGGTTATTTTACGTGCTTTGTACCCCGGTAACCAACTATTACTCTTCGGCACAAATTTATGCTTTCTCTGTATGTGTTTACAAATGAAGTCACCTTGATCATCCCGTGAAATATTTCTTATTTCACGGGATTCACCCACAGTTGGAGCCATTTTCAGATCATTATATAAAATGTATTTTCTCGAGCCCTTAGAAAACCCCCGTGACTCAGGGCCAGACCACACTAAAGTTTTACCCAATTTATTAATCCATTCAAACTTTGTCTCCATGAGACCAGTCGGGGCACTGACATTTAAGAAATGCTGTCGTACCTGCCAAATCCCGAACTACAGAAACAGTATCAAACAAAATGGTAGACTGAGGGCTGACTGTGGTTAAGTGTGGTATCTCTGTCTCGACCTTACTTTTCAAAGCTGGAGCGGTAGGCTTCTGATTTGTTACCTCTACTGCTGACCTAGGCGTGACAACTCCCCATGTGTCATTGGTAACACTTTAAAATAACGGGCGCTTATAAAACATTAGTAACACATAGTAAATAATGAACTAATTATTTTACAAAACATTTACAAATATTTGTTAATGAGTAAGAAATACTATAATAATGTTATATATATGTCATTCCTCATTTGAAAAAAATTAGTCAATGATTACGTAATGATGAAATTAATAATAATTAAACCTTTACAAACATTTAAGTCTTTTAGCAAAAACAAGCTTAAACCTTTTGAAAAATACACTAGGGATGTGCTGTCTGTATTGACCCGCTGCAGGGTGCTCTCAAAAAGAAACAGCCAGATGTCTTAGCTGATGTGATTTATTAGGTATCCACAGGAATGGCAGAAGTGTGTGGTTCTACAGGAAACAAAGGAATAAAAATGCATATTAAAAAACTATATCAACTATACAATAATAATGCACATGGTAATAATAGACAAACTTTTAAAATAGTGAACAATAGTTTTTTGGGGTTCTTTTGGCATCAGTTATGCTATCATGGTACAGGTCTTCCTACCAACTGTACTGCGCCTTTAAGAGGTGTCGTAACCAGAAACGCGCTGCCTCTCTGACACAGCGCTGCCTTCAACACAGGCTCTGATACAGAGCAGCTCTCTATAACAGTCTGCAAACATCACAACAATTATTTACAACAAATTATACATGCACGTGTAATACGAAACCCACAGACATCAGACAGTGCTATGAGCCGCGTAATGGCGGCCGCTACATAAGAGTCTCTGTTTCTCGGAGCACAAGGCATGCAAATTAGGCTATTACAGGTCTAAATACAACAAAGGAAAAGCACAACGTAACTTATACACACAGAATATCTACTTACGTTATGATATCACGCACACAGTACCAAAGGTGGAAAAAAATAGCCCCGAACTGGGTCCTAACTAAAACACAAAACAAGAGCACTATTCTCTGCAGTCTCTCTGCTCGCTGTCCGACACACACTGAACCCCGACACCTGGCCTCAGCCCCACGATAAAGCGGGGTGGGTCCAGACTCGTGATTGGCTGCTTCTAGTCGTGTTTTACAAACATTTAAGTCTTTAACAAAAACAAACTGAACAAGTTTACTTTCCTCAAATGAATTGTGCATTATTTGTAAACTTTGTAAAATCTTCAAAATATTATTTGTAAATAGTTTGTATACTGTTTTTAAGTAATTCATAGCTACATTATTATTGCATTAAGATTAGCTTGTAAATCATTAAGTGTGGTCAAACTGAAAGACAAGGAAACATTATTTAAGATATGTATACATATATAGGCTATGTGCTCAATAACATTGGCTGAAAGTCTATATCCAGTATTAGACAATGAACTAATCATGAACAAAACATTTAGACAGTTTTTGTAAATGATTAGGACATGCCCTGGCCATGTGCAGGCTGTAGGTCCAAGAAGACATGTCAAGAAAACGTTAAACATTTATTGATTACTTGTTAATATGTGACTAAGGTTCTGTTTATCACTTATATACAAGCCTCATGAGGAAGACTTCAAATGCTAGCCCAGATTCACCTCTCATGTTATAATTTGTTAATGTTTTATTAATGATATGCAACACATCTACACAGTTAATTACATCCACTAATCTGAATCTGTATACAAACACTTACCTCAATATCTGTAGCTCAAAGGCTAAGCTCTTATAGATGATCCATTACTTTTTAGACTTATATCTGAAACTTTTTGCACCCCTTAAAAGTGGAAGCAGATAATGAAACATTACTTCACTATATGTCATTCAGGGTCACCTTTTACAAATGATGGCAAAAGGAGAAATTTTATTTGTCAACTGGACAGAGTTTATTTGGTCGAATACTTGACTGGAGGGACAACTGTAATGCTGTGTACAAGAAGAGCATGAGCAGACTCTACTTCCTGAGAAAGCTCAGGTCTTTCAATGTGTGCAGCAAGTTACTGGAGATCTTCTACCAGTCTGTGGTGGCCAGCGCGCTGTACTTCACTGTGGTCTGCTGGGGGAGCGGCACCAGTAAAAGAGACATTGGGCGGATCCGTAAAGCGGGTTACGTGATCGGCTGTGAGCTGGAGACATTTGTCACAGTGAGGGACAGGAGGTCACTGAACAAACTGCTCTCCATCATGGACACTCCTGCTCACCCACTGCACCAGACTATAGAGGGACAGAGGAGCTCATTCTAGAAACAGGCTCCTTCAGCTCCGCTCAAACAGTGAGAGATTCAGGACTACATTCATACCATACGCCATTCAGTTGTACAACAACTCACCCCTATGTAACAGATAATACTCCCTACAACTGTACAACAAGTTAATCTCAAGTAACGGATTACCTCATGCCCTGTCAATCAGCATAGTATTTGCACGGTCGTTCTTGTTTCTTGTATATAGCTGTGACTATATAGTTTATTACTTTATTACTTATATTTCTATTTTATTTTGACTTGTACATATACATTTTGATAATTATGTCTCATTTGACACCTGTCTCTTAATCTTTTTGCTATACCATCTATTTTTGTTACTCTGTTATTATATTGTGATGTTTGAGCTATTGTATCCAAATAATTTCCCTTGTGGATCAATAAAGTTTGTCTAAGTCTAAGTCTAAGTCTAATACGTTTCGCAGCTCATCCAAGCTGCTTCTTTAGTTCTGGTCAGATGCTGGCGGACACTGCTTTATATCTGTCTGAAGGGAGGAGCTAATTACAATGAAATTACTCTGAGACAACACATATTTGTTTACAGTTTCTGCTAGTTAGGTGAGTCTATTCAATATGGAGTGTTTACAGTGACTGTAATTAACTATAACTGTTCACATTGTGCAACTTAAAAATGACCAATGTAATACACCGTTATTTTACTGAAATTAAAAAAATAATAAAAATCAAGGCACAGGGCCTCCACAGGGCATGGTCCAAGACACAATTAACAACATGAAACTGCTGAGGAAATACAAACAACTAACTGTAACTGTAATTAACTGCAATAGTAGCCTTGGACCTAGCCTATAGCCTCTTTTTAAGGGGGAGAAGTTGCCCACCTTTCTTTTTCCCCCTACTTCCTCAATTAGTTCAGGGTCATTTTCGATTGCTTCTCGGCACCTCTATGAAACTCACTCTACTTGAGAAAAGCCTTCACGAAGCTCCTCAAATGTTGTGGGGGCGACAATTGCCAATTCAGCAATTGGTACTCCACAGCAGATTGTGTTTCGATCTACTCCCACGGATCTGTAGGCGGAGGTTGTTTTTACCTCTTTTGTAGGCCCGTAGCACCTTTCTGTAGCGCTTCAGTATGTCCTCGGGAGTCGTGGCTACAAATACATAAAATACACACACAAAAAACCACAATGAATGAGTTACCATATTTTTTGGACTATAAGTCACCCTTTTTTATGGTTTGGCTGGTCCTGCGACTTATACTCAGGTGCAACTTATATATTTATTACTATTATAGTTTTTTTCTCCTCACACATTTGAGCCTTCTTGAGGAGTTTACCACGTAGGAAAACTCCTGTAATTTGGTCGTCAGAAATCACAGCATCATCTAATACAAAAAGATCTGGCCCCTGATGGGGCCCAGGGACACTATAGCACTCCCTAACGCGTGGAGGGTCGTCGTTGGCATACACTTTCAGCTGCATGCATGAAGTTTGGTAGGGATGTGTATCTCACTAAGACGAACAAAAAAGGTCAACACAATGCCATGGCTACGCCCAACAGGAAGTGAAATAATTCGACTTTTGTGTGATTGCACATACAATGGAATTTAAAGTACTCCTAAGCCGTACATCAGATTTGTGTAAGGTTTGGTGTACCCTCCTCCTGTGCTCTGGAGGTGTGACTTCAGTGGGGAGTATGAAGAGGTGTATTTTCAAATTTAGCTTGCTCGAACCGTTTTTCCAGGATCTCCTACCCCACCTTTAACTTACGTAATACAAGTGTGTACTTTATGACTCTAAAAAGCTACTGTTATTTCCCATCTACTATAGTATTAGCTAAATCTATTTTGCTACAGGATAACAGAGAGATATTATATTTGCACCTTTTAGCCATAATTGATAGTCATAACTAAAACCCTTTCACAGTTTGTCCCTCCAGGAGTCTGCAAGCCTTCGAGATGTGTTTGGTATAAAATGCCTGACCTTGTATCAGATTTTGCAGTGTTTTAGCCATTACAATTAATAAAACCCCGCACAAACACTACAGCTTATTATAATTCAAATGCACATTGAACCTAAACAAGAAAAATGTACAAAAACTAGAAAATACCTCTCCTATTCATAGCTACATCATAGCTCTTGTTCTTGTCCTTTTTAGGTTTCTTCCCCTTGTCCTTCTTCTTTTTATCCTTCTGGTGCTTACTGTGCCTCTTCTTCTTCTTCTCCTCATCACATGATGAGGAGGAGGAGGAGGATGAAGAAGATGATGTCTCTGAGGAGGTCGATGAAGAGTCTGACATCTCAGAGTCAGACAGATTCTCATTTGCAACATTGCGTTTTTTTCTTGTCTATTGCAGAGGAAAAGGCATAACATTAAAACACAGTTGTGACATCATCACTTTGTTTCTTGCGATGTATGATATATGTATGATATAGTCAATATGTACAAAACTTGCATGATTGCCAGGCAATAACATGGATTTGTTATTGTATGATTTTGCATGTGTGTGTGGTCTTTGCACTGTGTGATTTTTGGCTCATTTTGAGATGACTTTTCACTTGTGCAACTATTTTGGGGATCACCCCAAGTTTTAGCTTTAGTTATACATGGGTTGATGAGCAGCGATTGACCTTTCACAAACACCTCCCGATCGGGAATCATAGGGTCAGATGAAAATCAAACTGTCGCCCCTCGCGAGGCTATTTGCACAGTTGAAGCACAGATACGACATGATTCCCCTATAAAGATAAGATAAGATAAGATAAGATAAGATAATCCTTTATTCGTCCCACAGTGGGGAAATTTCAATGTCACAACGCAAGTTTCAGAAAAAGTAGGAAAACAAGCACACATCAAAAACAAGATAAATAATAATAAGTATTTACAATCAAAATATTGTGTACAGTGCAGTGATGGACAGTGGTGGTTAAATAAATAAATAAGTAGCAGGTAGTGACTTTAAATAGTATTGCACATTGTTATTATTGTTATTATTACTATGGCGATGACACATGACTAGCATTGTTCATTATACAGTCTGACAGCAGCAGGAAGGAAAGACCTGCGAAATCTCTCCTTCACACAGCGAGGGTGCATCAGTCTGTCACTGATGCTGCTCTCCAGAGCAGACAGGGCGTCCTGCAGGGGGTGACCCTCATGGTCCAGCATAGACATGAGTTTAGCCAGGACCCTCTTGTCCCCCACCTGCTGCACCGAGTCCAGAGGACAGCCCAGGACTGAACTGGACTTCTTGATGACCTTGTCCAGTTTCTTCTTCTCCCTCTCTGTGACGCTGCTGTTCCAGCAGACCACACCGTACAGGATGGCTGATGCCACCACAGAGTCATGGAAGGTCCTCAGGAGTGGCCCTCTCACTCCAAAGGACCGCAGTCTCCTCAGGAGATAAAGCCGACTCTGGCCCTTCCTGTACAGTGCATCTGTGTTGTGAGTCCAGTCCAGTTTATTGTTCAGATGCACACCCAGGTACTTGTAAGAGTCCACTCTCTCAATGTCTCTTCCCTGGATGTTCACTGGTGGGGGGGCAGTAGAGTGGCGTCTGCGGAAGTCCACCACCATCTCCTTGGTCTTCCCCGCGTTGATGAGAAGATGGTTCCGGTGACACCAGTCCACAAAGTCCTGCGTTAGTCCTCTGTACTCCGTGTCGTCATCGTTCGTGATGAGACCGATGATGGCGGAGTCATCGGAGAACTTCTGCTGTCCGTGTCATGTCTGAAGTCTGCAGTGTAGAGTGTGAAGAGGAAGGGCGCGAGGACGGTGCCCTGGGGCGCCCCCACACTGCAGGTCATGAGGTCAGACACACAGTCCTGGGCTCTCACAAACTGGGGCCGGTTTGTGAGGTAGTCCAGGATCCACTCAGCCAGGTCACAGTCCACTCCTGCCCACTCCAGCTTGTCCCTCAGGAGCAGCGGCTGGATGGTGTTGAAAGCACTGGAGAAGTCAAAGAACAAGATTCTCACAGTGCTGCCGGGCCTCTCCAAGTGGGACAGCGAGCGGTGCATCAGAGAGATGATGGCGTCCTCCACTCCAATGCCAGGCCGATACGCGAACTGCAGCGGGTCCATCGCTGAGCTCACCGTGGAGCGGAGGTGACCCAGGACGAGCCTCTCCAGAGTCTTCATCAGATGAGACGTGAGAGCCACTGGCCTGAAGCTGTTGAGGTCCTTGGCGTGCGGTGTCTTGGGCACAGGTACCACACAGGAGGTCTTCCAGAGCTGTGGCACCACCTTCAGCTTCAGGCTCAGGTTGAAGACATGCTCCATAACTCCACACAGCTCATCTGCACAGGACTTAAGGAGCCTGGGGCTGATCCCGTCTGGTCCAGCAGCTTTCCTACTCCTTATCCGGCTCAGTTCTCTCCTAACCTGAGCTGTTGTGACAGACAAAGAGCAGGGGTGTGTGCTGGAGGTCTGGCTGAGTATTTGATGTGGATTCGGGGGCTGGGGGGCTGAGGCAGAGGTGTGAAGAGGTGGCAGTCAATGTTTTCCCCTTTTTGAGCTTGCACAAATACGACTGGAAAAATGAAAGTGTACTGAAACCATGGTGACATGTGATCTGACGCTGCATGAAAGCAGGAAGAGGATATTTTCAGCAATAAAAGTTGCTGGGTAATTTAGCAAACCATAGGTCTAATGTGTGTCCACATCTTACAAGTCCCTTCCATGTTATAGTCAAAGTATCTTTCTTCTCCAGTCCTTGTGTCACAGCCCCATATTTGGCTTGTTGGTACCACTGAAGGGAAGAAAATCTCATTGTGTTTTTTGGCAAGGTGTTCCTTCCTAAGGTTAAAGGTTTAGCGACAGACAGTTAAACTGTATGACATTAAAATAACAGCATTACCTCCTTTGATTCTGCTATGTTTGTGATTGCACATGTTTCATGAGGTGAACGCAAGACTACAGGTCTAGAAGAAGCCTAAAGGACCTGAGTGCAGCTCACACAAAAGCAATATGATCCTCATGTCTGTTCAGGCTGTTTATGGACTTTACACATCAGCTCATGTCCAATTGTGTGGGGGGGGGGGTATTGTATTGTATTTTAAATGACAGGCAATTATTGGCAACAATATTGCCAGGTAATACATGTAAATTTAGTATACAAGATTTTGCTGTTACCTGCAGAGCAATTCTTACTGTATACTTCAAGCCAATGAATAAGTGTAAAAAATAGCCCAACAAAAACCTGTAAAGTGTTCCCAGTTCTCATCTGTAAATATGATTTACAGTCATTTGCTGAAATATTATAGTAATTATTTACAGGAGATTTGTTACAGTGTTTGTTCTGGATTCATGACAAGCAGCAGCGAGCAGCAGCGAGCAGCAGCGAGCGTTTGTCTTTCAATAAACGCTTTGGACCAAAATGGATGCGTGTGCTTCATGATTTATGGGACATATTGCTTACTGGACTTGTGTGGGAGTGCATCATAGGGACAAGTCAAAAACAATCCAAGTAGGAAAATGCAACTGCTAAATAAAGCTTTCACCTCTCAAGTTCAAGCTCCCCTTGCTTATCATTTCATCTTTTGCTTGTCAACATCATTCTCATGAAATGAAAGGCTCACCTGTAAAGTGCAGTGGATACAGCCTAGAAGTGAGTTGAGCTCAGACACAGTACTGGAATGTGACCTGGTCTTTACTGCTCAGTGCTCAGTATACACCTGCTGGCCTAAACACAAACAATCACATTTTATTATTAGAAATACACCTAATACACCTTTAATATTGATACAGAGAGGAATGACAGAAAACAATTGTGCTGTGTTACAATGACCTCAACATCCCAGCACAAAATGTGCACATTAATGACATGCTTACCATTCCAGTGTGCAGTAGGCTTTTGGTGAAGAAAGCAGACAGCTACAGAGGTGATGTTCGGAACTCCGTCTCCAGTGTCCACCTGGTGCGGTGACACCTAAACAAATAAATACATATTTTATTAAATATGTGTTCATTATTACATCTGAAATCACAAAACATTGTGTTCTATGTTATTTGACATCTTTGGCCAATTCTTTAATTTAATCTCATGATTACCTATACTTGAATCCAGTGCACAGTGGACTTTTATATCCGCGTAGAAGAGCCAGCTCATGGTGAGATAAGGCCTGTACTTGGCCTTCTCTCTTCAGTCCTTGGCATCCACCTGGTGTAGACCGACTGCACTGACTTCACCTGAACAAACACATTCACATTTGTATTACACATGGAAGTGTGAAGCCTGTGTGTTGCTTCATGTGCCTGAACTGGCAATATGATTTTGTAGCTGACACACACAGCGCACCATGATGCTGTTTGAATATAGTCTAATCATATTCCAAACAATAGTAGCCTAATTATGCCCCCAAATAAGTACCTGGGTGTGCATCTGAACAATAAACTAGACTGGACTCATAATACAGATGCACTGTACAGGAAGGGCCAGAGTCGGCTCTATCTCCTGAGGAGACTGCGGTCCTTTGGAGTGAGAGGGCCACTCCTGAGGTCCTTCTATGACTCTGTGGTGGCATCAGCCATCCTGTACGGTGTGGTCTGCTGGAGCAGCAGCGTCACAGAGAGGGAGAAGAAGAAACTGGACAAGGTCATCAAGAAGTCCAGCTCCGTCCTGGGCTGTCCTCTGGACTCGGTGCAGCAGGTGGGGGACAAGAGGGTCCTGGCTAAACTCATGTCTATGCTGGACCATGAGGGTCACCCCCTGCAGGACGCCCTGTCTGCTCTGGAGAGCAGCATCAGTGACAGACTGATTCACCCTCGCTGTGTTAAGGAGAGATTTCGCAGGTCTTTCCTTCCTGCTGCTGTCAGACTGTATAATGAACAATGCTAGTCATGTGTCATTCCCATAGCAACCATGTGTCATCTCCATAGTAATAATAACAATGTGCAATATTATTTAAAGTCACTGTACCTGCTATTATTTATTTACCCACCACTGTCCATCACTGCAATGTACACAATCATCTCAGAATCAAAAACACTTATTGTGCAATGTTCCTGTGCCTTTTAGCTTAGCTTACAGTGTTGTGTTTTTTAGTTGATTGTAAATACTTATTATTATTTATCTTGATTTTGATGCATGCTCTTATTTCCTACTGTTTCTGTAACTTGCGTTGTGACACTGCAATTTCCCCATTGTGGGACAAATAAAGGATTATCTTATCTTATCTTATCTTAAATAGATAGACTCCTCCTTTGAAAACGTGAGTTCAGACCATAGACTGGTTCAGACGCCGTCTCTCCTTTTTCCAGTAACACACACACTCACCTCCGATAACCACTGCCTCTCGTGTAATATGCTTCACAAAGTCCCGTTCTACCGGAGTTTTACGACGCCGCGGCCAGTGTCTGTGTTGTTACCAGCACACTCTTGTTAACCCACATTATTCTGCGCTCACCTCCGATCACCGCTACCTCTCGCATGCGCCACACCCGCTCTACCGGAGTGTGGACCCGGGTCCATCTGCACTCAGCTCGGATCACCGACACCCCGGTGCTTCGCGCGCAGCAGCAGCAGCAGCAAGGAGATGAGCAGGGCTCCATGAGTGAAAACTCACGCGCTCATGTAAACGAGCCTGTCGCTCTAAATGCGCATGTGGCCACAGATAACAGCGCGGCTATGCACATTTAATAGGCTACATTTACGTCTAAGTGTTAAAGACAGAACACAGAACCAAAATAAGCTACCCTACAAACTTGATTACAAGAGTGAAAAAAGAATAAGTGACGTTCAAAAAAAACAAAACAAAACAAACAAACATTTGAGAATGTAAGCGATGGGCTTTACGAAACGGAGAGCGGGAGGCCTTTAAATAGAACTTATCGTTTTTCTCATTATTGGCACAGCTGTACAGTAGCAAAACAAAACAAAACAAAAAAAAAAGAATATGACATAAATTTGGAGACATTGTTTTCTCAAGGAAACACAAAGAAATTGTGCTTCTGTCCGATAAAGCAGGGCATTTTTGGACCTGATTGGTCAGAGTGTGGCAGGCTTCAGGTGAATTTGGTGCGATACTGTGGCCCAAACATATCGAGATGCTTTGGATTCATGAATAATGGGGCCTGTTATACTGGGACAGACTGTGTAGCCAGGCCTTTGAGTTGGCAGACGTCGCCCTCTTGTGGCCAAAATACATTGTAGCCGTGTCTGTCCTTGTCATCCTTTTTTAAGCACTTCAGAGATGTGCAACCCAAAGTTATAAGCGTTTTAATTTTTTGTTGCGGCAAACGCCTTTTCAGCACCTGCAAATCACATTTTGACCAACTATGCAATCCTGCCTTAGAAGTAACAGGAGGTGCAAACTACACTATGTGGGGACTTGTCCTGTCAAAATGACATGATTTCAGGCGTGAGCTCGCTTTACAATACCATGCTGTGGCCAGGACACCCCAGGATGTTTCATGCGTTTCTAATGCATTGTGCCTAAACTCAACAGTGAAATTGTGGGAAAACTACAAGAGATATCAATGCCATTTTTGCTGTGCAAATAGGGCTTTTGGACCTGAACAATATGCATTTGGAATCTTGGTTCTATCTGCTTCTTTGCCAAAGTTATAAGCATTTTAATTTTTTATTGCGGCAAACGCCTTTTCAGCGCCTGCAAATCACATTTTGACTAACTATGCAATCCTGCCTTAGAAGTAACAGGATGTGAAAACTACACTATGTGGGGACTTGTCCTGTCAAAATGACATGATTTCAGGCGTGAGCTCGCTTTACAATACAACGCTGTGGCCAGGACAGCGCCTCATTGTGCCTAAAGTCAACAGTGAAATTGTGGGAAAACTACAAGAGATAGCAATGCCATTTCTGCTGTGCCAGTAGGGCTTTTGGACCTGAACAATATGCATTTAGAATCTTGGTTCTATCTGCTTCTTTGCCAAAGTTATAAGCGTTTTAATTTTTTATTGCGGCAAACGCCTTTTCAGCACCTGCAAATCACATTTTGACCAACTATGCAATCCTGCCTTAGAAGTAACAGGAGGTGCAAACTACACTATGTGGGGACTTGTCCTGTCAAAATGACATGATTTCAGGCGTGAGCTCGCTTTACAATACCATGCTGTGGCCAGGACACCCCAGGATGTTTCATGCGTTTCTAATGCATTGTGCCTAAACTCAACAGTGAAATTGTGGGAAAACTACAAGAGATATCAATGCCATTTTTGCTGTGCAAATAGGGCTTTTGGACCTGAACAATATGCATTTGGAATCTTGGTTCTATCTGCTTCTTTGCCAAAGTTATAAGCATTTTAATTTTTTATTGCGGCAAACGCCTTTTCAGCGCCTGCAAATCACATTTTGACTAACTATGCAGTCCTGCCTTAGAAGTAACAGGATGTGAAAACTACACTATGTGGGGACTTGTCCTGTCAAAATGACATGATTTCAGGCGTGAGCTCGCTTTACAATACAACGCTGTGGCCAGGACAGCTCCTCATTGTGCCTAAACTCAAAGGTGAAATTGTGGGAAAACTACAAGAGATAGCAATGCCATTTCTGCTGTGCCAGTAGGGCTTTTAAACCTGAACAATATGCATTTAGAATCTTGGTTCTATCTGCTTCTTTGCCAAAGTTATAAGCGTTTTAATTTTTTATTGCGGCAAACGCCTTTTCAGAACCTGCAAATCACATTTTGACCAACTATGCAATCCTGCCTTAGAAGTAACAGGAGGTGCAAACTACACTATGTGGGAACTTGTCCTGTCAAAATTACATGATTTCAGGCGTGAGCTCGCTTTACAATACCATGCTGTGGCCAGGACACCCCAGGATGTTTCATGCGTTTCTAATGCATTGTGCCTAAACTCAACAGTGAAATTGTGGGAAAACTACAAGAGATATCAATGCCATTTTTGCTGTGCAAATAGGGCTTTTGGACCTGAACAATATGCATTTGGAATCTTGGTTCTATCTGCTTCTTTGCCAAAGTTATAAGCATTTTAATTTTTTATTGCGGCAAACGCCTTTTCAGCGCCTGCAAATCACATTTTGACTAACTATGCAGTCCTGCCTTAGAAGTAACAGGATGTGAAAACTACACTATGTGGGGACTTGTCCTGTCAAAATGACATGATTTCAGGCGTGAGCTCGCTTTACAATACAACGCTGTGGCCAGGACAGCTCCTCATGTGCCTAAACTCAACAGTAAAATTGTGGGAAAACTACAAGAGATATCAATGCCATTTTTGCTGTGCAAGTAGGGCTTTTGGACCTGAACAATATGCATTTGGAATCTTGGTTCTATCTGCTTCTTTGCCAAAGTTATAAGCATTTTAATTTTTTATTGCGGCAAACGCCTTTTCAGCGCCTGCAAATCACATTTTGACTAACTATGTAATCCTGCCTTAGAAGTAACAGGATGTGAAAACTACACTATGTGGGGACTTGTCCTGTCAAAATGACATGATTTCAGGCGTGAGCTCGCTTTACAATACAACGCTGTGGCCAGGACAGCTCCTCATTGTGCCTAAACTCAACAGTGAAATTGTGGGAAAACTACAAGAGATATCAATGCCATTTCTGCTGTGCAAGTAGGGCTTTTGGACCTGAACAATATGCATTTGGAATCTTGGTTCTATCTGCTTCTTTGCCAAAGTTATAAGCATTTTAATTTTTTATTGCGGCAAACGCCTTTTCAGCGCCTGCAAATCACATTTTGACTAACTATGCAATCCTGCCTTAGAAGTAACAGGATGTGAAAACTACACTATGTGGGAACTTGTCCTGTCAAAATGACATGATTTCAGGCGTGAGCTCGCTTTACAATACAACGCTGTGGCCAGGCCAGCTCCTCATTGTGCCTAATCTCAACAGTGAAATTGTGGGAAAACTACAAGAGATAGCAATGCCATTTCTGCTGTGCAAGTAGGGCTTTTGGACCTGAACAATATGCATTTAGAATCTTGGTTCTATCTGCTTCTTTGCCAAAGTTATAAGCGTTTTAATTTTTTATTGCGGCAAACGCCTTTTCAGCGCCTGCAAATCACATTTTGACTAACTATGCAATCCTGCCTTAGAAGTAACAGGATGTGAAAACTACACTATGTGGGGACTTGTCCTGTCAAAATGACATGATTTCAGGCGTGAGCTCGCTTTACAATACAACGCTGTGGCCAGGACAGCTCCTCATTGTGCCTAAACTCAACAGTGAAATTGTGGGAAAACTACAAGAGATAGCAATGCCATTTCTGCTGTGCAAGTAGGGCTTTTGGACCTGAACAATATGCATTTAGAATCTTGGTTCTATCTGCTTCTTTGCCAAAGTTATAAGCGTTTTAATTTTTTATTGCGGCAAACGCCTTTTCAGCACCTGCAAATCACATTTTGACCAACTATGCAATCCTGCCTTAGAAGTAACAGGAGGTGCAAACTACACTATGTGGGGACTTGTCCTGTCAAAATTACATGATTTCAGGCGTGAGCTCGCTTTACAATACCATGCTGTGGCCAGGACACCCCAGAATGTTTCATGCGTTTCTAATGCATTGTGCCTAAACTCAACAGTGAAATTGTGGGAAAACTACAAGAGATATCAATGCCATTTTTGCTGTGCAAATAGGGCTTTTGGACCTGAACAATATGCATTTGGAATCTTGGTTCTATCTGCTTCTTTGCCAAAGTTATAAGCATTTTAATTTTTTATTGCGGCAAACGCCTTTTCAGCGCCTGCAAATCACATTTTGACTAACTATGCAATCCTGCCTTAGAAGTAACAGGATGTGAAAACTACACTATGTGGGGACTTGTCCTGTCAAAATGACATGATTTCAGGCGTGAGCTCGCTTTACAATACAACGCTGTGGCCAGGACAGCGCCTCATTGTGCCCAAAGTCAACAGTGAAATTGTGGGAAAACTACAAGAGATAGCAATGCCATTTCTGCTGTGCCAGTAGGGCTTTTGGACCTGAACAATATGCATTTAGAATCTTGGTTCTATCTGCTTCTTTGCCAAAGTTATAAGCGTTTTAATTTTTTATTGCGGCAAACGCCTTTTCAGCACCTGCAAATCACATTTTGACCAACTATGCAATCCTGCCTTAGAAGTAACAGGAGGTGCAAACTACACTATGTGGGGACTTGTCCTGTCAAAATTACATGATTTCAGGCGTGAGCTCGCTTTACAATACCATGCTGTGGCCAGGACACCCCAGGATGTTTCATGCGTTTCTAATGCATTGTGCCTAAAGTCAACAGTGGAACTGTGGGAAAACTACAAGAGATATCAATGCCATTTTTGCTGTGCAAATAGGGCTTTTGGACCTGAACAATATGCATTTGGAATCTTGGTTCTATCTGCTTCTTTGCCAAAGTTATAAGCATTTTAATTTTTTATTGCGGCAAACGCCTTTTCAGCGCCTGCAAATCACATTTTGACTAACTATGCAGTCCTGCCTTAGAAGTAACAGGATGTGAAAACTACACTATGTGGGGACTTGTCCTGTCAAAATGACATGATTTCAGGCGTGAGCTCGCTTTACAATACAACGCTGTGGCCAGGACAGCTCCTCATTGTGCCTAAACTCAAAGGTGAAATTGTGGGAAAACTACAAGAGATAGCAATGCCATTTCTGCTGTGCCAGTAGGGCTTTTGGACCTGAACAATATGCATTTAGAATCTTGGTTCTATCTGCTTCTTTGCCAAAGTTATAAGCGTTTTAATTTTTTATTGCGGCAAACGCCTTTTCAGAACCTGCAAATCACATTTTGACCAACTATGCAATCCTGCCTTAGAAGTAACAGGAGGTGCAAACTACACTATGTGGGGACTTGTCCTGTCAAAATTACATGATTTCAGGCGTGAGCTCGCTTTACAATACAACGCTGTGGCCAGGACAGCTCCTCATGTGCCTAAACTCAACAGTAAAATTGTGGGAAAACTACAAGAGATATCAATGCCATTTTTGCTGTGCAAGTAGGGCTTTTGGACCTGAACAATATGCATTTGGAATCTTGGTTCTATCTGCTTCTTTGCCAAAGTTATAAGCATTTTAATTTTTTATTGCGGCAAACGCCTTTTCAGCGCCTGCAAATCACATTTTGACTAACTATGCAATCCTGCCTTAGAAGTAACAGGATGTGAAAACTACACTATGTGGGAACTTGTCCTGTCAAAATGACATTATTTCAGGCGTGAGCTCGCTTTACAATACAACGCTGTGGCCAGGCCAGCTCCTCATTGTGCCTAATCTCAACAGTGAAATTGTGGGAAAACTACAAGAGATAGCAATGCCATTTCTGCTGTGCAAGTAGGGCTTTTGGACCTGAACAATATGCATTTGGAATCTTGGTTCTATCTGCTTCTTTGCCAAAGTTATAAGCATTTTAATTTTTTATTGCGGCAAACGCCTTTTCAGCGCCTGCAAATCACATTTTGACTAACTATGCAATCCTGCCTTAGAAGTAACAGGATGTGAAAACTACACTATGTGGGAACTTGTCCTGTCAAAATGACATTATTTCAGGCGTGAGCTCGCTTTACAATACAACGCTGTGGCCAGGACAGCTCCTCATTGTGCCTAAACTCAACAGTGAAATTGTGGGAAAACTACAAGAGATAGCAATGCCATTTCTGCTGTGCAAGTAGGGCTTTTGGACCTGAACAATATGCATTTAGAATCTTGGTTCTATCTGCTTCTTTGCCAAAGTTATAAGCGTTTTAATTTTTTATTGCGGCAAACGCCTTTTCAGCACCTGCAAATCACATTTTGACCAACTATGCAATCCTGCCTTAGAAGTAACAGGAGGTGCAAACTACACTATGTGGGGACTTGTCCTGTCAAAATTACATGATTTCAGGCGTGAGCTCGCTTTACAATACCATGCTGTGGCCAGGACACCCCAGAATGTTTCATGCGTTTCTAATGCATTGTGCCTAAACTCAACAGTGAAATTGTGGGAAAACTACAAGAGATATCAATGCCATTTTTGCTGTGCAAATAGGGCTTTTGGACCTGAACAATATGCATTTGGAATCTTGGTTCTATCTGCTTCTTTGCCAAAGTTATAAGCATTTTAATTTTTTATTGCGGCAAACGCCTTTTCAGCGCCTGCAAATCACATTTTGACTAACTATGCAGTCCTGCCTTAGAAGTAACAGGATGTGAAAACTACACTATGTGGGGACTTGTCCTGTCAAAATTACATGATTTCAGGCGTGAGCTCGCTTTACAATACAACGCTGTGGCCAGGACAGCTCCTCATTGTGCCTAAACTCAACAGTGAAATTGTGGGAAAACTACAAGAGATATCAATGCCATTTCTGCTGTGCAAGTAGGGCTTTTGGACCTGAACAATATGCATTTGGAATCTTGGTTCTATCTGCTTCTTTGCCAAAGTTATAAGCATTTTAATTTTTTATTGCGGCAAACGCCTTTTCAGCGACTGCAAATCACATTTTGACTAACTATGCAATCCTGCCTTAGAAGTAACAGGATGTGAAAACTACACTATGTGGGGACTTGTCCTGTCAAAATGACATGATTTCAGGCGTGAGCTCGCTTTACAATACAACGCTGTGGCCAGGACAGCTCCTCATGTGCCTAAACTCAACAGTGAAATTGTGGGAAAACTACAAGAGATATCAATGCCATTTCTACTGTGCAAGTAGGGCTTTTGGACCTGAACAATATGCATTTAGAATCTTGGTTCTATCTGCTTCTTTGCCAAAGTTATAAGCGTTTTAATTTTTTATTGCGGCAAACGCCTTTTCAGCGCCTGCAAATCACATTTTGACTAACTATGCAATCCTGCCTTAGAAGTAACAGGATGTGAAAACTACACTATGTGGGAACTTGTCCTGTCAAAATGACATTATTTCAGGCGTGAGCTCGCTTTACAATACAACGCTGTGGCCAGGACAGCTCCTCATTGTGCCTAAACTCAACAGTGAAATTGTGGGAAAACTACAAGAGATAGCAATGCCATTTCTGCTGTGCAAGTAGGGCTTTTGGACCTGAACAATATGCATTTAGAATCTTGGTTCTATCTGCTTCTTTGCCAAAGTTATAAGCGTTTTAATTTTTTATTGCGGCAAACGCCTTTTCAGCACCTGCAAATCACATTTTGACCAACTATGCAATCCTGCCTTAGAAGTAACAGGAGGTGCAAACTACACTATGTGGGGACTTGTCCTGTCAAAATTACATGATTTCAGGCGTGAGCTCGCTTTACAATACCATGCTGTGGCCAGGACACCCCAGAATGTTTCATGCGTTTCTAATGCATTGTGCCTAAACTCAACAGTGAAATTGTGGGAAAACTACAAGAGATATCAATGCCATTTTTGCTGTGCAAATAGGGCTTTTGGAACTGAACAATATGCATTTGGAATCTTGGTTCTATCTGCTTCTTTGCCAAAGTTATAAGCATTTTAATTTTTTATTGCGGCAAACGCCTTTTCAGCGCCTGCAAATCACATTTTGACTAACTATGCAGTCCTGCCTTAGAAGTAACAGGATGTGAAAACTACACTATGTGGGGACTTGTCCTGTCAAAATTACATGATTTCAGGCGTGAGCTCGCTTTACAATACAACGCTGTGGCCAGGACAGCTCCTCATTGTGCCTAAACTCAACAGTGAAATTGTGGGAAAACTACAAGAGATATCAATGCCATTTCTGCTGTGGATGTAGGGCTTTTGGACCTGAACAATATGCATTTAGAATCTTGGTTCTATCTGCTTCTTTGCCAAAGTTATAAGCGTTTTAATTTTTTATTGCGGCAAACGCCTTCTCAGCGCCTGCAAATCACATTTTGACTAACTATGCAATCCTGCCTTAGAAGTAACAGGATGTGAAAACTACACTATGTGGGGACTTGTCCTGTCAAAATTACATGATTTCAGGCGTGAGCTCGCTTTACAATACAACGCTGTGGCCAGGACAGCTCCTCATTGTGCCTAAACTCAACAGTGAAATTGTGGGAAAACTACAAGAGATATCAATGCCATTTCTGCTGTGCAAGTAGGGCTTTTGGACCTGAACAATATGCATTTGGAATCTTGGTTCTATCTGCTTCTTTGCCAAAGTTATAAGCATTTTAATTTTTTATTGCGGCAAACGCCTTTTCAGCGACTGCAAATCACATTTTGACTAACTATGCAATCCTGCCTTAGAAGTAACAGGATGTGAAAACTACACTATGTGGGGACTTGTCCTGTCAAAATGACATGATTTCAGGCGTGAGCTCGCTTTACAATACAACGCTGTGGCCAGGACAGCTCCTCATTGTGCCTAAACTCAACAGTGAAATTGTGGGAAAACTACAAGAGATAGCAATGCCATTTCTGCTGTGCAAGTAGGGCTTTTGGACCTGAACAATATGCATTTAGAATCTTGGTTCTATCTGCTTCTTTGCCAAAGTTATAAGCGTTTTAATTTTTTATTGCGGCAAACGCCTTTTCAGCACCTGCAAATCACATTTTGACCAACTATGCAATCCTGCCTTAGAAGTAACAGGAGGTGCAAACTACACTATGTGGGGACTTGTCCTGTCAAAATTACATGATTTCAGGCGTGAGCTCGCTTTACAATACCATGCTGTGGCCAGGACACCCCAGAATGTTTCATGCGTTTCTAATGCATTGTGCCTAAACTCAACAGTGAAATTGTGGGAAAACTACAAGAGATATCAATGCCATTTTTGCTGTGCAAATAGGGCTTTTGGACCTGAACAATATGCATTTGGAATCTTGGTTCTATCTGCTTCTTTGCCAAAGTTATAAGCATTTTAATTTTTTATTGCGGCAAACGCCTTTTCAGCGCCTGCAAATCACATTTTGACTAACTATGCAGTCCTGCCTTAGAAGTAACAGGATGTGAAAACTACACTATGTGGGGACTTGTCCTGTCAAAATGACATGATTTCAGGCGTGAGCTCGCTTTACAATACAACGCTGTGGCCAGGACAGCTCCTCATTGTGCCTAAACTCAACAGTGAAATTGTGGGAAAACTACAAGAGATAGCAATGCCATTTCTGCTGTGCAAGTAGGGCTTTTGGACCTGAACAATATGCATTTAGAATCTTGGTTCTATCTGCTTCTTTGCCAAAGTTATAAGCGTTTTAATTTTTTATTGCGGCAAACGCCTTTTCAGCACCTGCAAATCACATTTTGACCAACTATGCAATCCTGCCTTTGAAGTAACAGGAGGTGCAAACTACACTATGTGGGGACTTGTCCTGTCAAAATGACATGATTTCAGGCGTGAGCTCGCTTTACAATACAACGCTGTGGCCAGGACAGCTCCTCATGTGCCTAAACTCAACAGTGAAATTGTGGGAAAACTACAAGAGATATCAATGCCATTTCTACTGTGCAAGTAGGGCTTTTGGACCTGAACAATATGCATTTAGAATCTTGGTTCTATCTGCTTCTTTGCCAAAGTTATAAGCGTTTTAATTTTTTATTGCGGCAAACGCCTTTTCAGCGCCTGCAAATCACATTTTGACCAACTATGCAATCCTGCCTTAGAAGTAACAGGAGGTGCAAACTACACTATGTGGGGACTTGTCCTGTCAAAATTACATGATTTCAGGCGTGAGCTCGCTTTACAATACAACGCTGTGGCCTGGACAGCTCCTCATTGTGCCTAAACTCAACAGTGAAATTGTGGGAAAACTACAAGAGATATCAATGCCATTTCTGCTGTGGATGTAGGGCTTTTGGACCTGAACAATATGCATTTAGAATCTTGGTTCTATCTGCTTCTTTGCCAAAGTTATAAGCGTTTTAATTTTTTATTGCGGCAAACGCCTTCTCAGCGCCTGCAAATCACATTTTGACTAACTATGCAATCCTGCCTTAGAAGTAACAGGATGTGAAAACTACACTATGTGGGGACTTGTCCTGTCAAAATTACATGATTTCAGGCGTGAGCTCGCTTTACAATACAACGCTGTGGCCAGGACAGCTCCTCATTGTGCCTAAACTCAACAGTGAAATTGTGGGAAAACTACAAGAGATAGCAATGCCATTTCTGCTGTGCAAGTAGGGCTTTTGGACCTGAACAATATGCATTTAGAATCTTGGTTCTATCTGCTTCTTTGCCAAAGTTATAAGCGTTTTAATTTTTTATTGCGGCAAACGCCTTTTCAGCACCTGCAAATCACATTTTGACCAACTATGCAATCCTGCCTTAGAAGTAACAGGAGGTGCAAACTACACTATGTGGGGACTTGTCCTGTCAAAATGACATGATTTCAGGCGTGAGCTCGCTTTACAATACCATGCTGTGGCCAGGACACCCCAGGATGTTTCATGCGTTTCTAATGCATTGTGCCTAAACTCAACAGTGAAATTGTGGGAAAACTACAAGAGATATCAATGCCATTTTTGCTGTGCAAATAGGGCTTTTGGACCTGAACAATATGCATTTGGAATCTTGGTTCTATCTGCTTCTTTGCCAAAGTTATAAGCATTTTAATTTTTTATTGCGGCAAACGCCTTTTCAGCGCCTGCAAATCACATTTTGACTAACTATGCAGTCCTGCCTTAGAAGTAACAGGATGTGAAAACTACACTATGTGGGGACTTGTCCTGTCAAAATGACATGATTTCAGGCGTGAGCTCGCTTTACAATACAACGCTGTGGCCAGGACAGCTCCTCATTGTGCCTAAACTCAACAGTGAAATTGTGGGAAAACTACAAGAGATATCAATGCCATTTCTGCTGTGCAAGTAGGGCTTTTGGACCTGAACAATATGCATTTGGAATCTTGGTTCTATCTGCTTCTTTGCCAAAGTTATAAGCGTTTTAATTTTTTATTGCGGCAAACGCCTATTCAGCGCCTGCAAATCACATTTTGACTAACTATGCAATCCTGCCTTAGAAGTAACAGGATGTGAAAACTACACTATGTGGGGACTTGTCCTGTCAAAATGACATGATTTCAGGCGTGAGCTCGCTTTACAATACAACGCTGTGGCCAGGACAGCTCCTCATTGTGCCTAAACTCAACAGTGAAATTGTGGGAAAACTACAAGAGATATCAATGCCATTTCTGCTGTGCAAGTAGGGCTTTTGGACCTGAACAATATGCATTTAGAATCTTGGTTCTATCTGCTTCTTTGCCAAAGTTATAAGCGTTTTAATTTTTTATTGCGGCAAACGCCTATTCAGCGCCTGCAAATCACATTTTGACTAACTATGCAATCCTGCCTTAGAAGTAACAGGATGTGAAAACTACACTATGTGGGGACTTGTCCTGTCAAAATGACATGATTTCAGGCGTGAGCTCGCTTTACAATACAACGCTGTGGCCAGGACAGCTCCTCATTGTGCCTAAACTCAACAGTGAAATTGTGGGAAAACTACAAGAGATATCAATGCCATTTCTGCTGTGCAAGTAGGGCTTTTGGACCTGAACAATATGCATTTAGAATCTTGGTTCTATCTGCTTCTTTGCCAAAGTTATAAGCGTTTTAATTTTTTATTGCGGCAAACGCCTTTTCAGCGCCTGCAAATCACATTTTGACCAACTATGCAATCCTGCCTTAGAAGTAACAGGATGTGAAAACTACACTATGTGGGGACTTGTCCTGTCAAAATGACATGATTTCAGGCGTGAGCTCGCTTTACAATACAACGCTGTGGCCAGGACAGCTCCTCATGTGCCTAAACTCAACAGTGAAATTGTAGGAAAACTACAAGAGATATCAATGCCATTTCTACTGTGCAAGTAGGGCTTTTGGACCTGAACAATATGCATTTAGAATCTTGGTTCTATCTGCTTCTTTGCCAAAGTTATAAGCGTTTTAATTTTTTATTGCGGCAAACGCCTTCTCAGCGCCTGCAAATCACATTTTGACTAACTATGCAATCCTGCCTTAGAAGTAACAGGATGTGAAAACTACACTATGTGGGGACTTGTCCTGTCAAAATTACATGATTTCAGGCGTGAGCTCGCTTTACAATACAACGCTGTGGCCAGGACAGCTCCTCATTGTGCCTAAACTCAACAGTGAAATTGTGGGAAAACTACAAGAGATAGCAATGCCATTTCTGCTGTGCAAGTAGGGCTTTTGGACCTGAACAATATGCATTTAGAATCTTGGTTCTATCTGCTTCTTTGCCAAAGTTATAAGCGTTTTAATTTTTTATTGCGGCAAACGCCTTTTCAGCACCTGCAAATCACATTTTGACCAACTATGCAATCCTGCCTTAGAAGTAACAGGAGGTGCAAACTACACTATGTGGGGACTTGTCCTGTCAAAATGACATGATTTCAGGCGTGAGCTCGCTTTACAATACCATGCTGTGGCCAGGACACCCCAGGATGTTTCATGCGTTTCTAATGCATTGTGCCTAAACTCAACAGTGAAATTGTGGGAAAACTACAAGAGATATCAATGCCATTTTTGCTGTGCAAATAGGGCTTTTGGACCTGAACAATATGCATTTGGAATCTTGGTTCTATCTGCTTCTTTGCCAAAGTTATAAGCATTTTAATTTTTTATTGCGGCAAACGCCTTTTCAGCGCCTGCAAATCACATTTTGACTAACTATGCAGTCCTGCCTTAGAAGTAACAGGATGTGAAAACTACACTATGTGGGGACTTGTCCTGTCAAAATGACATGATTTCAGGCGTGAGCTCGCTTTACAATACAACGCTGTGGCCAGGACAGCTCCTCATTGTGCCTAAACTCAACAGTGAAATTGTGGGAAAACTACAAGAGATATCAATGCCATTTCTGCTGTGCAAGTAGGGCTTTTGGACCTGAACAATATGCATTTAGAATCTTGGTTCTATCTGCTTCTTTGCCAAAGTTATAAGCGTTTTAATTTTTTATTGCGGCAAACGCCTTTTCAGCGCCTGCAAATCACATTTTGACCAACTATGCAATCCTGCCTTAGAAGTAACAGGATGTGAAAACTACACTATGTGGGGACTTGTCCTGTCAAAATGACATGATTTCAGGCGTGAGCTCGCTTTACAATACAACGCTGTGGCCAGGACAGCTCCTCATTGTGCCTAAACTCAACAGTGAAATTGTGGGAAAACTACAAGAGATATCAATGCCATTTCTGCTGTGCAAGTAGGGCTTTTGGACCTGAACAATATGCATTTAGAATCTTGGTTCTATCTGCTTCTTTGCCAAAGTTATAAGCGTTTTAATTTTTTATTACGGCAAACGCCTTTTCAGCGCCTGCAAATCACATTTTGACCAACTATGCAATCCTGCCTTAGAAGTAACAGGAGGTGCAAACTACACGATGTGGGGACTTGTCCTGTCAAAATGACATGATTTCAGGCGTGAGCTCGCTTTACAATACCATGCTGTGGCCAGGACACCCCAGGATGTTTCATGCGTTTCTAATGCATTGTGCCTAAACTCAACAGTGAAATTGTGGGAAAACTACAAGAGATATCAATGCAATTTTTGCTGTGCAAGTAGGGCTTTTGGACCTGAACAATATGCATTTAGAATCTTGGTTCTTTCTGCTTCTTTGCCAACGTTATAAGCGTTTTAATTTTTTATTGCGGCAAACGCCTTTTCAGCGACTGCAAATCACATTTTGACTAACTATGCAATCCTGCCTTAGAAGTAACAGGATGTGAAAACTACACTATGTGGGGACTTGTCCTGTCAAAATGACATGATTTCAGGCGTGAGCTCGCTTTACAATACAACGCTGTGGCCAGGACAGCTCCTCATTGTGCCTAAACTCAACAGTGAAATTGTGGGAAAACTACAAGAGATATCAATGCCATTTTTGCTGTGCAAATAGGGCTTTTGGACCTGAACAATATGCATTTGGAATCTTGGTTCTATCTGCTTCTTTGCCAAAGTTATAAGCATTTTAATTTTTTATTGCGGCAAACGCCTTTTCAGCGCCTGCAAATCACATTTTGACTAACTATGCAATCCTGCCTTAGAAGTAACAGGAGGTGCAAACTACACTATGTGGGGACTTGTCCTGTCAAAAGGACATGATTTCAGGCGTGAGCTCGCTTTACAATACAACGCTGTGGCCAGGACAGCTCCTCATTGTGCCTAAACTCAACAGTGAAATTGTGGGAAAACTACAAGAGATATCAATGCCATTTTTGCTGTGCAAGTAGGGCTTTTGGACCTGAACAATATGCATTTAGAATCTTAGTTCTATCTGCTTCTTTGCCAAAGTTATAACCGTTTTAATTTTTTATTGAAGAGTCGTTTCTCACCGTTGCTGCTTTGGTTTCACTCACCGGTGGGATGTGATGGGAAGAATCCAAAAACCAGGCTCTGCTAGTGTCAATCCCATTTATTACAAACCCAGAGTATAAGACAATTACAGACACAAGGTCCGTCTGCCTCGAAGCAGAACGGACCTTGGAGAACACATTCGAACAAAGCATTGCCCACATATCTATCTAGCTTTCTATAGGATATCCCACTGTAATCTGACTACTTCTGTACGTCCAAGATACAGACTTAACATTAAAGTTAGGGGTCTCTCGTGCCATCATGGCAGAATGCAGAGGCCTCATAACTTACTTAAAGGGGCTGTATGGTTCAAAAGGCAAAGCAGACACTACATCAGGGGTGCTCACACTTTTTCTGCATGCGAGCTACTTATAAAATGACCAAGTAAAAATGATCTACCTACTACAAAAATGCAAATCATTTATTTATTCATAAATATATTGAGAATTCTTTATATGTACAATTTATGTTGATGTACCTTGCATAACGGCATGAGCCCATATTGCGCAATTTCATTTTTTCTCATTACCTTACTCTCTTGACTTGCATTGGTTGGAATCAGCTAGGGATGCATAGTCAAGACCAGGGGTCGGCAACCTTAAATACTCAAAGAGCCATTTGGACCGTCTCCCACAGAAAAGAAAACACCCGGAGCCACAAAACCCTTTTGACTTCTAAACCAGCGCTAACCAGGGTAACTACAGGCAAAACTACAACTCTCAGAGAACAACAAGCGCGCCATCCTGCACTACAGCTCTTAAGCGCGAGTCTTAAGAGAATTATTTACACCTTTCAGTCTTTTCATCACAACAGTAGCCAACATAAATAAAGTGCATGAGTGAAATAAAGAATTGCGCTGCACACGTACGACCTGCACACGTATAATCTCTGAAAAGTTTAACATGAACCATCTCCAACACGATAGAAGCGCAGAACAGACTCACCATAGGCAGAACATCCCTCAGTCACAGAAAGAACACGCATATTCCACTGAGTCCTGCCCTTTAGTCAGCGCTAGTTTATGCAAATTAGCCATGTGGTTTTAAGTTTCACTTCTGTAAACAAATGTACGCAAAGCTGCAATAAACACTTTAGTATTTGAGTCCTCCTCGTAGGAAATAAAAATCCAAACTTAAATTATCCACCCGCAGCGAACCAAAAAGGCGTCTGCTTCTGTGTTCCGTCATCATTTTATTGCGTGTACCGCGTGTACCAGTCTCATCAGCCGTGAAAGCAAATGAATCTGCCCACGTAGCATTAAGCGTTCTGTTTTCTTCAGAAACTTTTCTTTTCTTGGATTTATCATCATTGGGCCGAAAATCATACTGCTGATGTAGGTCCGGGCTGCCAGTGTGTGGGGGTGACGCACGTCGGCGGCTTTGACGCACGTTTTGAGCGACAAAAATATTTAAAACGTTTTATTTAAATGTTACAAGATTACCATTATCTACAATTTTAGATTTACATTTAAAAACAAACTAAAATAAAAATGCAATGTAATTAAATACTCATTATTATTTTCCAAAGTCACAGGGAGCCACGACAGAACGATGAAAGAGCCACATGCGGCTCTGGAGCCGCGGGTTGCCGACCCCTGGTCCAGACAGTAGCTGCTGACATCCAGACTCAAGCACACTTCTTAACTTCTTAACTGGTATCTTACTGGTTTTGCAGTAGTATTTACCAGCGTCTGCACATTTACCAAACACACGTCGTGACAAATACAGATGTATTTGTGCACTTTTATTAGGCAAACTTCAACCACATGTCGCGGTAGGCCAGCTCTGTGCTGTAGGCCTGTTTTTTGCCAACATAAATTTAGATTAGTTTTTGCTTCGCGTTTCATCTTGCTCGTCTAATCTGCGTGCATTGAGAAGGGTGTGTGTGTGAGTTATATGGAGGGAGGAGCGAGAGCGCAAAAAGGCGAGGAGCGGCATGCTGACGTGAGGCAGATGGACAGCTAGGATGTTTTAAAAAGTTTAACCTGCACTGTGATACATGCTGGTACTCAAGGGTACACGCTGTTGCGTACAAGCTGTGCGCGCTGGGGACACGTGTGGTGATGTGCTGCGAAGTGTCCGCAGGTTCCAGACGAGCGCACAGGCTGCGGTAAGAAGCCCCGTGCGGTCCCGCACACCGGTACAAGTTATTGCTGACGGCACCGGCCGTAATGAAATATGGTCGCACTCATCTCAAGACCAAGACCGTTCTCGAGTAGGCCTACTACGACGCTACGATCTACCCACACTACCTTGGCGATAGACTAAAGTCACACTATTAACGTCAAATCAATTTAATTACCTAGCTTCTCCTAGCTATAACCGTGAGAGCGAAAAACCAGTAGCAGCTAAATCTGTTGCCAAATTCATACTACTTAATCACTGAAAAACTCTCTCACGGGTCCGCTGCTGGCGACCTAACTAAGTGGAGGGATGTCCCATTCTACAGAGTGTAACAGTAACATAACCAAACATAGAAACAAACATCGTATGAATAAACATATAGGTTCATTTAAAACACAAATTATAAACTATATAATACAGTCAGATATATCTTGATAAAACACATTCAAAGACTGCACTTTCATTCACCATCTGTCCATCCACTGTCCATCCAAGCTATTTGGTTAGCTCCGATTATCAATCATTGTCCATGTCCATAGTCCATTTCAACATCGTTCCCCATTTGTCCTGGAAACAGAACACACCATCCAGTATCTTGCAAAAGCAAATACAATCAAAAACTTGTTTCACATCACAATGTGAATTATAAAATATATAGGTATATGAATATATTTATAAAAGTATAATGACTAACATGAGCAAAAATAAATGTGATAAAATGTAAGATTATGTAAAATATGGAAAATTTAAGTAATCCCCCTTTGCACTGAAATTACACCTTTAAATGGTCAGAAATTTTGGTGCAAAGTCCAATCAATTACAATCAGGTCAGGTCAGGTATTCATCAACTAATTCAAATTCTGTTCCGACTCTCCCTTCGCTAATCGGCAAGTCATCTTCCTGCAATAATGGCATCTGTGTTTGATCCGATGGCATAACAACTCCAACCCAGCTTAATATTTGCTATATGCCTTAGCAAAGGTCAACAGTATGGTACAAAAACAAAACATAACGCATAATGTGATAAGTCCTCCCAACAAAGCCCAAAATATCATAGCTCCCAAAGCTCCAAATCAAGCTCATAACCAAGCATTGGCCGTTTTCAGCGCCTGCAAATCACATTTTGACTAACTATGTAATCCTGCCTTAGAAGTAACAGGAGGTGCAAACTACACTATGTGGGGGCTTTTCCTGTCAAAAGGACATGATTTCAGGCGTAAACTCACTTTAGAACACAATGCTGTGGCCAGGACAGCCCCAAGATTTGTAATGCGTTTCCAGTGCATTGTGCCTAAACTCAAAAGTGGACAGGTAGGATGTTTTAATAAGTTTAACCTGCACTGCTGGTACACGCTGTTGCGTGTTGCGCTGTTGGTACACGCTGGTACACGCTGTTGCGTACAAGTGTCCGCAGGTTCCAGACAAGCGCACAGGCTGCAGTGAGAAGCCCCGTGCGGTCCCGCACACCGGTACAAGTTTATTGCCGACGGCACCGGCCGTAATGAAATATGGTCGTACTCATCTCGAGACCAAGATCGGTCTCGAGTAGGCCTTAATTTTTTAAAACTAATGTTCACAAGTAATTAACTTAACCATTACTCGTGTATTACAGTAATCATTGCTTATGTTTATCAGTATTTATTTTTCTTATTTATGGGTATTTATTGATCATGTTAATTAGTTGTAATTATTATTTTTTTTTTTTTTTTACATTAGATAATAATTGACAAAAAATTACAATTTTTTTTTTTCTCACAAATGTATTGCCAAAATAATGCAATAGTAACATGCTTAAACCTGAATAAAGTGCAGTCTTCTGCCTGTAACCTGTAACAGCATTTGTTTTTGCTTTTACATTTCACAATTTTAAACAGTAATATAAAATCTGAGTAAAGTGCCATGTCAAAACAATTGTGCAATTAACCCTTTACAACAATGGGTTCATTTTTCTAACATTTAGAATCAAGGTGAAATTTAAACTTTTAAAACCTTGTACAAAGGGAAACACACTTGCATAATGTCTGATGAACTAATTGAGGTAGCATGTATAGTGTACACAAATTAGTAGAAAAACCCCCCAAACATTTACATTAATCTGGTCAAAAGAGAAAAATGGAAACCTGGAATGGTTTCGACAGGTAAATTGCCTAATAAGGAGCATCCCTGTCATGAACAATTTTAAATTTCAGAAGCCTTATTGATTAGAGACTAAAGTTATTAACTAGCATAGTGGCACATAACAACTGTTTTAAAAAGTAATAACGAACAGGAAGGTTTACGTGCAACAGATTTTTCAGTCTGTAAACATAATAATGCTAGTTCACATTTCAGTGAATTATGCTTGTATTTTCAATGTGTGTGTGTGTAATGTGTTCATCATGGTGGCTACAAACTGAACCTCAGCAGTGCAAACAATAAACTTCTAGCTGCTAAATAAGATATAAAACACTAAACTTTTTTCTGTTTACCATTCACCACCATCCTAAAGATAAACAAAAAAAAAGAAAATGATTGCCAGAAGTATAAACATTACAGAATCAAATTACTGAACTTACAGACTATCAATAAGAATGACAAAACAGGAATTGCATGAAATTCAATTTATGCTGACATCATAACTATTTGGTCAAGCATTTTCAAATGTTTGAACAAACATTTGAAAATCAACATTAGTCTGACTTTTTCTTTAGATAAAGATCATGGAGCTTCTAATGTATAGGCGACTTCTTCTACAATGTTCATTTTGTCTTCTTTTGTTATATTCAAAAACTTTGAAAGTTTTCAAATTGTCACCAGTGACAACTGTTGAAGACGGCTCGCAGATAGCAGCCGAAACATGTTGACAAGGTAAATACATCTCTATTCTATTGTCCTAACGAATAATCCAAAGTTTTTGAATATAGGCTACTTGTCAATTTTGGCTTGTTCAAATTATACAATAAATGTCACATTCTAAAAGTTTCACATTACAGACAAAATGTATACTTACAAAGGTAGATTTGAAGAATTCAGTGGGATTGTCTCCGAGTAAGTAAGGAAGCCCTCTTAGTGCGACTGTCCTTTTTTCAGTGGGATCCAGTGACTGTAAAACAGAAAATGGATACTGTATGATAAGTTAAAAGAAAAACAGTCTCTCATACACAGAGACAAAACAAAGTACAAAGTATTACCTGCATTTGCTGTAAAAGATGTGCCAACTGTTCACCCACGTTGCCTCTCTTAGCTTTAAAAATTTCCATAGGACGAGTAGTGTGGTTATCAAGGGCAGAATAAAATTCCTTCTGTAGGTCTTTCCCCACAATCCTTTTGAATTCCAGACAAATCAACAAGTGAAAAAAGAAAGAAGTCTGGTCGGGACCCGCGACATGTTTTAGCCTGACCGCCCGCTCCCGCCCGATGCAACATGAAAACGGCCCGATCCCGGCCGAGGCAACGTGAAAAGGGTCCCCAGGGGTTTTTTCTGCGGGTCCCACGGGAATTCCCGCCCGATGCAGGTCTCTACAACAGAGCTAACGTTACCAATTGCTACCACAGCATTAACATTAGCAGCTAGTTAACTTAACGTTAGCCTTACGTTCACTTCAAGCGTCAACTAATGTTACCAACTATTCAGTCCCACGGGAACAAGAACCAAATTTCTTCTCTTTCCACGCGTTAATATACCAGGCTGACGCTGATTCCCCCCACTTCATCACACGCTGATCGGCAGCCAACAGTCAGAGCAGAGGAAACATGTTGTTTGGGGTCACCAGTCGTTCAGTCGTGGTCAAGCCCCACCGCTCACAGGTAAAAACATGAAAGTGTGAGTCGTCTCCGCTCAGAGCTATTAGTATAGCAAATACTAGTTTAAAATAGTTTACACACTTTTTTTAATGGTCCCGCCTTTTGCAAAATAATGAAAAGATTAGTAATAATAGCTTGACTTTATATGTAAAAGAAAATTTGGGTTTACAGTGTACCCACACTACCTTGGCGATCGACTGGTAGATCGCGATCGACGTATTGCGCACCCCTGCACTACATATTTCCCCCCTTCGAGACTAAAGTCACACTATTAACGACAAATCAGTTTAATTACCTAGCTTCTCCTAGCTATAAACGGAGAACGAAAAACCAGTAGCAGCAATTCATACTACTTAATCACTGAAAAACTCTCTCACGGGTCCCGCTGCTGACGACCATTCTATTATTAACTAAGTGGAGGGATGTCCCAGTCTGCATAGTATAATAGTCATATTTTAAGTAACATAACCAAACATAAAAACAAACATCGTCTGAATATATGGTCATTTAAAACACAAAAGAAACACAAAAGAAATACAAGAAAATTATAAACTATATATATATATATATATATATATATATATATATATATATATATATATATATATATATATATATATATAACATGAGCAAAAAGAAAATAAATGTGATAAAATGGAAAATTATGTAAAATATGTGAAATTTAAGTAATCCCCCCTTTGCACTGAAATTACACCTTTAAATGGTCAGAAATTTCGGTGCAAAGTCCAATCAGGTCTGGTCAGGTCAGGTATTTATCAAATAATTCAAATTCTGTTCTGACTCTCTCTTCGCTAATCTGCACGTCATCTTTGTGAAATAATGGCATCTGTGTTTGATCCGACGGCATAACAACTCCAACCCATCTTAATATCATCGCCTTAGCAAAGGTCAACAGTATGGTAGAAAAACAAAACATAACGCATAATGTGATAAGTCCTCCCAACAAAGCCCAAACTATCATAGCTCCCAAAGCTCCAAATCTATCTCATAACCAAGCATTGGCCGACCAACCTGAACCTTCTGACGGCCCAAATGCCTCTCTAATCTTCTTTAAAGCATCAATTACATTAGTCATATTATCAGAGCTATCAGGGATTAAGGTATGGCAGGTGTCACCAGTTAAATTTAAAGCTAAATACAGCCCACCTTGTTTAGCCAAAATATAATCAAGAGCCATATCAATCAAGAGCGTTTCAGCAGAGTTAGACAGTGACTTTTGTCAAAGTACTAAATCCCTTTATAGTCTCATTAACAAAAACTCATTAGCGTATATGTTATATTATCTATGAGATCAGCCAAATAAGTGATATGTGATATAATATGTGATATATGTGATAAATATGCTATCAATATGATATAAATATGATATGATATAAATATGATAAATCTCAAATATGTGATAGCCAAATAGACAAATACAGACTCCATACCAAGGAAAAAGACCAATACCCCACTTTTCTCCCAGGCTAATTCTCCAGTGGTATGACTCTAAATTATTAAAACACCCCTGAACCCCCACGGGTTTCATTGGAGCATATACAGTGTGCTTCTTTTGCTGGTTTCACTTCCATCGATTCAGGTACGGCTAACTTCCCCCCTTGGTCTAACAAGTTTATGTAAGGAAAAGCCCCCAACAACGCACACTCAAAGGTAGGCTTGTATAATCTGGATATATAGATCCGCTCCTTTGGATTTGCTTCTTAGTGGAAATACAGCCAAGACATAACCATGGATTGACACTCAATACTCAAAGGTTGAGGTGAAGTTTCCATTTCAAGGTACTAGGTGACAGAATTCTAACCATGCACGGATCATCCTCATGAGCCGTTGCTCTCACAGCATGTGTTAACTGCTGGAACCAAAAGTTCCTGCTGGCGAAAGGGTCTGAAATATGCAATACTGAGGAATCAAACCCAAATGCTTTCCACTTGGCTTCTCTCTTATACAATGCCCGAAATGATTCTGACATGTCTTCTGGTGTCGCATCCCTGTCAGTCCAATCATTTTCCTCAAGTGGCAGAGTGTCAGGTGCCGTCGTCATAGTCTTATCTGTCGTGACCGAGTTACAGAACTAGGTTTCTGCGTTACATTCACTGGTCCCTCATTAAGCATAATTGGCCACATAGTTTTTGCATCAAGTATAGCTGTCAGAATAGATTTTGCATAAAGTATAGTTGTCAAAATAATGTTTGAAGTTACATCCGAAGATGAATGTTCTAGCCGTCCTTGTCTTATCTGTAGAAAGTTTTATAGGAAGTTCCATTACCTTAGTTATCGCCTCCTTATTGATCCCTTTTGAGGTCGCAGCCTTTGAAGTAAACACTATATTAGCCAAAGTAGTATTCAACTTATTTTCTGGTGCTTTAGTATGTGATGTCATAGCCAATTTGCTTGTCGCTTTTGTAACTCTTGGTGTCGTAGTCGCAGATTTAGTTCTAGTTGTTGTAATTATTGGTATTGTAGTCACGGATGTTGTAATTATTGATGTAGTGATAGAAGTAGTAATTGGCGTAGTAGCAGATGTAGTAGTGGAGGTCCTATTTAGTATAGTTGTGGGTGTTGTGATTAAAGATACATTATTTAGCTTAATGCTACCGAATGTAACACTATCCACTTTCACAGTCGGAGTAGTCACCCGTTGGCTTAAAACAGTAGGAATTACCTTTAAAACATTATGATCAGTTTTATTAGGTAATTGCTCTTGAGCGCTTTCAGGCAACAATTCAGAGACCAAATCGTTCACAAATAAGGTTATTTTACGTGCTTTGTACCCCGGTAACCAACTATTACTCTTCGGCACAAATTTATGCTTTCTCTGTATGTGTTTACAAATGAAGTCACCTTGATCATCCCGTGAAATATTTCTTATTTCACGGGATTCACCCACAGTTGGAGCCATTTTCAGATCATTATATAAAATGTATTTTCTCGAGCCCTTAGAAAACCCCCGTGACTCAGGGCCAGACCACACTAAAGTTTTACCCAATTTATTAATCCATTCAAACTTTGTCTCCATGAGACCAGTCGGGGCACTGACATTTAAGAAATGCTGTCGTACCTGCCAAATCCCGAACTACAGAAACAGTATCAAACAAAATGGTAGACTGAGGGCTGACTGTGGTTAAGTGTGGTATCTCTGTCTCGACCTTACTTTTCAAAGCTGGAGCGGTAGGCTTCTGATTTGTTACCTCTACTGCTGACCTAGGCGTGACAACTCCCCATGTGTCATTGGTAACACTTTAAAATAACGGGCGCTTATAAAACATTAGTAACACATAGTAAATAATGAACTAATTATTTTACAAAACATTTACAAATATTTGTTAATGAGTAAGAAATACTATAATAATGTTATATATATGTCATTCCTCATTTGAAAAAAATTAGTCAATGATTACGTAATGATGAAATTAATAATAATTAAACCTTTACAAACATTTAAGTCTTTTAGCAAAAACAAGCTTAAACCTTTTGAAAAATACACTAGGGATGTGCTGTCTGTATTGACCCGCTGCAGGGTGCTCTCAAAAAGAAACAGCCAGATGTCTTAACTGATGTGATTTATTAGGTATCCACAGGAATGGCAGAAGTGTGTGGTTCTACAGGAAACAAAGGAATAAAAATGCATATTAAAAAACTATATCAACTATACAATAATAATGCACATGGTAATAATAGACAAACTTTTAAAATAGTGAACAATAGTTTTTTGGGGTTCTTTTGGCATCAGTTATGCTATCATGGTACAGGTCTTCCTACCAACTGTACTGCGCCTTTAAGAGGTGTCGTAACCAGAAACGCGCTGCCTCTCTGACAGAGCGCTGCCTTCAACACAGGCTCTGATACAGAGCAGCTCTCTATAACAGTCTGCAAACATCACAACAATTATTTACAACAAGTATTATACATGCACGTGTAATACGAAACCCACAGACATCAGACAGTGCTATGAGCCGCGTAATGGCGGCCGCTACATAAGAGTCTCTGTTTCTCGGAGCACAAGGCATGCAAATTAGGCTATTACAGGTCTAAATACAACAAAGGAAAAGCACAACGTAACTTATACACACAGAATATCTACTTACGTTATGATATCACGCACACAGTACCAAAGGTGGAAAAAAATAGCCCCGAACTGGGTCCTAACTAAAACACAAAACAAGAGCACTATTCTCTGCAGTCTCTCTGCTCGCTGTCCGACACACACTGAACCCCGACACCTGGCCTCAGCCCCACGCTAAAGCGGGGTGGGTCCAGACTCGTGATTGGCTGCTTCTAGTCGTGTTTTACAAACATTTAAGTCTTTAACAAAAACAAACTGAACAAGTTTACTTTCCTCAAATGAATTGTGCATTATTTGTAAACTTTGTAAAATCTTCAAAATATTATTTGTAAATAGTTTGTATACTGTTTTTAAGTAATTCATAGCTACATTATTATTGCATTAAGATTAGCTTGTAAATCATTAAGTGTGGTCAAACTGAAAGACAAGGAAACATTATTTAAGATATGTATACATATATAGGCTATGTGCTCAATAACATTGGCTGAAAGTCTATATCCAGTATTAGACAATGAACTAATCATGAACAAAACATTTAGACAGTTTTTGTAAATGATTAGGACATGCCCTGGCCATGTGCAGGCTGTAGGTCCAAGAAGACATGTCAAGAAAACGTTAAACATTTATTGATTACTTGTTAATATGTGACTAAGGTTCTGTTTATCACTTATATATAAGCCTCATGAGGAAGACTTCAAATGTGGCTAGCCCAGATTCACCTCTCATGTTATAATTTGTTAATGTTTTATTCATGATATGCAACACATCTACACAGTTAATTACATCCACTAATCTGAATCTGTATACAAACACTTACCTCAATATCTGTAGCTCAAAGGCTAAGCTCTTATAGATGATCCGTTACTTTTTAGACTTATATCTGAAACTTTTTGCACCCCTTAAAAGTGGAAGCAGATAATGAAACATTACTTCACTATATGTCATTCAGGGTCACCTTTTACAAATGATGGCAAAAGGAGAAATTTTATTTGTCAACTGGACAGAGTTTATTTGGTCGAATACTTGACTGGAGGGACAACTGTAATGCTGTGTACAAGAAGAGCATGAGCAGACTCTACTTCCTGAGAAAGCTCAGGTCTTTCAATGTGTGCAGCAAGTTACTGGAGATCTTCTACCAGTCTGTGGTGGCCAGCGCGCTGTACTTCACTGTGGTCTGCTGGGGGAGCGGCACCAGTAAAAGAGACATTGGGTGGATCCGTAAAGCGGGTTACGTGATCGGCTGTGAGCTGGAGACATTTGTCACAGTGAGGGACAGGAGGTCACTGAACAAACTGCTCTCCATCATGGACACTCCTGCTCACCCACTGCACCAGACTATAGAGGGACAGAGGAGCTCATTCTCCAACAGGCTCCTTCAGCTCCGCTCAAACAGTGAGAGATTCAGGACTACATTCATACCATACGCCATTCAGTTGTACAACAACTCACCCCTATGTAACAGATAATACTCCCTACAACTGTACAACAAGTTAATCTCAAGTAACAGATTACCTCATGCCCTGTCAATCAGCATAGTATTTGCACGGTCGTTCTTGTTTGTTGTATATAGCTGTGACTATATAGTTTATTACTTTATTACTTATATTTCTATTTTATTTTGACTTGTACATATACATTTTGATAATTATGTCTCATTTGACACCTGTCTCTTAATCTTTTTGCTATACCATCTATTTTTGTTACTCTGTTATTATATTGTGATGTTTGAGCTATTGTATCCAAATAATTTCCCTTGTGGATCAATAAAGTTTGTCTAAGTCTAAGTCTAAGTCTAATACGTTTCGCAGCTCATCCAAGCTGCTTCTTTAGTTCTGGTCAGATGCTGGCGGACACTGCTTTATATCTGTCTGAAGGGAGGAGCTAATTACAATGAAATTACTCTGAGACAACACATATTTGTTTACAGTTTCTGCTAGTTAGGTGAGTCTATTCAATATGGAGTGTTTACAGTGACTGTAATTAACTATAACTGTTCACATTGTGCAACTTAAAAATGACCAATGTAATACACCGTTATTTTACTGAAATTCAAAAAATAATAAAAATCAAGGCACAGGGCCTCCACAGGGCATGGTCCAAGACACAATTAACAACATGAAACTGCTGAGGAAATACAAACAACTAACTGTAACTGTAATTAACTGCAATAGTAGCCTTGGACCTAGCCTATAGCCTCTTTTTAAGGGGGAGAAGTTGCCCACCTTTCTTTTTCCCCCTACTTCCTCAATTAGTTCAGGGTCATTTTCGATTGCTTCTCGGCACCTCTATGAAACTCACTCTACTTGAGAAAAGCCTTCACGAAGCTCCTCAAATGTTGTGGGGGCGACAATTGCCAATTCAGCAATTGGTACTCCACAGCAGATTGTGTTTCGATCTACTCCCACGGATCTGTAGGCGGAGGTTTTTACCTCTTTTGTAGGCCCGTAGCACCTTTCTGTAGCGCTTCAGTATGTCCTCGGGAGTCGTGGCTACAAATACATAAAATACACACACAAAAAACCACAATGAATGAGTTACCATATTTTTTGGACTATAAGTCACCCTTTTTTATGGTTTGGCTGGTCCTGTGACTTATACTCAGGTGCAACTTATATATTTATTACTATTATAGTTTTTTTCTCCTCACACATTTGAGCCTTCTTGAGGAGTTTACCACGTAGGAAAACTCCTGTAATTTGGTCGTCAGAAATCACAGCATCATCTAATACAAAAAGATCTGGCCCCTGATGGGACCCAGGGACACTATAGCACTCCCTAACGCGTGGAGGGTCGTCGTTGGCATACACTTTCAGCTGCATGCATGAAGTTTGGTAGGGATGTGTATCTCACTAAGACGAACAAAAAAGGTCAACACAATGCCATGGCTACGCCCAACAGGAAGTGAAATAATTCGACTTTTGTGTGATTGCACATACAATGGAATTTAAAGTACTCCTAAGCCGTACATCAGATTTGTGTAAGGTTTGGTGTACCCTCCTCCTGTGCTCTGGAGGTGTGACTTCAGTGGGGAGTATGAAGAGGTGTATTTTCAAATTTAGCTTGCTCGAACCGTTTTTCCAGTATCTCCTACCCCACCTTTAACTTACGTAATACAAGTGTGTACTTTATGACTCTAAAAAGCTACTGTTATTTCCCATCTACTATAGTATTAGCTAAATCTATTTTGCTACAGGATAACAGAGAGATATTATATTTGCACCTTTTAGCCATAATTGATAGTCATAACTAAAACCCTTTCACAGTTTGTCCCTCCAGGAGTCTGCAAGCCTTCGAGATGTGTTTGGTATAAAATGCCTGACCTTGTATCAGATTTTGCAGTGTTTTAGCCATTACAATTAATAAAACCCCGCACAAACACTACAGCTTATTATAATTCAAATGCACATTGAACCTAAACAAGAAAAATGTACAAAAACTAGAAAATACCTCTCCTATTCATAGCTACATCATAGCTCTTGTTCTTGTCCTTTTTAGGTTTCTTCCCCTTGTCCTTCTTCTTTTTATCCTTCTGGTGCTTACTGTGCCTCTTCTTCTTCTTCTTCTCCTCATCACATGATGAGGAGGAGGAGGAGGATGAAGAAGATGATGTCTCTGAGGAGGTCGATGAAGAGTCTGACATCTCAGAGTCAGACAGATTCTCATTTGCAACATTGCGTTTTTTTCTTGTCTATTGCAGAGGAAAAGGCATAACATTAAAACACAGTTGTGACATCATCACTTTGTTTCTTGCGATGTATGATATATGTATGATATAGTCAATATGTACAAAACTTGCATGATTGCCAGGCAATAACATGGATTTGTTATTGTATGATTTTGCATGTGTGTGTGGTCTTTGCACTGTGTGATTTTTGGCTCATTTTGAGATGACTTTTCACTTGTGCAACTATTTTGGGGATCACCCCAAGTTTTAGCTTTAGTTATACATGGGTTGATGAGCAGCGATTGACCTTTCACAAACACCTCCCGATCGGGAATCATAGGGTCAGATGAAAATCAAACTGGTTTGAAATTCTGTCGCCCCTCGCGAGGCTATTTGCACAGTTGAAGCACAGATACGACATGATTCCCCTATAAAGATAAGATAAGATAAGATAATCCTTTATTCGTCCCACAGTGGGGAAATTTCAATGTCACAACGCAAGTTTCAGAAAAAGTAGGAAAACAAGCACACATCAAAAACAAGATAAATAATAATAAGTATTTACAATCAAAATATTGTGTACAGTGCAGTGATGGACAGTGGTGGTTAAATAAATAAATAAGTAGCAGGTAGTGACTTTAAATAGTATTGCACATTGTTATTATTGTTATTATTACTATGGCGATGACACATGACTAGCATTGTTCATTATACAGTCTGACAGCAGCAGGAAGGAAAGACCTGCGAAATCTCTCCTTCACACAGCGAGGGTGCATCAGTCTGTCACTGATGCTGCTCTCCAGAGCAGACAGGGCGTCCTGCAGGGGGTGACCCTCATGGTCCAGCATAGACATGAGTTTAGCCAGGACCCTCTTGTCCCCCACCTGCTGCACCGAGTCCAGAGGACAGCCCAGGACTGAACTGGACTTCTTGATGACCTTGTCCAGTTTCTTCTTCTCCCTCTCTGTGACGCTGCTGTTCCAGCAGACCACACCGTACAGGATGGCTGATGCCACCACAGAGTCATGGAAGGTCCTCAGGAGTGGCCCTCTCACTCCAAAGGACCGCAGTCTCCTCAGGAGATAAAGCCGACTCTGGCCCTTCCTGTACAGTGCATCTGTGTTGTGAGTCCAGTCCAGTTTATTGTTCAGATGCACACCCAGGTACTTGTAAGAGTCCACTCTCTCAATGTCTCTTCCCTGGATGTTCACTGGTGGGGGGGCAGTAGAGTGGCGTCTGCGGAAGTCCACCACCATCTCCTTGGTCTTCCCCGCGTTGATGAGAAGATGGTTCCGGTGACACCAGTCCACAAAGTCCTGCGTTAGTCCTCTGTACTCCGTGTCGTCATCGTTCGTGATGAGACCGATGATGGCGGAGTCATCGGAGAACTTCTGCTGTCCGTGTCATGTCTGAAGTCTGCAGTGTAGAGTGTGAAGAGGAAGGGCGCGAGGACGGTGCCCTGGGGCGCCCCCACACTGCAGGTCATGAGGTCAGACACACAGTCCCGGGCTCTCACAAACTGGGGCCGGTTTGTGAGGTAGTCCAGGATCCACTCAGCCAGGTCACAGTCCACTCCTGCCCACTCCAGCTTGTCCCTCAGGAGCAGCGGCTGGATGGTGTTGAAAGCACTGGAGAAGTCAAAGAACAAGATTTTCACAGTGCTGCCGGGCCTCTCCAAGTGGGACAGCGAGCGGTGCATCAGAGAGATGATGGCGTCCTCCACTCCAATGCCAGGCCGATACGCGAACTGCAGCGGGTCCATCGCTGAGCTCACCGTGGAGCGGAGGTGACCCAGGACGAGCCTCTCCAGAGTCTTCATCAGATGAGACGTGAGAGCCACTGGCCTGAAGCTGTTGAGGTCCTTGGCGTGCGGTGTCTTGGGCACAGGTACCACACAGGAGGTCTTCCAGAGCTGTGGCACCACCTTCAGCTTCAGGCTCAGGTTGAAGACATGCTCCATAACTCCACACAGCTCATCTGCACAGGACTTAAGGAGCCTGGGGCTGATCCCGTCTGGTCCAGCAGCTTTCCTACTCCTTATCCGGCTCAGTTCTCTCCTAACCTGAGCTGTTGTGACAGACAAAGAGCAGGGGTGTGTGCTGGAGGTCTGGCTGAGTATTTGATGTGGATTCGGGGGCTGGGGGGCTGAGGCAGAGGTGTGAAGAGGTGGCAGTCAATGTTTTCCCCTTTTTGAGCTTGCACAAATACGACTGGAAAAATGAAAGTGTACTGAAACCATGGTGACATGTGATCTGACGCTGCATGAAAGCAGGAAGAGGATATTTTCAGCAATAAAAGTTGCTGCGTAATTTAGCAAACCATAGGTCTAATGTGTGTCCACATCTTACAAGTCCCTTCCATGTTATAGTCAAAGTATCTTTCTTCTCCAGTCCTTGTGTCACAGCCCCATATTTGGCTTGTTGGTACCACTGAAGGGAAGAAAATCTCATTGTGTTTTTTGGCAAGGTGTTCCTTCCTAAGGTTAAAGGTTTAGTGACAGACAGTTAAACTGTATGACATTAAAATAACAGCATTACCTCCTTTGATTCTGCTATGTTTGTGATTGCACATGTTTCATGAGGTGAACGCAAGACTACAGGTCTAGAAGAAGCCTAAAGGACCTGAGTGCAGCTCACACAAAAGCAATATGATCCTCATGTCTGTTCAGGCTGTTTATGGACTTTACACATCAGCTCATGTCCAATTGTGGGGGGGGGGGGGGGGGGGGTATTGTATTGTATTTTAAATGACAGGCAATTATTGGCAACAATATTGCCAGGTAATACATGTAAATTTAGTATACAAGATTTTGCTGTTACCTGCAGAGCAATTCTTACTGTATACTTCAAGCCAATGAATAAGTGTAAAAAATAGCCCAACAAAAACCTGTAAAGTGTTCCCAGTTCTCATCTGTAAATATGATTTACAGTCATTTGCTGAAATATTATAGTAATTATTTACAGGAGATTTGTTACAGTGTTTGTTCTGGATTCATGACAAGCAGCAGCGAGCGTTTGTCTTTCAATAAACGCTTTGGACCAAAATGGATGCGTGTGCTTCATGATTTATGGGACATATTGCTTACTGGACTTGTGTGGGAGTGCATCATAGGGACAAGTCAAAAACAATCCAAGTAGGAAAATGCAACTGCTAAATAAAGCTTTCACCTCTCAAGTTCAAGCTCCCCTTGCTTATCATTTCATCTTTTGCTTGTCAACATCATTCTCATGAAATGAAAGGCTCACCTGTAAAGTGCAGTGGATACAGCCTAGAAGTGAGTTGAGCTCAGACACAGTACTGGAATGTGACCTGGTCTTTACTGCTCAGTGCTCAGTATACACCTGCTGGCCTAAACACAAACAATCACATTTTATTATTAGAAATACACCTAATACACCTTTAATATTGATACAGAGAGGAATGACAGAAAACAATTGTGCTGCGTTACAATGACCTCAACATCCCAGCACAAAATGTGCACATTAATGACATGCTTACCATTCCAGTGTGCAGTAGGCTTTTGGTGAAGAAAGCAGACAGCTACAGAGGTGATGTTCGGAACTCCGTCTCCAGTGTCCACCTGGTGCGGTGACACCTAAACAAATAAATACATATTTTATTAAATATGTGTTCATTATTACATCTGAAATCACAAAACATTGTGTTCTATGTTATTTGACATCTTTGGCCAATTCTTTAATTTAATCTCATGATTACCTATACTTGAATCCAGTGCACAGTGGACTTTTATATCCGCGTAGAAGAGCCAGCTCATGGTGAGATAAGGCCTGTACTTGGCCTTCTCTCTTCAGTCCTTGGCATCCACCTGGTGTAGACCGACTGCACTGACTTCACCTGAACAAACACATTCACATTTGTATTACACATGGAAGTGTGAAGCCTGTGTGTTGCTTCATGTGCCTGAACTGGCAATATGATTTTGTAGCTGACACACACAGCGCACCATGATGCTGTTTGAATATAGTCTAATCATATTCCAAACAATAGTAGCCTAATTATGCCCCCAAATAAGTACCTGGGTGTGCATCTGAACAATAAACTAGACTGGACTCATAATACAGATGCACTGTACAGGAAGGGCCAGAGTCGGCTCTATCTCCTGAGGAGACTGCGGTCCTTTGGAGTGAGAGGGCCACTCCTGAGGTCCTTCTATGACTCTGTGGTGGCATCAGCCATCCTGTATGGTGTGGTCTGCTGGAGCAGCAGCGTCACAGAGAGGGAGAAGAAGAAACTGGACAAGGTCATCAAGAAGTCCAGCTCCGTCCTGGGCTGTCCTCTGGACTCGGTGCAGCAGGTGGGGGACAAGAGGGTCCTGGCTAAACTCATGTCTATGCTGGACCATGAGGGTCACCCCCTGCAGGACGCCCTGTCTGCTCTGGAGAGCAGCATCAGTGACAGACTGATTCACCCTCGCTGTGTTAAGGAGAGATTTCGCAGGTCTTTCCTTCCTGCTGCTGTCAGACTGTATAATGAACAATGCTAGTCATGTGTCATTCCCATAGCAACCATGTGTCATCTCCATAGTAATAATAACAATGTGCAATATTATTTAAAGTCACTGTACCTGCTATTATTTATTTACCCACAATCATCTCAGAATCAAAAACACTTATTGTGCAATGTTCCTGTGCCTTTTAGCTTAGCTTACAGTGTTGTGTTTTTTAGTTGATTGTAAATACTTATTATTATTTATCTTGATTTTGATGCATGCTCTTATTTCCTACTGTTTCTGTAACTTGCGTTGTGACACTGCAATTTCCCCATTGTGGGACAAATAAAGGATTATCTTATCTTATCTTATCTTATCTTAAATAGATAGACTCCTCCTTTGAAAACGTGAGTTCAGACCATAGACTGGTTCAGACGCCGTCTCTCCTTTTTCCAGTAACACACACACTCACCTCCGATAACCACTGCCTCTCGTGTAATATGCGTCACAAAGTCCCGTTCTACCGGAGTTTTACGACGCGGCGGCCAGTGTCTGTGTTGTTACCAGCACACTCTTGTTAACCCACATTATTCTGCGCTCACCTCCGATCACCGCTACCTCTCGCATGCGCCACACCCGCTCTACCGGAGTGTGGACCCGGGTCCATCTGCACTCAGCTCGGATCACCGACACCGCGGTGCTTCGCGCGCAGCAGCAGCAGCAGCAGCAGCAAGGAGATGAGCAGGGCTCCATGAGTGAAAACTCACGCGCTCATGTAAAGGAGCCTGTCGCTCTAAATGCGCATGTGGCCACAGATAACAGCGCGGCTATGCACATTTAATAGGCTACATTTACGTCTAAGTGCTAAAGACAGAACACAGAACCAAAAGAAGCTACCCTACAAACTTGATTACAAGAGTGAAAAAAGAATAAGTGACGTTCAAAAAAAACAAAACAAAACAAACAAACATTTGAGAATGTAAGCGATGGGCTTTACGAAACGGAGAGCGGGAGGCCTTTAAATAGAACTTATCGTTTTTCTCATTATTGGCACAGCTGTACAGTAGCAAAAAAAAAAAAAAAAAGAATATGACATAAATTTGGAGACATTGTTTTCTCAAGGAAACACAAAGAAATTGTGCTTCTGTCCGATAAAGCAGGGCATTTTTGGACCTGATTGGTCAGAGTGTGGCAGGCTTCAGGTGAATTTGGTGCGATACTGTGGCCCAAACATATCGAGATGCTTTGGATTCATGAATAATGGGGCCTGTTATACTGGCACAGACTGTGTAGCCAGGCCTTTGAGTTGGCAGACGTCGCCCTCTTGTGGCCAAAATACATTGTAGCCGTGTCTGTCCTTGTCATCGTTTTTTAAGCACTTCAGAGATGTGCAACCCAAAGTTATAAGCGTTTTAATTTTTTGTTGCGGCAAACGCCTTTTCAGCGCCTGCAAATCACATTTTGACCAACTATGCAATCCTGCCTTAGAAGTAACAGGAGGTGCAAACTACACTATGTGGGGACTTGTCCTGTCAAAATTACATGATTTCAGGCGTGAGCTCGCTTTACAATACCATGCTGTGGCCAGGACACCCCAGGATGTTTCATGCGTTTCTAATGCATTGTGCCTAAACTCAACAGTGAAATTGTGGGAAAACTACAAGAGATATCAATGCCATTTTTGCTGTGCAAGTAGGGCTTTTGGACCTGAACAATATGCATTTAGAATCTTGGTTCTATCTGCTTCTTTGCCAAAGTTATAAGCGTTTTAATTTTTTATTGCGGCAAACGCCTTTTCAGCACCTGCAAATCACATTTTGACCAACTATGCAATCCTGCCTTAGAAGTAACAGGAGGTGCAAACTACACTATGTGGGGACTTGTCCTGTCAAAATTACATGATTTCAGGCGTGAGCTCGCTTTACAATACCATGCTGTGGCCAGGACACCCCAGGATGTTTCATGCGTTTCTAATGCATTGTGCCTAAACTCAACAGTGAAATTGTGGGAAAACTACAAGAGATATCAATGCCATTTTTGCTGTGCAAATAGGGCTTTTGGACCTGAACAATATGCATTTGGAATCTTGGTTCTATCTGCTTCTTTGCCAAAGTTATAAGCATTTTAATTTTTTTATTGCGGCAAACGCCTTTTCAGCGCCTGCAAATCACATTTTGACCAACTATGCAGTCCTGCCTTAGAAGTAACAGGATGTGAAAACTACACTATGTGGGGACTTGTCCTGTCAAAATGACATGATTTCAGGCGTGAGCTCGCTTTACAATACAACGCTGTGGCCAGGACAGCTCCTCATTGTGCCTAAACTCAACAGTGAAATTGTGGGAAAACTACAATAGATATCAATGCCATTTCTGCTGTGCAAGTAGGGCTTTTGGACCTGAACAATATGCATTTAGAATCTTGGTTCTATCTGCTTCTTTGCCAAAGTTATAAGCGTTTTAATTTTTTATTGCGGCAAACGCCTTTTCAGCACCTGCAAATCACATTTTGACCAACTATGCAATCCTGCCTTAGAAGTAACAGGAGGTGCAAACTACACTATGTGGGGACTTGTCCTGTCAAAATGACATGATTTCAGGCATGAGCTCGCTTTACAATACAACGCTGTGGCCAGGACAGCTCCTCAGTGCCTAAACTCAACAGTAAAATTGTGGGAAAACTACAAGAGATATCAATGCCATTTTTGCTATGCAAGTAGGGCTTTTGGACCTGAACAATATGCATTTGGAATCTTGGTTCTATCTGCTTCTTTGCCAAAGTTATAAGCATTTTAATTTTTTATTGCGGCAAACGCCTTTTCAGCGCCTGCAAATCACATTTTGACTAACTATGCAATCCTGCCTTAGAAGTAACAGGATGTGAAAACTACACTATGTGGGGACTTGTCCTGTCAAAATGACATGATTTCAGGCGTGAGCTCGCTTTACAATACAACGCTGTGGCCAGGACAGCTCCTCATTGTGCCTAAACTCAACAGTGAAATTGTGGGAAAACTACAAGAGATATCAATGCCATTTTTGCTATGCAAGTAGGGCGTTTGGACCTGAACAATATGTATTTGGAATCTTGGTTCTATCTGCTTCTTTGCCAAAGTTATAAGCATTTTAATTTTTTGTTGCGGCAAACGCCTTTTCAGCGCCTGCAAATCACATTTTGACCAACTATGCAATCCTGCCTTAGAAGTAACAGGAGGTGCAAACTACACTATGTGGGGACTTGTCCTGTCAAAATTACATGATTTCAGGCGTGAGCTCGCTTTACAATACCATGCTGTGGCCAGGACACCCCAGGATGTTTCATGCGTTTCTAATGCATTGTGCCTAAACTCAACAGTGAAATTGTGGGAAAACTACAAGAGATATCAATGCCATTTTTGCTGTGCAAGTAGGGCTTTTGGACCTGAACAATATGCATTTAGAATCTTGGTTCTATCTGCTTCTTTGCCAAAGTTATAAGCGTTTTAATTTTTTATTGCGGCAAACGCCTTTTCAGCACCTGCAAATCACATTTTGACCAACTATGCAATCCTGCCTTAGAAGTAACAGGAGGTGCAAACTACACTATGTGGGGACTTGTCCTGTCAAAATTACATGATTTCAGGCGTGAGCTCGCTTTACAATACCATGCTGTGGCCAGGACACCCCAGGATGTTTCATGCGTTTCTAATGCATTGTGCCTAAACTCAACAGTGAAATTGTGGGAAAACTACAAGAGATATCAATGCCATTTTTGCTGTGCAAGTAGGGCTTTTGGACCTGAACAATATGCATTTAGAATCTTGGTTCTATCTGCTTCTTTGCCAAAGTTATAAGCATTTTAATTTTTAATTGCGGCAAACGCCTTTTCAGCACCTGCAAATCACATTTTGACTAACTATGCAATCCTGCCTTAGAAGTAACAGGATGTGAAAACTACACTATGTGGGGACTTGTCCTGTCAAAATGACATGATTTCAGGCGTGAGCTCGCTTTACAATACAACGCTGTGGCCAGGACAGCTCCTCATTGTGCCTAAACTCAACAGTGAAATTGTGGGAAAACTACAAGAGATAGCAATGCCATTTTTGCTGTGCAAGTAGGGCTTTTGGACCTGAACAATATGTATTTGGAATCTTGGTTCTATCTGCTTCTTTGCCAAAGTTATAAGCATTTTAATTTTTTGTTGCGGCAAACGCCTTTTCAGCGCCTGCAAATCACATTTTGACCAACTATGCAATCCTGCCTTAGAAGTAACAGGAGCTGCAAACTACACTATGTGGGGACTTGTCCTGTCAAAATTACATGATTTCAGGCGTGAGCTCGCTTTACAATACCATGCTGTGGCCAGGACACCCCAGGATGTTTCATGCGTTTCTAATGCATTGTGCCTAAACTCAACAGTGAAATTGTGGGAAAACTACAAGAGATATCAATGCCATTTTTGCTGTGCAAGTAGGGCTTTTGGACCTGAACAATATGCATTTGGAATCTTGGTTCTATCTGCTTCTTTGCCAAAGTTATAAGCATTTTAATTTTTTTATTGCGGCAAACGCCTTTTCAGCGCCTGCAAATCACATTTTGACCAACTATGCAGTCCTGCCTTAGAAGTAACAGGATGTGAAAACTACACTATGTGGGGACTTGTCCTGTCAAAATGACATGATTTCAGGCGTGAGCTCGCTTTACAATACAACGCTGTGGCCAGGACAGCTCCTCATTGTGACTAAACTCAACAGTGAAATTGTGGGAAAACTACAATAGATATCAATGCCATTTCTGCTGTGCAAGTAGGGCTTTTGGACCTGAACAATATGCATTTAGAATCTTGGTTCTATCTGCTTCTTTGCCAAAGTTATAAGCGTTTTAATTTTTTATTACGGCAAACGCCTTTTCAGCGCCTGCAAATCACATTTTGACCAACTATGCAATCCTGCCTTAGAAGTAACAGGAGGTGCAAACTACACGATGTGGGGACTTGTCCTGTCAAAATGACATGATTTCAGGCGTGAGCTCGCTTTACAATACCATGCTGTGGCCAGGACACCCCAGGATGTTTCATGCGTTTCTAATGCATTGTGCCTAAACTCAACAGTGAAATTGTGGGAAAACTACAAGAGATATCAATGCAATTTTTGCTGTGCAAGTAGGGCTTTTGGACCTGAACAATATGCATTTAGAATCTTGGTTCTTTCTGCTTCTTTGCCAACGTTATAAGCGTTTTAATTTTTTATTGCGGCAAACGCCTTTTCAGCGACTGCAAATCACATTTTGACTAACTATGCAATCCTGCCTTAGAAGTAACAGGATGTGAAAACTACACTATGTGGGGACTTGTCCTGTCAAAATGACATGATTTCAGGCGTGAGCTCGCTTTACAATACAACGCTGTGGCCAGGACAGCTCCTCATTGTGCCTAAACTCAACAGTGAAATTGTGGGAAAACTACAAGAGATATCAATGCCATTTTTGCTGTGCAAATAGGGCTTTTGGACCTGAACAATATGCATTTGGAATCTTGGTTCTATCTGCTTCTTTGCCAAAGTTATAAGCATTTTAATTTTTTATTGCGGCAAACGCCTTTTCAGCGCCTGCAAATCACATTTTGACTAACTATGCAATCCTGCCTTAGAAGTAACAGGAGGTGCAAACTACACTATGTGGGGACTTGTCCTGTCAAAAGGACATGATTTCAGGCGTGAGCTCGCTTTACAATACAACGCTGTGGCCAGGACAGCTCCTCATTGTGCCTAAACTCAACAGTGAAATTGTGGGAAAACTACAAGAGATATCAATGCCATTTTTGCTGTGCAAGTAGGGCTTTTGGACCTGAACAATATGCATTTAGAATCTTAGTTCTATCTGCTTCTTTGCCAAAGTTATAACCGTTTTAATTTTTTATTGAAGAGTCGTTTCTCACCGTTGCTGCTTTGGTTTCACTCACCGGTGGGATGTGATGGGAAGAATCCAAAAACCAGGCTCTGCTAGTGTCAATCCCATTTATTACAAACCCAGAGTATAAGACAATTACAGACACAAGGTCCGTCTGCCTCGAAGCAGAACGGACCTTGGAGAACACATTCGAACAAAGCATTGCCCACATATCTATCTAGCTTTCTATAGGATATCCCACTGTAATCTGACTACTTCTGTACGTCCAAGATACAGACTTAACATTAAAGTTAGGGGTCTCTCGTGCCATCATGGCAGAATGCAGAGGCCTCATAACTTACTTAAAGGGGCTGTATGGTTCAAAAGGCAAAGCAGACACTACATCAGGGGTGCTCACACTTTTTCTGCATGCGAGCTACTTATAAAATGACCAAGTAAAAATGATCTACCTACTACAAAAATGCAAATCATTTATTTATTCATAAATATATTGAGAATTCTTTATATGTACAATTTATGTTGATGTACCTTGCATAACGGCATGAGCCCATATTGCGCAATTTCATTTTTTCTCATTACCTTACTCTCTTGACTTGCATTGGTTGGAATCAGCTAGGGATGCATAGTCAAGACCAGGGGTCGGCAACCTTAAATACTCAAAGAGCCATTTGGACCGTCTCCCACAGAAAAGAAAACACCCGGAGCCACAAAACCCTTTTGACTTCTAAACCAGCGCTAACCAGGGTAACTACAGGCAAAACTACAACTCTCAGAGAACAACAAGCGCGCCATCCTGCACTACAGCTCTTAAGCGCGAGTCTTAAGAGAATTATTTACACCTTTCAGTCTTTTCATCACAACAGTAGCCAACATAAATAAAGTGCATGAGTGAAATAAAGAATTGCGCTGCACACGTACGACCTGCACACGTATAATCTCTGAAAAGTTTAACATGAACCATCTCCAACACGATAGAAGCGCAGAACAGACTCACCATAGGCAGAACATCCCTCAGTCACAGAAAGAACACGCATATTCCACTGAGTCCTGCCCTTTAGTCAGCGCTTCTAGTTTATGCAAATTAGCCATGTGGTTTTAAGTTTCACTTCTGTAAACAAATGTACGCAAAGCTGCAATAAACACTTTAGTATTTGAGTCCTCCTCGTAGGAAATAAAAATCCAAACTTAAATTATCCACCCGCAGCGAACCAAAAAGGCGTCTGCTTCTGTGTTCCGTCATCATTTTATTGCGTGTACCGCGTGTACCAGTCTCATCAGCCGTGAAAGCAAATGAATCTGCCCACGTAGCATTAAGCGTTCTGTTTTCTTCAGAAACTTTTCTTTTCTTGGATTTATCATCATTGGGCCGAAAATCATACTGCTGATGTAGGTCCGGGCTGCCAGTGTGTGGGGGTGACGCACGTCGGCGGCTTTGACGCACGTTTTGAGCGACAAAAATATTTAAAACGTTTTATTTAAATGTTACAAGATTACCATTATCTACAATTTTAGATTTACATTTAAAAACAAACTAAAATAAAAATGCAATGTAATTAAATACTCATTATTATTTTCCAAAGTCACAGGGAGCCACGACAGAACGATGAAAGAGCCACATGCGGCTCTGGAGCCGCGGGTTGCCGACCCCTGGTCCAGACAGTAGCTGCTGACATCCAGACTCAAGCACACTTCTTAACTTCTTAACTGGTATCTTACTGGTTTTGCAGTAGTATTTACCAGCGTCTGCACATTTACCAAACACACGTCGTGACAAATACAGATGTATTTGTGCACTTTTATTAGGCAAACTTCAACCACATGTCGCGGTAGGCCAGCTCTGTGCTGTAGGCCTGTTTTTTGCCAACATAAATTTAGATTAGTTTTTGCTTCGCGTTTCATCTTGCTCGTCTAATCTGCGTGCATTGAGAAGGGTGTGTGTGTGAGTTATATGGAGGGAGGAGCGAGAGCGCAAAAAGGCGAGGAGCGGCATGCTGACGTGAGGCAGATGGACAGCTAGGATGTTTTAAAAAGTTTAACCTGCACTGTGATACATGCTGGTACTCAAGGGTACACGCTGTTGCGTACAAGCTGTGCGCGCTGGGGACACGTGTGGTGATGTGCTGCGAAGTGTCCGCAGGTTCCAGACGAGCGCACAGGCTGCGGTAAGAAGCCCCGTGCGGTCCCGCACACCGGTACAAGTTATTGCTGACGGCACCGGCCGTAATGAAATATGGTCGCACTCATCTCAAGACCAAGACCGTTCTCGAGTAGGCCTACTACGACGCTACGATCTACCCACACTACCTTGGCGATAGACTAAAGTCACACTATTAACGTCAAATCAATTTAATTACCTAGCTTCTCCTAGCTATAACCGTGAGAGCGAAAAACCAGTAGCAGCTAAATCTGTTGCCAAATTCATACTACTTAATCACTGAAAAACTCTCTCACGGGTCCGCTGCTGGCGACCTAACTAAGTGGAGGGATGTCCCATTCTACAGAGTGTAACAGTAACATAACCAAACATAGAAACAAACATCGTATGAATAAACATATAGGTTCATTTAAAACACAAATTATAAACTATATAATACAGTCAGATATATCTTGATAAAACACATTCAAAGACCGCACTTTCATTCACCATCTGTCCATCCACTGTCCATCCAAGCTATTTGGTTAGCTCCGATTATCAATCATTGTCCATGTCCATAGTCCATTTCAACATCGTTCCCCATTTGTCCTGGAAACAGAACACACCATCCAGTATCTTGCAAAAGCAAATACAATCAAAAACTTGTTTCACATCACAATGTGAATTATAAAATATATAGGTATATGAATATATTTATAAAAGTATAATGACTAACATGAGCAAAAATAAATGTGATAAAATGTAAGATTATGTAAAATATGGAAAATTTAAGTAATCCCCCTTTGCACTGAAATTACACCTTTAAATGGTCAGAAATTTTGGTGCAAAGTCCAATCAATTACAATCAGGTCAGGTCAGGTATTCATCAACTAATTCAAATTCTGTTCCGACTCTCCCTTCGCTAATCGGCAAGTCATCTTCCTGCAATAATGGCATCTGTGTTTGATCCGATGGCATAACAACTCCAACCCAGCTTAATATTTGCTATATGCCTTAGCAAAGGTCAACAGTATGGTACAAAAACAAAACATAACGCATAATGTGATAAGTCCTCCCAACAAAGCCCAAAATATCATAGCTCCCAAAGCTCCAAATCAAGCTCATAACCAAGCATTGGCCGTTTTCAGCGCCTGCAAATCACATTTTGACTAACTATGTAATCCTGCCTTAGAAGTAACAGGAGGTGCAAACTACACTATGTGGGGGCTTTTCCTGTCAAAAGGACATGATTTCAGGCGTAAACTCACTTTAGAACACAATGCTGTGGCCAGGACAGCCCCAAGATTTGTAATGCGTTTCCAGTGCATTGTGCCTAAACTCAAAAGTGGACAGGTAGGATGTTTTAATAAGTTTAACCTGCACTGCTGGTACACGCTGTTGCGTGTTGCGCTGTTGGTACACGCTGGTACACGCTGTTGCGTACAAGTGTCCGCAGGTTCCAGACAAGCGCACAGGCTGCAGTGAGAAGCCCCGTGCGGTCCCGCACACCGGTACAAGTTTATTGCCGACGGCACCGGCCGTAATGAAATATGGTCGTACTCATCTCGAGACCAAGATCGGTCTCGAGTAGGCCTTAATTTTTTAAAACTAATGTTCACAAGTAATTAACTTAACCATTACTCGTGTATTACAGTAATCATTGCTTATGTTTATCAGTATTTATTTTTCTTATTTATGGGTATTTATTGATCATGTTAATTAGTTGTAATTATTATTATTTTTTTTTTTTTACATTAGATAATAATTGACAAAAAATTACAATTTTTTTTTTTCTCACAAATGTATTGCCAAAATAATGCAATAGTAACATGCTTAAACCTGAATAAAGTGCAGTCTTCTGCCTGTAACCTGTAACAGCATTTGTTTTTGCTTTTACATTTCACAATTTTAAACAGTAATATAAAATCTGAGTAAAGTGCCATGTCAAAACAATTGTGCAATTAACCCTTTACAACAATGGGTTCATTTTTCTAACATTTAGAATCAAGGTGAAATTTAAACTTTTAAAACCTTGTACAAAGGGAAACACACTTGCATAATGTCTGATGAACTAATTGAGGTAGCATGTATAGTGTACACAAATTAGTAGAAAAACCCCCCAAACATTTACATTAATCTGGTCAAAAGAGAAAAATGGAAACCTGGAATGGTTTCGACAGGTAAATTGCCTAATAAGGAGCATCCCTGTCATGAACAATTTTAAATTTCAGAAGCCTTATTGATTAGAGACTAAAGTTATTAACTAGCATAGTGGCACATAACAACTGTTTTAAAAAGTAATAACGAACAGGAAGGTTTACGTGCAACAGATTTTTCAGTCTGTAAACATAATAATGCTAGTTCACATTTCAGTGAATTATGCTTGTATTTTCAATGTGTGTGTGTGTAATGTGTTCATCATGGTGGCTACAAACTGAACCTCAGCAGTGCAAACAATAAACTTCTAGCTGCTAAATAAGATATAAAACACTAAACTTTTTTCTGTTTACCATTCACCACCATCCTAAAGATAAACAAAAAAAAAGAAAATGATTGCCAGAAGTATAAACATTACAGAATCAAATTACTGAACTTACAGACTATCAATAAGAATGACAAAACAGGAATTGCATGAAATTCAATTTATGCTGACATCATAACTATTTGGTCAAGCATTTTCAAATGTTTGAACAAACATTTGAAAATCAACATTAGTCTGACTTTTTCTTTAGATAAAGATCATGGAGCTTCTAATGTATAGGCGACTTCTTCTACAATGTTCATTTTGTCTTCTTTTGTTATATTCAAAAACTTTGAAAGTTTTCAAATTGTCACCAGTGACAACTGTTGAAGACGGCTCGCAGATAGCAGCCGAAACATGTTGACAAGGTAAATACATCTCTATTCTATTGTCCTAACGAATAATCCAAAGTTTTTGAATATAGGCTACTTGTCAATTTTGGCTTGTTCAAATTATACAATAAATGTCACATTCTAAAAGTTTCACATTACAGACAAAATGTATACTTACAAAGGTAGATTTGAAGAATTCAGTGGGATTGTCTCCGAGTAAGTAAGGAAGCCCTCTTAGTGCGACTGTCCTTTTTTCAGTGGGATCCAGTGACTGTAAAACAGAAAATGGATACTGTATGATAAGTTAAAAGAAAAACAGTCTCTCATACACAGAGACAAAACAAAGTACAAAGTATTACCTGCATTTGCTGTAAAAGATGTGCCAACTGTTCACCCACGTTGCCTCTCTTAGCTTTAAAAATTTCCATAGGACGAGTAGTGTGGTTATCAAGGGCAGAATAAAATTCCTTCTGTAGGTCTTTCCCCACAATCCTTTTGAATTCCAGACAAATCAACAAGTGAAAAAAGAAAGAAGTCTGGTCGGGACCCGCGACATGTTTTAGCCTGACCGCCCGCTCCCGCCCGATGCAACATGAAAACGGCCCGATCCCGGCCGAGGCAACGTGAAAAGGGTCCTGAGGGGTTTTTTCTGCGGGTCCCACGGGAATTCCCGCCCGATGCAGGTCTCTACAACAGAGCTAACGTTACCAATTGCTACCACAGCATTAACATTAGCAGCTAGTTAACTTAACGTTAGCCTTACGTTCACTTCAAGCGTCAACTAATGTTACCAACTATTCAGTCCCACGGGAACAAGAACCAAATTTCTTCTCTTTCCACGCGTTAATATACCAGGCTGACGCTGATTCCCCCCACTTCATCACACGCTGATCGGCAGCCAACAGTCAGAGCAGAGGAAACATGTTGTTTGGGGTCACCAGTCGTTCAGTCGTGGTCAAGCCCCACCGCTCACAGGTAAAAACATGAAAGTGTGAGTCGTCTCCGCTCAGAGCTATTAGTATAGCAAATACTAGTTTAAAATAGTTTACACACTTTTTTTAATGGTCCCGCCTTTTGCAAAATAATGAAAAGATTAGTAATAATAGCTTGACTTTATATGTAAAAGAAAATTTGGGTTTACAGTGTACCCACACTACCTTGGCGATCGACTGGTAGATCGCGATCGACGTATTGCGCACCCCTGCACTACATATTTCCCCCCTTCGAGACTAAAGTCACACTATTAACGACAAATCAGTTTAATTACCTAGCTTCTCCTAGCTATAAACGGAGAACGAAAAACCAGTAGCAGCAATTCATACTACTTAATCACTGAAAAACTCTCTCACGGGTCCCGCTGCTGACGACCATTCTATTATTAACTAAGTGGAGGGATGTCCCAGTCTGCATAGTATAATAGTCATATTTTAAGTAACATAACCAAACATAAAAACAAACATCGTCTGAATATATGGTCATTTAAAACACAAAAGAAACACAAAAGAAATACAAGAAAATTATAAACTATATATATATATATATATATATATATATATATATATATATATATATATATATATATATATATATATATATATATAAATATATATATATATATAACATGAGCAAAAAGAAAATAAATGTGATAAAATGGAAAATTATGTAAAATATGTGAAATTTAAGTAATCCCCCCTTTGCACTGAAATTACACCTTTAAATGGTCAGAAATTTCGGTGCAAAGTCCAATCAGGTCTGGTCAGGTCAGGTATTTATCAAATAATTCAAATTCTGTTCTGACTCTCTCTTCGCTAATCTGCACGTCATCTTTGTGAAATAATGGCATCTGTGTTTGATCCGACGGCATAACAACTCCAACCCATCTTAATATCATCGCCTTAGCAAAGGTCAACAGTATGGTAGAAAAACAAAACATAACGCATAATGTGATAAGTCCTCCCAACAAAGCCCAAACTATCATAGCTCCCAAAGCTCCAAATCTATCTCATAACCAAGCATTGGCCGACCAACCTGAACCTTCTGACGGCCCAAATGCCTCTCTAATCTTCTTTAAAGCATCAATTACATTAGTCATATTATCAGAGCTATCAGGGATTAAGGTATGGCAGGTGTCACCAGTTAAATTTAAAGCTAAATACAGCCCACCTTGTTTAGCCAAAATATAATCAAGAGCCATATCAATCAAGAGCGTTTCAGCAGAGTTAGACAGTGACTTTTGTCAAAGTACTAAATCCCTTTATAGTCTCATTAACAAAAACTCATTAGCGTATATGTTATATTATCTATGAGATCAGCCAAATAAGTGATATGTGATATAATATGTGATATATGTGATAAATATGCTATCAATATGATATAAATATGATATGATATAAATATGATAAATCTCAAATATGTGATAGCCAAATAGACAAATACAGACTCCATACCAAGGAAAAAGACCAATACCCCACTTTTCTCCCAGGCTAATTCTCCAGTGGTATGACTCTAAATTATTAAAACACCCCTGAACCCCCACGGGTTTCATTGGAGCATATACAGTGTGCTTCTTTTGCTGGTTTCACTTCCATCGATTCAGGTACGGCTAACTTCCCCCCTTGGTCTAACAAGTTTATGTAAGGAAAAGCCCCCAACAACGCACACTCAAAGGTAGGCTTGTATAATCTGGATATATAGATCCGCTCCTTTGGATTTGCTTCTTAGTGGAAATACAGCCAAGACATAACCATGGATTGACACTCAATACTCAAAGGTTGAGGTGAAGTTTCCATTTCAAGGTACTAGGTGACAGAATTCTAACCATGCACGGATCATCCTCATGAGCCGTTGCTCTCACAGCATGTGTTAACTGCTGGAACCAAAAGTTCCTGCTGGCGAAAGGGTCTGAAATATGCAATACTGAGGAATCAAACCCAAATGCTTTCCACTTGGCTTCTCTCTTATACAATGCCCGAAATGATTCTGACATGTCTTCTGGTGTCGCATCCCTGTCAGTCCAATCATTTTCCTCAAGTGGCAGAGTGTCAGGTGCCGTCGTCATAGTCTTATCTGTCGTGACCGAGTTACAGAACTAGGTTTCTGCGTTACATTCACTGGTCCCTCATTAAGCATAATTGGCCACATAGTTTTTGCATCAAGTATAGCTGTCAGAATAGATTTTGCATAAAGTATAGTTGTCAAAATAATGTTTGAAGTTACATCCGAAGATGAATGTTCTAGCCGTCCTTGTCTTATCTGTAGAAAGTTTTATAGGAAGTTCCATTACCTTAGTTATCGCCTCCTTATTGATCCCTTTTGAGGTCGCAGCCTTTGAAGTAAACACTATATTAGCCAAAGTAGTATTCAACTTATTTTCTGGTGCTTTAGTATGTGATGTCATAGCCAATTTGCTTGTCGCTTTTGTAACTCTTGGTGTCGTAGTCGCAGATTTAGTTCTAGTTGTTGTAATTATTGGTATTGTAGTCACGGATGTTGTAATTATTGATGTAGTGATAGAAGTAGTAATTGGCGTAGTAGCAGATGTAGTAGTGGAGGTCCTATTTAGTATAGTTGTGGGTGTTGTGATTAAAGATACATTATTTAGCTTAATGCTACCGAATGTAACACTATCCACTTTCACAGTCGGAGTAGTCACCCGTTGGCTTAAAACAGTAGGAATTACCTTTAAAACATTATGATCAGTTTTATTAGGTAATTGCTCTTGAGCGCTTTCAGGCAACAATTCAGAGACCAAATCGTTCACAAATAAGGTTATTTTACGTGCTTTGTACCCCGGTAACCAACTATTACTCTTCGGCACAAATTTATGCTTTCTCTGTATGTGTTTACAAATGAAGTCACCTTGATCATCCCGTGAAATATTTCTTATTTCACGGGATTCACCCACAGTTGGAGCCATTTTCAGATCATTATATAAAATGTATTTTCTCGAGCCCTTAGAAAACCCCCGTGACTCAGGGCCAGACCACACTAAAGTTTTACCCAATTTATTAATCCATTCAAACTTTGTCTCCATGAGACCAGTCGGGGCACTGACATTTAAGAAATGCTGTCGTACCTGCCAAATCCCGAACTACAGAAACAGTATCAAACAAAATGGTAGACTGAGGGCTGACTGTGGTTAAGTGTGGTATCTCTGTCTCGACCTTACTTTTCAAAGCTGGAGCGGTAGGCTTCTGATTTGTTACCTCTACTGCTGACCTAGGCGTGACAACTCCCCATGTGTCATTGGTAACACTTTAAAATAACGGGCGCTTATAAAACATTAGTAACACATAGTAAATAATGAACTAATTATTTTACAAAACATTTACAAATATTTGTTAATGAGTAAGAAATACTATAATAATGTTATATATATGTCATTCCTCATTTGAAAAAAATTAGTCAATGATTACGTAATGATGAAATTAATAATAATTAAACCTTTACAAACATTTAAGTCTTTTAGCAAAAACAAGCTTAAACCTTTTGAAAAATACACTAGGGATGTGCTGTCTGTATTGACCCGCTGCAGGGTGCTCTCAAAAAGAAACAGCCAGATGTCTTAACTGATGTGATTTATTAGGTATCCACAGGAATGGCAGAAGTGTGTGGTTCTACAGGAAACAAAGGAATAAAAATGCATATTAAAAAACTATATCAACTATACAATAATAATGCACATGGTAATAATAGACAAACTTTTAAAATAGTGAACAATAGTTTTTTGGGGTTCTTTTGGCATCAGTTATGCTATCATGGTACAGGTCTTCCTACCAACTGTACTGCGCCTTTAAGAGGTGTCGTAACCAGAAACGCGCTGCCTCTCTGACAGAGCGCTGCCTTCAACACAGGCTCTGATACAGAGCAGCTCTCTATAACAGTCTGCAAACATCACAACAATTATTTACAACAAGTATTATACATGCACGTGTAATACGAAACCCACAGACATCAGACAGTGCTATGAGCCGCGTAATGGCGGCCGCTACATAAGAGTCTCTGTTTCTCGGAGCACAAGGCATGCAAATTAGGCTATTACAGGTCTAAATACAACAAAGGAAAAGCACAACGTAACTTATACACACAGAATATCTACTTACGTTATGATATCACGCACACAGTACCAAAGGTGGAAAAAAATAGCCCCGAACTGGGTCCTAACTAAAACACAAAACAAGAGCACTATTCTCTGCAGTCTCTCTGCTCGCTGTCCGACACACACTGAACCCCGACACCTGGCCTCAGCCCCACGCTAAAGCGGGGTGGGTCCAGACTCGTGATTGGCTGCTTCTAGTCGTGTTTTACAAACATTTAAGTCTTTAACAAAAACAAACTGAACAAGTTTACTTTCCTCAAATGAATTGTGCATTATTTGTAAACTTTGTAAAATCTTCAAAATATTATTTGTAAATAGTTTGTATACTGTTTTTAAGTAATTCATAGCTACATTATTATTGCATTAAGATTAGCTTGTAAATCATTAAGTGTGGTCAAACTGAAAGACAAGGAAACATTATTTAAGATATGTATACATATATAGGCTATGTGCTCAATAACATTGGCTGAAAGTCTATATCCAGTATTAGACAATGAACTAATCATGAACAAAACATTTAGACAGTTTTTGTAAATGATTAGGACATGCCCTGGCCATGTGCAGGCTGTAGGTCCAAGAAGACATGTCAAGAAAACGTTAAACATTTATTGATTACTTGTTAATATGTGACTAAGGTTCTGTTTATCACTTATATACAAGCCTCATGAGGAAGACTTCAAATGTGGCTAGCCCAGATTCACCTCTCATGTTATAATTTGTTAATGTTTTATTCATGATATGCAACACATCTACACAGTTAATTACATCCACTAATCTGAATCTGTATACAAACACTTACCTCAATATCTGTAGCTCAAAGGCTAAGCTCTTATAGATGATCCGTTACTTTTTAGACTTATATCTGAAACTTTTTGCACCCCTTAAAAGTGGAAGCAGATAATGAAACATTACTTCACTATATGTCATTCAGGGTCACCTTTTACAAATGATGGCAAAAGGAGAAATTTTATTTGTCAACTGGACAGAGTTTATTTGGTCGAATACTTGACTGGAGGGACAACTGTAATGCTGTGTACAAGAAGAGCATGAGCAGACTCTACTTCCTGAGAAAGCTCAGGTCTTTCAATGTGTGCAGCAAGTTACTGGAGATCTTCTACCAGTCTGTGGTGGCCAGCGCGCTGTACTTCACTGTGGTCTGCTGGGGGAGCGGCACCAGTAAAAGAGACATTGGGTGGATCCGTAAAGCGGGTTACGTGATCGGCTGTGAGCTGGAGACATTTGTCACAGTGAGGGACAGGAGGTCACTGAACAAACTGCTCTCCATCATGGACACTCCTGCTCACCCACTGCACCAGACTATAGAGGGACAGAGGAGCTCATTCTCCAACAGGCTCCTTCAGCTCCGCTCAAACAGTGAGAGATTCAGGACTACATTCATACCATACGCCATTCAGTTGTACAACAACTCACCCCTATGTAACAGATAATACTCCCTACAACTGTACAACAAGTTAATCTCAAGTAACAGATTACCTCATGCCCTGTCAATCAGCATAGTATTTGCACGGTCGTTCTTGTTTGTTGTATATAGCTGTGACTATATAGTTTATTACTTTATTACTTATATTTCTATTTTATTTTGACTTGTACATATACATTTTGATAATTATGTCTCATTTGACACCTGTCTCTTAATCTTTTTGCTATACCATCTATTTTTGTTACTCTGTTATTATATTGTGATGTTTGAGCTATTGTATCCAAATAATTTCCCTTGTGGATCAATAAAGTTTGTCTAAGTCTAAGTCTAAGTCTAATACGTTTCGCAGCTCATCCAAGCTGCTTCTTTAGTTCTGGTCAGATGCTGGCGGACACTGCTTTATATCTGTCTGAAGGGAGGAGCTAATTACAATGAAATTACTCTGAGACAACACATATTTGTTTACAGTTTCTGCTAGTTAGGTGAGTCTATTCAATATGGAGTGTTTACAGTGACTGTAATTAACTATAACTGTTCACATTGTGCAACTTAAAAATGACCAATGTAATACACCGTTATTTTACTGAAATTCAAAAAATAATAAAAATCAAGGCACAGGGCCTCCACAGGGCATGGTCCAAGACACAATTAACAACATGAAACTGCTGAGGAAATACAAACAACTAACTGTAACTGTAATTAACTGCAATAGTAGCCTTGGACCTAGCCTATAGCCTCTTTTTAAGGGGGAGAAGTTGCCCACCTTTCTTTTTCCCCCTACTTCCTCAATTAGTTCAGGGTCATTTTCGATTGCTTCTCGGCACCTCTATGAAACTCACTCTACTTGAGAAAAGCCTTCACGAAGCTCCTCAAATGTTGTGGGGGCGACAATTGCCAATTCAGCAATTGGTACTCCACAGCAGATTGTGTTTCGATCTACTCCCACGGATCTGTAGGCGGAGGTTTTTACCTCTTTTGTAGGCCCGTAGCACCTTTCTGTAGCGCTTCAGTATGTCCTCGGGAGTCGTGGCTACAAATACATAAAATACACACACAAAAAACCACAATGAATGAGTTACCATATTTTTTGGACTATAAGTCACCCTTTTTTATGGTTTGGCTGGTCCTGTGACTTATACTCAGGTGCAACTTATATATTTATTACTATTATAGTTTTTTTCTCCTCACACATTTGAGCCTTCTTGAGGAGTTTACCACGTAGGAAAACTCCTGTAATTTGGTCGTCAGAAATCACAGCATCATCTAATACAAAAAGATCTGGCCCCTGATGGGACCCAGGGACACTATAGCACTCCCTAACGCGTGGAGGGTCGTCGTTGGCATACACTTTCAGCTGCATGCATGAAGTTTGGTAGGGATGTGTATCTCACTAAGACGAACAAAAAAGGTCAACACAATGCCATGGCTACGCCCAACAGGAAGTGAAATAATTCGACTTTTGTGTGATTGCACATACAATGGAATTTAAAGTACTCCTAAGCCGTACATCAGATTTGTGTAAGGTTTGGTGTACCCTCCTCCTGTGCTCTGGAGGTGTGACTTCAGTGGGGAGTATGAAGAGGTGTATTTTCAAATTTAGCTTGCTCGAACCGTTTTTCCAGTATCTCCTACCCCACCTTTAACTTACGTAATACAAGTGTGTACTTTATGACTCTAAAAAGCTACTGTTATTTCCCATCTACTATAGTATTAGCTAAATCTATTTTGCTACAGGATAACAGAGAGATATTATATTTGCACCTTTTAGCCATAATTGATAGTCATAACTAAAACCCTTTCACAGTTTGTCCCTCCAGGAGTCTGCAAGCCTTCGAGATGTGTTTGGTATAAAATGCCTGACCTTGTATCAGATTTTGCAGTGTTTTAGCCATTACAATTAATAAAACCCCGCACAAACACTACAGCTTATTATAATTCAAATGCACATTGAACCTAAACAAGAAAAATGTACAAAAACTAGAAAATACCTCTCCTATTCATAGCTACATCATAGCTCTTGTTCTTGTCCTTTTTAGGTTTCTTCCCCTTGTCCTTCTTCTTTTTATCCTTCTGGTGCTTACTGTGCCTCTTCTTCTTCTTCTTCTCCTCATCACATGATGAGGAGGAGGAGGAGGATGAAGAAGATGATGTCTCTGAGGAGGTCGATGAAGAGTCTGACATCTCAGAGTCAGACAGATTCTCATTTGCAACATTGCGTTTTTTTCTTGTCTATTGCAGAGGAAAAGGCATAACATTAAAACACAGTTGTGACATCATCACTTTGTTTCTTGCGATGTATGATATATGTATGATATAGTCAATATGTACAAAACTTGCATGATTGCCAGGCAATAACATGGATTTGTTATTGTATGATTTTGCATGTGTGTGTGGTCTTTGCACTGTGTGATTTTTGGCTCATTTTGAGATGACTTTTCACTTGTGCAACTATTTTGGGGATCACCCCAAGTTTTAGCTTTAGTTATACATGGGTTGATGAGCAGCGATTGACCTTTCACAAACACCTCCCGATCGGGAATCATAGGGTCAGATGAAAATCAAACTGGTTTGAAATTCTGTCGCCCCTCGCGAGGCTATTTGCACAGTTGAAGCACAGATACGACATGATTCCCCTATAAAGATAAGATAAGATAAGATAATCCTTTATTCGTCCCACAGTGGGGAAATTTCAATGTCACAACGCAAGTTTCAGAAAAAGTAGGAAAACAAGCACACATCAAAAACAAGATAAATAATAATAAGTATTTACAATCAAAATATTGTGTACAGTGCAGTGATGGACAGTGGTGGTTAAATAAATAAATAAGTAGCAGGTAGTGACTTTAAATAGTATTGCACATTGTTATTATTGTTATTATTACTATGGCGATGACACATGACTAGCATTGTTCATTATACAGTCTGACAGCAGCAGGAAGGAAAGACCTGCGAAATCTCTCCTTCACACAGCGAGGGTGCATCAGTCTGTCACTGATGCTGCTCTCCAGAGCAGACAGGGCGTCCTGCAGGGGGTGACCCTCATGGTCCAGCATAGACATGAGTTTAGCCAGGACCCTCTTGTCCCCCACCTGCTGCACCGAGTCCAGAGGACAGCCCAGGACTGAACTGGACTTCTTGATGACCTTGTCCAGTTTCTTCTTCTCCCTCTCTGTGACGCTGCTGTTCCAGCAGACCACACCGTACAGGATGGCTGATGCCACCACAGAGTCATGGAAGGTCCTCAGGAGTGGCCCTCTCACTCCAAAGGACCGCAGTCTCCTCAGGAGATAAAGCCGACTCTGGCCCTTCCTGTACAGTGCATCTGTGTTGTGAGTCCAGTCCAGTTTATTGTTCAGATGCACACCCAGGTACTTGTAAGAGTCCACTCTCTCAATGTCTCTTCCCTGGATGTTCACTGGTGGGGGGGCAGTAGAGTGGCGTCTGCGGAAGTCCACCACCATCTCCTTGGTCTTCCCCGCGTTGATGAGAAGATGGTTCCGGTGACACCAGTCCACAAAGTCCTGCGTTAGTCCTCTGTACTCCGTGTCGTCATCGTTCGTGATGAGACCGATGATGGCGGAGTCATCGGAGAACTTCTGCTGTCCGTGTCATGTCTGAAGTCTGCAGTGTAGAGTGTGAAGAGGAAGGGCGCGAGGACGGTGCCCTGGGGCGCCCCCACACTGCAGGTCATGAGGTCAGACACACAGTCCCGGGCTCTCACAAACTGGGGCCGGTTTGTGAGGTAGTCCAGGATCCACTCAGCCAGGTCACAGTCCACTCCTGCCCACTCCAGCTTGTCCCTCAGGAGCAGCGGCTGGATGGTGTTGAAAGCACTGGAGAAGTCAAAGAACAAGATTTTCACAGTGCTGCCGGGCCTCTCCAAGTGGGACAGCGAGCGGTGCATCAGAGAGATGATGGCGTCCTCCACTCCAATGCCAGGCCGATACGCGAACTGCAGCGGGTCCATCGCTGAGCTCACCGTGGAGCGGAGGTGACCCAGGACGAGCCTCTCCAGAGTCTTCATCAGATGAGACGTGAGAGCCACTGGCCTGAAGCTGTTGAGGTCCTTGGCGTGCGGTGTCTTGGGCACAGGTACCACACAGGAGGTCTTCCAGAGCTGTGGCACCACCTTCAGCTTCAGGCTCAGGTTGAAGACATGCTCCATAACTCCACACAGCTCATCTGCACAGGACTTAAGGAGCCTGGGGCTGATCCCGTCTGGTCCAGCAGCTTTCCTACTCCTTATCCGGCTCAGTTCTCTCCTAACCTGAGCTGTTGTGACAGACAAAGAGCAGGGGTGTGTGCTGGAGGTCTGGCTGAGTATTTGATGTGGATTCGGGGGCTGGGGGGCTGAGGCAGAGGTGTGAAGAGGTGGCAGTCAATGTTTTCCCCTTTTTGAGCTTGCACAAATACGACTGGAAAAATGAAAGTGTACTGAAACCATGGTGACATGTGATCTGACGCTGCATGAAAGCAGGAAGAGGATATTTTCAGCAATAAAAGTTGCTGCGTAATTTAGCAAACCATAGGTCTAATGTGTGTCCACATCTTACAAGTCCCTTCCATGTTATAGTCAAAGTATCTTTCTTCTCCAGTCCTTGTGTCACAGCCCCATATTTGGCTTGTTGGTACCACTGAAGGGAAGAAAATCTCATTGTGTTTTTTGGCAAGGTGTTCCTTCCTAAGGTTAAAGGTTTAGTGACAGACAGTTAAACTGTATGACATTAAAATAACAGCATTACCTCCTTTGATTCTGCTATGTTTGTGATTGCACATGTTTCATGAGGTGAACGCAAGACTACAGGTCTAGAAGAAGCCTAAAGGACCTGAGTGCAGCTCACACAAAAGCAATATGATCCTCATGTCTGTTCAGGCTGTTTATGGACTTTACACATCAGCTCATGTCCAATTGTGGGGGGGGGGGGGGGGGGGGTATTGTATTGTATTTTAAATGACAGGCAATTATTGGCAACAATATTGCCAGGTAATACATGTAAATTTAGTATACAAGATTTTGCTGTTACCTGCAGAGCAATTCTTACTGTATACTTCAAGCCAATGAATAAGTGTAAAAAATAGCCCAACAAAAACCTGTAAAGTGTTCCCAGTTCTCATCTGTAAATATGATTTACAGTCATTTGCTGAAATATTATAGTAATTATTTACAGGAGATTTGTTACAGTGTTTGTTCTGGATTCATGACAAGCAGCAGCGAGCGTTTGTCTTTCAATAAACGCTTTGGACCAAAATGGATGCGTGTGCTTCATGATTTATGGGACATATTGCTTACTGGACTTGTGTGGGAGTGCATCATAGGGACAAGTCAAAAACAATCCAAGTAGGAAAATGCAACTGCTAAATAAAGCTTTCACCTCTCAAGTTCAAGCTCCCCTTGCTTATCATTTCATCTTTTGCTTGTCAACATCATTCTCATGAAATGAAAGGCTCACCTGTAAAGTGCAGTGGATACAGCCTAGAAGTGAGTTGAGCTCAGACACAGTACTGGAATGTGACCTGGTCTTTACTGCTCAGTGCTCAGTATACACCTGCTGGCCTAAACACAAACAATCACATTTTATTATTAGAAATACACCTAATACACCTTTAATATTGATACAGAGAGGAATGACAGAAAACAATTGTGCTGCGTTACAATGACCTCAACATCCCAGCACAAAATGTGCACATTAATGACATGCTTACCATTCCAGTGTGCAGTAGGCTTTTGGTGAAGAAAGCAGACAGCTACAGAGGTGATGTTCGGAACTCCGTCTCCAGTGTCCACCTGGTGCGGTGACACCTAAACAAATAAATACATATTTTATTAAATATGTGTTCATTATTACATCTGAAATCACAAAACATTGTGTTCTATGTTATTTGACATCTTTGGCCAATTCTTTAATTTAATCTCATGATTACCTATACTTGAATCCAGTGCACAGTGGACTTTTATATCCGCGTAGAAGAGCCAGCTCATGGTGAGATAAGGCCTGTACTTGGCCTTCTCTCTTCAGTCCTTGGCATCCACCTGGTGTAGACCGACTGCACTGACTTCACCTGAACAAACACATTCACATTTGTATTACACATGGAAGTGTGAAGCCTGTGTGTTGCTTCATGTGCCTGAACTGGCAATATGATTTTGTAGCTGACACACACAGCGCACCATGATGCTGTTTGAATATAGTCTAATCATATTCCAAACAATAGTAGCCTAATTATGCCCCCAAATAAGTACCTGGGTGTGCATCTGAACAATAAACTAGACTGGACTCATAATACAGATGCACTGTACAGGAAGGGCCAGAGTCGGCTCTATCTCCTGAGGAGACTGCGGTCCTTTGGAGTGAGAGGGCCACTCCTGAGGTCCTTCTATGACTCTGTGGTGGCATCAGCCATCCTGTATGGTGTGGTCTGCTGGAGCAGCAGCGTCACAGAGAGGGAGAAGAAGAAACTGGACAAGGTCATCAAGAAGTCCAGCTCCGTCCTGGGCTGTCCTCTGGACTCGGTGCAGCAGGTGGGGGACAAGAGGGTCCTGGCTAAACTCATGTCTATGCTGGACCATGAGGGTCACCCCCTGCAGGACGCCCTGTCTGCTCTGGAGAGCAGCATCAGTGACAGACTGATTCACCCTCGCTGTGTTAAGGAGAGATTTCGCAGGTCTTTCCTTCCTGCTGCTGTCAGACTGTATAATGAACAATGCTAGTCATGTGTCATTCCCATAGCAACCATGTGTCATCTCCATAGTAATAATAACAATGTGCAATATTATTTAAAGTCACTGTACCTGCTATTATTTATTTACCCACAATCATCTCAGAATCAAAAACACTTATTGTGCAATGTTCCTGTGCCTTTTAGCTTAGCTTACAGTGTTGTGTTTTTTAGTTGATTGTAAATACTTATTATTATTTATCTTGATTTTGATGCATGCTCTTATTTCCTACTGTTTCTGTAACTTGCGTTGTGACACTGCAATTTCCCCATTGTGGGACAAATAAAGGATTATCTTATCTTATCTTATCTTATCTTAAATAGATAGACTCCTCCTTTGAAAACGTGAGTTCAGACCATAGACTGGTTCAGACGCCGTCTCTCCTTTTTCCAGTAACACACACACTCACCTCCGATAACCACTGCCTCTCGTGTAATATGCGTCACAAAGTCCCGTTCTACCGGAGTTTTACGACGCGGCGGCCAGTGTCTGTGTTGTTACCAGCACACTCTTGTTAACCCACATTATTCTGCGCTCACCTCCGATCACCGCTACCTCTCGCATGCGCCACACCCGCTCTACCGGAGTGTGGACCCGGGTCCATCTGCACTCAGCTCGGATCACCGACACCGCGGTGCTTCGCGCGCAGCAGCAGCAGCAGCAGCAGCAAGGAGATGAGCAGGGCTCCATGAGTGAAAACTCACGCGCTCATGTAAAGGAGCCTGTCGCTCTAAATGCGCATGTGGCCACAGATAACAGCGCGGCTATGCACATTTAATAGGCTACATTTACGTCTAAGTGCTAAAGACAGAACACAGAACCAAAAGAAGCTACCCTACAAACTTGATTACAAGAGTGAAAAAAGAATAAGTGACGTTCAAAAAAAACAAAACAAAACAAACAAACATTTGAGAATGTAAGCGATGGGCTTTACGAAACGGAGAGCGGGAGGCCTTTAAATAGAACTTATCGTTTTTCTCATTATTGGCACAGCTGTACAGTAGCAAAAAAAAAAAAAAAAAGAATATGACATAAATTTGGAGACATTGTTTTCTCAAGGAAACACAAAGAAATTGTGCTTCTGTCCGATAAAGCAGGGCATTTTTGGACCTGATTGGTCAGAGTGTGGCAGGCTTCAGGTGAATTTGGTGCGATACTGTGGCCCAAACATATCGAGATGCTTTGGATTCATGAATAATGGGGCCTGTTATACTGGCACAGACTGTGTAGCCAGGCCTTTGAGTTGGCAGACGTCGCCCTCTTGTGGCCAAAATACATTGTAGCCGTGTCTGTCCTTGTCATCGTTTTTTAAGCACTTCAGAGATGTGCAACCCAAAGTTATAAGCGTTTTAATTTTTTGTTGCGGCAAACGCCTTTTCAGCGCCTGCAAATCACATTTTGACCAACTATGCAATCCTGCCTTAGAAGTAACAGGAGGTGCAAACTACACTATGTGGGGACTTGTCCTGTCAAAATTACATGATTTCAGGCGTGAGCTCGCTTTACAATACCATGCTGTGGCCAGGACACCCCAGGATGTTTCATGCGTTTCTAATGCATTGTGCCTAAACTCAACAGTGAAATTGTGGGAAAACTACAAGAGATATCAATGCCATTTTTGCTGTGCAAGTAGGGCTTTTGGACCTGAACAATATGCATTTAGAATCTTGGTTCTATCTGCTTCTTTGCCAAAGTTATAAGCGTTTTAATTTTTTATTGCGGCAAACGCCTTTTCAGCACCTGCAAATCACATTTTGACCAACTATGCAATCCTGCCTTAGAAGTAACAGGAGGTGCAAACTACACTATGTGGGGACTTGTCCTGTCAAAATTACATGATTTCAGGCGTGAGCTCGCTTTACAATACCATGCTGTGGCCAGGACACCCCAGGATGTTTCATGCGTTTCTAATGCATTGTGCCTAAACTCAACAGTGAAATTGTGGGAAAACTACAAGAGATATCAATGCCATTTTTGCTGTGCAAATAGGGCTTTTGGACCTGAACAATATGCATTTGGAATCTTGGTTCTATCTGCTTCTTTGCCAAAGTTATAAGCATTTTAATTTTTTTATTGCGGCAAACGCCTTTTCAGCGCCTGCAAATCACATTTTGACCAACTATGCAGTCCTGCCTTAGAAGTAACAGGATGTGAAAACTACACTATGTGGGGACTTGTCCTGTCAAAATGACATGATTTCAGGCGTGAGCTCGCTTTACAATACAACGCTGTGGCCAGGACAGCTCCTCATTGTGCCTAAACTCAACAGTGAAATTGTGGGAAAACTACAATAGATATCAATGCCATTTCTGCTGTGCAAGTAGGGCTTTTGGACCTGAACAATATGCATTTAGAATCTTGGTTCTATCTGCTTCTTTGCCAAAGTTATAAGCGTTTTAATTTTTTATTGCGGCAAACGCCTTTTCAGCACCTGCAAATCACATTTTGACCAACTATGCAATCCTGCCTTAGAAGTAACAGGAGGTGCAAACTACACTATGTGGGGACTTGTCCTGTCAAAATGACATGATTTCAGGCATGAGCTCGCTTTACAATACAACGCTGTGGCCAGGACAGCTCCTCAGTGCCTAAACTCAACAGTAAAATTGTGGGAAAACTACAAGAGATATCAATGCCATTTTTGCTATGCAAGTAGGGCTTTTGGACCTGAACAATATGCATTTGGAATCTTGGTTCTATCTGCTTCTTTGCCAAAGTTATAAGCATTTTAATTTTTTATTGCGGCAAACGCCTTTTCAGCGCCTGCAAATCACATTTTGACTAACTATGCAATCCTGCCTTAGAAGTAACAGGATGTGAAAACTACACTATGTGGGGACTTGTCCTGTCAAAATGACATGATTTCAGGCGTGAGCTCGCTTTACAATACAACGCTGTGGCCAGGACAGCTCCTCATTGTGCCTAAACTCAACAGTGAAATTGTGGGAAAACTACAAGAGATATCAATGCCATTTTTGCTATGCAAGTAGGGCGTTTGGACCTGAACAATATGTATTTGGAATCTTGGTTCTATCTGCTTCTTTGCCAAAGTTATAAGCATTTTAATTTTTTGTTGCGGCAAACGCCTTTTCAGCGCCTGCAAATCACATTTTGACCAACTATGCAATCCTGCCTTAGAAGTAACAGGAGGTGCAAACTACACTATGTGGGGACTTGTCCTGTCAAAATTACATGATTTCAGGCGTGAGCTCGCTTTACAATACCATGCTGTGGCCAGGACACCCCAGGATGTTTCATGCGTTTCTAATGCATTGTGCCTAAACTCAACAGTGAAATTGTGGGAAAACTACAAGAGATATCAATGCCATTTTTGCTGTGCAAGTAGGGCTTTTGGACCTGAACAATATGCATTTAGAATCTTGGTTCTATCTGCTTCTTTGCCAAAGTTATAAGCGTTTTAATTTTTTATTGCGGCAAACGCCTTTTCAGCACCTGCAAATCACATTTTGACCAACTATGCAATCCTGCCTTAGAAGTAACAGGAGGTGCAAACTACACTATGTGGGGACTTGTCCTGTCAAAATTACATGATTTCAGGCGTGAGCTCGCTTTACAATACCATGCTGTGGCCAGGACACCCCAGGATGTTTCATGCGTTTCTAATGCATTGTGCCTAAACTCAACAGTGAAATTGTGGGAAAACTACAAGAGATATCAATGCCATTTTTGCTGTGCAAGTAGGGCTTTTGGACCTGAACAATATGCATTTAGAATCTTGGTTCTATCTGCTTCTTTGCCAAAGTTATAAGCATTTTAATTTTTAATTGCGGCAAACGCCTTTTCAGCACCTGCAAATCACATTTTGACTAACTATGCAATCCTGCCTTAGAAGTAACAGGATGTGAAAACTACACTATGTGGGGACTTGTCCTGTCAAAATGACATGATTTCAGGCGTGAGCTCGCTTTACAATACAACGCTGTGGCCAGGACAGCTCCTCATTGTGCCTAAACTCAACAGTGAAATTGTGGGAAAACTACAAGAGATAGCAATGCCATTTTTGCTGTGCAAGTAGGGCTTTTGGACCTGAACAATATGTATTTGGAATCTTGGTTCTATCTGCTTCTTTGCCAAAGTTATAAGCATTTTAATTTTTTGTTGCGGCAAACGCCTTTTCAGCGCCTGCAAATCACATTTTGACCAACTATGCAATCCTGCCTTAGAAGTAACAGGAGCTGCAAACTACACTATGTGGGGACTTGTCCTGTCAAAATTACATGATTTCAGGCGTGAGCTCGCTTTACAATACCATGCTGTGGCCAGGACACCCCAGGATGTTTCATGCGTTTCTAATGCATTGTGCCTAAACTCAACAGTGAAATTGTGGGAAAACTACAAGAGATATGAATGCCATTTTTGCTGTGCAAGTAGGGCTTTTGGACCTGAACAATATGCATTTGGAATCTTGGTTCTATCTGCTTCTTTGCCAAAGTTATAAGCATTTTAATTTTTTTATTGCGGCAAACGCCTTTTCAGCGCCTGCAAATCACATTTTGACCAACTATGCAGTCCTGCCTTAGAAGTAACAGGATGTGAAAACTACACTATGTGGGGACTTGTCCTGTCAAAATGACATGATTTCAGGCGTGAGCTCGCTTTACAATACAACGCTGTGGCCAGGACAGCTCCTCATTGTGACTAAACTCAACAGTAAAATTGTGGGAAAACTACAAGAGATATCAATGCCATTTTTGCTATGCAAGTAGGGCTTTTGGACCTGAACAATATGCATTTGGAATCTTGGTTCTATCTGCTTCTTTGCCAAAGTTATAAGCATTTTAATTTTTTATTGCGGCAAACGCCTTTTCAGCAAATGCAAATCACATTTTGACCAACTATGCAATTCCTGCCTTAGAAGTAACAGGAGGTGCAAACTACACTATGTGGGGACTTGTCCTGTCAAAATTACATGATTTCAGGCGTGAGCTCGCTTTACAATACCATGCTGTGGCCAGGACACCCCAGGATGTTTCATGCGTTTCTAATGCATTGTGCCTAAACTCAACAGTGAAATTGTGGGAAAACTACAAGAGATATCAATGCCATTTTTGCTGTGCAAATAGGGCTTTTGGACCTGAACAATATGCATTTGGAATCTTGGTTCTATCTGCTTCTTTGCCAAAGTTATAAGCATTTTAATTTTTTATTGCGGCAAACGCCTTTTCAGCGCCTGCAAATCACAGTTTGACTAACTATGCAATCCTGCCTTAGAAGTAACAGGATGTGAAAAGTACACTATGTGGGGACTTGTCCTGTCAAAATGACATGATTTCAGGCGTGAGCTCGCTTTACAATACAACGCTGTGGCCAGGACAGCTCCTCATTGTGCCTAAACTCAACAGTGAAATTGTGGGAAAACTACAAGAGATATCAATGCCATTTTTGCTATGCAAGTAGGGCGTTTGGACCTGAACAATATGTATTTGGAATCTTGGTTCTATCTGCTTCTTTGCCAAAGTTATAAGCATTTTAATTTTTTGTTGCGGCAAACGCCTTTTCAGCGCCTGCAAATCACATTTTGACCAACTATGCAATCCTGCCTTAGAAGTAACAGGAGGTGCAAACTACACTATGTGGGGACTTGTCCTGTCAAAATTACATGATTTCAGGCGTGAGCTCGCTTTACAATACCATGCTGTGGCCAGGACACCCCAGGATGTTTCATGCGTTTCTAATGCATTGTGCCTAAACTCAACAGTGAAATTGTGGGAAAACTACAAGAGATATCAATGCCATTTTTGCTGTGCAAGTAGGGCTTTTGGACCTGAACAATATGCATTTAGAATCTTGGTTCTATCTGCTTCTTTGCCAAAGTTATAAGCGTTTTAATTTTTTATTGCGGCAAACGCCTTTTCAGCACCTGCAAATCACATTTTGACCAACTATGCAATCCTGCCTTAGAAGTAACAGGAGGTGCAAACTACACTATGTGGGGACTTGTCCTGTCAAAATTACATGATTTCAGGCGTGAGCTCGCTTTACAATACCATGCTGTGGCCAGGACACCCCAGGATGTTTCATGCGTTTCTAATGCATTGTGCCTAAACTCAACAGTGAAATTGTGGGAAAACTACAAGAGATATCAATGCCATTTTTGCTGTGCAAATAGGGCTTTTGGACCTGAACAATATGCATTTGGAATCTTGGTTCTATCTGCTTCTTTGCCAAAGTTATAAGCATTTTAATTTTTTTATTGCGGCAAACGCCTTTTCAGCGCCTGCAAATCACATTTTGACCAACTATGCAGTCCTGCCTTAGAAGTAACAGGATGTGAAAACTACACTATGTGGGGACTTGTCCTGTCAAAATGACATGATTTCAGGCGTGAGCTCGCTTTACAATACAACGCTGTGGCCAGGACAGCTCCTCATTGTGCCTAAACTCAACAGTGAAATTGTGGGAAAACTACAATAGATATCAATGCCATTTCTGCTGTGCAAGTAGGGCTTTTGGACCTGAACAATATGCATTTAGAATCTTGGTTCTATCTGCTTCTTTGCCAAAGTTATAAGCGTTTTAATTTTTTATTGCGGCAAACGCCTTTTCAGCACCTGCAAATCACATTTTGACCAACTATGCAATCCTGCCTTAGAAGTAACAGGAGGTGCAAACTACACTATGTGGGGACTTGTCCTGTCAAAATGACATGATTTCAGGCATGAGCTCGCTTTACAATACAACGCTGTGGCCAGGACAGCTCCTCAGTGCCTAAACTCAACAGTAAAATTGTGGGAAAACTACAAGAGATATCAATGCCATTTTTGCTATGCAAGTAGGGCTTTTGGACCTGAACAATATGCATTTGGAATCTTGGTTCTATCTGCTTCTTTGCCAAAGTTATAAGCATTTTAATTTTTTATTGCGGCAAACGCCTTTTCAGCGCCTGCAAATCACATTTTGACTAACTATGCAATCCTGCCTTAGAAGTAACAGGATGTGAAAACTACACTATGTGGGGACTTGTCCTGTCAAAATGACATGATTTCAGGCGTGAGCTCGCTTTACAATACAACGCTGTGGCCAGGACAGCTCCTCATTGTGCCTAAACTCAACAGTGAAATTGTGGGAAAACTACAAGAGATATCAATGCCATTTTTGCTATGCAAGTAGGGCGTTTGGACCTGAACAATATGTATTTGGAATCTTGGTTCTATCTGCTTCTTTGCCAAAGTTATAAGCATTTTAATTTTTTGTTGCGGCAAACGCCTTTTCAGCGCCTGCAAATCACATTTTGACCAACTATGCAATCCTGCCTTAGAAGTAACAGGAGGTGCAAACTACACTATGTGGGGACTTGTCCTGTCAAAATTACATGATTTCAGGCGTGAGCTCGCTTTACAATACCATGCTGTGGCCAGGACACCCCAGGATGTTTCATGCGTTTCTAATGCATTGTGCCTAAACTCAACAGTGAAATTGTGGGAAAACTACAAGAGATATCAATGCCATTTTTGCTGTGCAAGTAGGGCTTTTGGACCTGAACAATATGCATTTAGAATCTTGGTTCTATCTGCTTCTTTGCCAAAGTTATAAGCGTTTTAATTTTTTATTGCGGCAAACGCCTTTTCAGCACCTGCAAATCACATTTTGACCAACTATGCAATCCTGCCTTAGAAGTAACAGGAGGTGCAAACTACACTATGTGGGGACTTGTCCTGTCAAAATTACATGATTTCAGGCGTGAGCTCGCTTTACAATACCATGCTGTGGCCAGGACACCCCAGGATGTTTCATGCGTTTCTAATGCATTGTGCCTAAACTCAACAGTGAAATTGTGGGAAAACTACAAGAGATATCAATGCCATTTTTGCTGTGCAAGTAGGGCTTTTGGACCTGAACAATATGCATTTAGAATCTTGGTTCTATCTGCTTCTTTGCCAAAGTTATAAGCATTTTAATTTTTAATTGCGGCAAACGCCTTTTCAGCACCTGCAAATCACATTTTGACTAACTATGCAATCCTGCCTTAGAAGTAACAGGATGTGAAAACTACACTATGTGGGGACTTGTCCTGTCAAAAGGACATGATTTCAGGCGTGAGCTCGCTTTACAATACAACGCTGTGGCCAGGACAGCTCCTCATTGTGCCTAAACTCAACAGTGAAATTGTGGGAAAACTACAAGAGATAGCAATGCCATTTTTGCTGTGCAAGTAGGGCTTTTGGACCTGAACAATATGTATTTGGAATCTTGGTTCTATCTGCTTCTTTGCCAAAGTTATAAGCATTTTAATTTTTTGTTGCGGCAAACGCCTTTTCAGCGCCTGCAAATCACATTTTGACCAACTATGCAATCCTGCCTTAGAAGTAACAGGAGCTGCAAACTACACTATGTGGGGACTTGTCCTGTCAAAATTACATGATTTCAGGCGTGAGCTCGCTTTACAATACCATGCTGTGGCCAGGACACCCCAGGATGTTTCATGCGTTTCTAATGCATTGTGCCTAAACTCAACAGTGAAATTGTGGGAAAACTACAAGAGATATGAATGCCATTTTTGCTGTGCAAGTAGGGCTTTTGGACCTGAACAATATGCATTTGGAATCTTGGTTCTATCTGCTTCTTTGCCAAAGTTATAAGCATTTTAATTTTTTTATTGCGGCAAACGCCTTTTCAGCGCCTGCAAATCACATTTTGACCAACTATGCAGTCCTGCCTTAGAAGTAACAGGATGTGAAAACTACACTATGTGGGGACTTGTCCTGTCAAAATGACATGATTTCAGGCGTGAGCTCGCTTTACAATACAACGCTGTGGCCAGGACAGCTCCTCATTGTGACTAAACTCAACAGTGAAATTGTGGGAAAACTACAATAGATATCAATGCCATTTCTGCTGTGCAAGTAGGGCTTTTGGACCTGAACAATATGCATTTAGAATCTTGGTTCTATCTGCTTCTTTGCCAAAGTTATAAGCGTTTTAATTTTTTATTGCGGCAAACGCCTTTTCAGCACCTGCAAATCACATTTTGACCAACTATGCAATCCTGCCTTAGAAGTAACAGGAGGTGCAAACTACACTATGTGGGGACTTGTCCTGTCAAAATGACATGATTTCAGGCATGAGCTCGCTTTACAATACAACGCTGTGGCCAGGACAGCTCCTCAGTGCCTAAACTCAACAGTAAAATTGTGGGAAAACTACAAGAGATATCAATGCCATTTTTGCTATGCAAGTAGGGCTTTTGGACCTGAACAATATGCATTTGGAATCTTGGTTCTATCTGCTTCTTTGCCAAAGTTATAAGCATTTTAATTTTTTATTGCGGCAAACGCCTTTTCAGCAAATGCAAATCACATTTTGACCAACTATGCAATTCCTGCCTTAGAAGTAACAGGAGGTGCAAACTACACTATGTGGGGACTTGTCCTGTCAAAATTACATGATTTCAGGCGTGAGCTCGCTTTACAATACCATGCTGTGGCCAGGACACCCCAGGATGTTTCATGCGTTTCTAATGCATTGTGCCTAAACTCAACAGTGAAATTGTGGGAAAACTACAAGAGATATCAATGCCATTTTTGCTGTGCAAATAGGGCTTTTGGACCTGAACAATATGCATTTGGAATCTTGGTTCTATCTGCTTCTTTGCCAAAGTTATAAGCATTTTAATTTTTTATTGCGGCAAACGCCTTTTCAGCGCCTGCAAATCACATTTTGACTAACTATGCAATCCTGCCTTAGAAGTAACAGGATGTGAAAAGTACACTATGTGGGGACTTGTCCTGTCAAAATGACATGATTTCAGGCGTGAGCTCGCTTTACAATACAACGCTGTGGCCAGGACAGCTCCTCATTGTGCCTAAACTCAACAGTAAAATTGTGGGAAAACTACAAGAGATATCAATGCCATTTCTGCTGTGCAAGTAGGGCTTTTGGACCTGAACAATATGCATTTAGAATCTTGGTTCTATCTGCTTCTTTGCCAAAGTTATAAGCGTTTTAATTTTTTATTGCGGCAAACGCCTTTTCAGCGCCTGCAAATCACATTTTGACCAACTATGCAATCCTGCCTTAGAAGTAACAGGAGGTGCAAACTACACTATGTGGGGACTTGTCCTGTCAAAATTACATGATTTCAGGCGTGAGCTCGCTTTACAATACCATGCTGTGGCCAGGACACCCCAGGATGTTTCATGCGTTTCTAATGCATTGTGCCTAAACTCAACAGTGAAATTGTGGGAAAACTACAAGAGATATCAATGCCATTTTTGCTGTGCAAGTAGGGCTTTTGGACCTGAACAATATGCATTTAGAATCTTGGTTCTATCTGCTTCTTTGCCAAAGTTATAAGCGTTTTAATTTTTTATTGCGGCAAACGCCTTTTTAGCGCCTGCAAATCACATTTTGACCAACTATGCAGTCCTGCCTCAGAAGTAACAGGAGGTGCAAACTACACTATGTGGGGACTTGTCCTGTCAAAAGGACATGATTTCAGGCGTGAGCTCGCTTTACAATACAACGCTGTGGCCAGGACAGCTCCTCATTGTGCCTAAACTCAACAGTGAAATTGTGGGAAAACTACAAGAGATATCAATGCCATTTTTGCTGTGCAAGTAGGGCTTTTGGACCTGAACAATATGCATTTAGAATCTTGGTTCTATCTGCTTCTTTGCCAAAGTTATAAGCGTTTTAATTTTTTATTGCGGCAAACGCCTTTTCAGCGCCTGCAAATCACATTTTGACCAACTATGCAATCCTGCCTTAGAAGTAACAGGATGTGAAAACTACACTATGTGGGGACTTGTCCTGTCAAAATGACATGATTTCAGGCGTGAGCTCGCTTTACAATACAACGCTGTGGCCAGGACAGCTCCTCATTGTGCCTAAACTCAACAGTGAAATTGTGGGAAAACTACAAGAGATATCAATGCCATTTTTGCTGTGCAAGTAGGGCTTTTGGACCTGAACAATATGTATTTGGAATCTTGGTTCTATCTGCTTCTTTGCCAAAGTTATAAGCATTTCAATTTTTTATTGCGGCAAACGCCTTTTCAGCACCTGCAAATCACATTTTGACCAACTATGCAATCCTGCCTTAGAAGTAACAGGAGGTGCAAACTACACTATGTGGGGACTTGTCCTGTCAAAATGACATGATTTCAGGCGTGAGCTCGCTTTACAATACAACGCTGTGGCCAGGACAGCTCCTCATTGTGCCTAAACTCAACAGTGACATTGTGGGAAAACTACAAGAGATATCAATGCCATTTTTGCTGTGCAAGTAGGGCTTTTGGACCTGAACAATATGTATTTGGAATCTTGGTTCTATCTGCTTCTTTGCCAAAGTTATAAGCATTTTAATTTTTTATTGCGGCAAACGCCTTTTCAGCACCTGCAAATCACATTTTGACCAACTATGCAATCCTGCCTTAGAAGTAACAGGAGCTGCAAACTACACTATGTGGGGACTTGTCCTGTCAAAATTACATGATTTCAGGCGTGAGCTCGCTTTACAATACCATGCTGTGGCCAGGACACCCCAGGATGTTTCATGCGTTTCTAATGCATTGTGCCTAAACTCAACAGTGAAATTGTGGGAAAACTACAAGAGATATCAATGCCATTTTTGCTGTGCAAGTAGGGCTTTTGGACCTGAACAATATGCATTTAGAATCTTGGTTCTATCTGCTTCTTTGCCAAAGTTATAAGCATTTTAATTTTTAATTGCGGCAAACGCCTTTTCAGCACCTGCAAATCACATTTTGACTAACTATGCAATCCTGCCTTAGAAGTAACAGGATGTGAAAACTACACTATGTGGGGACTTGTCCTGTCAAAATGACATGATTTCAGGCGTGAGCTCGCTTTACAATACAACGCTGTGGCCAGGACAGCTCCTCATTGTGCCTAAACTCAACAGTGAAATTGTGGGAAAACTACAAGAGATATCAATGCCATTTTTGCTGTGCAAGTAGGGCTTTTGGACCTGAACAATATGCATTTAGAATCTTAGTTCTATCTGCTTCTTTGCCAAAGTTATAACCGTTTTAATTTTTTATTGAAGAGTCGTTTCTCACCCGTTGCTGCTTTGGTTTCACTCACCGGTGGGATGTGATGGGAAGAATCCAAAAACCAGGCTCTGCTAGTGTCAATCCTATTTATTACAAACCCAGAGTATAAGACAATTACAGACACAAGGTCCGTCTGCCTCGAAGCAGAACGGACCTCGGAGAACACATTCGAACAAAGCATTGCTGTGCAAGTAGGGCTTTTGGACCTGAACAATATGTATTTGGAATCTTGGTTCTATCTGCTTCTTTGCCAAAGTTATAAGCATTTTAATTTTTTATTGCGGCAAACGCCTTTTCAGCACCTGCAAATCACATTTTGACCAACTATGCAATCCTGCCTTAGAAGTAACAGGAGGTGCAAACTACACTATGTGGGGACTTGTCCTGTCAAAATTACATGATTTCAGGCGTGAGCTCGCTTTACAATACCATGCTGTGGCCAGGACACCCCAGGATGTTTCATGCGTTTCTAATGCATTGTGCCTAAACTCAACAGTGAAATTGTGGGAAAACTACAAGAGATATCAATGCCATTTTTGCTGTGCAAGTAGGGCTTTTGGACCTGAACAATATGCATTTGGAATCTTGGTTCTATCTGCTTCTTTGCCAAAGTTATAAGCATTTTAATTTTTTATTGCGGCAAACGCCTTTTCAGCGCCTGCAAATCACATTTTGACTAACTATGCAATCCTGCCTTAGAAGTAACAGGATGTGAAAACTACACTATGTGGGGACTTGTCCTTTCAAAATGACATGATTTCAGGCGTGAGCTCGCTTTACAATACAACGCTGTGGCCAGGACAGCTCCTCATTGTGCCTAAACTCAACAGTGAAATTGTGGGAAAACTACAAGAGATATCAATGCCATTATTGCTGTGCAAGTAGGGCTTTTGGACCTGAACAATATGCATTTAGAATCTTGGTTCTATCTGCTTCTTTGCCAAAGTTATAAGCGTTTTAATTTTTTATTGCGGCAAACGCCTTTTTAGCGCCTGCAAATCACATTTTGACCAACTATGCAATCCTGCCTTAGAAGTAACAGGAGGTGCAAACTACACTATGTGGGGACTTGTCCTGTCAAAAGGACATGATTTCAGGCGTGAGCTCGCTTTACAATACAACGCTGTGGCCAGGACAGCTCCTCATGTGCCTAAACTCAACAGTAAAATTGTGGGAAAACTACAAGAGATATCAATGCCATTTTTGCTGTGCAAGTAGGGCTTTTGGACCTGAACAATATGCATTTGGAATCTTGGTTCTATCTGCTTCTTTGCCAAAGTTATAAGCATTTTAATTTTTTATTGCGGCAAACGCCTTTTCAGCGCCTGCAAATCACATTTTGACTAACTATGTAATCCTGCCTTAGAAGTAACAGGATGTGAAAACTACACTATGTGGGGACTTGTCCTGTCAAAATGACATGATTTCAGGCGTGAGCTCGCTTTACAATACTATACTGTGGCCAGGACATCCCAGGATGTTTCATGCGTTTCTAACGCATTGTGCCTAAACTCAACAGTGAAATTGTGGGAAAACTACAAGAGATATCAATGCCATTTTTGCTGTGCAAGTAGGGCTTTTGGACCTGAACAATATGCATTTAGAATCTTGGTTCTATCTGCTTCTTTGCCAAAGTTATAAGCGTTTTAATTTTTTATTGCGGCAAACGCCTTTTCAGCGCCTGCAAATCACATTTTGACCAACTATGCAATCCTGCCTTTAGAAGTAACAGGATGTGAAAACTAACAGGATGTGAAAACAGCATAGTTGGTCAAAATGTGATTTAGCGCCTGCAAATCACATTTTGACCAACTATGCAATCCTGCCTTAGAAGTAACAGGAGGTGCAAACTACACTATGTGGGGACTTGTCCTGTCAAAAGGACATGATTTCAGGCGTGAGCTCGCTTTACAATACAACGCTGTGGCCAGGACAGCTCCTCATGTGCCTAAACTCAACAGTAAAATTGTGGGAAAACTACAAGAGATATCAATGCCATTTTTGCTGTGCAAGTAGGGCTTTTGGACCTGAACAATATGCATTTGGAATCTTGGTTCTATCTGCTTCTTTGCCAAAGTTATAAGCGTTTTAATTTTTTATTGCGGCAAACGCCTTTTCAGCGCCTGCAAATCACATTTTGACTAACTATGTAATCCTGCCTTAGAAGTAACAGGATGTGAAAACTACACTATGTGGGGACTTGTCCTGTCAAAATGACATGATTTCAGGCGTGAGCTCGCTTTACAATACAACGCTGTGGCCAGGACAGCTCCTCATTGTGCCTAAACTCAACAGTGAAATTGTAGGAAAACTACAAGAGATATCAATGCCATTTCTGCTGTGCAAGTAGGGCTTTTGGACCTGAACAACATGCATTTAGAATCTTGGTTCTATCTGCTTCTTTGCCAAAGTTATAAGCGTTTTAATTTTTTATTGCGGCAAACGCCTTTTCAGCGCCTGCAAATCACATTTTGACCAACTATGCAATCCTGCCTTAGAAGTAACAGGAGGTGCAAACTACACTATGTGGGGACTTGTCCTGTCAAAAGGACATGATTTCAGGCGTGAGCTCGCTTTACAATACAACGCTGTGGCCAGGACAGCTCCTCATTGTGCCTAAACTCAACAGTGAAATTGTGGGAAAACTACAAGAGATATCAATGCCATTTTTGCTGTGCAAGTAGGGCTTTTGGACCTGAACAATATGCATTTAGAATCTTAGTTCTATCTGCTTCTTTGCCAAAGTTATAACCGTTTTAATTTTTTATTGAAGAGTCGTTTCTCACCCGTTGCTGCTTTGGTTTCACTCACCGGTGGGATGTGATGGGAAGAATCCAAAAACCAGGCTCTGCTAGTGTCAATCCTATTTATTACAAACCCAGAGTATAAGACAATTACAGACACAAGGTCCGTCTGCCTCGAAGCAGAACGGACCTCGGAGAACACATTCGAACAAAGCATTGCCCACATATCTATCTAGCTTTCTATAGGATATCCCACTGTAATCTGACTACTTCTGTACGTCCAAGATACAGACTTAACATTAAAGTTAGGGGTCTCTCGTGCCATCATGGCAGAATGCAGAGGCCTCATAACTTACTTAAAGGGGCTGTATGGTTCAAAAGGCAAAGGAGACACTACATCAGGGGTGCTCACACTTTTTCTGCATGCGAGCTGCTTATAAAATGACCAAGTAAAAATGATCTACCTACTACAAAAATGCAAATCATTTATTTATTCATAAATATATTGAGAATTCTTTATATGTACAATTTATGTTGATGTACCTTGCATAACGGCATGAGCCCATATTGCGCAATTTCATTTTTTCTCATTACCTTACTCTCTTGACTTGCATTGGTTGGAATCAGCTAGGGATGCATAGTCAAGACCAGGGGTCGGCAACCTTAAATACTCAAAGAGCCATTTGGACCGTCTCCCACAGAAAAGAAAACACCCGGAGCCACAAAACCCTTTTGACTTCTAAACCAGCGCTAACCAGGGTAACTACAGGCAAAACTACAACTCTCAGAGAACAACAAGCGCGCCATCCTGCACTACAGCTCTTAAGCGCGAGTCTTAAGAGAATTATTTACACCTTTCAGTCTTTTCATCACAACAGTAGCCAACATAAATAAAGTGCATGAGTGAAATAAAGAATTGCGCTGCACACGTACGACCTGCACACGTATAATCTCTGAAAAGTTTAACATGAACCATCTCCAACACGATAGAAGCGCAGAACAGACTCACCATAGGCAGAACATCCCTCAGTCACAGAAAGAACACGCATATTCCACTGAGTCCTGCCCTTTAGTCAGCGCTTCTAGTTTATGCAAATTAGCCATGTGGTTTTAAGTTTCACTTCTGTAAACAAATGTCCGCAAAGCTGCAATAAACACTTTAGTATTTGAGTCCTCCTCGTAGGAAATAAAAATCCAAACTTAAATTATCCACCCGCAGCGAACCAAAAAGGCGTCTGCTTCTGTGTTCCGTCATCATTTTATTGCGTGTACCGCGTGTACCAGTCTCATCAGCCGTGAAAGCAAATGAATCTGCCCACGTAGCATTAAGCGTTGTTTTCTTCAGAAACTTTTCTTTTCTTGGATTTATCATCACTGGGCCGAAAATCATACTGCTGATGTAGGTCCGGGCTGCCAGTGTGTGGGGGTGACGCACGTCGGCGGCTTTGACGCACGTTTTGAGCGACAAAAATATTTAAAACGTTTTATTTAAATGTTACAAGATTACCATTATCTACAATTTTAGATTTACATTAAAAAACAAACTAAAATAAAAATGCAATGTAATTAAATACTCATTATTATTTTCCAAAGTCACAGGGAGCCACGACAGAACGAGGAAAGAGCCGCATGCGGCTCTGGAGCCGCGGGTTGCCGACCCCTGGTCCAGACAGTAGCTGCTGACATCCAGACTCAAGCACACTTCTTAACTTCTTAACTGGAGTTACATTATCTTACTGGTTTTGCAGTAGTATTTACCAGCGTCTGCACATTTACCAAACACACGTCGTGACAAATACAGATGTATTTGTGCACTTTTATTAGGCAAACTTCAACCACATGTCGCGGTAGGCCAGCTCTGTGCTGTAGGCCTGTTTTTTGCCAACATAAATTTAGATTAGTTTTTGCTTCGCGTTTCATCTTGCTCGTCTAATCTGCGTGCATTGAGAAGGGTGTGTGTGTGAGTTATATGGAGGGAGGAGCGAGAGCGCAAAAAGGCGAGGAGCGGCATGCTGACGTGAGGCAGATGGACAGCTAGGATGTTTTAAAAAGTTTAACCTGCACTGTGATACATGCTGGTACTCAAGGGTACACGCTGTTGCGTACAAGCTGTGCGCGCTGGGGACACGTGTGGTGATGTGCTGCGAAGTGTCCGCAGGTTCCAGACGAGCGCACAGGCTGCGGTAAGAAGCCCCGTGCGGTCCCGCACACCGGTACAAGTTATTGCTGACGGCACCGGCCGTAATGAAATATGGTCGCACTCATCTCAAGACCAAGACCGTTCTCGAGTAGGCCTACTACGACGCTACGATCTACCCACACTACCTTGGCGATAGACTAAAGTCACACTATTAACGTCAAATCAATTTAATTACCTAGCTTCTCCTAGCTATAACCGTGAGAGCGAAAAACCAGTAGCAGCTAAATCTGTTGCCAAATTCATACTACTTAATCACTGAAAAACTCTCTCACGGGTCCGCTGCTGGCGACCTAACTAAGTGGAGGGATGTCCCATTCTACAGAGTGTAACAGTAACATAACCAAACATAGAAACAAACATCGTATGAATAAACATATAGGTTCATTTAAAACACAAATTATAAACTATATAATACAGTCAGATATATCTTGATAAAACACATTCAAAGACCGCACTTTCATTCACCATCTGTCCATCCACTGTCCATCCAAGCTATTTGGTTAGCTCCGATTATCAATCATTGTCCATGTCCATAGTCCATTTCAACATCGTTCCCCATTTGTCCTGGAAACAGAACACACCATCCAGTATCTTGCAAAAGCAAATACAATCAAAAACTTGTTTCACATCACAATGTGAATTATAAAATATATAGGTATATGAATATATTTATAAAAGTATAATGACTAACATGAGCAAAAATAAATGTGATAAAATGTAAGATTATGTAAAATATGGAAAATTTAAGTAATCCCCCTTTGCACTGAAATTACACCTTTAAATGGTCAGAAATTTTGGTGCAAAGTCCAATCAATTACAATCAGGTCAGGTCAGGTATTCATCCAACTAATTCAAATTCTGTTCCGACTCTCCCTTCGCTAATCGGCAAGTCATCTTCCTGCAATAATGGCATCTGTGTTTGATCCGATGGCATAACAACTCCAACCCAGCTTAATATTTGCTATATGCCTTAGCAAAGGTCAACAGTATGGTACAAAAACAAAACATAACGCATAATGTGATAAGTCCTCCCAACAAAGCCCAAAATATCATAGCTCCCAAAGCTCCAAATCAAGCTCATAACCAAGCATTGGCCGTTTTCAGCGCCTGCAAATCACATTTTGACTAACTATGTAATCCTGCCTTAGAAGTAACAGGAGGTGCAAACTACACTATGTGAGGGCTTTTCCTGTCAAAAGGACATGATTTCAGGCGTAAACTCACTTTAGAACACAATGCTGTGGCCAGGACAGCCCCAAGATTTGTAATGCGTTTCCAGTGCATTGTGCCTAAACTCAAAAGTGGACAGGTAGGATGTTTTAATAAGTTTAACCTGCACTGCTGGTACACGCTGTTGCATGTTGCGCTGTTGCGTGTTGCGCTGTTGGTACACGCTGGTACACGCTGTTGCGTACAAGTGTCCGCAGGTTCCAGACAAGCGCACAGGCTGCAGTGAGAAGCCCCGTGCGGTCCCGCACACCGGTACAAGTTTATTGCCGACGGCACCGGCCGTAATGAAATATGGTCGTACTCATCTCGAGACCAAGATCGGTCTCGAGTAGGCCTTAATTTTTTAAAACTAATGTTCACAAGTAATTAACTTAACCATTACTCGTGTATTACAGTAATCATTGCTTATGTTTATCAGTATTTATTTTTCTTATTTATGGGTATTTATTGATCATGTTAATTAGTTGTAATTATTATTATTATTATTTTTTACATTAGATAATAATTGACAAAAAATTAAAAAAAAAAAATTTTTCTCACAAATGTATTGCCAAAATAATGCAATAGTAACATGCTTAAACCTGAATAAAGTGCAGTCTTCTGCCTGTAACCTGTAACAGCATTTGTTTTTGCTTTTACATTTCACAATTTTAAACAGTAATATAAAATCTGAGTAAAGTGCCATGTCAAAACAATTGTGCAATTAACCCTTTACAACAATGGGTTCATTTTTCTAACATTTAGAATCAAGGTGAAATTTAAACTTTTAAAACCTTGTACAAAGGGAAACACACTTGCATAATGTCTGATGAACTAATTGAGGTAGCATGTATAGTGTACACAAATTAGTAGAAAAACCCCCCAAACATTTACATTAATCTGGTCAAAAGAGAAAAATGGAAACCTGGAATGGTTTCGACAGGTAAATTGCCTAATAAGGAGCATCCCTGTCATGAACAATTTTAAATTTCAGAAGCCTTATTGATTAGAGACTAAAGTTATTAACTAGCATAGTGGCACATAACAACTGTTTTAAAAAGTAATAACGAACAGGAAGGTTTACGTGCAACAGATTTTTCAGTCTGTAAACATAATAATGCTAGTTCACATTTCAGTGAATTATGCTTGTATTTTCAATGTGTGTGTGTAATGTGTTCATCATGGTGGCTACAAACTGAACCTCAGCAGTGCAAACAATAAACTTCTAGCTGCTAAATAAGATATAAAACACTAAACTTTTTTCTGTTTACGATTCACCACCATCCTAAAGATAAACAAAAAAAAGAAAATGATTGCCAGAAGTATAAACATTACAGAATCAAATTACTGAACTACAACAGACTATCAATAAGAATGACAAAACAGGAATTGCATGAAATTCAATTTATGCTGACATCATAACTATTTGGTCAAGCATTTTCAAATGTTTGAACAAACATTTGAAAATCAACATTAGTCTGACTTTTTCTTTAGATAAAGATCATGGAGCTTCTAATGTATAGGCGACTTCTTCTACAATGTTCATTTTGTCTTCTTTTGTTATATTCAAAAACTTTGAAAGTTTTCAAATTGTCACCAGTGACAACTGTTGAAGACGGCTCGCAGATAGCAGCCGAAACATGTTGACAAGGTAAATACATCTCTATTCTATTGTCCTAACGAATAATCCAAAGTTTTTGAATATAGGCTACTTGTCAATTTTGGCTTGTTCAAATTATACAATAAATGTCACATTCTAAAAGTTTCACATTACAGACAAAATGTATACTTACAAAGGTAGATTTGAAGAATTCAGTGGGATTGTCTCCGAGTAAGTAAGGAAGCCCTCTTAGTGCGACTGTCCTTTTTTCAGTGGGATCCAGTGACTGTAAAACAGAAAATGGATACTGTATGATAAGTTAAAAGAAAAACAGTCTCTCATACACAGAGACAAAACAAAGTACAAAGTATTACCTGCATTTGCTGTAAAAGATGTGCCAACTGTTCACCCACGTTGCCTCTCTTAGCTTTAAAAATTTCCATAGGACGAGTAGTGTGGTTATCAAGGGCAGAATAAAATTCCTTCTGTAGGTCTTTCCCCACAATCCTTTTGAATTCCAGACAAATCAACAAGTGAAAAAAGAAAGAAGTCTGGTCGGGACCCGCGACATGTTTTAGCCTGACCGCCCGCTCCCGCCCGATGCAACATGAAAACGGCCCGATCCCGGCCGAGGCAACGTGAAAAGGGTCCTGAGGGGTTTTTTCTGCGGGTCCCACGGGAATTCCCGCCCGATGCAGGTCTCTACAACAGAGCTAACGTTACCAATTGCTACCACAGCATTAACATTAGCAGCTAGTTAACTTAACGTTAGCCTTACGTTCACTTCAAGCGTCAACTAATGTTACCAACTATTCAGTCCCACGGGAACAAGAACCAAATTTCTTCTCTTTCCACGCGTTAATATACCAGGCTGACGCTGATTCCCCCCACTTCATCACACGCTGATCGGCAGCCAACAGTCAGAGCAGAGGAAACATGTTGTTTGGGGTCACCAGTCGTTCAGTCGTGGTCAAGCCCCACCGCTCACAGGTAAAAACATGAAAGTGTGAGTCGTCTCCGCTCAGAGCTATTAGTATAGCAAATACTAGTTTAAAATAGTTTACACACTTTTTTTAATGGTCCCGCCTTTTGCAAAATAATGAAAAGATTAGTAATAATAGCTTGACTTTATATGTAAAAGAAAATTTGGGTTTACAGTGTACCCACACTACCTTGGCGATCGACTGGTAGATCGCGATCGACGTATTGCGCACCCCTGCACTACATATTTCCCCCCTTCGAGACTAAAGTCACACTATTAACGACAAATCAGTTTAATTACCTAGCTTCTCCTAGCTATAAACGGAGAACGAAAAACCAGTAGCAGCAATTCATACTACTTAATCACTGAAAAACTCTCTTACGGGTCCCGCTGCTGACGACCATTCTATTATTAACTAAGTGGAGGGGATGTCCCATTCTGCATAGTATAATAGTCATATTTTAAGTAACATAACCAAACATAAAAACAAACATCGTCTGAATATATGGTCATTTAAAACACAAAAGAAACACAAAAGAAATACAAGAAAATTATAAACTATATATATATATATATATATATATATATATATATATATATATATATATATATATATAACATGAGCAAAAAGAAAATAAATGTGATAAAATGGAAAATTATGTAAAATATGTGAAATTTAAGTAATCCCCCCTTTGCACTGAAATTACACCTTTAAATGGTCAGAAATTTCGGTGCAAAGTCCAATCAGGTCTGGTCAGGTCAGGTATTTATCAAATAATTCAAATTCTGTTCTGACTCTCTCTTCGCTAATCTGCACGTCATCTTTGTGAAATAATGGCATCTGTGTTTGATCCGACGGCATAACAACTCCAACCCATCTTAATATCATCGCCTTAGCAAAGGTCAACAGTATGGTAGAAAAACAAAACATAACGCATAATGTGATAAGTCCTCCCAACAAAGCCCAAACTATCATAGCTCCCAAAGCTCCAAATCTATCTCATAACCAAGCATTGGCCGACCAACCTGAACCTTCTGACGGCCCAAATGCCTCTCTAATCTTCTTTAAAGCATCAATTACATTAGTCATATTATCAGAGCTATCAGGGATTAAGGTATGGCAGGTGTCACCAGTTAAATTTAAAGCTAAATACAGCCCACCTTGTTTAGCCAAAATATAATCAAGAGCCATATCAATCAAGAGCGTTTCAGCAGAGTTAGACAGTGACTTTTGTCAAAGTACTAAATCCCTTTATAGTCTCATTAGCAAAAACTCATTAGCGTATATGTTATATTATCTATGAGATCAGCCAAATAAGTGATATGTGATATAATATGTGATATATGTGATAAATATGCTATCAATATGATATAAATATGATATGATATAAATATGATAAATCTCAAATATGTGATAGCCAAATAGACAAATACAGACTCCATACCAAGGAAAAAGACCAATACCCCACTTTTCTCCCAGGCTAATTCTCCAGTGGTATGACTCTAAATTATTAAAACACCCCTGAACCCCCACGGGTTTCATTGGAGCATATACAGTGTGCTTCTTTTGCTGGTTTCACTTCCATCGATTCAGGTACGGCTAACTTCCCCCCTTGGTCTAACAAGTTTATGTAAGGAAAAGCCCCCAACAACGCACACTCAAAGGTAGGCTTGTATAATCTGGATATATAGATCCGCTCCTTTGGATTTGCTTCTTAGTGGAAATACAGCCAAGACATAACCATGGATTGACACTCAATACTCAAAGGTTGAGGTGAAGTTTCCATTTCAAGGTACTAGGTGACAGAATTCTAACCATGCACGGATCATCCTCATGAGCCGTTGCTCTCACAGCATGTGTTAACTGCTGGAACCAAAAGTTCCTGCTGGCGAAAGGGTCTGAAATATGCAATACTGAGGAATCAAACCCAAATGCTTTCCACTTGGCTTCTCTCTTATACAATGCCCGAAATGATTCTGACATGTCTTCTGGTGTCGCATCCCTGTCAGTCCAATCATTTTCCTCAAGTGGCAGAGTGTCAGGTGCCGTCGTCATAGTCTTATCTGTCGTGACCGAGTTACAGAACTAGGTTTCTGCGTTACATTCACTGGTCCCTCATTAAGCATAATTGGCCACATAGTTTTTGCATCAAGTATAGCTGTCAGAATAGATTTTGCATAAAGTATAGTTGTCAAAATAATGTTTGAAGTTACATCCGAAGATGAATGTTCTAGCCGTCCTTGTCTTATCTGTAGAAAGTTTTATAGGAAGTTCCATTACCTTAGTTATCGCCTCCTTATTGATCCCTTTTGAGGTCGCAGCCTTTGAAGTAAACACTATATTAGCCAAAGTAGTATTCAACTTATTTTCTGGTGCTTTAGTATGTGATGTCATAGCCAATTTGCTTGTCGCTTTTGTAACTCTTGGTGTCGTAGTCGCAGATTTAGTTCTAGTTGTTGTAATTATTGGTATTGTAGTCACGGATGTTGTAATTATTGATGTAGTGATAGAAGTAGTAATTGGCGTAGTAGCAGATGTAGTAGTGGAGGTCCTATTTAGTATAGTTGTGGGTGTTGTGATTAAAGATACATTATTTAGCTTAATGCTACCGAATGTAACACTATCCACTTTCACAGTCGGAGTAGTCACCCGTTGGCTTAAAACAGTAGGAATTACCTTTAAAACATTATGATCAGTTTTATTAGGTAATTGCTCTTGAGCGCTTTCAGGCAACAATTCAGAGACCAAATCGTTCACAAATAAGGTTATTTTACGTGCTTTGTACCCCGGTAACCAACTATTACTCTTCAGCACAAATTTATGCTTTCTCTGTATGTGTTTACAAATGAAGTCACCTTGATCATCCCGTGAAATATTTCTTATTTCACGGGATTCACCCACAGTTGGAGCCATTTTCAGATCATTATATAAAATGTATTTTCTCGAGCCCTTAGAAAACCCCCGTGACTCAGGGCCAGACCACACTAAAGTTTTACCCAATTTATTAATCCATTCAAACTTTGTCTCCATGAGACCAGTCGGGGCACTGACATTTAAGAAATGCTGTCGTACCTGCCAAATCCCGAACTACAGAAACAGTATCAAACAAAATGGTAGACTGAGGGCTGACTGTGGTTAAGTGTGGTATCTCTGTCTCGACCTTACTTTTCAAAGCTGGAGCGGTATGCTTCTGATTTGTTACCTCTACTGCTGACCTAGGCGTGACAACTCCCCATGTGTCATTGGTAACACTTTAAAATAACGGGCGCTTATAAAACATTAGTAACACATAGTAAATAATGAACTAATTATTTTACAAAACATTTACAAATATTTGTTAATGAGTAAGAAATACTATAATAATGTTATATATATGTCATTCCTCATTTGAAAAAAATTAGTCAATGATTACGTAATGATGAAATTAATAATAATTAAACCTTTACAAACATTTAAGTCTTTTAGCAAAAACAAGCTTAAACCTTTTGAAAAATACACTAGGGATGTGCTGTCTGTATTGACCCGCTGCAGGGTGCTCTCAAAAAGAAACAGCCAGATGTCTTAACTGATGTGATTTATTAGGTATCCACAGGAATGGCAGAAGTGTGTGGTTCTACAGGAAACAAAGGAATAAAAATGCATATTAAAAAACTATATCAACTATACAATAATAATGCACATGGTAATAATAGACAAACTTTTAAAATAGTGAACAATAGTTTTTTGGGGTTCTTTTGGCATCAGTTATGCTATCATGGTACAGGTCTTCCTACCAACTGTACTGCGCCTTTAAGAGGTGTCGTAACCAGAAACGCGCTGCCTCTCTGACACAGCGCTGCCTTCAACACAGGCTCTGATACAGAGCAGCTCTCTATAACAGTCTGCAAACATCACAACAATTATTTACAACAAATTATACATGCACGTGTAATACGAAACCCACAGACATCAGACAGTGCTATGAGCCGCGTAATGGCGGCCGCTACATAAGAGTCTCTGTTTCTCGGAGCACAAGGCATGCAAATTAGGCTATTACAGGTCTAAATACAACAAAGGAAAAGCACAACGTAACTTATACACACAGAATATCTACTTACGTTATGATATCACGCACACAGTACCAAAGGTGGAAAAAAATAGCCCCGAACTGGGTCCTAACTAAAACACAAAACAAGAGCACTATTCTCTGCAGTCTCTCTGCTTGCTGTCCGACACACACTGAACCCCGACACCTGGCCTCAGCCCCACGCTAAAGCGGGGTGGGTCCAGACTCGTGATTGGCTGCTTCTAGTCGTGTTTTACAAACATTTAAGTCTTTAACAAAAACAAACTGAACAAGTTTACTTTCCTCAAATGAATTGTGCATTATTTGTAAACTTTGTAAAATCTTCAAAATATTATTTGTAAATAGTTTGTATACTGTTTTTAAGTAATTCATAGCTACATTATTATTGCATTAAGATTAGCTTGTAAATCATTAAGTGTGGTCAAACTGAAAGACAAGGAAACATTATTTAAGATATGTATACATATATAGGCTATGTGCTCAATAACATTGGCTGAAAGTCTATATCCAGTATTAGACAATGAACTAATCATGAACAAAACATTTAGACAGTTTTTGTAAATGATTAGGACATGCCCTGGCCATGTGCAGGCTGTAGGTCCAAGAAGACATGTCAAGAAAACGTTAAACATTTATTGATTACTTGTTAATATGTGACTAAGGTTCTGTTTATCACTTATATACAAGCCTCATGAGGAAGACTTCAAATGTGGCTAGCCCAGATTCACCTCTCATGTTATAATTTGTTAATGTTTTATTAATGATATGCAACACATCTACACAGTTAATTACATCCACTAATCTGAATCTGTATACAAACACTTACCTCAATATCTGTAGCTCAAAGGCTAAGCTCTTATAGATGATCCGTTACTTTTTAGACTTATATCTGAAACTTTTTGCACCCCTTAAAAGTGGAAGCAGATAATGAAACATTACTTCACTATATGTCATTCAGGGTCACCTTTTACAAATGATGGCAAAAGGAGAAATTTTATTTGTCAACTGGACAGAGTTTATTTGGTCGAATACTTGACTGGAGGGACAACTGTAATGCTGTGTACAAGAAGAGCATGAGCAGACTCTACTTCCTGAGAAAGCTCAGGTCTTTCAATGTGTGCAGCAAGTTACTGGAGATCTTCTACCAGTCTGTGGTGGCCAGCGCGCTGTACTTCACTGTGGTCTGCTGGGGGAGCGGCACCAGTAAAAGAGACATTGGGCGGATCCGTAAAGCGGGTTACGTGATCGGCTGTGAGCTGGAGACATTTGTCACAGTGAGGGACAGGAGGTCACTGAACAAACTGCTCTCCATCATGGACACTCCTGCTCACCCACTGCACCAGACTATAGAGGGACAGAGGAGCTCATTCTAGAAACAGGCTCCTTCAGCTCCGCTCAAACAGTGAGAGATTCAGGACTACATTCATACCATACGCCATTCAGTTGTACAACAACTCACCCCTATGTAACAGATAATACTCCCTACAACTGTACAACAAGTTAATCTCAAGTAACGGATTACCTCATGCCCTGTCAATCAGCATAGTATTTGCACGGTCGTTCTTGTTTCTTGTATATAGCTGTGACTATATAGTTTATTACTTTATTACTTATATTTCTATTTTATTTTGACTTGTACATATACATTTTGATAATTATGTCTCATTTGACACCTGTCTCTTAATCTTTTTGCTATACCATCTATTTTTGTTACTCTGTTATTATATTGTGATGTTTGAGCTATTGTATCCAAATAATTTCCCTTGTGGATCAATAAAGTTTGTCTAAGTCTAAGTCTAAGTCTAATACGTTTCGCAGCTCATCCAAGCTGCTTCTTTAGTTCTGGTCAGATGCTGGCGGACACTGCTTTATATCTGTCTGAAGGGAGGAGCTAATTACAATGAAATTACTCTGAGACAACACATATTTGTTTACAGTTTCTGCTAGTTAGGTGAGTCTATTCAATATGGAGTGTTTACAGTGACTGTAATTAACTATAACTGTTCACATTGTGCAACTTAAAAATGACCAATGTAATACACCGTTATTTTACTGAAATTCAAAAAATAATAAAAAATCAAGGCACAGGGCCTCCACAGGGCATGGTCCAAGACACAATTAACAACATGAAACTGCTGAGGAAATACAAACAACTAACTGTAACTGTAATTAACTGCAATAGTAGCCTTGGACCTAGCCTATAGCCTCTTTTTAAGGGGGAGAAGTTGCCCACCTTTCTTTTTCCCCCTACTTCCTCAATTAGTTCAGGGTCATTTTCGATTGCTTCTCGGCACCTCTATGAAACTCACTCTACTTGAGAAAAGCCTTCACGAAGCTCCTCAAATGTTGTGGGGGCGACAATTGCCAATTCAGCAATTGGTACTCCACAGCAGATTGTGTTTCGATCTACTCCCACGGATCTGTAGGCGGAGGTTGTTTTTACCTCTTTTGTAGGCCCGTAGCACCTTTCTGTAGCGCTTCAGTATGTCCTCGGGAGTCGTGGCTACAAATACATAAAATACACACACAAAAAACCACAATGAATGAGTTACCATATTTTTTGGACTATAAGTCACCCTTTTTTATGGTTTGGCTGGTCCTGCGACTTATACTCAGGTGCAACTTATATATTTATTACTATTATAGTTTTTTTCTCCTCACACATTTGAGCCTTCTTGAGGAGTTTACCACGTAGGAAAACTCCTGTAATTTGGTCGTCAGAAATCACAGCATCATCTAATACAAAAAGATCTGGCCCCTGATGGGGCCCAGGGACACTATAGCACTCCCTAACGCGTGGAGGGTCGTCGTTGGCATACACTTTCAGCTGCATGCATGAAGTTTGGTAGGGATGTGTATCTCACTAAGACGAACAAAAAAGGTCAACACAATGCCATGGCTACGCCCAACAGGAAGTGAAATAATTCGACTTTTGTGTGATTGCACATACAATGGAATTTAAAGTACTCCTAAGCCGTACATCAGATTTGTGTAAGGTTTGGTGTACCCTCCTCCTGTGCTCTGGAGGTGTGACTTCAGTGGGGAGTATGAAGAGGTGTATTTTCAAATTTAGCTTGCTCGAACCGTTTTTCCAGTATCTCCTACCCCACCTTTAACTTACGTAATACAAGTGTGTACTTTATGACTCTAAAAAGCTACTGTTATTTCCCATCTACTATAGTATTAGCTAAATCTATTTTGCTACAGGATAACAGAGAGATATTATATTTGCACCTTTTAGCCATAATTGATAGTCATAACTAAAACCCTTTCACAGTTTGTCCCTCCAGGAGTCTGCAAGCCTTCGAGATGTGTTTGGTATAAAATGCCTGACCTTGTATCAGATTTTGCAGTGTTTTAGCCATTACAATTAATAAAACCCCGCACAAACACTACAGCTTATTATAATTCAAATGCACATTGAACCTAAACAAGAAAAATGTACAAAAACTAGAAAATACCTCTCCTATTCATAGCTACATCATAGCTCTTGTTCTTTTTAGGTTTCTTCCCCTTGTCCTTCTTCTTTTTATCCTTCTGGTGCTTACTGTGCCTCTTCTTCTTCTTCTTCTCCTCATCACATGATGAGGAGGAGGAGGAGGATGAAGAAGATGATGTCTCTGAGGAGGTCGATGAAGAGTCTGACATCTCAGAGTCAGACAGATTCTCATTTGCAACATTGCGTTTTTTTCTTGTCTATTGCAGAGGAAAAGGCATAACATTAAAACACAGTTGTGACATCATCACTTTGTTTCTTGCGATGTATGATATATGTATGATATAGTCAATATGTACAAAACTTGCATGATTGCCAGGCAATAACATGGATTTGTTATTGTATGATTTTGCATGTGTGTGTGGTCTTTGCACTGTGTGATTTTTGGCTCATTTTGAGATGACTTTTCACTTGTGCAACTATTTTGGGGATCACCCCAAGTTTTAGCTTTAGTTATACATGGGTTGATGAGCAGCGATTGACCTTTCACAAACACCTCCCGATCGGGAATCATAGGGTCAGATGAAAATCAAACTGGTTTGAAATTCTGTCGCCCCTCGCGAGGCTATTTGCACAGTTGAAGCACAGATACGACATGATTCCCCTATAAAGATAAGATAAGATAAGATAAGATAAGATAATCCTTTATTCGTCCCACAGTGGGGAAATTTCAATGTCACAACGCAAGTTTCAGAAAAAGTAGGAAAACAAGCACACATCAAAAACAAGATAAATAATAATAAGTATTTATAATCAAAATATTGTGTACAGTGCAGTGATGGACAGTGGTGGTTAAATAAATAAATAAGTAGCAGGTAGTGACTTTAAATAGTATTGCACATTGTTATTATTGTTATTATTACTATGGCGATGACACATGACTAGCATTGTTCATTATACAGTCTGACAGCAGCAGGAAGGAAAGACCTGCGAAATCTCTCCTTCACACAGCGAGGGTGCATCAGTCTGTCACTGATGCTGCTCTCCAGAGCAGACAGGGCGTCCTGCAGGGGGTGACCCTCATGGTCCAGCATAGACATGAGTTTAGCCAGGACCCTCTTGTCCCCCACCTGCTGCACCGAGTCCAGAGGACAGCCCAGGACTGAACTGGACTTCTTGATGACCTTGTCCAGTTTCTTCTTCTCCCTCTCTGTGACGCTGCTGTTCCAGCAGACCACACCGTACAGGATGGCTGATGCCACCACAGAGTCATGGAAGGTCCTCAGGAGTGGCCCTCTCACTCCAAAGGACCGCAGTCTCCTCAGGAGATAAAGCCGACTCTGGCCCTTCCTGTACAGTGCATCTGTGTTGTGAGTCCAGTCCAGTTTATTGTTCAGATGCACACCCAGGTACTTGTAAGAGTCCACTCTCTCAATGTCTCTTCCCTGGATGTTCACTGGTGGGGGGGGCAGTAGAGTGGCGTCTGCGGAAGTCCACCACCATCTCCTTGGTCTTCCCCGCGTTGATGAGAAGATGGTTCCGGTGACACCAGTCCACAAAGTCCTGCGTTAGTCCTCTGTACTCCGTGTCGTCATCGTTCGTGATGAGACCGATGATGGCGGAGTCATCGGAGAACTTCTGCAGGACGCAGCTGTCCGTGTCATGTCTGAAGTCTGCAGTGTAGAGTGTGAAGAGGAAGGGCGCGAGGACGGTGCCCTGGGGCGCCCCCACACTGCAGGTCATGAGGTCAGACACACAGTCCCGGGCTCTCACAAACTGGGGCCGGTTTGTGAGGTAGTCCAGGATCCACTCAGCCAGGTCACAGTCCACTCCTGCCCACTCCAGCTTGTCCCTCAGGAGCAGCGGCTGGATGGTGTTGAAAGCACTGGAGAAGTCAAAGAACAAGATTCTCACAGTGCTGCCGGGCCTCTCCAAGTGGGACAGCGAGCGGTGCATCAGAGAGATGATGGCGTCCTCCACTCCAATGCCAGGCCGATACGCGAACTGCAGCGGGTCCATCGCTGAGCTCACCATGGAGCGGAGGTGACCCAGGACGAGCCTCTCCAGAGTCTTCATCAGATGAGACGTGAGAGCCACTGGCCTGAAGCTGTTGAGGTCCTTGGCGTGCGGTGTCTTGGGCACAGGTACCACACAGGAGGTCTTCCAGAGCTGTGGCACCACCTTCAGCTTCAGGCTCAGGTTGAAGACATGCTCCATAACTCCACACAGCTCATCTGCACAGGACTTAAGGAGCCTGGGGCTGATCCCGTCTGGTCCAGCAGCTTTCCTACTCCTTATCCGGCTCAGTTCTCTCCTAACCTGAGCTGTTGTGACAGACAAAGAGCAGGGGTGTGTGCTGGAGGTCTGGCTGAGTATTTGATGTGGATTCGGGGGCTGGGGGGCTGAGGCAGAGGTGTGAAGAGGTGGCAGTCAATGTTTTCCCCTTTTTGAGCTTGCACAAATACGACTGGAAAAATGAAAGTGTACTGAAACCATGGTGACATGTGATCTGACGCTGCATGAAAGCAGGAAGAGGATATTTTCAGCAATAAAAGTTGCTGCGTAATTTAGCAAACCATAGGTCTAATGTGTGTCCACATCTTACAAGTCCCTTCCATGTTATAGTCAAAGTATCTTTCTTCTCCAGTCCTTGTGTCACAGCCCCATATTTGGCTTGTTGGTACCACTGAAGGGAAGAAAATCTCATTGTGTTTTTTGGCAAGGTGTTCCTTCCTAAGGTTAAAGGTTTAGTGACAGACAGTTAAACTGTATGACATTAAAATAACAGCATTACCTCCTTTGATTCTGCTATGTTTGTGATTGCACATGTTTCATGAGGTGAACGCAAGACTACAGGTCTAGAAGAAGCCTAAAGGACCTGAGTGCAGCTCACACAAAAGCAATATGATCCTCATGTCTGTTCAGGCTGTTTATGGACTTTACACATCAGCTCATGTCCAATTGTGGGGGGGGGGGGGGGGGGGGGGGGTATTGTATTGTATTTTAAATGACAGGCAATTATTGGCAACAATATTGCCAGGTAATACATGTAAATTTAGTATACAAGATTTTGCTGTTACCTGCAGAGCAATTCTTACTGTATACTTCAAGCCAATGAATAAGTGTAAAAAATAGCCCAACAAAAACCTGTAAAGTGTTCCCAGTTCTCATCTGTAAATATGATTTACAGTCATTTGCTGAAATATTATAGTAATTATTTACAGGAGATTTGTTACAGTGTTTGTTCTGGATTCATGACAAGCAGCAGCGAGCGTTTGTCTTTCAATAAACGCTTTGGACCAAAATGGATGCGTGTGCTTCATGATTTATGGGACATATTGCTTACTGGACTTGTGTGGGAGTGCATCATAGGGACAAGTCAAAAACAATCCAAGTAGGAAAATGCAACTGCTAAATAAAGCTTTCACCTCTCAAGTTCAAGCTCCCCTTGCTTATCATTTCATCTTTTGCTTGTCAACATCATTCTCATGAAATGAAAGGCTCACCTGTAAAGTGCAGTGGATACAGCCTAGAAGTGAGTTGAGCTCAGACACAGTACTGGAATGTGACCTGGTCTTTACTGCTCAGTGCTCAGTATACACCTGCTGGCCTAAACACAAACAATCACATTTTATTATTAGAAATACACCTAATACACCTTTAATATTGATACAGAGAGGAATGACAGAAAACAATTGTGCTGTGTTACAATGACCTCAACATCCCAGCACAAAATGTGCACATTAATGACATGCTTACCATTCCAGTGTGCAGTAGGCTTTTGGTGAAGAAAGCAGACAGCTACAGAGGTGATGTTCGGAACTCCGTCTCCAGTGTCCACCTGGTGCGGTGACACCTAAACAAATAAATACATATTTTATTAAATATGTGTTCATTATTACATCTGAAATCACAAAACATTGTGTTCTATGTTATTTGACATCTTTGGCCAATTCTTTAATTTAATCTCATGATTACCTATACTTGAATCCAGTGCACAGTGGACTTTTATATCCGCGTAGAAGAGCCAGCTCATGGTGAGATAAGGCCTGTACTTGGCCTTCTCTCTTCAGTCCTTGGCATCCACCTGGTGTAGACCGACTGCACTGACTTCACCTGAACAAACACATTCACATTTGTATTACACATGGAAGTGTGAAGCCTGTGTGTTGCTTCATGTGCCTGAACTGGCAATATGATTTTGTAGCTGACACACACAGCGCACCATGATGCTGTTTGAATATAGTCTAATCATATTCCAAACAATAGTAGCCTAATTATGCCCCCAAATAAGTACCTGGGTGTGCATCTGAACAATAAACTAGACTGGACTCATAATACAGATGCACTGTACAGGAAGGGCCAGAGTCGGCTCTATCTCCTGAGGAGACTGCGGTCCTTTGGAGTGAGAGGGCCACTCCTGAGGTCCTTCTATGACTCTGTGGTGGCATCAGCCATCCTGTATGGTGTGGTCTGCTGGAGCAGCAGCGTCACAGAGAGGGAGAAGAAGAAACTGGACAAGGTCATCAAGAAGTCCAGCTCCGTCCTGGGCTGTCCTCTGGACTCGGTGCAGCAGGTGGGGGACAAGAGGGTCCTGGCTAAACTCATGTCTATGCTGGACCATGAGGGTCACCCCCTGCAGGACGCCCTGTCTGCTCTGGAGAGCAGCATCAGTGACAGACTGATTCACCTTCGCTGTGTTAAGGAGAGATTTCGCAGGTCTTTCCTTCCTGCAGCTGTCAGACTGTATAATGAACAATGCTAGTCATGTGTCATTCCCATAGCAACCATGTGTCATCTCCATAGTAATAATAACAATGTGCAATATTATTTAAAGTCACTGTACCTGCTATTATTTATTTACCCACCACTGTCCATCACTGCAATGTACACAATCATCTCAGAATCAAAAACACTTATTGTGCAATGTTCCTGTGCCTTTTAGCTTAGCTTACAGTGTTGTGTTTTTTAGTTGATTGTAAATACTTATTATTATTTATCTTGATTTTGATGCATGCTCTTATTTCCTACTGTTTCTGTAACTTGCGTTGTGACACTGCAATTTCCCCATTGTGGGACAAATAAAGGATTATCTTATCTTATCTTATCTTAAATAGATAGACTCCTCCTTTGAAAACGTGAGTTCAGACCATAGACTGGTTCAGACGCCGTCTCTCCTTTTTCCAGTAACACACACACTCACCTCCGATAACCACTGCCTCTCGTGTAATATGCGTCACAAAGTCCCGTTCTACCGGAGTTTTACGACGCCGCGGCCAGTGTCTGTGTTGTTACCAGCACACTCTTGTTAACCCACATTATTCTGCGCTCACCTCCGATCACCGCTACCTCTCGCATGCGCCACACCCGCTCTACCGGAGTGTGGACCCGGGTCCATCTGCACTCAGCTCGGATCACCGACACCGCGGTGCTTCGCGCGCAGCAGCAGCAGCAAGGAGATGAGCAGGGCTCCATGAGTGAAAACTCACGCGCTCATGTAAACGAGCCTGTCGCTCTAAATGCGCATGTGGCCACAGATAACAGCGCGGCTATGCACATTTAATAGGCTACATTTACGTCTAAGTGCTAAAGACAGAACACAGAACCAAAAGAAGCTACCCTACAAACTTGATTACAAGAGTGAAAAAAGAATAAGTGACGTTCAAAAAAAACAAAACAAAACAAACAAACATTTGAGAATGTAAGCGATGGGCTTTACGAAACGGAGAGCGGGAGGCCTTTAAATAGAACTTATCGTTTTTCTCATTATTGGCACAGCTGTACAGTAGCCAAAAAAAAAAAAAAAAAAAAAAAAAAGAATATGACATAAATTTGGAGACATTGTTTTCTCAAGGAAACACAAAGAAATTGTGCTTCTGTCCGATAAAGCAGGGCATTTTTGGACCTGATTGGTCAGAGTGTGGCAGGCTTCAGGTGAATTTGGTGCGATACTGTGGCCCAAACATATCGAGATGCTTTGGATTCATGAATAATGGGGCCTGTTATACTGGCACAGACTGTGTAGCCAGGCCTTTGAGTTGGCAGACGTCGCCCTCTTGTGGCCAAAATACATTGTAGCCGTGTCTGTCCTTGTCATCGTTTTTTAAGCACTTCAGAGATGTGCAACCCAAAGTTATAAGCGTTTTAATTTTTTGTTGCGGCAAACGCCTTTTCAGCGCCTGCAAATCACATTTTGACCAACTATGCAATCCTGCCTTAGAAGTAACAGGAGGTGCAAACTACACTATGTGGGGACTTGTCCTGTCAAAATTACATGATTTCAGGCGTGAGCTCGCTTTACAATACCATGCTGTGGCCAGGACACCCCAGGATGTTTCATGCGTTTCTAATGCATTGTGCCTAAACTCAACAGTGAAATTGTGGGAAAACTACAAGAGATATCAATGCCATTTTTGCTGTGCAAGTAGGGCTTTTGGACCTGAACAATATGCATTTAGAATCTTGGTTCTATCTGCTTCTTTGCCAAAGTTATAAGCGTTTTAATTTTTTATTGCGGCAAACGCCTTTTCAGCACCTACAAATCACATTTTGACCAACTATGCAATCCTGCCTTAGAAGTAACAGGAGGTGCAAACTACACTATGTGGGGACTTGTCCTGTCAAAATTACATGATTTCAGGCGTGAGCTCGCTTTACAATACCATGCTGTGGCCAGGACACCCCAGGATGTTTCATGCGTTTCTAATGCATTGTGCCTAAACTCAACAGTGAAATTGTGGGAAAACTACAAGAGATATCAATGCCATTTTTGCTGTGCAAATAGGGCTTTTCGACCTGAACAATATGCATTTGGAATCTTGGTTCTATCTGCTTCTTTGCCAAAGTTATAAGCGTTTTAATTTTTTATTGCGGCAAACGCCTTTTCAGCGCCTGCAAATCACATTTTGACTAACTATGCAATCCTGCCTTAGAAGTAACAGGATGTGAAAAGTACACTATGTGGGGACTTGTCCTGTCAAAATGACATGATTTCAGGCGTGAGCTCGCTTTACAATACAACGCTGTGGCCAGGACAGCTCCTCATTGTGCCTAAACTCAACAGTGAAATTGTGGGAAAACTACAAGAGATATCAATGCCATTTCTGCTGTGCAAGTAGGGCTTTTGGACCTGAACAATATGCATTTAGAATCTTGGTTCTATCTGCTTCTTTGCCAAAGTTATAAGCGTTTTAATTTTTTATTGCGGCAAACGCCTTTTCAGCACCTGCAAATCACATTTTGACCAACTATGCAATCCTGCCTTAGAAGTAACAGGAGGTGCAAACTACACTATGTGGGGACTTGTCCTGTCAAAATTACATGATTTCAGGCGTGAGCTCGCTTTACAATACCATGCTGTGGCCAGGACACCCCAGGATGTTTCATGCGTTTCTAATGCATTGTGCCTAAACTCAACAGTGAAATTGTGGGAAAACTACAAGAGATATCAATGCCATTTTTGCTGTGCAAATAGGGCTTTTGGACCTGAACAATATGCATTTGGAATCTTGGTTCTATCTGCTTCTTTGCCAAAGTTATAAGCATTTTAATTTTTTATTGCGGCAAACGCCTTTTCAGCGCCTGCAAATCACATTTTGACTAACTATGCAATCCTGCCTTAGAAGTAACAGGATGTGAAAACTACACTATGTGGGGACTTGTCCTTTCAAAATGACATGATTTCAGGCGTGAGCTCGCTTTACAATACAACGCTGTGGCCAGGACAGCTCCTCATTGTGCCTAAACTCAACAGTGAAATTGTGGGAAAACTACAAGAGATATCAATGCCATTTCTGCTGTGCAAGTAGGGCTTTTGGACCTGAACAATATGCATTTAGAATCTTGGTTCTATCTGCTTCTTTGCCAAAGTTATAAGCGTTTTAATTTCTTATTGCGGCAAACGCCTTTTCAGCGCCTGCAAATCACATTTTGACCAACTATGCAATCCTGCCTTAGAAGTAACAGGAGGTGCAAACTACACTATGTGGGGACTTGTCCTGTCAAAAGGACATGATTTCAGGCGTGAGCTCGCTTTACAATACAACGCTGTGGCCAGGACAGCTCCTCATGTGCCTAAACTCAACAGTAAAATTGTGGGAAAACTACAAGAGATATCAATGCCATTTTTGCTGTGCAAGTAGGGCTTTTGGACCTGAACAATATGCATTTGGAATCTTGGTTCTATCTGCTTCTTTGCCAAAGTTATAAGCATTTTAATTTTTTATTGCGGCAAACGCCTTTTCAGCGCCTGCAAATCACATTTTGACTAACTATGTAATCCTGCCTTAGAAGTAACAGGATGTGAAAACTACACTATGTGGGGACTTGTCCTGTCAAAATGACATGATTTCAGGCGTGAGCTCGCTTTACAATACAACGCTGTGGCCAGGACAGCTCCTCATTGTGCCTAAACTCAACAGTGAAATTGTGGGAAAACTACAAGAGATATCAATGCCATTTCTGCTGTGCAAGTAGGGCTTTTGGACCTGAACAACATGCATTTAGAATCTTGGTTCTATCTGCTTCTTTGCCAAAGTTATAAGCGTTTTAATTTTTTATTGCGGCAAACGCCTTTTCAGCGCCTGCAAATCACATTTTGACCAACTATGCAATCCTGCCTTAGAAGTAACAGGAGGTGCAAACTACACTATGTGGGGACTTGTCCTGTCAAAATTACATGATTTCAGGCGTGAGCTCGCTTTACAATACCATGCTGTGGCCAGGACACCCCAGGATGTTTCATGCGTTTCTAATGCATTGTGCCTAAACTCAACAGTGAAATTGTGGGAAAACTACAAGAGATATCAATGCCATTTTTGCTGTGCAAGTAGGGCTTTTGGACCTGAACAATATGCATTTAGAATCTTGGTTCTATCTGCTTCTTTGCCAAAGTTATAAGCGTTTTAATTTTTTATTGCGGCAAACGCCTTTTCAGCGCCTGCAAATCACATTTTGACCAACTATGCAATCCTGCCTTTAGAAGTAACAGGATGTGAAAACTACACTATGTGGGGACTTGTCCTGTCAAAATGACATGATTTCAGGCGTGAGCTCGCTTTACAATACAACGCTGTGGCCAGGACAGCTCCTCATTGTGCCTAAACTCAACAGTGAAATTGTGGGAAAACTACAAGAGATATCAATGCCATTTTTGCTGTGCAAATAGGGCTTTTGGACCTGAACAATATGCATTTGGAATCTTGGTTCTATCTGCTTCTTTGCCAAAGTTATAAGCATTTTAATTTTTTATTGCGGCAAACGCCTTTTCAGCGCCTGCAAATCACATTTTGACTAACTATGCAATCCTGCCTTAGAAGTAACAGGATGTGAAAACTACACTATGTGGGGACTTGTCCTTTCAAAATGACATGATTTCAGGCGTGAGCTCGCTTTACAATACAACGCTGTGGCCAGGACAGCTCCTCATTGTGCCTAAACTCAACAGTGAAATTGTAGGAAAACTACAAGAGATATCAATGCCATTTCTGCTGTGCAAGTAGGGCTTTTGGACCTGAACAATATGCATTTAGAATCTTGGTTCTATCTGCTTCTTTGCCAAAGTTATAAGCGTTTAAATTTTTTATTGCGGCAAACGCCTTTTCAGCGCCTGCAAATCACATTTTGACCAACTATGCAATCCTGCCTTAGAAGTAACAGGAGGTGCAAACTACACTATGTGGGGACTTGTCCTGTCAAAATTACATGATTTCAGGCGTGAGCTCGCTTTACAATACCATGCTGTGGCCAGGACACCCCAGGATGTTTCATGCGTTTCTAATGCATTGTGCCTAAACTCAACAGTGAAATTGTGGGAAAACTACAAGAGATATCAATGCCATTTTTGCTGTGCAAGTAGGGCTTTTGGACCTGAACAATATGCATTTAGAATCTTAGTTCTATCTGCTTCTTTGCCAAAGTTATAACCGTTTTAATTTTTTATTGAAGAGTCGTTTCTCACCCGTTGCTGCTTTGGTTTCACTCACCGGTGGGATGTGATGGGAAGAATCCAAAAACCAGGCTCTGCTAGTGTCAATCCTATTTATTACAAACCCAGAGTATAAGACAATTACAGACACAAGGTCCGTCTGCCTCGAAGCAGAACGGACCTCGGAGAACACATTCGAACAAAGCATTGCCCACATATCTATCTAGCTTTCTATAGGATATCCCACTGTAATCTGACTACTTCTGTACGTCCAAGATACAGACTTAACATTAAAGTTAGGGGTCTCTCGTGCCATCATGGCAGAATGCAGAGGCCTCATAACTTACTTAAAGGGGCTGTATGGTTCAAAAGGCAAAGCAGACACTACATCGGGGTGCTCACACTTTTTCTGCATGCGAGCTGCTTATAAAATGACCAAGTAAAAATGATCTACCTACTACAAAAATGCAAATCATTTATTTATTCATAAATATATTGAGAATTCTTTATATGTACAATTTATGTTGATGTACCTTGCATAACGGCATGAGCCCATATTGCGCAATTTCATTTTTTCTCATTACCTTACTCTCTTGACTTGCATTGGTTGGAATCAGCTAGGGATGCATAGTCAAGACCAGGGGTCGGCAACCTTAAATACTCAAAGAGCCATTTGGACCGTCTCCCACAGAAAAGAAAACACCCGGAGCCACAAAACCCTTTTGACTTCTAAACCAGCGCTAACCAGGGTAACTACAGGCAAAACTACAACTCTCAGAGAACAACAAGCGCGCCATCCTGCACTACAGCTCTTAAGCGCGAGTCTTAAGAGAATTATTTACACCTTTCAGTCTTTTCATCACAACAGTAGCCAACATAAATAAAGTGCATGAGTGAAATAAAGAATTGCGCTGCACACGTACGACCTGCACACGTATAATCTCTGAAAAGTTTAACATGAACCATCTCCAACACGATAGAAGCGCAGAACAGACTCACCATAGGCAGAACATCCCTCAGTCACAGAAAGAACACGCATATTCCACTGAGTCCTGCCCTTTAGTCAGCGCTTCTAGTTTATGCAAATTAGCCATGTGGTTTTAAGTTTCACTTCTGTAAACAAATGTACGCAAAGCTGCAATAAACACTTTAGTATTTGAGTCCTCCTCGTAGGAAATAAAAATCCAAACTTAAATTATCCACCCGCAGCGAACCAAAAAGGCGTCTGCTTCTGTGTTCCGTCATCATTTTATTGCGTGTACCGCGTGTACCAGTCTCATCAGCCGTGAAAGCAAATGAATCTGCCCACGTAGCATTAAGCGTTGTTTTCTTCAGAAACTTTTCTTTTCTTGGATTTATCATCACTGGGCCGAAAATCATACTGCTGATGTAGGTCCGGGCTGCCAGTGTGTGGGGGTGACGCACGTCGGCGGCTTTGACGCATGTTTTGAGCGACAAAAATATTTAAAACGTTTTATTTAAATGTTACAAGATTACCATTATCTACAATTTTAGATTTACATTTAAAAACAAACTAAAATAAAAATGCAATGTAATTAAATACTCATTATTATTTTCCAAAGTCACAGGGAGCCACGACAGAACGATGAAAGAGCCGCATGCGGCTCTGGAGCCGCGGGTTGCCGACCCCTGGTCCAGACAGTAGCTGCTGACATCCAGACTCAAGCACACTTCTTACCTTCTTAACTGGAGTTACATTATCTTACTGGTTTTGCAGTAGTATTTACCAGCGTCTGCACATTTACCAAACACACGTCGTGACAAATACAGATGTATTTGTGCACTTTTATTAGGCAAACTTCAACCACATGTCGCGGTAGGCCAGCTCTGTGCTGTAGGCCTGTTTTTTGCCAACATAAATTTAGATTAGTTTTTGCTTCGCGTTTCATCTTGCTCGTCTAATCTGCGTGCATTGAGAAGGGTGTGTGTGTGAGTTATATGGAGGGAGGAGCGAGAGCGCAAAAAGGCGAGGAGCGGCATGCTGACGTGAGGCAGATGGACAGCTAGGATGTTTTAAAAAGTTTAACCTGCACTGTGATACATGCTGGTACTCAAGGGTACACGCTGTTGCGTACAAGCTGTGCGCGCTGGGGACACGTGTGGTGATGTGCTGCGAAGTGTCCGCAGGTTCCAGACGAGCGCACAGGCTGCGGTAAGAAGCCCCGTGCGGTCCCGCACACCGGTACAAGTTATTGCTGACGGCACCGGCCGTAATGAAATATGGTCGCACTCATCTCAAGACCAAGACCGTTCTCGAGTAGGCCTACTACGACGCTACGATCTACCCACACTACCTTGGCGATAGACTAAAGTCACACTATTAACGTCAAATCAATTTAATTACCTAGCTTCTCCTAGCTATAACCGTGAGAGCGAAAAACCAGTAGCAGCTAAATCTGTTGCCAAATTCATACTACTTAATCACTGAAAAACTCTCTCACGGGTCCGCTGCTGGCGACCTAACTAAGTGGAGGGATGTCCCATTCTACAGAGTGTAACAGTAACATAACCAAACATAGAAACAAACATCGTATGAATAAACATATAGGTTCATTTAAAACACAAATTATAAACTATATAATACAGTCAGATATATCTTGATAAAACACATTCAAAGACCGCACTTTCATTCACCATCTGTCCATCCACTGTCCATCCAAGCTATTTGGTTAGCTCCGATTATCAATCATTGTCCATGTCCATAGTCCATTTCAACATCGTTCCCCATTTGTCCTGGAAACAGAACACACCATCCAGTATCTTGCAAAAGCAAATACAATCAAAAACTTGTTTCACATCACAATGTGAATTATAAAATATATAGGTATATGAATATATTTATAAAAGTATAATGACTAACATGAGCAAAAATAAATGTGATAAAATGTAAGATTATGTAAAATATGGAAAATTTAAGTAATCCCCCTTTGCACTGAAATTACACCTTTAAATGGTCAGAAATTTTGGTGCAAAGTCCAATCAATTACAATCAGGTCAGGTCAGGTATTCATCCAACTAATTCAAATTCTGTTCCGACTCTCCCTTCGCTAATCGGCAAGTCATCTTCCTGCAATAATGGCATCTGTGTTTGATCCGATGGCATAACAACTCCAACCCATCTTAATATTTGCTATATGCCTTAGCAAAGGTCAACAGTATGGTACAAAAACAAAACATAACGCATAATGTGATAAGTCCTCCCAACAAAGCCCAAAATATCATAGCTCCCAAAGCTCCAAATCAAGCTCATAACCAAGCATTGGCCGTTTTCAGCGCCTGCAAATCACATTTTGACTAACTATGTAATCCTGCCTTAGAAGTAACAGGAGGTGCAAACTACACTATGTGAGGGCTTTTCCTGTCAAAAGGACATGATTTCAGGCGTAAACTCACTTTAGAACACAATGCTGTGGCCAGGACAGCCCCAAGATTTGTAATGCGTTTCCAGTGCATTGTGCCTAAACTCAAAAGTGGACAGGTAGGATGTTTTAATAAGTTTAACCTGCACTGCTGGTACACGCTGTTGCGTGTTGCGCTGTTGGTACACGCTGGTACACGCTGTTGCGTACAAGTGTCCGCAGGTTCCAGACAAGCGCACAGGCTGCAGTGAGAAGCCCCGTGCGGTCCCGCACACCGGTACAAGTTTATTGCCGACGGCACCGGCCGTAATGAAATATGGTCGTACTCATCTCGAGACCAAGATCGGTCTCGAGTAGGCCTTAATTTTTTAAAACTAATGTTCACAAGTAATTAACTTAACCATTACTCGTGTATTACAGTAATCATTGCTTATGTTTATCAGTATTTATTTTTCTTATTTATGGGTATTTATTGATCATGTTAATTAGTTGTAATTATTATTATTATTTTTTTTACATTAGATAATAATTGACAAAAAATTACAATTTTTTTTTTTTTTTCTCACAAATGTATTGCCAAAATAATGCAATAGTAACATGCTTAAACCTGAATAAAGTGCAGTCTTCTGCCTGTAACCTGTAACAGCATTTGTTTTTGCTTTTACATTTCACAATTTTAAACAGTAATATAAAATCTGAGTAAAGTGCCATGTCAAAACAATTGTGCAATTAACCCTTTACAACAATGGGTTCATTTTTCTAACATTTAGAATCAAGGTGAAATTTAAACTTTTAAAACCTTGTACAAAGGGAAACACACTTGCATAATGTCTGATGAACTAATTGAGGTAGCATGTATAGTGTACACAAATTAGTAGAAAAAACCCCCAAACATTTACATTAATCTGGTCAAAAGAGAAAAATGGACACCTGGAATGGTTTCGACAGGTAAATTGCCTAATAAGGAGCATCCCTGTCATGAACAATTTTAAATTTCAGAAGCCTTATTGATTAGAGACTAAAGTTATTAACTAGCATAGTGGCACATAACAACTGTTTTAAAAAGTAATAACGAACAGGAAGGTTTACGTGCAACAGATTTTTCAGTCTGTAAACATAATAATGCTAGTTCACATTTCAGTGAATTATGCTTGTATTTTCAATGTGTGTGTGTGTGTGTAATGTGTTCATCATGGTGGCTACAAACTGAACCTCAGCAGTGCAAACAATAAACTTCTAGCTGCTAAATAAGATATAAAACACTAAACTTTTTTCTGTTTACGATTCACCACCATCCTAAAGATAAACAAAAAAAAGAAAATGATTGCCAGAAGTATAAACATTACAGAATCAAATTACTGAACTACAACAGACTATCAATAAGAATGACAAAACAGGAATTGCATGAAATTCAATTTATGCTGACATCATAACTATTTGGTCAAGCATTTTCAAATGTTTGAACAAACATTTGAAAATCAACATTAGTCTGACTTTTTCTTTAGATAAAGATCATGGAGCTTCTAATGTATAGGCGACTTCTTCTACAATGTTCATTTTGTCTTCTTTTGTTATATTCAAAAACTTTGAAAGTTTTCAAATTGTCACCAGTGAAGACGGCTCGCAGATAGCAGCCGAAACATGTTGACAAGGTAAATACATCTCTATTCTATTGTCCTAACGAATAATCCAAAGTTTTTGAATATAGGCTACTTGTCAATTTTGGCTTGTTCAAATTATACAATAAATGTCACATTCTAAAAGTTTCACATTACAGACAAAATGTATACTTACAAAGGTAGATTTGAAGAATTCAGTGGGATTGTCTCCGAGTAAGTAAGGAAGCCCTCTTAGTGCGACTGTCCTTTTTTCAGTGGGATCCAGTGACTGTAAAACAGAAAATGGATACTGTATGATAAGTTAAAAGAAAAACAGTCTCTCATACACAGAGACAAAACAAAGTACAAAGTATTATCTGCATTTGCTGTAAAAGATGTGCCAACTGTTCACCCACGTTGCCTCTCTTAGCTTTAAAAATTTCCATAGGACGAGTAGTGTGGTTATCAAGGGCAGAATAAAATTCCTTCTGTAGGTCTTTCCCCACAATCCTTTTGAATTCCAGACAAATCAACAAGTGAAAAAAGAAAGAAGTCTGGTCGGGACCCGCGACATGTTTTAGCCTGACCGCCCGCTCCCGCCCGATGCAACATGAAAACGGCCCGATCCCGGCCGAGGCAACGTGAAAAGGGTTTTCTGCGGGTCCCACGGGAATTCCCGCCCGATGCAGGTCTCTACAACAGAGCTAACGTTACCAATTGCTACCACAGCATTAACATTAGCAGCTAGTTAACTTAACGTTAGCCTTACGTTCACTTCAAGCGTCAACTAATGTTACCAACTATTCAGTCCCACGGGAACAAGAACCAAATTTCTTCTCTTTCCACGCGTTAATATACCAGGCTGACGCTGATTCCCCCCACTTCATCACACGCTGATCGGCAGCCAACAGTCAGAGCAGAGGAAACATGTTGTTTGGGGTCACCAGTCGTTCAGTCGTGGTCAAGCCCCACCGCTCACAGGTAAAAACATGAAAGTGTGAGTCGTCTCCGCTCAGAGCTATTAGTATAGCAAATACTAGTTTAAAATAGTTTACACACTTTTTTTAATGGTCCCGCCTTTTGCAAAATAATGAAAAGATTAGTAATAATAGCTTGACTTTATATGTAAAAGAAAATTTGGGTTTACAGTGTACCCACACTACCTTGGCGATCGACTGGTAGATCGCGATCGACGTATTGCGCACCCCTGCACTACATATTTCCCCCCTTCGAGACTAAAGTCACACTATTAACGACAAATCAGTTTAATTACCTAGCTTCTCCTAGCTATAAACGTGAGAACGAAAAACCAGTAGCAGCAATTCATACTACTTAATCACTGAAAAACTCTCTCACGGGTCCCGCTGCTGACGACCATTCTATTATTAACTAAGTGGAGGGGATGTCCCATTCTGCATAGTATAATAGTCATATTTTAAGTAACATAACCAAACATAAAAACAAACATCGTCTGAATATATGGTCATTTAAAACACAAAAGAAACACAAAAGAAATACAAGAAAATTATAAACTATATATATATATATATATATATATATATATATATATATATATATATATATATATATATATATATATATATATATGTAACATGAGCAAAAAGAAAATAAATGTGATAAAATGGAAAATTATGTAAAATATGTGAAATTTAAGTAATCCCCCCTTTGCACTGAAATTACACTTTTAAATGGTCAGAAATTTCGGTGCAAAGTCCAATCAGGTCTGGTCAGGTCAGGTATTTATCAAATAATTCAAATTCTGTTCTGACTCTCTCTTCGCTAATCTGCACGTCATCTTTGTGAAATAATGGCATCTGTGTTTGATCCGACGGCATAACAACTCCAACCCATCTTAATATCATCGCCTTAGCAAAGGTCAACAGTATGGTAGAAAAACAAAACATAACGCATAATGTGATAAGTCCTCCCAACAAAGCCCAAACTATCATAGCTCCCAAAGCTCCAAATCTATCTCATAACCAAGCATTGGCCGACCAACCTGAACCTTCTGACGGCCCAAATGCCTCTCTAATCTTCTTTAAAGCATCAATTACATTAGTCATATTATCAGAGCTATCAGGGATTAAGGTATGGCAGGTGTCACCAGTTAAATTTAAAGCTAAATACAGCCCACCTTGTTTAGCCAAAATATAATCAAGAGCCATATCAATCAAGAGCGTTTCAGCAGAGTTAGACAGTGACTTTTGTCAAAGTACTAAATCCCTTTATAGTCTCATTAGCAAAAACTCATTAGCGTATATGTTATATTATCTATGAGATCAGCCAAATAAGTGATATGTGATATAATATGTGATATATGTGATAAATATGCTATCAATATGATATAAATATGATATGATATAAATATGATAAATCTCAAATATGTGATAGCCAAATAGACAAATACAGACTCCATACCAAGGAAAAAGACCAATACCCCACTTTTCTCCCAGGCTAATTCTCCAGTGGTATGACTCTAAATTATTAAAACACCCCTGAACCCCCACGGGTTTCATTGGAGCATATACAGTGTGCTTCTTTTGCTGGTTTCACTTCCATCGATTCAGGTACGGCTAACTTCCCCCCTTGGTCTAACAAGTTTATGTAAGGAAAAGCCCCCAACAACGCACACTCAAAGGTAGGCTTGTATAATCTGGATATATAGATCCGCTCCTTTGGATTTGCTTCTTAGTGGAAATACAGCCAAGACATAACCATGGATTGACACTCAATACTCAAAGGTTGAGGTGAAGTTTCCATTTCAAGGTACTAGGTGACAGAATTCTAACCATGCACGGATCATCCTCATGAGCCGTTGCTCTCACAGCATGTGTTAACTGCTGGAACCAAAAGTTCCTGCTGGCGAAAGGGTCTGAAATATGCAATACTGAGGAATCAAACCCAAATGCTTTCCACTTGGCTTCTCTCTTATACAATGCCCGAAATGATTCTGACATGTCTTCTGGTGTCGCATCCCTGTCAGTCCAATCATTTTCCTCAAGTGGCAGAGTGTCAGGTGCCGTCGTCATAGTCTTATCTGTCGTGACCGAGTTACAGAACTAGGTTTCTGCGTTACATTCACTGGTCCCTCATTAAGCATAATTGGCCACATAGTTTTTGCATCAAGTATAGCTGTCAGAATAGATTTTGCATAAAGTATAGTTGTCAAAATAATGTTTGAAGTTACATCCGAAGATGAATGTTCTAGCCGTCCTTGTCTTATCTGTAGAAAGTTTTATAGGAAGTTCCATTACCTTAGTTATCGCCTCCTTATTGATCCCTTTTGAGGTCGCAGCCTTTGAAGTAAACACTATATTAGCCAAAGTAGTATTCAACTTATTTTCTGGTGCTTTAGTATGTGATGTCATAGCCAATTTGCTTGTCGCTTTTGTAACTCTTGGTGTCGTAGTCGCAGATTTAGTTCTAGTTGTTGTAATTATTGGTATTGTAGTCACGGATGTTGTAATTATTGATGTAGTGATAGAAGTAGTAATTGGCGTAGTAGCAGATGTAGTAGTGGAGGTCCTATTTAGTATAGTTGTGGGTGTTGTGATTAAAGATACATTATTTAGCTTAATGCTACCGAATGTAACACTATCCACTTTCACAGTCGGAGTAGTCACCCGTTGGCTTAAAACAGTAGGAATTACCTTTAAAACATTATGATCAGTTTTATTAGGTAATTGCTCTTGAGCGCTTTCAGGCAACAATTCAGAGACCAAATCGTTCACAAATAAGGTTATTTTACGTGCTTTGTACCCCGGTAACCAACTATTCGGCACAAATTTATGCTTTCTCTGTATGTGTTTACAAATGAAGTCACCTTGATCATCCCGTGAAATATTTCTTATTTCACGGGATTCACCCACAGTTGGAGCCATTTTCAGATCATTATATAAAATGTATTTTCTCGAGCCCTTAGAAAACCCCCGTGACTCAGGGCCAGACCACACTAAAGTTTTACCCAATTTATTAATCCATTCAAACTTTGTCTCCATGAGACCAGTCGGGGCACTGACATTTAAGAAATGCTGTCGTACCTGCCAAATCCCGAACTACAGAAACAGTATCAAACAAAATGGTAGACTGAGGGCTGACTGTGGTTAAGTGTGGTATCTCTGTCTCGACCTTAATTTTCAAAGCTGGAGCGGTAGGCTTCTGATTTGTTACCTCTACTGCTGACCTAGGCGTGACAACTCCCCATGTGTCATTGGTAACACTTTAAAATAACGGGCGCTTATAAAACATTAGTAACACATAGTAAATAATGAACTAATTATTTTACAAAACATTTACAAATATTTGTTAATGAGTAAGAAATACTATAATAATGTTATATATATGTCATTCCTCATTTGAAAAAAATTAGTCAATGATTACGTAATGATGAAATTAATAATAATTAAACCTTTACAAACATTTAAGTCTTTTAGCAAAAACAAGCTTAAACCTTTTGAAAAATACACTAGGGATGTGCTGTCTGTATTGACCCGCTGCAGGGTGCTCTCAAAAAGAAACAGCCAGATGTCTTAACTGATGTGATTTATTAGGTATCCACAGGAATGGCAGAAGTGTGTGGTTCTACAGGAAACAAAGGAATAAAAATGCATATTAAAAAACTATATCAACTATACAATAATAATGCACATGGTAATAATAGACAAACTTTTAAAATAGTGAACAATAGTTTTTTGGGGTTCTTTTGGCATCAGTTATGCTATCATGGTACAGGTCTTCCTACCAACTGTACTGCGCCTTTAAGAGGTGTCGTAACCAGAAACGCGCTGCCTCTCTGACACAGCGCTGCCTTCAACACAGGCTCTGATACAGAGCAGCTCTCTATAACAGTCTGCAAACATCACAACAATTATTTACAACAAATTATACATGCACGTGTAATACGAAACCCACAGACATCAGACAGTGCTATGAGCCGCGTAATGGCGGCCGCTACATAAGAGTCTCTGTTTCTCGGAGCACAAGGCATGCAAATTAGGCTATTACAGGTCTAAATACAACAAAGGAAAAGCACAACGTAACTTATACACACAGAATATCTACTTACGTTATGATATCACGCACACAGTACCAAAGGTGGAAAAAAATAGCCCCGAACTGGGTCCTAACTAAAACACAAAACAAGAGCACTATTCTCTGCAGTCTCTCTGCTCGCTGTCCGACACACACTGAACCCCGACACCTGGCCTCAGCCCCACGATAAAGCGGGGTGGGTCCAGACTCGTGATTGGCTGCTTCTAGTCGTGTTTTACAAACATTTAAGTCTTTAACAAAAACAAACTGAACAAGTTTACTTTCCTCAAATGAATTGTGCATTATTTGTAAACTTTGTAAAATCTTCAAAATATTATTTGTAAATAGTTTGTATACTGTTTTTAAGTAATTCATAGCTACATTATTATTGCATTAAGATTAGCTTGTAAATCATTAAGTGTGGTCAAACTGAAAGACAAGGAAACATTATTTAAGATATGTATACATATATAGGCTATGTGCTCAATAACATTGGCTGAAAGTCTATATCCAGTATTAGACAATGAACTAATCATGAACAAAACATTTAGACAGTTTTTGTAAATGATTAGGACATGCCCTGGCCATGTGCAGGCTGTAGGTCCAAGAAGACATGTCAAGAAAACGTTAAACATTTATTGATTACTTGTTAATATGTGACTAAGGTTCTGTTTATCACTTATATACAAGCCTCATGAGGAAGACTTCAAATGTGGCTAGCCCAGATTCACCTCTCATGTTATAATTTGTTAATGTTTTATTAATGATATGCAACACATCTACACAGTTAATTACATCCACTAATCTGAATCTGTATACAAACACTTACCTCAATATCTGTAGCTCAAAGGCTAAGCTCTTATAGATGATCCGTTACTTTTTAGACTTATATCTGAAACTTTTTGCACCCCTTAAAAGTGGAAGCAGATAATGAAACATTACTTCACTATATGTCATTCAGGGTCACCTTTTACAAATGATGGCAAAAGGAGAAATTTTATTTGTCAACTGGACAGAGTTTATTTGGTCGAATACTTGACTGGAGGGACAACTGTAATGCTGTGTACAAGAAGAGCATGAGCAGACTCTACTTCCTGAGAAAGCTCAGGTCTTTCAATGTGTGCAGCAAGTTACTGGAGATCTTCTACCAGTCTGTGGTGGCCAGCGCGCTGTACTTCACTGTGGTCTGCTGGGGGAGCGGCACCAGTAAAAGAGACATTGGGCGGATCCGTAAAGCGGGTTACGTGATCGGCTGTGAGCTGGAGACATTTGTCACAGTGAGGGACAGGAGGTCACTGAACAAACTGCTCTCCATCATGGACACTCCTGCTCACCCACTGCACCAGACTATAGAGGGACAGAGGAGCTCATTCTAGAAACAGGCTCCTTCAGCTCCGCTCAAACAGTGAGAGATTCAGGACTACATTCATACCATACGCCATTCAGTTGTACAACAACTCACCCCTATGTAACAGATAATACTCCCTACAACTGTACAACAAGTTAATCTCAAGTAACGGATTACCTCATGCCCTGTCAATCAGCATAGTATTTGCACGGTCGTTCTTGTTTCTTGTATATAGCTGTGACTATATAGTTTATTACTTTATTACTTATATTTCTATTTTATTTTGACTTGTACATATACATTTTGATAATTATGTCTCATTTGACACCTGTCTCTTAATCTTTTTGCTATACCATCTATTTTTGTTACTCTGTTATTATATTGTGATGTTTGAGCTATTGTATCCAAATAATTTCCCTTGTGGATCAATAAAGTTTGTCTAAGTCTAAGTCTAAGTCTAATACGTTTCGCAGCTCATCCAAGCTGCTTCTTTAGTTCTGGTCAGATGCTGGCGGACACTGCTTTATATCTGTCTGAAGGGAGGAGCTAATTACAATGAAATTACTCTGAGACAACACATATTTGTTTACAGTTTCTGCTAGTTAGGTGAGTCTATTCAATATGGAGTGTTTACAGTGACTGTAATTAACTATAACTGTTCACATTGTGCAACTTAAAAATGACCAATGTAATACACCGTTATTTTACTGAAATTCAAAAAATAATAAAAAATCAAGGCACAGGGCCTCCACAGGGCATGGTCCAAGACACAATTAACAACATGAAACTGCTGAGGAAATACAAACAACTAACTGTAACTGTAATTAACTGCAATAGTAGCCTTGGACCTAGCCTATAGCCTCTTTTTAAGGGGGAGAAGTTGCCCACCTTTCTTTTTCCCCCTACTTCCTCAATTAGTTCAGGGTCATTTTCGATTGCTTCTCGGCACCTCTATGAAACTCACTCTACTTGAGAAAAGCCTTCACGAAGCTCCTCAAATGTTGTGGGGGCGACAATTGCCAATTCAGCAATTGGTACTCCACAGCAGATTGTGTTTCGATCTACTCCCACGGATCTGTAGGCGGAGGTTGTTTTTACCTCTTTTGTAGGCCCGTAGCACCTTTCTGTAGCGCTTCAGTATGTCCTCGGGAGTCGTGGCTACAAATACATAAAATACACACACAAAAAACCACAATGAATGAGTTACCATATTTTTTGGACTATAAGTCACCCTTTTTTATGGTTTGGCTGGTCCTGCGACTTATACTCAGGTGCAACTTATATATTTATTACTATTATAGTTTTTTTCTCCTCACACATTTGAGCCTTCTTGAGGAGTTTACCACGTAGGAAAACTCCTGTAATTTGGTCGTCAGAAATCACAGCATCATCTAATACAAAAAGATCTGGCCCCTGATGGGGCCCAGGGACACTATAGCACTCCCTAACGCGTGGAGGGTCGTCGTTGGCATACACTTTCAGCTGCATGCATGAAGTTTGGTAGGGATGTGTATCTCACTAAGACGAACAAAAAAGGTCAACACAATGCCATGGCTACGCCCAACAGGAAGTGAAATAATTCGACTTTTGTGTGATTGCACATACAATGGAATTTAAAGTACTCCTAAGCCGTACATCAGATTTGTGTAAGGTTTGGTGTACCCTCCTCCTGTGCTCTGGAGGTGTGACTTCAGTGGGGAGTATGAAGAGGTGTATTTTCAAATTTAGCTTGCTCGAACCGTTTTTCCAGTATCTCCTACCCCACCTTTAACTTACGTAATACAAGTGTGTACTTTATGACTCTAAAAAGCTACTGTTATTTCCCATCTACTATAGTATTAGCTAAATCTATTTTGCTACAGGATAACAGAGAGATATTATATTTGCACCTTTTAGCCATAATTGATAGTCATAACTAAAACCCTTTCACAGTTTGTCCCTCCAGGAGTCTGCAAGCCTTCGAGATGTGTTTGGTATAAAATGCCTGACCTTGTATCAGATTTTGCAGTGTTTTAGCCATTACAATTAATAAAACCCCGCACAAACACTACAGCTTATTATAATTCAAATGCACATTGAACCTAAACAAGAAAAATGTACAAAAACTAGAAAATACCTCTCCTATTCATAGCTACATCATAGCTCTTGTTCTTGTCCTTTTTAGGTTTCTTCCCCTTGTCCTTCTTCTTTTTATCCTTCTGGTGCTTACTGTGCCTCTTCTTCTTCTTCTTCTCCTCATCACATGATGAGGAGGAGGAGGAGGATGAAGAAGATGATGTCTCTGAGGAGGTCGATGAAGAGTCTGACATCTCAGAGTCAGACAGATTCTCATTTGCAACATTGCGTTTTTTTCTTGTCTATTGCAGAGGAAAAGGCATAACATTAAAACACAGTTGTGACATCATCACTTTGTTTCTTGCGATGTATGATATATGTATGATATAGTCAATATGTACAAAACTTGCATGATTGCCAGGCAATAACATGGATTTGTTATTGTATGATTTTGCATGTGTGTGTGGTCTTTGCACTGTGTGATTTTTGGCTCATTTTGAGATGACTTTTCACTTGTGCAACTATTTTGGGGATCACCCCAAGTTTTAGCTTTAGTTATACATGGGTTGATGAGCAGCGATTGACCTTTCACAAACACCTCCCGATCGGGAATCATAGGGTCAGATGAAAATCAAACTGGTTTGAAATTCTGTCGCCCCTCGCGAGGCTATTTGCACAGTTGAAGCACAGATACGACATGATTCCCCTATAAAGATAAGATAAGATAAGATAAGATAAGATAATCCTTTATTCGTCCCACAGTGGGGAAATTTCAATGTCACAACGCAAGTTTCAGAAAAAGTAGGAAAACAAGCACACATCAAAAACAAGATAAATAATAATAAGTATTTATAATCAAAATATTGTGTACAGTGCAGTGATGGACAGTGGTGGTTAAATAAATAAATAAGTAGCAGGTAGTGACTTTAAATAGTATTGCACATTGTTATTATTGTTATTATTACTATGGCGATGACACATGACTAGCATTGTTCATTATACAGTCTGACAGCAGCAGGAAGGAAAGACCTGCGAAATCTCTCCTTCACACAGCGAGGGTGCATCAGTCTGTCACTGATGCTGCTCTCCAGAGCAGACAGGGCGTCCTGCAGGGGGTGACCCTCATGGTCCAGCATAGACATGAGTTTAGCCAGGACCCTCTTGTCCCCCACCTGCTGCACCGAGTCCAGAGGACAGCCCAGGACTGAACTGGACTTCTTGATGACCTTGTCCAGTTTCTTCTTCTCCCTCTCTGTGACGCTGCTGTTCCAGCAGACCACACCGTACAGGATGGCTGATGCCACCACAGAGTCATGGAAGGTCCTCAGGAGTGGCCCTCTCACTCCAAAGGACCGCAGTCTCCTCAGGAGATAAAGCCGACTCTGGCCCTTCCTGTACAGTGCATCTGTGTTGTGAGTCCAGTCCAGTTTATTGTTCAGATGCACACCCAGGTACTTGTAAGAGTCCACTCTCTCAATGTCTCTTCCCTGGATGTTCACTGGTGGGGGGGGCAGTAGAGTGGCGTCTGCGGAAGTCCACCACCATCTCCTTGGTCTTCCCCGCGTTGATGAGAAGATGGTTCCGGTGACACCAGTCCACAAAGTCCTGCGTTAGTCCTCTGTACTCCGTGTCGTCATCGTTCGTGATGAGACCGATGATGGCGGAGTCATCGGAGAACTTCTGCAGGACGCAGCTGTCCGTGTCATGTCTGAAGTCTGCAGTGTAGAGTGTGAAGAGGAAGGGCGCGAGGACGGTGCCCTGGGGCGCCCCCACACTGCAGGTCATGAGGTCAGACACACAGTCCCGGGCTCTCACAAACTGGGGCCGGTTTGTGAGGTAGTCCAGGATCCACTCAGCCAGGTCACAGTCCACTCCTGCCCACTCCAGCTTGTCCCTCAGGAGCAGCGGCTGGATGGTGTTGAAAGCACTGGAGAAGTCAAAGAACAAGATTCTCACAGTGCTGCCGGGCCTCTCCAAGTGGGACAGCGAGCGGTGCATCAGAGAGATGATGGCGTCCTCCACTCCAATGCCAGGCCGATACGCGAACTGCAGCGGGTCCATCGCTGAGCTCACCATGGAGCGGAGGTGACCCAGGACGAGCCTCTCCAGAGTCTTCATCAGATGAGACGTGAGAGCCACTGGCCTGAAGCTGTTGAGGTCCTTGGCGTGCGGTGTCTTGGGCACAGGTACCACACAGGAGGTCTTCCAGAGCTGTGGCACCACCTTCAGCTTCAGGCTCAGGTTGAAGACATGCTCCATAACTCCACACAGCTCATCTGCACAGGACTTAAGGAGCCTGGGGCTGATCCCGTCTGGTCCAGCAGCTTTCCTACTCCTTATCCGGCTCAGTTCTCTCCTAACCTGAGCTGTTGTGACAGACAAAGAGCAGGGGTGTGTGCTGGAGGTCTGGCTGAGTATTTGATGTGGATTCGGGGGCTGGGGGGCTGAGGCAGAGGTGTGAAGAGGTGGCAGTCAATGTTTTCCCCTTTTTGAGCTTGCACAAATACGACTGGAAAAATGAAAGTGTACTGAAACCATGGTGACATGTGATCTGACGCTGCATGAAAGCAGGAAGAGGATATTTTCAGCAATAAAAGTTGCTGCGTAATTTAGCAAACCATAGGTCTAATGTGTGTCCACATCTTACAAGTCCCTTCCATGTTATAGTCAAAGTATCTTTCTTCTCCAGTCCTTGTGTCACAGCCCCATATTTGGCTTGTTGGTACCACTGAAGGGAAGAAAATCTCATTGTGTTTTTTGGCAAGGTGTTCCTTCCTAAGGTTAAAGGTTTAGTGACAGACAGTTAAACTGTATGACATTAAAATAACAGCATTACCTCCTTTGATTCTGCTATGTTTGTGATTGCACATGTTTCATGAGGTGAACGCAAGACTACAGGTCTAGAAGAAGCCTAAAGGACCTGAGTGCAGCTCACACAAAAGCAATATGATCCTCATGTCTGTTCAGGCTGTTTATGGACTTTACACATCAGCTCATGTCCAATTGTGGGGGGGGGGGGGGGTATTGTATTGTATTTTAAATGACAGGCAATTATTGGCAACAATATTGCCAGGTAATACATGTAAATTTAGTATACAAGATTTTGCTGTTACCTGCAGAGCAATTCTTACTGTATACTTCAAGCCAATGAATAAGTGTAAAAAATAGCCCAACAAAAACCTGTAAAGTGTTCCCAGTTCTCATCTGTAAATATGATTTACAGTCATTTGCTGAAATATTATAGTAATTATTTACAGGAGATTTGTTACAGTGTTTGTTCTGGATTCATGACAAGCAGCAGCGAGCGTTTGTCTTTCAATAAACGCTTTGGACCAAAATGGATGCGTGTGCTTCATGATTTATGGGACATATTGCTTACTGGACTTGTGTGGGAGTGCATCATAGGGACAAGTCAAAAACAATCCAAGTAGGAAAATGCAACTGCTAAATAAAGCTTTCACCTCTCAAGTTCAAGCTCCCCTTGCTTATCATTTCATCTTTTGCTTGTCAACATCATTCTCATGAAATGAAAGGCTCACCTGTAAAGTGCAGTGGATACAGCCTAGAAGTGAGTTGAGCTCAGACACAGTACTGGAATGTGACCTGGTCTTTACTGCTCAGTGCTCAGTATACACCTGCTGGCCTAAACACAAACAATCACATTTTATTATTAGAAATACACCTAATACACCTTTAATATTGATACAGAGAGGAATGACAGAAAACAATTGTGCTGTGTTACAATGACCTCAACATCCCAGCACAAAATGTGCACATTAATGACATGCTTACCATTCCAGTGTGCAGTAGGCTTTTGGTGAAGAAAGCAGACAGCTACAGAGGTGATGTTCGGAACTCCGTCTCCAGTGTCCACCTGGTGCGGTGACACCTAAACAAATAAATACATATTTTATTAAATATGTGTTCATTATTACATCTGAAATCACAAAACATTGTGTTCTATGTTATTTGACATCTTTGGCCAATTCTTTAATTTAATCTCATGATTACCTATACTTGAATCCAGTGCACAGTGGACTTTTATATCCGCGTAGAAGAGCCAGCTCATGGTGAGATAAGGCCTGTACTTGGCCTTCTCTCTTCAGTCCTTGGCATCCACCTGGTGTAGACCGACTGCACTGACTTCACCTGAACAAACACATTCACATTTGTATTACACATGGAAGTGTGAAGCCTGTGTGTTGCTTCATGTGCCTGAACTGGCAATATGATTTTGTAGCTGACACACACAGCGCACCATGATGCTGTTTGAATATAGTCTAATCATATTCCAAACAATAGTAGCCTAATTATGCCCCCAAATAAGTACCTGGGTGTGCATCTGAACAATAAACTAGACTGGACTCATAATACAGATGCACTGTACAGGAAGGGCCAGAGTCGGCTCTATCTCCTGAGGAGACTGCGGTCCTTTGGAGTGAGAGGGCCACTCCTGAGGTCCTTCTATGACTCTGTGGTGGCATCAGCCATCCTGTATGGTGTGGTCTGCTGGAGCAGCAGCGTCACAGAGAGGGAGAAGAAGAAACTGGACAAGGTCATCAAGAAGTCCAGCTCCGTCCTGGGCTGTCCTCTGGACTTGGTGCAGCAGGTGGGGGACAAGAGGGTCCTGGCTAAACTCATGTCTATGCTGGACCATGAGGGTCACCCCCTGCAGGACGCCCTGTCTGCTCTGGAGAGCAGCATCAGTGACAGACTGATTCACCTTCGCTGTGTTAAGGAGAGATTTCGCAGGTCTTTCCTTCCTGCAGCTGTCAGACTGTATAATGAACAATGCTAGTCATGTGTCATTCCCATAGCAACCATGTGTCATCTCCATAGTAATAATAACAATGTGCAATATTATTTAAAGTCACTGTACCTGCTATTATTTATTTACCCACCACTGTCCATCACTGCAATGTACACAATCATCTCAGAATCAAAAACACTTATTGTGCAATGTTCCTGTGCCTTTTAGCTTAGCTTACAGTGTTGTGTTTTTTAGTTGATTGTAAATACTTATTATTATTTATCTTGATTTTGATGCATGCTCTTATTTCCTACTGTTTCTGTAACTTGCGTTGTGACACTGCAATTTCCCCATTGTGGGACAAATAAAGGATTATCTTATCTTATCTTATCTTAAATAGATAGACTCCTCCTTTGAAAACGTGAGTTCAGACCATAGACTGGTTCAGACGCCGTCTCTCCTTTTTCCAGTAACACACACACTCACCTCCGATAACCACTGCCTCTCGTGTAATATGCGTCACAAAGTCCCGTTCTACCGGAGTTTTACGACGCCGCGGCCAGTGTCTGTGTTGTTACCAGCACACTCTTGTTAACCCACATTATTCTGCGCTCACCTCCGATCACCGCTACCTCTCGCATGCGCCACACCCGCTCTACCGGAGTGTGGACCCGGGTCCATCTGCACTCAGCTCGGATCACCGACACCGCGGTGCTTCGCGCGCAGCAGCAGCAGCAAGGAGATGAGCAGGGCTCCATGAGTGAAAACTCACGCGCTCATGTAAACGAGCCTGTCGCTCTAAATGCGCATGTGGCCACAGATAACAGCGCGGCTATGCACATTTAATAGGCTACATTTACGTCTAAGTGCTAAAGACAGAACACAGAACCAAAAGAAGCTACCCTACAAACTTGATTACAAGAGTGAAAAAAGAATAAGTGACGTTCAAAAAAAACAAAACAAAACAAACAAACATTTGAGAATGTAAGCGATGGGCTTTACGAAACGGAGAGCGGGAGGCCTTTAAATAGAACTTATCGTTTTTCTCATTATTGGCACAGCTGTACAGTAGCCAAAAAAAAAAAAAAAAAAAAAAAAAGAATATGACATAAATTTGGAGACATTGTTTTCTCAAGGAAACACAAAGAAATTGTGCTTCTGTCCGATAAAGCAGGGCATTTTTGGACCTGATTGGTCAGAGTGTGGCAGGCTTCAGGTGAATTTGGTGCGATACTGTGGCCCAAACATATCGAGATGCTTTGGATTCATGAATAATGGGGCCTGTTATACTGGCACAGACTGTGTAGCCAGGCCTTTGAGTTGGCAGACGTCGCCCTCTTGTGGCCAAAATACATTGTAGCCGTGTCTGTCCTTGTCATCGTTTTTTAAGCACTTCAGAGATGTGCAACCCAAAGTTATAAGCGTTTTAATTTTTTGTTGCGGCAAACGCCTTTTCAGCGCCTGCAAATCACATTTTGACCAACTATGCAATCCTGCCTTAGAAGTAACAGGAGGTGCAAACTACACTATGTGGGGACTTGTCCTGTCAAAATTACATGATTTCAGGCGTGAGCTCGCTTTACAATACCATGCTGTGGCCAGGACACCCCAGGATGTTTCATGCGTTTCTAATGCATTGTGCCTAAACTCAACAGTGAAATTGTGGGAAAACTACAAGAGATATCAATGCCATTTTTGCTGTGCAAGTAGGGCTTTTGGACCTGAACAATATGCATTTAGAATCTTGGTTCTATCTGCTTCTTTGCCAAAGTTATAAGCGTTTTAATTTTTTATTGCGGCAAACGCCTTTTCAGCACCTACAAATCACATTTTGACCAACTATGCAATCCTGCCTTAGAAGTAACAGGAGGTGCAAACTACACTATGTGGGGACTTGTCCTGTCAAAATTACATGATTTCAGGCGTGAGCTCGCTTTACAATACCATGCTGTGGCCAGGACACCCCAGGATGTTTCATGCGTTTCTAATGCATTGTGCCTAAACTCAACAGTGAAATTGTGGGAAAACTACAAGAGATATCAATGCCATTTTTGCTGTGCAAATAGGGCTTTTCGACCTGAACAATATGCATTTGGAATCTTGGTTCTATCTGCTTCTTTGCCAAAGTTATAAGCGTTTTAATTTTTTATTGCGGCAAACGCCTTTTCAGCGCCTGCAAATCACATTTTGACTAACTATGCAATCCTGCCTTAGAAGTAACAGGATGTGAAAAGTACACTATGTGGGGACTTGTCCTGTCAAAATGACATGATTTCAGGCGTGAGCTCGCTTTACAATACAACGCTGTGGCCAGGACAGCTCCTCATTGTGCCTAAACTCAACAGTGAAATTGTGGGAAAACTACAAGAGATATCAATGCCATTTCTGCTGTGCAAGTAGGGCTTTTGGACCTGAACAATATGCATTTAGAATCTTGGTTCTATCTGCTTCTTTGCCAAAGTTATAAGCGTTTTAATTTTTTATTGCGGCAAACGCCTTTTCAGCACCTGCAAATCACATTTTGACCAACTATGCAATCCTGCCTTAGAAGTAACAGGAGGTGCAAACTACACTATGTGGGGACTTGTCCTGTCAAAATTACATGATTTCAGGCGTGAGCTCGCTTTACAATACCATGCTGTGGCCAGGACACCCCAGGATGTTTCATGCGTTTCTAATGCATTGTGCCTAAACTCAACAGTGAAATTGTGGGAAAACTACAAGAGATATCAATGCCATTTTTGCTGTGCAAATAGGGCTTTTGGACCTGAACAATATGCATTTGGAATCTTGGTTCTATCTGCTTCTTTGCCAAAGTTATAAGCATTTTAATTTTTTATTGCGGCAAACGCCTTTTCAGCGCCTGCAAATCACATTTTGACCAACTATGCAATCCTGCCTTAGAAGTAACAGGATGTGAAAAGTACACTATGTGGGGACTTGTCCTTTCAAAATGACATGATTTCAGGCGTGAGCTCGCTTTACAATACAACGCTGTGGCCAGGACAGCTCCTCATTGTGCCTAAACTCAACAGTGAAATTGTGGGAAAACTACAAGAGATATCAATGCCATTTCTGCTGTGCAAGTAGGGCTTTTGGACCTGAACAATATGCATTTAGAATCTTGGTTCTATCTGCTTCTTTGCCAAAGTTATAAGCGTTTTAATTTCTTATTGCGGCAAACGCCTTTTCAGCGCCTGCAAATCACATTTTGACCAACTATGCAATCCTGCCTTAGAAGTAACAGGAGGTGCAAACTACACTATGTGGGGACTTGTCCTGTCAAAAGGACATGATTTCAGGCGTGAGCTCGCTTTACAATACAACGCTGTGGCCAGGACAGCTCCTCATGTGCCTAAACTCAACAGTAAAATTGTGGGAAAACTACAAGAGATATCAATGCCATTTTTGCTGTGCAAGTAGGGCTTTTGGACCTGAACAATATGCATTTGGAATCTTGGTTCTATCTGCTTCTTTGCCAAAGTTATAAGCATTTTAATTTTTTATTGCGGCAAACGCCTTTTCAGCGCCTGCAAATCACATTTTGACTAACTATGTAATCCTGCCTTAGAAGTAACAGGATGTGAAAACTACACTATGTGGGGACTTGTCCTGTCAAAATGACATGATTTCAGGCGTGAGCTCGCTTTACAATACAACGCTGTGGCCAGGACAGCTCCTCATTGTGCCTAAACTCAACAGTGAAATTGTGGGAAAACTACAAGAGATATCAATGCCATTTCTGCTGTGCAAGTAGGGCTTTTGGACCTGAACAACATGCATTTAGAATCTTGGTTCTATCTGCTTCTTTGCCAAAGTTATAAGCGTTTTAATTTTTTATTGCGGCAAACGCCTTTTCAGCGCCTGCAAATCACATTTTGACCAACTATGCAATCCTGCCTTAGAAGTAACAGGAGGTGCAAACTACACTATGTGGGGACTTGTCCTGTCAAAATTACATGATTTCAGGCGTGAGCTCGCTTTACAATACCATGCTGTGGCCAGGACACCCCAGGATGTTTCATGCGTTTCTAATGCATTGTGCCTAAACTCAACAGTGAAATTGTGGGAAAACTACAAGAGATATCAATGCCATTTTTGCTGTGCAAGTAGGGCTTTTGGACCTGAACAATATGCATTTAGAATCTTGGTTCTATCTGCTTCTTTGCCAAAGTTATAAGCGTTTTAATTTTTTATTGCGGCAAACGCCTTTTCAGCGCCTGCAAATCACATTTTGACCAACTATGCAATCCTGCCTTTAGAAGTAACAGGATGTGAAAACTACACTATGTGGGGACTTGTCCTGTCAAAATGACATGATTTCAGGCGTGAGCTCGCTTTACAATACAACGCTGTGGCCAGGACAGCTCCTCATTGTGCCTAAACTCAACAGTGAAATTGTGGGAAAACTACAAGAGATATCAATGCCATTTTTGCTGTGCAAATAGGGCTTTTGGACCTGAACAATATGCATTTAGAATCTTGGTTCTATCTGCTTCTTTGCCAAAGTTATAAGCGTTTAAATTTTTTATTGCGGCAAACGCCTTTTCAGCGCCTGCAAATCACATTTTGACCAACTATGCAATCCTGCCTTAGAAGTAACAGGAGGTGCAAACTACACTATGTGGGGACTTGTCCTGTCAAAATTACATGATTTCAGGCGTGAGCTCGCTTTACAATACCATGCTGTGGCCAGGACACCCCAGGATGTTTCATGCGTTTCTAATGCATTGTGCCTAAACTCAACAGTGAAATTGTGGGAAAACTACAAGAGATATCAATGCCATTTTTGCTGTGCAAGTAGGGCTTTTGGACCTGAACAATATGCATTTAGAATCTTAGTTCTATCTGCTTCTTTGCCAAAGTTATAACCGTTTTAATTTTTTATTGAAGAGTCGTTTCTCACCCGTTGCTGCTTTGGTTTCACTCACCGGTGGGATGTGATGGGAAGAATCCAAAAACCAGGCTCTGCTAGTGTCAATCCTATTTATTACAAACCCAGAGTATAAGACAATTACAGACACAAGGTCCGTCTGCCTCGAAGCAGAACGGACCTCGGAGAACACATTCGAACAAAGCATTGCCCACATATCTATCTAGCTTTCTATAGGATATCCCACTGTAATCTGACTACTTCTGTACGTCCAAGATACAGACTTAACATTAAAGTTAGGGGTCTCTCGTGCCATCATGGCAGAATGCAGAGGCCTCATAACTTACTTAAAGGGGCTGTATGGTTCAAAAGGCAAAGCAGACACTACATCGGGGTGCTCACACTTTTTCTGCATGCGAGCTGCTTATAAAATGACCAAGTAAAAATGATCTACCTACTACAAAAATGCAAATCATTTATTTATTCATAAATATATTGAGAATTCTTTATATGTACAATTTATGTTGATGTACCTTGCATAACGGCATGAGCCCATATTGCGCAATTTCATTTTTTCTCATTACCTTACTCTCTTGACTTGCATTGGTTGGAATCAGCTAGGGATGCATAGTCAAGACCAGGGGTCGGCAACCTTAAATACTCAAAGAGCCATTTGGACCGTCTCCCACAGAAAAGAAAACACCCGGAGCCACAAAACCCTTTTGACTTCTAAACCAGCGCTAACCAGGGTAACTACAGGCAAAACTACAACTCTCAGAGAACAACAAGCGCGCCATCCTGCACTACAGCTCTTAAGCGCGAGTCTTAAGAGAATTATTTACACCTTTCAGTCTTTTCATCACAACAGTAGCCAACATAAATAAAGTGCATGAGTGAAATAAAGAATTGCGCTGCACACGTACGACCTGCACACGTATAATCTCTGAAAAGTTTAACATGAACCATCTCCAACACGATAGAAGCGCAGAACAGACTCACCATAGGCAGAACATCCCTCAGTCACAGAAAGAACACGCATATTCCACTGAGTCCTGCCCTTTAGTCAGCGCTTCTAGTTTATGCAAATTAGCCATGTGGTTTTAAGTTTCACTTCTGTAAACAAATGTACGCAAAGCTGCAATAAACACTTTAGTATTTGAGTCCTCCTCGTAGGAAATAAAAATCCAAACTTAAATTATCCACCCGCAGCGAACCAAAAAGGCGTCTGCTTCTGTGTTCCGTCATCATTTTATTGCGTGTACCGCGTGTACCAGTCTCATCAGCCGTGAAAGCAAATGAATCTGCCCACGTAGCATTAAGCGTTGTTTTCTTCAGAAACTTTTCTTTTCTTGGATTTATCATCACTGGGCCGAAAATCATACTGCTGATGTAGGTCCGGGCTGCCAGTGTGTGGGGGTGACGCACGTCGGCGGCTTTGACGTTTTGAGCGACAAAAATATTTAAAATGTTTTATTTAAATGTTACAAGATTACCATTATCTACAATTTTAGATTTACATTTAAAAACAAACTAAAATAAAAATGCAATGTAATTAAATACTCATTATTATTTTCCAAAGTCACAGGGAGCCACGACAGAACGATGAAAGAGCCGCATGCGGCTCTGGAGCCGCGGGTTGCCGACCCCTGGTCCAGACAGTAGCTGCTGACATCCAGACTCAAGCACACTTCTTACCTTCTTAACTGGAGTTACATTATCTTACTGGTTTTGCAGTAGTATTTACCAGCGTCTGCACATTTACCAAACACACGTCGTGACAAATACAGATGTATTTGTGCACTTTTATTAGGCAAACTTCAACCACATGTCGCGGTAGGCCAGCTCTGTGCTGTAGGCCTGTTTTTTGCCAACATAAATTTAGATTAGTTTTTGCTTCGCGTTTCATCTTGCTCGTCTAATCTGCGTGCATTGAGAAGGGTGTGTGTGTGAGTTATATGGAGGGAGGAGCGAGAGCGCAAAAAGGCGAGGAGCGGCATGCTGACGTGAGGCAGATGGACAGCTAGGATGTTTTAAAAAGTTTAACCTGCACTGTGATACATGCTGGTACTCAAGGGTACACGCTGTTGCGTACAAGCTGTGCGCGCTGGGGACACGTGTGGTGATGTGCTGCGAAGTGTCCGCAGGTTCCAGACGAGCGCACAGGCTGCGGTAAGAAGCCCCGTGCGGTCCCGCACACCGGTACAAGTTATTGCTGACGGCACCGGCCGTAATGAAATATGGTCGCACTCATCTCAAGACCAAGACCGTTCTCGAGTAGGCCTACTACGACGCTACGATCTACCCACACTACCTTGGCGATAGACTAAAGTCACACTATTAACGTCAAATCAATTTAATTACCTAGCTTCTCCTAGCTATAACCGTGAGAGCGAAAAACCAGTAGCAGCTAAATCTGTTGCCAAATTCATACTACTTAATCACTGAAAAACTCTCTCACGGGTCCGCTGCTGGCGACCTAACTAAGTGGAGGGATGTCCCATTCTACAGAGTGTAACAGTAACATAACCAAACATAGAAACAAACATCGTATGAATAAACATATAGGTTCATTTAAAACACAAATTATAAACTATATAATACAGTCAGATATATCTTGATAAAACACATTCAAAGACCGCACTTTCATTCACCATCTGTCCATCCACTGTCCATCCAAGCTATTTGGTTAGCTCCGATTATCAATCATTGTCCATGTCCATAGTCCATTTCAACATCGTTCCCCATTTGTCCTGGAAACAGAACACACCATCCAGTATCTTGCAAAAGCAAATACAATCAAAAACTTGTTTCACATCACAATGTGAATTATAAAATATATAGGTATATGAATATATTTATAAAAGTATAATGACTAACATGAGCAAAAATAAATGTGATAAAATGTAAGATTATGTAAAATATGGAAAATTTAAGTAATCCCCCTTTGCACTGAAATTACACCTTTAAATGGTCAGAAATTTTGGTGCAAAGTCCAATCAATTACAATCAGGTCAGGTCAGGTATTCATCCAACTAATTCAAATTCTGTTCCGACTCTCCCTTCGCTAATCGGCAAGTCATCTTCCTGCAATAATGGCATCTGTGTTTGATCCGATGGCATAACAACTCCAACCCAGCTTAATATTTGCTATATGCCTTAGCAAAGGTCAACAGTATGGTACAAAAACAAAACATAACGCATAATGTGATAAGTCCTCCCAACAAAGCCCAAAATATCATAGCTCCCAAAGCTCCAAATCAAGCTCATAACCAAGCATTGGCCGTTTTCAGCGCCTGCAAATCACATTTTGACTAACTATGTAATCCTGCCTTAGAAGTAACAGGAGGTGCAAACTACACTATGTGAGGGCTTTTCCTGTCAAAAGGACATGATTTCAGGCGTAAACTCACTTTAGAACACAATGCTGTGGCCAGGACAGCCCCAAGATTTGTAATGCGTTTCCAGTGCATTGTGCCTAAACTCAAAAGTGGACAGGTAGGATGTTTTAATAAGTTTAACCTGCACTGCTGGTACACGCTGTTGCATGTTGCGCTGTTGCGTGTTGCGCTGTTGGTACACGCTGGTACACGCTGTTGCGTACAAGTGTCCGCAGGTTCCAGACAAGCGCACAGGCTGCAGTGAGAAGCCCCGTGCGGTCCCGCACACCGGTACAAGTTTATTGCCGACGGCACCGGCCGTAATGAAATATGGTCGTACTCATCTCGAGACCAAGATCGGTCTCGAGTAGGCCTTAATTTTTTAAAACTAATGTTCACAAGTAATTAACTTAACCATTACTCGTGTATTACAGTAATCATTGCTTATGTTTATCAGTATTTATTTTTCTTATTTATGGGTATTTATTGATCATGTTAATTAGTTGTAATTATTATTATTTTATTTTTTTTACATTAGATAATAATTGACAAAAAATTACAATTTTTTTTTTTCTCACAAATGTATTGCCAAAATAATGCAATAGTAACATGCTTAAACCTGAATAAAGTGCAGTCTTCTGCCTGTAACCTGTAACAGCATTTGTTTTTGCTTTTACATTTCACAATTTTAAACAGTAATATAAAATCTGAGTAAAGTGCCATGTCAAAACAATTGTGCAATTAACCCTTTACAACAATGGGTTCATTTTTCTAACATTTAGAATCAAGGTGAAATTTAAACTTTTAAAACCTTGTACAAAGGGAAACACACTTGCATAATGTCTGATGAACTAATTGAGGTAGCATGTATAGTGTACACAAATTAGTAGAAAAACCCCCCAAACATTTACATTAATCTGGTCAAAAGAGAAAAATGGAAACCTGGAATGGTTTCGACAGGTAAATTGCCTAATAAGGAGCATCCCTGTCATGAACAATTTTAAATTTCAGAAGCCTTATTGATTAGAGACTAAAGTTATTAACTAGCATAGTGGCACATAACAACTGTTTTAAAAAGTAATAACGAACAGGAAGGTTTACGTGCAACAGATTTTTCAGTCTGTAAACATAATAATGCTAGTTCACATTTCAGTGAATTATGCTTGTATTTTCAATGTGTGTGTGTGTGTGTAATGTGTTCATCATGGTGGCTACAAACTGAACCTCAGCAGTGCAAACAATAAACTTCTAGCTGCTAAATAAGATATAAAACACTAAACTTTTTTCTGTTTACGATTCACCACCATCCTAAAGATAAACAAAAAAAAGAAAATGATTGCCAGAAGTATAAACATTACAGAATCAAATTACTGAACTACAACAGACTATCAATAAGAATGACAAAACAGGAATTGCATGAAATTCAATTTATGCTGACATCATAACTATTTGGTCAAGCATTTTCAAATGTTTGAACAAACATTTGAAAATCAACATTAGTCTGACTTTTTCTTTAGATAAAGATCATGGAGCTTCTAATGTATAGGCGACTTCTTCTACAATGTTCATTTTGTCTTCTTTTGTTATATTCAAAAACTTTGAAAGTTTTCAAATTGTCACCAGTGACAACTGTTGAAGACGGCTCGCAGATAGCAGCCGAAACATGTTGACAAGGTAAATACATCTCTATTCTATTGTCCTAACGAATAATCCAAAGTTTTTGAATATAGGCTACTTGTCAATTTTGGCTTGTTCAAATTATACAATAAATGTCACATTCTAAAAGTTTCACATTACAGACAAAATGTATACTTACAAAGGTAGATTTGAAGAATTCAGTGGGATTGTCTCCGAGTAAGTAAGGAAGCCCTCTTAGTGCGACTGTCCTTTTTTCAGTGGGATCCAGTGACTGTAAAACAGAAAATGGATACTGTATGATAAGTTAAAAGAAAAACAGTCTCTCATACACAGAGACAAAACAAAGTACAAAGTATTACCTGCATTTGCTGTAAAAGATGTGCCAACTGTTCACCCACGTTGCCTCTCTTAGCTTTAAAAATTTCCATAGGACGAGTAGTGTGGTTATCAAGGGCAGAATAAAATTCCTTCTGTAGGTCTTTCCCCACAATCCTTTTGAATTCCAGACAAATCAACAAGTGAAAAAAGAAAGAAGTCTGGTCGGGACCCGCGACATGTTTTAGCCTGACCGCCCGCTCCCGCCCGATGCAACATGAAAACGGCCCGATCCCGGCCGAGGCAACGTGAAAAGGGTCCTGAGGGGTTTTTTCTGCGGGTCCCACGGGAATTCCCGCCCGATGCAGGTCTCTACAACAGAGCTAACGTTACCAATTGCTACCACAGCATTAACATTAGCAGCTAGTTAACTTAACGTTAGCCTTACGTTCACTTCAAGCGTCAACTAATGTTACCAACTATTCAGTCCCACGGGAACAAGAACCAAATTTCTTCTCTTTCCACGCGTTAATATACCAGGCTGACGCTGATTCCCCCCACTTCATCACACGCTGATCGGCAGCCAACAGTCAGAGCAGAGGAAACATGTTGTTTGGGGTCACCAGTCGTTCAGTCGTGGTCAAGCCCCACCGCTCACAGGTAAAAACATGAAAGTGTGAGTCGTCTCCGCTCAGAGCTATTAGTATAGCAAATACTAGTTTAAAATAGTTTACACACTTTTTTTAATGGTCCCGCCTTTTGCAAAATAATGAAAAGATTAGTAATAATAGCTTGACTTTATATGTAAAAGAAAATTTGGGTTTACAGTGTACCCACACTACCTTGGCGATCGACTGGTAGATCGCGATCGACGTATTGCGCACCCCTGCACTACATATTTCCCCCCTTCGAGACTAAAGTCACACTATTAACGACAAATCAGTTTAATTACCTAGCTTCTCCTAGCTATAAACGGAGAACGAAAAACCAGTAGCAGCAATTCATACTACTTAATCACTGAAAAACTCTCTCACGGGTCCCGCTGCTGACGACCATTCTATTATTAACTAAGTGGAGGGATGTCCCAGTCTGCATAGTATAATAGTCATATTTTAAGTAACATAACCAAACATAAAAACAAACATCGTCTGAATATATGGTCATTTAAAACACAAAAGAAACACAAAAGAAATACAAGAAAATTATAAACTATATATATATATATATATATATATATATATATATATATATATATATATATATATATATATATATATATATATATATACATAACATGAGCAAAAAGAAAATAAATGTGATAAAATGGAAAATTATGTAAAATATGTGAAATTTAAGTAATCCCCCCTTTGCACTGAAATTACACCTTTAAATGGTCAGAAATTTCGGTGCAAAGTCCAATCAGGTCTGGTCAGGTCAGGTATTTATCAAATAATTCAAATTCTGTTCTGACTCTCTCTTCGCTAATCTGCACGTCATCTTTGTGAAATAATGGCATCTGTGTTTGATCCGACGGCATAACAACTCCAACCCATCTTAATATCATCGCCTTAGCAAAGGTCAACAGTATGGTAGAAAAACAAAACATAACGCATAATGTGATAAGTCCTCCCAACAAAGCCCAAACTATCATAGCTCCCAAAGCTCCAAATCTATCTCATAACCAAGCATTGGCCGACCAACCTGAACCTTCTGACGGCCCAAATGCCTCTCTAATCTTCTTTAAAGCATCAATTACATTAGTCATATTATCAGAGCTATCAGGGATTAAGGTATGGCAGGTGTCACCAGTTAAATTTAAAGCTAAATACAGCCCACCTTGTTTAGCCAAAATATAATCAAGAGCCATATCAATCAAGAGCGTTTCAGCAGAGTTAGACAGTGACTTTTGTCAAAGTACTAAATCCCTTTATAGTCTCATTAGCAAAAACTCATTAGCGTATATGTTATATTATCTATGAGATCAGCCAAATAAGTGATATGTGATATAATATGTGATATATGTGATAAATATGCTATCAATATGATATAAATATGATATGATATAAATATGATAAATCTCAAATATGTGATAGCCAAATAGACAAATACAGACTCCATACCAAGGAAAAAGACCAATACCCCACTTTTCTCCCAGGCTAATTCTCCAGTGGTATGACTCTAAATTATTAAAACACCCCTGAACCCCCACGGGTTTCATTGGAGCATATACAGTGTGCTTCTTTTGCTGGTTTCACTTCCATCGATTCAGGTACGGCTAACTTCCCCCCTTGGTCTAACAAGTTTATGTAAGGAAAAGCCCCCAACAACGCACACTCAAAGGTAGGCTTGTATAATCTGGATATATAGATCCGCTCCTTTGGATTTGCTTCTTAGTGGAAATACAGCCAAGACATAACCATGGATTGACACTCAATACTCAAAGGTTGAGGTGAAGTTTCCATTTCAAGGTACTAGGTGACAGAATTCTAACCATGCACGGATCATCCTCATGAGCCGTTGCTCTCACAGCATGTGTTAACTGCTGGAACCAAAAGTTCCTGCTGGCGAAAGGGTCTGAAATATGCAATACTGAGGAATCAAACCCAAATGCTTTCCACTTGGCTTCTCTCTTATACAATGCCCGAAATGATTCTGACATGTCTTCTGGTGTCGCATCCCTGTCAGTCCAATCATTTTCCTCAAGTGGCAGAGTGTCAGGTGCCGTCGTCATAGTCTTATCTGTCGTGACCGAGTTACAGAACTAGGTTTCTGCGTTACATTCACTGGTCCCTCATTAAGCATAATTGGCCACATAGTTTTTGCATCAAGTATAGCTGTCAGAATAGATTTTGCATAAAGTATAGTTGTCAAAATAATGTTTGAAGTTACATCCGAAGATGAATGTTCTAGCCGTCCTTGTCTTATCTGTAGAAAGTTTTATAGGAAGTTCCATTACCTTAGTTATCGCCTCCTTATTGATCCCTTTTGAGGTCGCAGCCTTTGAAGTAAACACTATATTAGCCAAAGTAGTATTCAACTTATTTTCTGGTGCTTTAGTATGTGATGTCATAGCCAATTTGCTTGTCGCTTTTGTAACTCTTGGTGTCGTAGTCGCAGATTTAGTTCTAGTTGTTGTAATTATTGGTATTGTAGTCACGGATGTTGTAATTATTGATGTAGTGATAGAAGTAGTAATTGGCGTAGTAGCAGATGTAGTAGTGGAGGTCCTATTTAGTATAGTTGTGGGTGTTGTGATTAAAGATACATTATTTAGCTTAATGCTACCGAATGTAACACTATCCACTTTCACAGTCGGAGTAGTCACCCGTTGGCTTAAAACAGTAGGAATTACCTTTAAAACATTATGATCAGTTTTATTAGGTAATTGCTCTTGAGCGCTTTCAGGCAACAATTCAGAGACCAAATCGTTCACAAATAAGGTTATTTTACGTGCTTTGTACCCCGGTAACCAACTATTACTCTTCAGCACAAATTTATGCTTTCTCTGTATGTGTTTACAAATGAAGTCACCTTGATCATCCCGTGAAATATTTCTTATTTCACGGGATTCACCCACAGTTGGAGCCATTTTCAGATCATTATATAAAATGTATTTTCTCGAGCCCTTAGAAAACCCCCGTGACTCAGGGCCAGACCACACTAAAGTTTTACCCAATTTATTAATCCATTCAAACTTTGTCTCCATGAGACCAGTCGGGGCACTGACATTTAAGAAATGCTGTCGTACCTGCCAAATCCCGAACTACAGAAACAGTATCAAACAAAATGGTAGACTGAGGGCTGACTGTGGTTAAGTGTGGTATCTCTGTCTCGACCTTACTTTTCAAAGCTGGAGCGGTATGCTTCTGATTTGTTACCTCTACTGCTGACCTAGGCGTGACAACTCCCCATGTGTCATTGGTAACACTTTAAAATAACGGGCGCTTATAAAACATTAGTAACACATAGTAAATAATGAACTAATTATTTTACAAAACATTTACAAATATTTGTTAATGAGTAAGAAATACTATAATAATGTTATATATATGTCATTCCTCATTTGAAAAAAATTAGTCAATGATTACGTAATGATGAAATTAATAATAATTAAACCTTTACAAACATTTAAGTCTTTTAGCAAAAACAAGCTTAAACCTTTTGAAAAATACACTAGGGATGTGCTGTCTGTATTGACCCGCTGCAGGGTGCTCTCAAAAAGAAACAGCCAGATGTCTTAACTGATGTGATTTATTAGGTATCCACAGGAATGGCAGAAGTGTGTGGTTCTACAGGAAACAAAGGAATAAAAATGCATATTAAAAAACTATATCAACTATACAATAATAATGCACATGGTAATAATAGACAAACTTTTAAAATAGTGAACAATAGTTTTTTGGGGTTCTTTTGGCATCAGTTATGCTATCATGGTACAGGTCTTCCTACCAACTGTACTGCGCCTTTAAGAGGTGTCGTAACCAGAAACGCGCTGCCTCTCTGACACAGCGCTGCCTTCAACACAGGCTCTGATACAGAGCAGCTCTCTATAACAGTCTGCAAACATCACAACAATTATTTACAACAAATTATACATGCACGTGTAATACGAAACCCACAGACATCAGACAGTGCTATGAGCCGCGTAATGGCGGCCGCTACATAAGAGTCTCTGTTTCTCGGAGCACAAGGCATGCAAATTAGGCTATTACAGGTCTAAATACAACAAAGGAAAAGCACAACGTAACTTATACACACAGAATATCTACTTACGTTATGATATCACGCACACAGTACCAAAGGTGGAAAAAAATAGCCCCGAACTGGGTCCTAACTAAAACACAAAACAAGAGCACTATTCTCTGCAGTCTCTCTGCTCGCTGTCCGACACACACTGAACCCCGACACCTGGCCTCAGCCCCACGCTAAAGCGGGGTGGGTCCAGACTCGTGATTGGCTGCTTCTAGTCGTGTTTTACAAACATTTAAGTCTTTAACAAAAACAAACTGAACAAGTTTACTTTCCTCAAATGAATTGTGCATTATTTGTAAACTTTGTAAAATCTTCAAAATATTATTTGTAAATAGTTTGTATACTGTTTTTAAGTAATTCATAGCTACATTATTATTGCATTAAGATTAGCTTGTAAATCATTAAGTGTGGTCAAACTGAAAGACAAGGAAACATTATTTAAGATATGTATACATATATAGGCTATGTGCTCAATAACATTGGCTGAAAGTCTATATCCAGTATTAGACAATGAACTAATCATGAACAAAACATTTAGACAGTTTTTGTAAATGATTAGGACATGCCCTGGCCATGTGCAGGCTGTAGGTCCAAGAAGACATGTCAAGAAAACGTTAAACATTTATTGATTACTTGTTAATATGTGACTAAGGTTCTGTTTATCACTTATATACAAGCCTCATGAGGAAGACTTCAAATGTGGCTAGCCCAGATTCACCTCTCATGTTATAATTTGTTAATGTTTTATTAATGATATGCAACACATCTACACAGTTAATTACATCCACTAATCTGAATCTGTATACAAACACTTACCTCAATATCTGTAGCTCAAAGGCTAAGCTCTTATAGATGATCCGTTACTTTTTAGACTTATATCTGAAACTTTTTGCACCCCTTAAAAGTGGAAGCAGATAATGAAACATTACTTCACTATATGTCATTCAGGGTCACCTTTTACAAATGATGGCAAAAGGAGAAATTTTATTTGTCAACTGGACAGAGTTTATTTGGTCGAATACTTGACTGGAGGGACAACTGTAATGCTGTGTACAAGAAGAGCATGAGCAGACTCTACTTCCTGAGAAAGCTCAGGTCTTTCAATGTGTGCAGCAAGTTACTGGAGATCTTCTACCAGTCTGTGGTGGCCAGCGCGCTGTACTTCACTGTGGTCTGCTGGGGGAGCGGCACCAGTAAAAGAGACATTGGGCGGATCCGTAAAGCGGGTTACGTGATCGGCTGTGAGCTGGAGACATTTGTCACAGTGAGGGACAGGAGGTCACTGAACAAACTGCTCTCCATCATGGACACTCCTGCTCACCCACTGCACCAGACTATAGAGGGACAGAGGAGCTCATTCTCCAACAGGCTCCTTCAGCTCCGCTCAAACAGTGAGAGATTCAGGACTACATTCATACCATACGCCATTCAGTTGTACAACAACTCACCCCTATGTAACAGATAATACTCCCTACAACTGTACAACAAGTTAATCTCAAGTAACGGATTACCTCATGCCCTGTCAATCAGCATAGTATTTGCACGGTCGTTCTTGTTTCTTGTATATAGCTGTGACTATATAGTTTATTACTTTATTACTTATATTTCTATTTTATTTTGACTTGTACATATACATTTTGATAATTATGTCTCATTTGACACCTGTCTCTTAATCTTTTTGCTATACCATCTATTTTTGTTACTCTGTTATTATATTGTGATGTTTGAGCTATTGTATCCAAATAATTTCCCTTGTGGATCAATAAAGTTTGTCTAAGTCTAAGTCTAAGTCTAATACGTTTCGCAGCTCATCCAAGCTGCTTCTTTAGTTCTGGTCAGATGCTGGCGGACACTGCTTTATATCTGTCTGAAGGGAGGAGCTAATTACAATGAAATTACTCTGAGACAACACATATTTGTTTACAGTTTCTGCTAGTTAGGTGAGTCTATTCAATATGGAGTGTTTACAGTGACTGTAATTAACTATAACTGTTCACATTGTGCAACTTAAAAATGACCAATGTAATACACCGTTATTTTACTGAAATTCAAAAAATAATAAAAATCAAGGCACAGGGCCTCCACAGGGCATGGTCCAAGACACAATTAACAACATGAAACTGCTGAGGAAATACAAACAACTAACTGTAACTGTAATTAACTGCAATAGTAGCCTTGGACCTAGCCTATAGCCTCTTTTTAAGGGGGAGAAGTTGCCCACCTTTCTTTTTCCCCCTACTTCCTCAATTAGTTCAGGGTCATTTTCGATTGCTTCTCGGCACCTCTATGAAACTCACTCTACTTGAGAAAAGCCTTCACGAAGCTCCTCAAATGTTGTGGGGGCGACAATTGCCAATTCAGCAATTGGTACTCCACAGCAGATTGTGTTTCGATCTACTCCCACGGATCTGTAGGCGGAGGTTTTTACCTCTTTTGTAGGCCCGTAGCACCTTTCTGTAGCGCTTCAGTATGTCCTCGGGAGTCGTGGCTACAAATACATAAAATACACACACAAAAAACCACAATGAATGAGTTACCATATTTTTTGGACTATAAGTCACCCTTTTTTATGGTTTGGCTGGTCCTGCGACTTATACTCAGGTGCAACTTATATATTTATTACTATTATAGTTTTTTTCTCCTCACACATTTGAGCCTTCTTGAGGAGTTTACCACGTAGGAAAACTCCTGTAATTTGGTCGTCAGAAATCACAGCATCATCTAATACAAAAAGATCTGGCCCCTGATGGGGCCCAGGGACACTATAGCACTCCCTAACGCATGGAGGGTCGTCGTTGGCATACACTTTCAGCTGCATGCATGAAGTTTGGTAGGGATGTGTATCTCACTAAGACGAACAAAAAAGGTCAACACAATGCCATGGCTACGCCCAACAGGAAGTGAAATAATTCGACTTTTGTGTGATTGCACATACAATGGAATTTAAAGTACTCCTAAGCCGTACATCAGATTTGTGTAAGGTTTGGTGTACCCTCCTCCTGTGCTCTGGAGGTGTGACTTCAGTGGGGAGTATGAAGAGGTGTATTTTCAAATTTAGCTTGCTCGAACCATTTTTCCAGTATCTCCTACCCCACCTTTAACTTACGTAATACAAGTGTGTACTTTATGACTCTAAAAAGCTACTGTTATTTCCCATCTACTATAGTATTAGCTAAATCTATTTTGCTACAGGATAACAGAGAGATATTATATTTGCACCTTTTAGCCATAATTGATAGTCATAACTAAAACCCTTTCACAGTTTGTCCCTCCAGGAGTCTGCAAGCCTTCGAGATGTGTTTGGTATAAAATGCCTGACCTTGTATCAGATTTTGCAGTGTTTTAGCCATTACAATTAATAAAACCCTGCACAAACACTACAGCTTATTATAATTCAAATGCACATTGAACCTAAACAAGAAAAATGTACAAAAACTAGAAAATACCTCTCCTATTCATAGCTACATCATAGCTCTTGTTCTTGTCCTTTTTAGGTTTCTTCCCCTTGTCCTTCTTCTTTTTATCCTTCTGGTGCTTACTGTGCCTCTTCTTCTTCTTCTTCTCCTCATCACATGATGAGGAGGAGGAGGAGGATGAAGAAGATGATGTCTCTGAGGAGGTCGATGAAGAGTCTGACATCTCAGAGTCAGACAGATTCTCATTTGCAACATTGCGTTTTTTTCTTGTCTATTGCAGAGGAAAAGGCATAACATTAAAACACAGTTGTGACATCATCACTTTGTTTCTTGCGATGTATATGTATGATATAGTCAATATGTACAAAACTTGCATGATTGCCAGGCAATAACATGGATTTGTTATTGTATGATTTTGCATGTGTGTGTGGTCTTTGCACTGTGTGATTTTTGGCTCATTTTGAGATGACTTTTCACTTGTGCAACTATTTTGGGGATCACCCCAAGTTTTAGCTTTAGTTATACATGGGTTGATGAGCAGCGATTGACCTTTCACAAACACCTCCCGATCGGGAATCATAGGGTCAGATGAAAATCAAACTGGTTTGAAATTCTGTCGCCCCTCGCGAGGCTATTTGCACAGTTGAAGCACAGATACGACATGATTCCCCTATAAAGATAAGATAAGATAAGATAAGATAATCCTTTATTCGTCCCACAGTGGGGAAATTTCAATGTCACAACGCAAGTTTCAGAAAAAGTAGGAAAACAAGCACACATCAAAAACAAGATAAATAATAATAAGTATTTACAATCAAAATATTGTGTACAGTGCAGTGATGGACAGTGGTGGTTAAATAAATAAATAAGTAGCAGGTAGTGACTTTAAATAGTATTGCACATTGTTATTATTGTTATTATTACTATGGCGATGACACATGACTAGCATTGTTCATTATACAGTCTGACAGCAGCAGGAAGGAAAGACCTGCGAAATCTCTCCTTCACACAGCGAGGGTGCATCAGTCTGTCACTGATGCTGCTCTCCAGAGCAGACAGGGCGTCCTGCAGGGGGTGACCCTCATGGTCCAGCATAGACATGAGTTTAGCCAGGACCCTCTTGTCCCCCACCTGCTGCACCGAGTCCAGAGGACAGCCCAGGACTGAACTGGACTTCTTGATGACCTTGTCCAGTTTCTTCTTCTCCCTCTCTGTGACGCTGCTGTTCCAGCAGACCACACCGTACAGGATGGCTGATGCCACCACAGAGTCATGGAAGGTCCTCAGGAGTGGCCCTCTCACTCCAAAGGACCGCAGTCTCCTCAGGAGATAAAGCCGACTCTGGCCCTTCCTGTACAGTGCATCTGTGTTGTGAGTCCAGTCCAGTTTATTGTTCAGATGCACACCCAGGTACTTGTAAGAGTCCACTCTCTCAATGTCTCTTCCCTGGATGTTCACTGGTGGGGGGGCAGTAGAGTGGCGTCTGCGGAAGTCCACCACCATCTCCTTGGTCTTCCCCGCGTTGATGAGAAGATGGTTCCGGTGACACCAGTCCACAAAGTCCTGCGTTAGTCCTCTGTACTCCGTGTCGTCATCGTTCGTGATGAGACCGATGATGGCGGAGTCATCGGAGAACTTCTGCAGGACGCAGCTGTCCGTGTCATGTCTGAAGTCTGCAGTGTAGAGTGTGAAGAGGAAGGGCGCGAGGACGGTGCCCTGGGGCGCCCCCACACTGCAGGTCATGAGGTCAGACACACAGTCCCGGGCTCTCACAAACTGGGGCCGGTTTGTGAGGTAGTCCAGGATCCACTCAGCCAGGTCACAGTCCACTCCTGCCCACTCCAGCTTGTCCCTCAGGAGCAGCGGCTGGATGGTGTTGAAAGCACTGGAGAAGTCAAAGAACAAGATTTTCACAGTGCTGCCGGGCCTCTCCAAGTGGGACAGCGAGCGGTGCATCAGAGAGATGATGGCGTCCTCCACTCCAATGCCAGGCCGATACGCGAACTGCAGCGGGTCCATCGCTGAGCTCACCGTGGAGCGGAGGTGACCCAGGACGAGCCTCTCCAGAGTCTTCATCAGATGAGACGTGAGAGCCACTGGCCTGAAGCTGTTGAGGTCCTTGGCGTGCGGTGTCTTGGGCACAGGTACCACACAGGAGGTCTTCCAGAGCTGTGGCACCACCTTCAGCTTCAGGCTCAGGTTGAAGACATGCTCCATAACTCCACACAGCTCATCTGCACAGGACTTAAGGAGCCTGGGGCTGATCCCGTCTGGTCCAGCAGCTTTCCTACTCCTTATCCGGCTCAGTTCTCTCCTAACCTGAGCTGTTGTGACAGACAAAGAGCAGGGGTGTGTGCTGGAGGTCTGGCTGAGTATTTGATGTGGATTCGGGGGCTGGGGGGCTGAGGCAGAGGTGTGAAGAGGTGGCAGTCAATGTTTTCCCCTTTTTGAGCTTGCACAAATACGACTGGAAAAATGAAAGTGTACTGAAACCATGGTGACATGTGATCTGACGCTGCATGAAAGCAGGAAGAGGATATTTTCAGCAATAAAAGTTGCTGCGTAATTTAGCAAACCATAGGTCTAATGTGTGTCCACATCTTACAAGTCCCTTCCATGTTATAGTCAAAGTATCTTTCTTCTCCAGTCCTTGTGTCACAGCCCCATATTTGGCTTGTTGGTACCACTGAAGGGAAGAAAATCTCATTGTGTTTTTTGGCAAGGTGTTCCTTCCTAAGGTTAAAGGTTTAGTGACAGACAGTTAAACTGTATGACATTAAAATAACAGCATTACCTCCTTTGATTCTGCTATGTTTGTGATTGCACATGTTTCATGAGGTGAACGCAAGACTACAGGTCTAGAAGAAGCCTAAAGGACCTGAGTGCAGCTCACACAAAAGCAATATGATCCTCATGTCTGTTCAGGCTGTTTATGGACTTTACACATCAGCTCATGTCCAATTGTGGGGGGGGGGGGGGGGGGGGGTATTGTATTGTATTTTAAATGACAGGCAATTATTGGCAACAATATTGCCAGGTAATACATGTAAATTTAGTATACAAGATTTTGCTGTTACCTGCAGAGCAATTCTTACTGTATACTTCAAGCCAATGAATAAGTGTAAAAAATAGCCCAACAAAAACCTGTAAAGTGTTCCCAGTTCTCATCTGTAAATATGATTTACAGTCATTTGCTGAAATATTATAGTAATTATTTACAGGAGATTTGTTACAGTGTTTGTTCTGGATTCATGACAAGCAGCAGCGAGCGTTTGTCTTTCAATAAACGCTTTGGACCAAAATGGATGCGTGTGCTTCATGATTTATGGGACATATTGCTTACTGGACTTGTGTGGGAGTGCATCATAGGGACAAGTCAAAAACAATCCAAGTAGGAAAATGCAACTGCTAAATAAAGCTTTCACCTCTCAAGTTCAAGCTCCCCTTGCTTATCATTTCATCTTTTGCTTGTCAACATCATTCTCATGAAATGAAAGGCTCACCTGTAAAGTGCAGTGGATACAGCCTAGAAGTGAGTTGAGCTCAGACACAGTACTGGAATGTGACCTGGTCTTTACTGCTCAGTGCTCAGTATACACCTGCTGGCCTAAACACAAACAATCACATTTTATTATTAGAAATACACCTAATACACCTTTAATATTGATACAGAGAGGAATGACAGAAAACAATTGTGCTGCGTTACAATGACCTCAACATCCCAGCACAAAATGTGCACATTAATGACATGCTTACCATTCCAGTGTGCAGTAGGCTTTTGGTGAAGAAAGCAGACAGCTACAGAGGTGATGTTCGGAACTCCGTCTCCAGTGTCCACCTGGTGCGGTGACACCTAAACAAATAAATACATATTTTATTAAATATGTGTTCATTATTACATCTGAAATCACAAAACATTGTGTTCTATGTTATTTGACATCTTTGGCCAATTCTTTAATTTAATCTCATGATTACCTATACTTGAATCCAGTGCACAGTGGACTTTTATATCCGCGTAGAAGAGCCAGCTCATGGTGAGATAAGGCCTGTACTTGGCCTTCTCTCTTCAGTCCTTGGCATCCACCTGGTGTAGACCGACTGCACTGACTTCACCTGAACAAACACATTCACATTTGTATTACACATGGAAGTGTGAAGCCTGTGTGTTGCTTCATGTGCCTGAACTGGCAATATGATTTTGTAGCTGACACACACAGCGCACCATGATGCTGTTTGAATATAGTCTAATCATATTCCAAACAATAGTAGCCTAATTATGCCCCCAAATAAGTACCTGGGTGTGCATCTGAACAATAAACTAGACTGGACTCATAATACAGATGCACTGTACAGGAAGGGCCAGAGTCGGCTCTATCTCCTGAGGAGACTGCGGTCCTTTGGAGTGAGAGGGCCACTCCTGAGGTCCTTCTATGACTCTGTGGTGGCATCAGCCATCCTGTATGGTGTGGTCTGCTGGAGCAGCAGCGTCACAGAGAGGGAGAAGAAGAAACTGGACAAGGTCATCAAGAAGTCCAGCTCCGTCCTGGGCTGTCCTCTGGACTCGGTGCAGCAGGTGGGGGACAAGAGGGTCCTGGCTAAACTCATGTCTATGCTGGACCATGAGGGTCACCCCCTGCAGGACGCCCTGTCTGCTCTGGAGAGCAGCATCAGTGACAGACTGATTCACCCTCGCTGTGTTAAGGAGAGATTTCGCAGGTCTTTCCTTCCTGCTGCTGTCAGACTGTATAATGAACAATGCTAGTCATGTGTCATTCCCATAGCAACCATGTGTCATCTCCATAGTAATAATAACAATGTGCAATATTATTTAAAGTCACTGTACCTGCTATTATTTATTTACCCACCACTGTCCATCACTGCAATGTACACAATCATCTCAGAATCAAAAACACTTATTGTGCAATGTTCCTGTGCCTTTTAGCTTAGCTTACAGTGTTGTGTTTTTTAGTTGATTGTAAATACTTATTATTATTTATCTTGATTTTGATGCATGCTCTTATTTCCTACTGTTTCTGTAACTTGCGTTGTGACACTGCAATTTCCCCATTGTGGGACAAATAAAGGATTATCTTATCTTATCTTAAATAGATAGACTCCTCCTTTGAAAACGTGAGTTCAGACCATAGACTGGTTCAGACGCCGTCTCTCCTTTTTCCAGTAACACACACACTCACCTCCGATAACCACTGCCTCTCGTGTAATATGCGTCACAAAGTCCCGTTCTACCGGAGTTTTACGACGCCGCGGCCAGTGTCTGTGTTGTTACCAGCACACTCTTGTTAACCCACATTATTCTGCGCTCACCTCCGATCACCGCTACCTCTCGCATGCGCCACACCCGCTCTACCGGAGTGTGGACCCGGGTCCATCTGCACTCAGCTCGGATCACCGACACCGCGGTGCTTCGCGCGCAGCAGCAGCAGCAGCAAGGAGATGAGCAGGGCTCCATGAGTGAAAACTCACGCGCTCATGTAAACGAGCCTGTCGCTCTAAATGCGCATGTGGCCACAGATAACAGCGCGGCTATGCACATTTAATAGGCTACATTTACGTCTAAGTGTTAAAGACAGAACACAGAACCAAAAGAAGCTACCCTACAAACTTGATTACAAGAGTGAAAAAAGAATAAGTGACGTTCAAAAAAAACAAAACAAAACAAACATTTGAGAATGTAAGCGATGGGCTTTACGAAACGGAGAGCGGGAGGCCTTTAAATAGAACTTATCGTTTTTCTCATTATTGGCACAGCTGTACAGTAGCAAAACAAAAAAAAACAGAATATGACATACATTTGGAGACATTGTTTTCTCAAGGAAACACAAAGAAATTGTGCTTCTGTCCGATAAAGCAGGGCATTTTTGGACCTGATTGGTCAGAGTGTGGCAGGCTTCAGGTGAATTTGGTGCGATACTGTGGCCCAAACATATCGAGATGCTTTGGATTCATGAATAATGGGGCCTGTTATACTGGCACAGACTGTGTAGCCAGGCCTTTGAGTTGGCAGACGTCGCCCTCTTGTGGCCAAAATACATTGTAGCCGTGTCTGTCCTTGTCATCGTTTTTTAAGCACTTCAGAGATGTGCAACCCAAAGTTATAAGCGTTTTAATTTTTTGTTGCGGCAAACGCCTTTTCAGCGCCTGCAAATCACATTTTGACCAACTATGCAATCCTGCCTTAGAAGTAACAGGAGGTGCAAACTACACTATGTGGGGACTTGTCCTGTCAAAATTACATGATTTCAGGCGTGAGCTCGCTTTACAATACAACGCTGTGGCCAGGACACCCCAGGATGTTTCATGCGTTTCTAATGCATTGTGCCTAAACTCAACAGTGAAATTGTGAGAAAACTACAAGAGATAGCAATGCCATTTTTGCTGTGCAAATAGGGCTTTTGGACCTGAACAATATGCATTTGGAATCTTGGTTCTATCTGCTTCTTTGCCAAAGTTATAAGCATTTTAATTTTTTATTGCGGCAAACGCCTTTTCAGCGCCTGCAAATCACATTTTGACTAACTATGCAATCCTGCCTTAGAAGTAACAGGATGTGAAAACTACACTATGTGGGGACTTGTCCTGTCAAAATGACATGATTTCAGGCGTGAGCTCGCTTTACAATACAACGCTGTGGCCAGGACAGCTCCTCATTGTGCCTAAACTCAACAGTGAAATTGTGGGAAAACTACAAGAGATAGCAATGCCATTTCTGCTGTGCCAGTAGGGCTTTTGGACCTGAACAATATGCATTTAGAATCTTGGTTCTATCTGCTTCTTTGCCAAAGTTATAAACGTTTTAATTTTTTATTGCGGCAAACGCCTTTTCAGCGCCTGCAAATCACATTTTGACCAAATATGCAATCCTGCCTTAGAAGTAACAGGAGGTGCAAACTACACTATGTGGGGACTTGTCCTGTCAAAATTACATGATTTCAGGCGTGAGCTCGCTTTACAATACCATGCTGCGGCCAGGACACCCCAGGATGTTTCATGCGTTTCTAATGCATTGTGCCAAAACTCAACAGTGAAATTGTGGGAAAACTACAAGAGATATCAATGCCATTTCTGCTGTGCAAGTAGGGCTTTTGGACCTGAACAATATGCATTTGGAATCTTGGTTCTATCTGCTTCTTTGCCAAAGTTATAAGCATTTTAATTTTTTATTGCGGCAAACGCCTTTTCAGCGCCTGCAAATCACATTTTGACTAACTATGCAATCCTGCCTTAGAAGTAACAGGATATGAAAACTACACTATGTGGGGACTTGTCCTGTCAAAATGACATGATTTCAGGCGTGAGCTCGCTTTACAATACCATGCTGTGGCCAGGACACCCCAGGATGTTTCATGCGTTTCTAATGCATTGTGCCTAAACTTAACAGTGAAATTGTGGGAAAACTACAAGAGATATCAATGCCATTTCTGCTGTGCAAGTAGGGCTTTTGCACCTGAACAACATGCATTTAGAATCTTGTTTCTATCTGCTTCTTTGCCAAAGTTACAAGCGTTTTAATTTTTTATTGCGGCAAACGCCTTTTCAGCGCCTGCAAATCACATTTTGACCAACTATGCAATCCTGCCTTAGAAGTAACAGGAGGTGCAAACTACACTATGTGGGGACTTGTCCTGTCAAAATGACATGATTTCAGGCGTGAGCTCGCTTTACAATACCATGCTGTGGCCAGGACACCCCAGGATGTTTCATGCGTTTCTAATGCATTGTGCCTAAACTCAACAGTGAAATTGTGGGAAAACTACAAGAGATATCAATGCCATTTCTGCTGTGCAAATAGGGCTTTTGGACCTGAACAATATGCATTTGGAATCTTGGTTCTATCTGCTTCTTTGCCAAAGTTATAAGCATTTTAATTTTTTATTGCGGCAAACGCCTTTTCAGCGCCTGCAAATCACATTTTGACTAACTATGCAATCCTGCCTTAGAAGTAACAGGATGTGAAAACTACACTATGTGGGGACTTGTCCTGTCAAAATGACATGATTTCAGGCGTGAGCTCGCTTTACAATACCATGCTGTGGCCAGGACACCCCAGGATGTTTCATGCGTTTCTAATGCATTGTGCCTAAACTCAACAGTGAAATTGTGGGAAAACTACAAGAGATATCAATGCCATTTTTGCTGTGCAAATAGGGCTTTTGGACCTGAACAATATGCATTTGGAATCTTGGTTCTATCTGCTTCTTTGCCAAAGTTATAAGCATTTTAATTTTTTATTGCGGCAAACGCCTTTTCAGCGCCTGCAAATCACATTTTGACTAACTATGCAATCCTGCCTTAGAAGTAACAGGATGTGAAAACTACACTATGTGGGGACTTGTCCTGTCAACATGACATGATTTCAGGCGTGAGCTCGCTTTACACTACAACGCTGTGGCCAGGACAGCTCCTCATTGTGCCTAAACTCAACAGTGAAATTGTGGGAAAACTACAAGAGATATCAATGCCATTTCTGCTGTGCAAGTAGGGCTTTTGGACCTGAACAATATGCATTTAGAATCTTGGTTCTATCTGCTTCTTTGCCAAAGTTATAAGCGTTTTAATTTTTTATTGCGGCAAACGCCTTTTCAGCGCCTGCAAATCACATTTTGACTAACTATGCAATCCTGCCTTAGAAGTAACAGGATGTGAAAACTACACTATGTGGGGACTTGTCCTGTCAAAATGACATGATTTCAGGCGTGAGCTCGCTTTACAATACAACGCTGTGGCCAGGACAGCTCCTCATTGTGCCTAAACTCAACAGTGAAATTGTGGGAAAACTACAAGAGATATCAATGCCATTTCTGCTGTGCAAGTAGGGCTTTTGGACCTGAACAACATGCATTTAGAATCTTGGTTCTATCTGCTTCTTTGCCAAAGTTACAAGCGTTTTAATTTTTTATTGCGGCAAACGCCTTTTCAACGCCTGCAAATCACATTTTGACCAACTATGCAATCCTCCCTTAGAAGTAACAGGAGGTGCAAACTACACTATGTGGGGACTTGTCCTGTCAAAATTACATGATTTCAGGCGTGAGCTCGCTTTACAATACCATGCTGTGGCCAGGACACCCCAGGATGTTTCATGCGTTTCTAATGCATTGTGCCTAAACTTAACAGTGAAATTGTGGGAAAACTACAAGAGATATCAATGCCATTTCTGCTGTGCAAGTAGGGATTTTGGACCTGAACAACATGCATTTAGAATCTTGGTTCTATCTGCTTCTTTGCCAAAGTTACAAGCGTTTTAATTTTTTATTGCGGCAAACGCCTTTTCAGCGCCTGCAAATCACATTTTGACCAACTATGCAATCCTGCCTTAGAAGTAACAGGAGGTGCAAACTACACTATGTGGGGACTTGTCCTGTCAAAATGACATGATTTCAGGCGTGAGCTCGCTTTACAATACCATGCTGTGGCCAGGACACCCCAGGATGTTTCATGCGTGTCTAATGCATTGTGCCTAAACTCAACAGTGAAATTGTGGGAAAACTACAAGAGATATCAATGCCATTTTTGCTGTGCAAATAGGGCTTTTGGACCTGAACAATATGCATTTGGAATCTTGGTTCTATCTGCTTCTTTGCCAAAGTTATAAGCATTTTAATTTTTTATTGCGGCAAACGCCTTTTCAGCGCCTGCAAATCACATTTTGACTAACTATGCAATCCTGCCTTAGAAGTAACAGGATGTGAAAACTACACTATGTGGGGACTTGTCCTGTCAAAATTACATGATTTCAGGCGTGAGCTCGCTTTACAATACCATGCTGTGGCCAGGACACCCCAGGATGTTTCATGCGTTTCTAATGCATTGTGCCTAAACTCAACAGTGAAATTGTGGGAAAACTACAAGAGATATCAATGCCATTTTTGCTGTGCTAATAGGGCTTTTGGACCTGAACAATATGCATTTGGAATCTTGGTTCTATCTGCTTCTTTGCCAAAGTTATAAGCATTTTAATTTTTTATTGCGGCAAACGCCTTTTCAGCGCCTGCAAATCACATTTTGACTAACTATGCAATCCTGCCTTAGAAGTAACAGGATGTGAAAACTACACTATGTGGGGACTTGTCCTGTCAAAATGACATGATTTCAGGCGTGAGCTCGCGTTACACTACAACGCTGTGGCCAGGACAGCTCCTCATTGTGCCTAAACTCAACAGTGAAATTGTGGGAAAACTACAAGAGATATCAATGCCATTTCTGCTGTGCAAGTAGGGCTTTTGGACCTGAACAATATGCATTTAGAATCTTGGTTCTATCTGCTTCTTTGCCAAAGTTATAAGCGTTTTAATTTTTTATTGCGGCAAACGCCTTTTCAGCGCCTGCAAATCACATTTTGACTAACTATGCAATCCTGCCTTAGAAGTAACAGGATGTGAAAACTACACTATGTGGGGACTTGTCCTGTCAAAATGACATGATTTCAGGCGTGAGCTCGCTTTACAATACAGCGCTTGTGGCCAGGACAGCTCCTCATTGTGCCTAAACTCAACAGTAAAATTGTGGGAAAACTACAAGAGATATCAATGCCATTTTTGCTGTGCAAGTAGGGCTTTTGGACCTGAACAATATGCATTTGGAATCTTGGTTCTATCTGCTTCTTTGCCAAAGTTATAAGCATTTTAATTTTTTATTGCTGCAAACGCCTTTTCAGCGCCTGCAAATCACATTTTGACCAACTATGCAATCCTGCCTTAGAAGTAACAGGATGTGAAAACTACACTATGTGGGGACTTGTCCTGTCAAAATTACATGATTTCAGGCGTGAGCTCGCTTTACAATACCATGCTGCGGCCAGGACACCCCAGGATGTTTCATGCGTTTCTAATGCATTGTGCCAAAACTCAACAGTGAAATTGTGGGAAAACTACAAGAGATATCAATGCCATTTCTGCTGTGCAAGTAGGGCTTTTGGACCTGAACAATATGCATTTGGAATCTTGGTTCTATCTGCTTCTTTGCCAAAGTTATAAGCATTTTAATTTTTTATTGCGGCAAACGCCTTTTCAGCACCTGCAAATCACATTTTGACTAACTATGCAATCCTGCCTTAGAAGTAACAGGATGTGAAAACTACACTATGTGGGGACTTGTCCTGTCAAAATTACATGATTTCAGGCGTGAGCTCGCTTTACAATACCATGCTGTGGCCAGGACACCCCAGGATGTTTCATGCGTTTCTAATGCATTGTGCCTAAACTCAACAGTGAAATTGTGGGAAAACTACAAGAGATATCAATGCCATTTTTGCTGTGCAAATAGGGCTTTTGGACCTGAACAATATGCATTTGGAATCTTGGTTCTATCTGCTTCTTTGCCAAAGTTATAAGCATTTTAATTTTTTATTGCGGCAAACGCCTTTTCAGCGCCTGCAAATCACATTTTGACTAACTATGCAATCCTGCCTTAGAAGTAACAGGATGTGAAAACTACACTATGTGGGGACTTGTCCTGTCAAAATGACATGATTTCAGGCGTGAGCTCGCTTTACAATACAACGCTGTGGCCAGGACAGCTCCTCATTGTGCCTAAACTCAACAGTGAAATTGTGGGAAAACTACAAGAGATATCAATGCCATTTCTGCTGTGCAAGTAGGGCTTTTGGACCTGAACAATATGCATTTAGAATCTTGGTTCTATCTGCTTCTTTGCCAAAGTTATAAGCGTTTTAATTTTTTATTGCGGCAAACGCCTTTTCAGCGCCTGCAAATCACATTTTGACTAACTATGCAATCCTGCCTTAGAAGTAACAGGATGTGAAAACTACACTATGTGGGGACTTGTCCTGTCAAAATGACATGATTTCAGGCGTGAGCTCGCTTTACAATACAGCGCTTGTGGCCAGGACAGCTCCTCATTGTGCCTAAACTCAACAGTAAAATTGTGGGAAAACTACAAGAGATATCAATGCCATTTTTGCTGTGCAAGTAGGGCTTTTGGACCTGAACAACATGCATTTGGAATCTTGGTTCTATCTGCTTCTTTGCCAAAGTTATAAGCATTTTAATTATTTATTGCTGCAAACGCCTTTTCAGCGCCTGCAAATCACATTTTGACCAACTATGCAATCCTGCCTTAGAAGTAACAGGATGTGAAAACTACACTATGTGGGGACTTGTCCTGTCAAAATTACATGATTTCAGGCGTGAGCTCGCTTTACAATACCATGCTGCGGCCAGGACACCCCAGGATGTTTCATGCGTTTCTAATGCATTGTCCCAAAACTCAACAGTGAAATTGTGGGAAAACTACAAGAGATATCAATGCCATTTCTGCTGTGCAAGTAGGGCTTTTGGACCTGAACAATATGCATTTGGAATCTTGGTTCTATCTGCTTCTTTGCCAAAGTTATAAGCATTTTAATTTTTTATTGCGGCAAACGCCTTTTCAGCACCTGCAAATCACATTTTGACTAACTATGCAATCCTGCCTTAGAAGTAACAGGATGTGAAAACTACACTATGTGGGGACTTGTCCTGTCAAAATTACATGATTTCAGGCGTGAGCTCGCTTTACAATACAACGCTGTGGCCAGGACAGCTCCTCATTGTGCCTAAACTCAACAGTGAAATTGTGGGAAAACTACAAGAGATATCAATGCCATTTCTGCTGTGCAAGTAGGGCTTTTGGACCTGAACAATATGCATTTGGAACCTTGGTTCTATCTGCTTCTTTGCCAAAGTTATAAGCATTTTAATTTTTTATTGCGGCAAACGCCTTTTCAGCGCCTGCAAATCACATTTTGACTAACTATGCAATCCTGCCTTAGAAGTAACAGGATGTGAAAACTACACTATGTGGGGACTTGTCCTGTCAAAATTACATGTTTTCAGGCGTGAGATCGCTTTACAATACCATGCTGTGGCCAGGACACCCCAGGATGTTTCATGCGTTTCTAATGAATTGTGCCTAAACTTAACAGTGAAATTGTGGGAAAACTACAAGAGATATCAATGCCATTTTTGCTGTGCAAGTAGGGCTTTTGGACCTGAACAATATGCATTTGGAATCTTGGTTCTATCTGCTTCTTTGCCAAAGTTATAAGCGTTTTAATTTTTTATTGCGGCAAACGCCTTTTCAGCGCCTGCAAATCACATTTTGACTAACTATGCAATCCTGCCTTAGAAGTAACAGGATGTGAAAACTACACTATGTGGGGACTTGTCCTGTCAAAATGACATGATTTCAGGCGTGAGCTCGCTTTACAATACAACGCTGTGGCCAGGACAGCTCCTCATTGTGCCTAAACTCAACAGTGAAATTGTGGGAAAACTACAAGAGATATCAATGCCATTTTTGCTGTGCAAGTAGGGCTTTTGGACCTGAACAATATGCATTTGGAATCTTGGTTCTATCTGCTTCTTTGCCAAAGTTATAAGCATTTTAATTATTTATTGCTGCAAACGCCTTTTCAGCGCCTGCAAATCACATTTTGACCAACTATGCAATCCTGCCTTAGAAGTAACAGGATGTGAAAACTACACTATGTGGGGACTTGTCCTGTCAAAATTACATGATTTCAGGCGTGAGCTCGCTTTACAATACCATGCTGCGGCCAGGACACCCCAGGATGTTTCATGCGTTTCTAATGCATTGTCCCAAAACTCAACAGTGAAATTGTGGGAAAACTACAAGAGATATCAATGCCATTTCTGCTGTGCAAGTAGGGCTTTTGGACCTGAACAATATGCATTTGGAATCTTGGTTCTATCTGCTTCTTTGCCAAAGTTATAAGCATTTTAATTTTTTATTGCGGCAAACGCCTTTTCAGCACCTGCAAATCACATTTTGACTAACTATGCAATCCTGCCTTAGAAGTAACAGGATGTGAAAACTACACTATGTGGGGACTTGTCCTGTCAAAATTACATGATTTCAGGCGTGAGCTCGCTTTACAATACAACGCTGTGGCCAGGACAGCTCCTCATTGTGCCTAAACTCAACAGTGAAATTGTGGGAAAACTACAAGAGATATCAATGCCATTTCTGCTGTGCAAGTAGGGCTTTTGGACCTGAACAATATGCATTTGGAACCTTGGTTCTATCTGCTTCTTTGCCAAAGTTATAAGCATTTTAATTTTTTATTGCGGCAAACGCCTTTTCAGCGCCTGCAAATCACATTTTGACTAACTATGCAATCCTGCCTTAGAAGTAACAGGATGTGAAAACTACACTATGTGGGGACTTGTCCTGTCAAAATTACATGTTTTCAGGCGTGAGATCGCTTTACAATACCATGCTGTGGCCAGGACACCCCAGGATGTTTCATGCGTTTCTAATGAATTGTGCCTAAACTTAACAGTGAAATTGTGGGAAAACTACAAGAGATATCAATGCCATTTTTGCTGTGCAAGTAGGGCTTTTGGACCTGAACAATATGCATTTGGAATCTTGGTTCTATCTGCTTCTTTGCCAAAGTTATAAGCGTTTTAATTTTTTATTGCGGCAAACGCCTTTTCAGCGCCTGCAAATCACATTTTGACTAACTATGCAATCCTGCCTTAGAAGTAACAGGATGTGAAAACTACACTATGTGGGGACTTGTCCTGTCAAAATGACATGATTTCAGGCGTGAGCTCGCTTTACAATACAACGCTGTGGCCAGGACAGCTCCTCATTGTGCCTAAACTCAACAGTGAAATGTGGGAAAACTACAAGAGATATCAATGCCATTTTTGCTGTGCAAATAGGGCTTTTGGACCTGAACAATATGCATTTGGAATCTTGGTTCTATCTGCTTCTTTGCCAAAGTTATAAGCGTTTTAATTTTTTTATTGCGGCAAACGCCTTTTCAGCGCCTGCAAATCACATTTTGACCAACTATGCAATCCTGCCTTAGAAGTAACAGGAGGTGCAAACTACACTATGTGGGGACTTGTCCTGTCAAAATTACATGATTTCAGGCGTGAGCTCGCTTTACAATACCATGCTGTGGCCAGGACACCCCAGGATGTTTCATGCGTTTCTAATGCATTGTGCCTAAACTCAACAGTGAAATTGTGGGAAAACTACAAGAGATATCAATGCCATTTTTGCTGTGCAAATAGGGCTTTTGGACCTGAACAATATGCATTTGGAATCTTGGTTCTATCTGCTTCTTTGCCAAAGTTATAAGCATTTTAATTTTTTATTGCGGCAAACGCCTTTTCAGCGCCTGCAAATCACATTTTGACCAACTATGCAATCCTGCCTTAGAAGTAACAGGATGTGAAAACTACACTATGTGGGGACTTGTCCTGTCAAAATTACATGATTTCAGGCGTGAGCTCGCTTTACAATACCATGCTGCGGCCAGGACACCCCAGGATGTTTCATGCGTTTCTAATGCATTGTGCCAAAACTCAACAGTGAAATTGTGGGAAAACTACAAGAGATATCAATGCCATTTCTGCTGTGCATGTAGGGCTTTTGGACCTGAACAATATGCATTTAGAATCTTGGTTCTATCTGCTTCTTTGCCAAAGTTATAAGCGTTTTAATTTTTTATTGCGGCAAACGCCTTCTCAGCGCCTGCAAATCACATTTTGACTAACTATGCAATCCTGCCTTAGAAGTAACAGGATGTGAAAACTACACTATGTGGGGACTTGTCCTGTCAAAATGACATGATTTCAGGCGTGAGCTCGCTTTACAATACAACGCTGTGGCCAGGACAGCTCCTCATTGTGCCTAAACTCAACAGTGAAATTGTGGGAAAACTACAAGAGATATCAATGCCATTTTTGCTGTGCAAGTAGGGCTTTTGGACCTGAACAATATGCATTTGGAATCTTGGTTCTATCTGCTTCTTTGCCAAAGTTATAAGCATTTTAATTTTTTATTGCGGCAAACGCCTTTTCAGCGCCTGCAAATCACATTTTGACTAACTATGTAATCCTGCCTTAGAAGTAACAGGATGTGAAAACTACACTATGTGGGGACTTGTCCTGTCAAAATGACATGATTTCAGGCGTGAGCTCGCTTTACAATACAACGCTGTGGCCAGGACAGCTCCTCATTGTGCCTAAACTCAACAGTGAAATTGTGGGAAAACTACAAGAGATATCAATGCCATTTCTGCTGTGCATGTAGGGCTTTTGGACCTGAACAATATGCATTTAGAATCTTGGTTCTATCTGCTTCTTTGCCAAAGTTATAAGCGTTTTAATTTTTTATTGCGGCAAACGCCTTCTCAGCGCCTGCAAATCACATTTTGACTAACTATGCAATCCTGCCTTAGAAGTAACAGGATGTGAAAACTACACTATGTGGGGACTTGTCCTGTCAAAATGACATGATTTCAGGCGTGAGCTCGCTTTACAATACAACGCTGTGGCCAGGACAGCTCCTCATTGTGCCTAAACTCAACAGTGAAATTGTGGGAAAACTACAAGAGATAGCAATGCCATTTCTGCTGTGCCAGTAGGGCTTTTGGACCTGAACAATATGCATTTAGAATCTTGGTTCTATCTGCTTCTTTGCCAAAGTTATAAGCGTTTTAATTTTTTATTGCGGCAAACGCCTTTTCAGCAGCTGCAAATCACATTTTGACCAACTATGCAATCCTGCCTTAGAAGTAACAGGAGGTGCAAACTACACTATGTGGGGACTTGTCCTGTCAAAATGACATGATTTCAGGCGTGAGCTCGCTTTACAATACAACGCTGTGGCCAGGACAGCTCCTCATTGTGCCTAAACTCAACAGTGAAATTGTGGGAAAACTACAAGAGATATCAATGCCATTTCTGCTGTGCATGTAGGGCTTTTGGACCTGAACAATATGCATTTAGAATCTTGGTTCTATCTGCTTCTTTGCCAAAGTTATAAGCGTTTTAATTTTTTATTGCGGCAAACGCCTTCTCAGCGCCTGCAAATCACATTTTGACTAACTATGCAATCCTGCCTTAGAAGTAACAGGATGTGAAAACTACACTATGTGGGGACTTGTCCTGTCAAAATGACATGATTTCAGGCGTGAGCTCGCTTTACAATACAACGCTGTGGCCAGGACAGCTCCTCATTGTGCCTAAACTCAACAGTGAAATTGTGGGAAAACTACAAGAGATATCAATGCCATTTCTGCTGTGCAAGTAGGGCTTTTGGACCTGAACAACATGCATTTAGAATCTTGGTTCTATCTGCTTCTTTGCCAAAGTTATAAGCGTTTTAATTTTTTATTGCGGCAAACGCCTTTTCAGCGCCTGCAAATCACATTTTGACTAACTATGCAATCCTGCCTTAGAAGTAACAGGATGTGAAAACTACACTATGTGGGGACTTGTCCTGTCAAAATGACATGATTTCAGGCGTGAGCTCGCTTTACAATACAACGCTGTGGCCAGGACAGCTCCTCATTGTGCCTAAACTCAACAGTGAAATTGTGGGAAAACTACAATAGATATCAATGCCATTTCTGCTGTGCAAGTAGGGCTTTTGGACCTGAACAATATGCATTTAGAATCTTGGTTCTATCTGCTTCTTTGCCAAAGTTATAAGCGTTTTAATTTTTTATTGCGGCAAACGCCTTTTCAGCAGCTGCAAATCACATTTTGACCAACTATGCAATCCTGCCTTAGAAGTAACAGGAGGTGCAAACTACACTATGTGGGGACTTGTCCTGTCAAAATGACATGATTTCAGGCGTGAGCTCGCTTTACAATACAACGCTGTGGCCAGGACAGCTCCTCATTGTGCCTAAACTCAACAGTGAAATTGTGGGAAAACTACAAGAGATATCAATGCCATTTCTGCTGTGCAAGTAGGGCTTTTGGACCTGAACAATATGCATTTAGAATCTTGGTTCTATCTGCTTCTTTGCCAAAGTTATAAGCGTTTTAATTTTTTATTGCGGCAAACGCCTTTTCAGCGCCTGCAAATCACATTTTGACTAACTATGTAATCCTGCCTTAGAAGTAACAGGATGTGAAAACTACACTATGTGGGGACTTGTCCTGTCAAAATGACATGATTTCAGGCGTGAGCTCGCTTTACAATACAACGCTGTGGCCAGGACAGGTCCTCATTGTGTCTAAACTCAACAGTGAAATTGTGGGAAAACTACAAGAGATATCAATTCCATTTTTGCTGTGCAAGTAGGGCTTTTGGACCTGAACAATATGCATTTAGAATCTTGGTTCTATCTGCTTCTTTGCCAAAGTTATAAGCGTTTTAATTTTTTATTGCGGCAAACGCCTTTTCAGCGCCTGCAAATCACATTTTGACTAACTATGTAATCCTGCCTTAGAAGTAACAGGATGTGAAAACTACACTATGTGGGGACTTGTCCTGTCAAAATGACATGATTTCAGGCGTGAGCTCGCTTTACAATACAACGCTGTGGCCAGGACAGCTCCTCATTGTGCCTAAACTCAACAGTGAAATTGTGGGAAAACTACAAGAGATAGCAATGCCATTTCTGCTGTGCCAGTAGGGCTTTTGGACCTGAACAATATGCATTTAGAATCTTGGTTCTATCTGCTTCTTTGCCAAAGTTATAAGCGTTTTAATTTTTTATTGCGGCAAACGCCTTTTCAGCACCTGCAAATCACATTTTGACCAACTATGCAATCCTGCCTTAGAAGTAACAGGAGGTGCAAACTACACTATGTGGGGACTTGTCCTGTCAAAATGACATGATTTCAGGCGTGAGCTCGCTTTACAATACAACGCTGTGGCCAGGACAGCTCCTCATTGTGCCTAAACTCAACAGTGAAATTGTGGGAAAACTACAAGAGATATCAATGCCATTTCTGCTGTGCAAGTAGGGCTTTTGGACCTGAACAATTATGCATTTAGAATCTTGGTTCTATCTGCTTCTTTGCCAAAGTTATAAGCGTTTTAATTTTTTATTGCGGCAAACGCCTTTTCAGCGCCTGCAAATCACATTTTGACCAACTATGCAATCCTGCCTTAGAAGTAACAGGAGGTGCAAACTACACTATGTGGGGACTTGTCCTGTCAAAATGACATGATTTCAGGCGTGAGCTCGCTTTACAATACAACGCTGTGGCCAGGACAGCTCCTCATTGTGCCTAAACTCAACAGTGAAATTGTGGGAAAACTACAAGAGATATCAATGCCATTTCTGCTGTGCATGTAGGGCTTTTGGACCTGAACAATATGCATTTAGAATCTTGGTTCTATCTGCTTCTTTGCCAAAGTTATAAGCGTTTTAATTTTTTATTGCGGCAAACGCCTTCTCAGCGCCTGCAAATCACATTTTGACTAACTATGCAATCCTGCCTTAGAAGTAACAGGATGTGAAAACTACACTATGTGGGGACTTGTCCTGTCAAAATGACATGATTTCAGGCGTGAGCTCGCTTTACAATACAACGCTGTGGCCAGGACAGCTCCTCATTGTGCCTAAACTCAACAGTGAAATTGTGGGAAAACTACAAGAGATAGCAATGCCATTTCTGCTGTGCAAGTAGGGCTTTTGGACCAGAACAATATGCATTTAGAATCTTGGTTCTATCTGCTTCTTTGCCAAAGTTATAAGCGTTTTAATTTTTTATTGCGGCAAACGCCTTTTCAGCACCTGCAAATCACATTTTGACCAACTATGCAATCCTGCCTTAGAAGTAACAGGAGGTGCAAACTACACTATGTGGGGACTTGTCCTGTCAAAATGACATGATTTCAGGCGTGAGCTCGCTTTACAATACAACGCTGTGGCCAGGACAGCTCCTCATTGTGCCTAAACTCAACAGTGAAATTGTGGGAAAACTACAAGAGATATCAATGCCATTTCTGCTGTGCAAGTAGGGCTTTTGGACCTGAACAACATGCATTTAGAATCTTGGTTCTATCTGCTTCTTTGCCAAAGTTATAAGCGTTTTAATTTTTTATTGCGGCAAACGCCTTTTCAGCGCCTGCAAATCACATTTTGACTAACTATGCAATCCTGCCTTAGAAGTAACAGGATGTGAAAACTACACTATGTGGGGACTTGTCCTGTCAAAATGACATGATTTCAGGCGTGAGCTCGCTTTACAATACAACGCTGTGGCCAGGACAGGTCCTCATTGTGCCTAAACTCAACAGTGAAATTGTGGGAAAACTACAAGAGATAGCAATGCCATTTCTGCTGTGCCAGTAGGGCTTTTGGACCTGAACAATATGCATTTAGAATCTTGGTTCTATCTGCTTCTTTGCCAAAGTTATAAGCGTTTTAATTTTTTATTGCGGCAAACGCCTTTTCAGCACCTGCAAATCACATTTTGACCAACTATGCAATCCTGCCTTAGAAGTAACAGGAGGTGCAAACTACACTATGTGGGGACTTGTCCTGTCAAAATGACATGATTTCAGGCGTGAGCTCGCTTTACAATACAACGCTGTGGCCAGGACAACTCCTCATTGTGCCTAAACTCAACAGTGAAATTGTGGGAAAACTACAAGAGATATCAATGCCATTTCTGCTGTGCATGTAGGGCTTTTGGACCTGAACAATATGCATTTAGAATCTTGGTTCTATCTGCTTCGTTGCCAAAGTTATAAGCGTTTTAATTTTTTATTGCGGCAAACGCCTTCTCAGCGCCTGCAAATCACATTTTGACTAACTATGCAATCCTGCCTTAGAAGTAACAGGATGTGAAAACTACACTATGTGGGGACTTGTCCTGTCAAAATGACATGATTTCAGGCGTGAGCTCGCTTTACAATACAACGCTGTGGCCAGGACAGCTCCTCATTGTGCCTAAACTCAACAGTGAAATTGTGGGAAAACTACAAGAGATATCAATGCCATTTTTGCTGTGCAAGTAGGGCTTTTGGACCTGAACAATATGCATTTGGAATCTTGGTTCTATCTGCTTCTTTGCCAAAGTTATAAGCATTTTAATTTTTTATTGCGGCAAACGCCTTTTCAGCGCCTGCAAATCACATTTTGACTAACTATGCAATCCTGCCTTAGAAGTAACAGGATGTGAAAACTACACTATGTGGGGACTTGTCCTGTCAAAATGACATGATTTCAGGCGTGAGCTCGCTTTACAATACAACGCTGTGGCCAGGACAGCTCCTCATTGTGCCTAAACTCAACAGTGAAATTGTGGGAAAACTACAATAGATATCAATGCCATTTCTGCTGTGCAAGTAGGGCTTTTGGACCTGAACAATATGCATTTAGAATCTTGGTTCTATCTGCTTCTTTGCCAAAGTTATAAGCGTTTTAATTTTTTATTGCGGCAAACGCCTTTTCAGCACCTGCAAATCACATTTTGACCAACTATGCAATCCTGCCTTAGAAGTAACAGGAGGTGCAAACTACACTATGTGGGGACTTGTCCTGTCAAAATGACATGATTTCAGGCGTGAGCTCGCTTTACAATACAACGCTGTGGCCAGGACAGCTCCTCATTGTGCCTAAACTCAACAGTGAAATTGTGGGAAAACTACAAGAGATATCAATGCCATTTCTGCTGTGCAAGTAGGGCTTTTGGACCTGAACAATATGCATTTAGAATCTTGGTTCTATCTGCTTCTTTGCCAAAGTTATAAGCGTTTTAATTTTTTATTGCGGCAAACGCCTTTTCAGCGCCTGCAAATCACATTTTGACTAACTATGTAATCCTGCCTTAGAAGTAACAGGATGTGAAAACTACACTATGTGGGGACTTGTCCTGTCAAAATGACATGATTTCAGGCGTGAGCTCGCTTTACAATACAACGCTGTGGCCAGGACAGGTCCTCATTGTGCCTAAACTCAACAGTGAAATTGTGGGAAAACTACAAGAGATATCAATGCCATTTTTGCTGTGCAAGTAGGGCTTTTGGACCTGAACAATATGCATTTAGAATCTTGGTTCTATCTGCTTCTTTGCCAAAGTTATAAGCGTTTTAATTTTTTATTGCGGCAAACGCCTTTTCAGCGCCTGCAAATCACATTTTGACTAACTATGCAATCCTGCCTTAGAAGTAACAGGATGTGAAAACTACACTATGTGGGGACTTGTCCTGTCAAAATGACATGATTTCAGGCGTGAGCTCGCTTTACAATACAACGCTGTGGCCAGGACAGCTCCTCATTGTGCCTAAACTCAACAGTGAAATTGTGGGAAAACTACAAGAGATATCAATGCCATTTTTGCTGTGCAAGTAGGGCTTTTGGACCTGAACAATATGCATTTGGAATCTTGGTTCTATCTGCTTCTTTGCCAAAGTTATAAGCATTTTAATTTTTTATTGCGGCAAACGCCTTTTCAGCGCCTGCAAATCACATTTTGACTAACTATGCAATCCTGCCTTAGAAGTAACAGGATGTGAAAACTACACTATGTGGGGACTTGTCCTGTCAAAATGACATGATTTCAGGCGTGAGCTCGCTTTACAATACAACGCTGTGGCCAGGACAGCTCCTCATTGTGCCTAAACTCAACAGTGAAATTGTGGGAAAACTACAAGAGATATCAATGCCATTTCTGCTGTGCAAGTAGGGCTTTTGGACCTGAACAATATGCATTTAGAATCTTGGTTCTATCTGCTTCTTTGCCAAAGTTATAAGCGTTTTAATTTTTTATTGCGGCAAACGCCTTTTCAGCGCCTGCAAATCACATTTTGACTAACTATGTAATCCTGCCTTAGAAGTAACAGGATGTGAAAACTACACTATGTGGGGACTTGTCCTGTCAAAATGACATGATTTCAGGCGTGAGCTCGCTTTACAATACAACGCTGTGGCCAGGACAGGTCCTCATTGTGCCTAAACTCAACAGTGAAATTGTGGGAAAACTACAAGAGATATCAATGCCATTTTTGCTGTGCAAGTAGGGCTTTTGGACCTGAACAATATGCATTTAGAATCTTGGTTCTATCTGCTTCTTTGCCAAAGTTATAAGCGTTTTAATTTTTTATTGCGGCAAACGCCTTTTCAGCGCCTGCAAATCACATTTTGACTAACTATGCAATCCTGCCTTAGAAGTAACAGGATGTGAAAACTACACTATGTGGGGACTTGTCCTGTCAAAATGACATGATTTCAGGCGTGAGCTCGCTTTACAATACAACGCTGTGGCCAGGACAGCTCCTCATTGTGCCTAAACTCAACAGTGAAATTGTGGGAAAACTACAAGAGATAGCAATGCCATTTCTGCTGTGCCAGTAGGGCTTTTGGACCTGAACAATATGCATTTAGAATCTTGGTTCTATCTGCTTCTTTGCCAAAGTTATAAGCGTTTTAATTTTTTATTGCGGCAAACGCCTTTTCAGCACCTGCAAATCACATTTTGACCAACTATGCAATCCTGCCTTAGAAGTAACAGGAGGTGCAAACTACACTATGTGGGGACTTGTCCTGTCAAAATGACATGATTTCAGGCGTGAGCTCGCTTTACAATACAACGCTGTGGCCAGGACAGCTCCTCATTGTGCCTAAACTCAACAGTGAAATTGTGGGAAAACTACAAGAGATATCAATGCCATTTCTGCTGTGCATGTAGGGCTTTTGGACCTGAACAATATGCATTTAGAATCTTGGTTCTATCTGCTTCGTTGCCAAAGTTATAAGCGTTTTAATTTTTTATTGCGGCAAACGCCTTCTCAGCGCCTGCAAATCACATTTTGACTAACTATGCAATCCTGCCTTAGAAGTAACAGGATGTGAAAACTACACTATGTGGGGACTTGTCCTGTCAAAATGACATGATTTCAGGCGTGAGCTCGCTTTACAATACAACGCTGTGGCCAGGACAGCTCCTCATTGTGCCTAAACTCAACAGTGAAATTGTGGGAAAACTACAAGAGATATCAATGCCATTTTTGCTGTGCAAGTAGGGCTTTTGGACCTGAACAATATGCATTTGGAATCTTGGTTCTATCTGCTTCTTTGCCAAAGTTATAAGCATTTTAATTTTTTATTGCGGCAAACGCCTTTTCAGCGCCTGCAAATCACATTTTGACTAACTATGTAATCCTGCCTTAGAAGTAACAGGATGTGAAAACTACACTATGTGGGGACTTGTCCTGTCAAAATGACATGATTTCAGGCGTGAGCTCGCTTTACAATACAACGCTGTGGCCAGGACAGCTCCTCATTGTGCCTAAACTCAACAGTGAAATTGTGGGAAAACTACAAGAGATATCAATGCCATTTCTGCTGTGCATGTAGGGCTTTTGGATCTGAACAATATGCATTTAGAATCTTGGTTCTATCTGCTTCTTTGCCAAAGTTATAAGCGTTTTAATTTTTTATTGCGGCAAACGGCTTCTCAGCGCCTGCAAATCACATTTTGACTAACTATGCAATCCTGCCTTAGAAGTAACAGGATGTGAAAAGTACACTATGTGGGGACTTGTCCTGTCAAAATGACATGATTTCAGGCGTGAGCTCGCTTTACAATACAACGCTGTGGCCAGGACAGCTCCTCATTGTGCCTAAACTCAACAGTGAAATTGTGGGAAAACTACAAGAGCTAGCAATGCCATTTCTGCTGTGCCAGTAGGGCTTTTGGACCTGAACAATATGCATTTAGAATCTTGGTTCTATCTGCTTCTTTGCCAAAGTTATAAGCGTTTTAATTTTTTATTGCGGCAAACGCCTTTTCAGCACCTGCAAATCACATTTTGACCAACTATGCAATCCTGCCTTAGAAGTAACAGGAGGTGCAAACTACACTATGTGGGGACTTGTCCTGTCAAAATGACATGATTTCAGGCGTGAGCTCGCTTTACAATACAACGCTGTGGCCAGGACAGCTCCTCATTGTGCCTAAACTCAACAGTGAAATTGTGGGAAAACTACAAGAGATATCAATGCCATTTCTGCTGTGCATGTAGGGCTTTTGGACCTGAACAATATGCATTTAGAATCTTGGTTCTATCTGCTTCTTTGCCAAAGTTATAAGCGTTTTAATTTTTTATTGCGGCAAACGCCTTCTCAGCGCCTGCAAATCACATTTTGACTAACTATGCAATCCTGCCTTAGAAGTAACAGGATGTGAAAACTACACTATGTGGGGACTTGTCCTGTCAAAATGACATGATTTCAGGCGTGAGCTCGCTTTACAATACAACGCTGTGGCCAGGACAGCTCCTCATTGTGCCTAAACTCAACAGTGAAATTGTGGGAAAACTACAAGAGATAGCAATGCCATTTCTGCTGTGCCAGTAGGGCTTTTGGACCTGAACAACATGCATTTAGAATCTTGGTTCTATCTGCTTCTTTGCCAAAGTTATAAGCGTTTTAATTTTTTATTGCGGCAAACGCCTTTTCAGCGCCTGCAAATCACATTTTGACCAACTATGCAATCCTGCCTTAGTAGTAACAGGAGGTGCAAACTACACTATGTGGGGACTTGTCCTGTCAAAATTACATGATTTCAGGCGTGAGCTCGCTTTACAATACCATGCTGTGGCCAGGACACCCCAGGATGTTTCATGCGTTTCTAATGCATTGTGCCTAAACTCAACAGTGAAATTGTGGGAAAACTACAAGAGATATCAATGCCATTTTTGCTGTGCAAATAGGGCTTTTGGACCTGAACAATATGCATTTGGAATCTTGGTTCTATCTGCTTCTTTGCCAAAGTTATAAGCATTTTAATTTTTTATTGCGGCAAACGCCTTTTTAGCGCCTGCAAATCACATTTTGACTAACTATGCAGTCCTGCCTTAGAAGTAACAGGATGTGAAAACTACACTATGTGGGGACTTGTCCTGTCAAAATGACATGATTTCAGGCGTGAGCTCGCTTTACAATACAACGCTGTGGCCAGGACAGCTCCTCATTGTGCCGAAACTCAACAGTGAAATTGTGGGAAAACTACAAGAGATATCAATGCCATTTCTGCTGTGCAAGTAGGGCTTTTGGACCTGAACAATATGCATTTGGAATCTTGGTTCTATCTGCTTCTTTGCCAAAGTTATAAGCATTTTAATTTTTTATTGCGGCAAACGCCTTTTCAGCGCCTGCAAATCACATTTTGACCAACTATGCAATCCTGCCTTAGAAGTAACAGGAGGTGCAAACTACACTATGTGGGGACTTGTCCTGTCAAAATTACATGATTTCAGGCGTGAGCTCGCTTTACAATACAACGCTGTGGCCAGGACAGCTCCTCATTGTGCCTAAACTCAACAGTGAAATTGTGGGAAAACTACAAGAGATATCAATGCCATTTCTGCTGTGCAAGTAGGGCTTTTGGACCTGAACAATATGCATTTAGAATCTTGGTTCTATCTGCTTCTTTGCCAAAGTTATAAGCGTTTTAATTTTTTATTGCGGCAAACGCCTTTTTAGCGCCTGCAAATCACATTTTGACCAACTATGCAATCCTGCCTTAGAAGTAACAGGAGGTGCAAACTACACTATGTGGGGACTTGTCCTGTCAAAAGGACATGATTTCAGGCGTGAGCTCGCTTTACAATACAACGCTGTGGCCAGGACAGCTCCTCATTGTGCCTAAACTCAACAGTGAAATTGTGGGAAAACTACAAGAGATATCAATGCCATTTTTGCTGTGCAAGTAGGGCTTTTGGACCTGAACAATATGCATTTAGAATCTTGGTTCTATCTGCTTCGTTGCCAAAGTTATAACCGTTTTAATTTTTTATTGAAGAGTCGTTTCTCACCCGTTGCTGCTTTGGTTTCACTCACCGGTGGGATGTGATGGGAAGAATCCAAAAACCAGGCTCTGCTAGTGTCAATCCTATTTATTACAAACCCAGAGTATAAGACAATTACAGACACAAGGTCCGTCTGCCTCGAAGCAGAACGGACCTCGGAGAACACATTCGAACAAAGCATTGCCCACATATCTATCTAGCTTTCTATAGGATATCCCACTGTAATCTGACTACTTCTGTACGTCCAAGATACAGACTTAAACATTAAAGTTAGGGGTCTCTCGTGCCATCATGGCAGAATGCAGAGGCCTCATAACTTACTTAAAGGGGCTGTATGGTTCAAAAGGCAAAGCAGACACTACATCGGGGTGCTCACACTTTTTCTGCATGCGAGCTGCTTATAAAATGACCAAGTAAAAATGATCTACCTACTACAAAAATGCAAATCATTTATTTATTCATAAATATATTGAGAATTCTTTATATGTACAATTTATGTTGATGTACCTTGCATAACGGCATGAGCCCATATTGCGCAATTTCATTTTTTCTCATTACCTTACTCTCTTGACTTGCATTGGTTGGAATCAGCTAGGGATGCATAGTCAAGACCAGGGGTCGGCAACCTTAAATACTCAAAGAGCCATTTGGACCGTCTCCCACAGAAAAGAAAACACCCGGAGCCACAAAACCCTTTTGACTTCTAAACCAGCGCTAACCAGGGTAACTACAGGCAAAACTACAACTCTCAGAGAACAACAAGCGCGCCATCCTGCACTACAGCTCTTAAGCGCGAGTCTTAAGAGAATTATTTACACCTTTCAGTCTTTTCATCACAACAGTAGCCAACATAAATAAAGTGCATGAGTGAAATAAAGAATTGCGCTGCACACGTACGACCTGCACACGTATAATCTCTGAAAAGTTTAACATGAACCATCTCCAACACGATAGAAGCGCAGAACAGACTCACCATAGGCAGAACATCCCTCAGTCACAGAAAGAACACGCATATTCCACTGAGTCCTGCCCTTTAGTCAGCGCTTCTAGTTTATGCAAATTAGCCATGTGGTTTTAAGTTTCACTTCTGTAAACAAATGTACGCAAAGCTGCAATAAACACTTTAGTATTTGAGTCCTCCTCGTAGGAAATAAAAATCCAAACTTAAATTATCCACCCGCAGCGAACCAAAAAGGCGTCTGCTTCTGTGTTCCGTCATCATTTTATTGCGTGTACCGCGTGTACCAGTCTCATCAGCCGTGAAAGCAAATGAATCTGCCCACGTAGCATTAAGCGTTGTTTTCTTCAGAAACTTTTCTTTTCTTGGATTTATCATCACTGGGCCGAAAATCATACTGCTGATGTAGGTCCGGGCTGCCAGTGTGTGGGGGTGACGCACGTCGGCGGCTTTGACGCATGTTTTGAGCGACAAAAATATTTAAAACGTTTTATTTAAATGTTACAAGATTACCATTATCTACAATTTTAGATTTACATTTAAAAACAAACTAAAATAAAAATGCAATGTTAAATACTCATTATTATTTTCCAAAGTCACAGGGAGCCACGACAGAACGATGAAAGAGCCGCATGCGGCTCTGGAGCCGCGGGTTGCCGACCCCTGGTCCAGACAGTAGCTGCTGACATCCAGACTCAAGCACACTTCTTAACTTCTTAACTGGAGTTACATTATCTTACTGGTTTTGCAGTAGTATTTACCAGCGTCTGCACATTTACCAAACACACGTCGTGACAAATACAGATGTATTTGTGCACTTTTATTAGGCAAACTTCAACCACATGTCGCGGTAGGCCAGCTCTGTGCTGTAGGCCTGTTTTTTGCCAACATAAATTTAGATTAGTTTTTGCTTCGCGTTTCATCTTGCTCGTCTAATCTGCGTGCATTGAGAAGGGTGTGTGTGTGAGTTATATGGAGGGAGGAGCGAGAGCGCAAAAAGGCGAGGAGCGGCATGCTGACGTGAGGCAGATGGACAGCTAGGATGTTTTAAAAAGTTTAACCTGCACTGTGATACATGCTGGTACTCAAGGGTACACGCTGTTGCGTACAAGCTGTGCGCGCTGGGGACACGTGTGGTGATGTGCTGCGAAGTGTCCGCAGGTTCCAGACGAGCGCACAGGCTGCGGTAAGAAGCCCCGTGCGGTCCCGCACACCGGTACAAGTTATTGCTGACGGCACCGGCCGTAATGAAATATGGTCGCACTCATCTCAAGACCAAGACCGTTCTCGAGTAGGCCTACTACGACGCTACGATCTACCCACACTACCTTGGCGATAGACTAAAGTCACACTATTAACGTCAAATCAATTTAATTACCTAGCTTCTCCTAGCTATAACCGTGAGAGCGAAAAACCAGTAGCAGCTAAATCTGTTGCCAAATTCATACTACTTAATCACTGAAAAACTCTCTCACGGGTCCGCTGCTGGCGACCTAACTAAGTGGAGGGATGTCCCATTCTACAGAGTGTAACAGTAACATAACCAAACATAGAAACAAACATCGTATGAATAAACATATAGGTTCATTTAAAACACAAATTATAAACTATATAATACAGTCAGATATATCTTGATAAAACACATTCAAAGACCGCACTTTCATTCACCATCTGTCCATCCACTGTCCATCCAAGCTATTTGGTTAGCTCCGATTATCAATCATTGTCCATGTCCATAGTCCATTTCAACATCGTTCCCCATTTGTCCTGGAAACACAACACACCATCCAGTATCTTGCAAAAGCAAATACAATCAAAAACTTGTTTCACATCACAATGTGAATTATAAAATATATAGGTATATGAATATATTTATAAAAGTATAATGACTAACATGAGCAAAAATAAATGTGATAAAATGTAAGATTATGTAAAATATGGAAAATTTAAGTAATCCCCCTTTGCACTGAAATTACACCTTTAAATGGTCAGAAATTTTGGTGCAAAGTCCAATCAATTACAATCAGGTCAGGTCAGGTATTCATCCAACTAATTCAAATTCTGTTCCGACTCTCCCTTCGCTAATCGGCAAGTCATCTTCCTGCAATAATGGCATCTGTGTTTGATCCGATGGCATAACAACTCCAACCCATCTTAATATTTGCTATATGCCTTAGCAAAGGTCAACAGTATGGTACAAAAACAAAACATAACGCATAATGTGATAAGTCCTCCCAACAAAGCCCAAAATATCATAGCTCCCAAAGCTCCAAATCAAGCTCATAACCAAGCATTGGCCGTTTTCAGCGCCTGCAAATCACATTTTGACTAACTATGTAATCCTGCCTTAGAAGTAACAGGAGGTGCAAACTACACTATGTGGGGGCTTTTCCTGTCAAAAGGACATGATTTCAGACGTAAACTCACTTTAGAACACAATGCTGTGGCCAGGACAGCCCCAAGATTTGTAATGCGTTTCCAGTGCATTGTGCCTAAACTCAAAAGTGGACAGGTAGGATGTTTTAATAAGTTTAACCTGCACTGCTGGTACACGCTGTTGCGTGTTGCGCTGTTGGTACACGCTGGTACACGCTGTTGCGTACAAGTGTCCGCAGGTTCCAGACAAGCGCACAGGCTGCAGTGAGAAGCCCCGTGCGGTCCCGCACACCGGTACAAGTTTATTGCCGACGGCACCGGCCGTAATGAAATATGGTCGTACTCATCTCGAGACCAAGATCGGTCTCGAGTAGGCCTTAATTTTTTAAAACTAATGTTCACAAGTAATTAACTTAACCATTACTCGTGTATTACAGTAATCATTGCTTATGTTTATCAGTATTTATTTTTCTTATTTATGGGTATTTATTGATCATGTTAATTAGTTGTAATTATTATTATTTTATTTTTTTTACATTAGATAATAATTGACAAAAAATTACAATTTTTTTTTTTTTCTCACAAATGTATTGCCAAAATAATGCAATAGTAACATGCTTAAACCTGAATAAAGTGCAGTCTTCTGCCTGTAACCTGTAACAGCATTTGTTTTTGCTTTTACATTTCACAATTTTAAACAGTAATATAAAATCTGAGTAAAGTGCCATGTCAAAACAATTGTGCAATTAACCCTTTACAACAATGGGTTCATTTTTCTAACATTTAGAATCAAGGTGAAATTTAAACTTTTAAAACCTTGTACAAAGGGAAACACACTTGCATAATGTCTGATGAACTAATTGAGGTAGCATGTATAGTGTACACAAATTAGTAGAAAAACCCCCCAAACATTTACATTAATCTGGTCAAAAGAGAAAAATGGAAACCTGGAATGGTTTCGACAGGTAAATTGCCTAATAAGGAGCATCCCTGTCATGAACAATTTTAAATTTCAGAAGCCTTATTGATTAGAGACTAAAGTTATTAACTAGCATAGTGGCACATAACAACTGTTTTAAAAAGTAATAACGAACAGGAAGGTTTACGTGCAACAGATTTTTCAGTCTGTAAACATAATAATGCTAGTTCACATTTCAGTGAATTATGCTTGTATTTTCAATGTGTGTGTGTGTAATGTGTTCATCATGGTGGCTACAAACTGAACCTCAGCAGTGCAAACAATAAACTTCTAGCTGCTAAATAAGATATAAAACACTAAACTTTTTTCTGTTTACCATTCACCACCATCCTAAAGATAAACAAAAAAAAGAAAATGATTGCCAGAAGTATAAACATTACAGAATCAAATTACTGAACTACAACAGACTATCAATAAGAATGACAAAACAGGAATTGCATGAAATTCAATTTATGCTGACATCATAACTATTTGGTCAAGCATTTTCAAATGTTTGAACAAACATTTGAAAATCAACATTAGTCTGACTTTTTCTTTAGATAAAGATCATGGAGCTTCTAATGTATAGGCGACTTCTTCTACAATGTTCATTTTGTCTTCTTTTGTTATATTCAAAAACTTTGAAAGTTTTCAAATTGTCACCAGTGACAACTGTTGAAGACGGCTCGCAGATAGCAGCCGAAACATGTTGACAAGGTAAATACATCTCTATTCTATTGTCCTAACGAATAATCCAAAGTTTTTGAATATAGGCTACTTGTCAATTTTGGCTTGTTCAAATTATACAATAAATGTCACATTCTAAAAGTTTCACATTACAGACAAAATGTATACTTACAAAGGTAGATTTGAAGAATTCAGTGGGATTGTCTCCGAGTAAGTAAGGAAGCCCTCTTAGTGCGACTGTCCTTTTTTCAGTGGGATCCAGTGACTGTAAAACAGAAAATGGATACTGTATGATAAGTTAAAAGAAAAACAGTCTCTCATACACAGAGACAAAACAAAGTACAAAGTATTACCTGCATTTGCTGTAAAAGATGTGCCAACTGTTCACCCACGTTGCCTCTCTTAGCTTTAAAAATTTCCATAGGACGAGTAGTGTGGTTATCAAGGGCAGAATAAAATTCCTTCTGTAGGTCTTTCCCCACAATCCTTTTGAATTCCAGACAAATCAACAAGTGAAAAAAGAAAGAAGTCTGGTCGGGACCCGCGACATGTTTTAGCCTGACCGCCCGCTCCCGCCCGATGCAACATGAAAACGGCCCGATCCCGGCCGAGGCAACGTGAAAAGGGTCCTGAGGGGTTTTTTCTGCGGGTCCCACGGGAATTCCCGCCCGATGCAGGTCTCTACAACAGAGCTAACGTTACCAATTGCTACCACAGCATTAACATTAGCAGCTAGTTAACTTAACGTTAGCCTTACGTTCACTTCAAGCGTCAACTAATGTTACCAACTATTCAGTCCCACGGGAACAAGAACCAAATTTCTTCTCTTTCCACGCGTTAATATACCAGGCTGACGCTGATTCCCCCCACTTCATCACACGCTGATCGGCAGCCAACAGTCAGAGCAGAGGAAACATGTCGTTTGGGGTCACCAGTCGTTCAGTCGTGGTCAAGCCCCACCGCTCACAGGTAAAAACATGAAAGTGTGAGTCGTCTCCGCTCAGAGCTATTAGTATAGCAAATACTAGTTTAAAATAGTTTACACACTTTTTTTAATGGTCCCGCCTTTTGCAAAATAATGAAAAGATTAGTAATAATAGCTTGACTTTATATGTAAAAGAAAATTTGGGTTTACAGTGTACCCACACTACCTTGGCGATCGACTGGTAGATCGCGATCGACGTATTGCGCACCCCTGCACTACATATTTCCCCCCTTCGAGACTAAAGTCACACTATTAACGACAAATCAGTTTAATTACCTAGCTTCTCCTAGCTATAAACGTGAGAACGAAAAACCAGTAGCAGCAATTCATACTACTTAATCACTGAAAAACTCTCTCACGGGTCCCGCTGCTGACGACCATTCTATTATTAACTAAGTGGAGGGGATGTCCCATTCTGCATAGTATAATAGTCATATTTTAAGTAACATAACCAAACATAAAAACAAACATCGTCTGAATATATGGTCATTTAAAACACAAAAGAAACACAAAAGAAATACAAGAAAATTATAAACTATATATATATATATATATATATATATATATATATATATATATATATATATATATATATATATATATATATAACATGAGCAAAAAGAAAATAAATGTGATAAAATGGAAAATTATGTAAAATATGTGAAATTTAAGTAATCCCCCCTTTGCACTGAAATTACACCTTTAAATGGTCAGAAATTTCGGTGCAAAGTCCAATCAGGTCTGGTCAGGTCAGGTATTTATCAAATAATTCAAATTCTGTTCTGACTCTCTCTTCGCTAATCTGCACGTCATCTTTGTGAAATAATGGCATCTGTGTTTGATCCGACGGCATAACAACTCCAACCCATCTTAATATCATCGCCTTAGCAAAGGTCAACAGTATGGTAGAAAAACAAAACATAACGCATAATGTGATAAGTCCTCCCAACAAAGCCCAAACTATCATAGCTCCCAAAGCTCCAAATCTATCTCATAACCAAGCATTGGCCGACCAACCTGAACCTTCTGACGGCCCAAATGCCTCTCTAATCTTCTTTAAAGCATCAATTACATTAGTCATATTATCAGAGCTATCAGGGATTAAGGTATGGCAGGTGTCACCAGTTAAATTTAAAGCTAAATACAGCCCACCTTGTTTAGCCAAAATATAATCAAGAGCCATATCAATCAAGAGCGTTTCAGCAGAGTTAGACAGTGACTTTTGTCAAAGTACTAAATCCCTTTATAGTCTCATTAGCAAAAACTCATTAGCGTATATGTTATATTATCTATGAGATCAGCCAAATAAGTGATATGTGATATAATATGTGATATATGTGATAAATATGCTATCAATATGATATAAATATGATATGATATAAATATGATAAATCTCAAATATGTGATAGCCAAATAGACAAATACAGACTCCATACCAAGGAAAAAGACCAATACCCCACTTTTCTCCCAGGCTAATTCTCCAGTGGTATGACTCTAAATTATTAAAACACCCCTGAACCCCCACGGGTTTCATTGGAGCATATACAGTGTGCTTCTTTTGCTGGTTTCACTTCCATCGATTCAGGTACGGCTAACTTCCCCCCTTGGTCTAACAAGTTTATGTAAGGAAAAGCCCCCAACAACGCACACTCAAAGGTAGGCTTGTATAATCTGGATATATAGATCCGCTCCTTTGGATTTGCTTCTTAGTGGAAATACAGCCAAGACATAACCATGGATTGACACTCAATACTCAAAGGTTGAGGTGAAGTTTCCATTTCAAGGTACTAGGTGACAGAATTCTAACCATGCACGGATCATCCTCATGAGCCGTTGCTCTCACAGCATGTGTTAACTGCTGGAACCAAAAGTTCCTGCTGGCGAAAGGGTCTGAAATATGCAATACTGAGGAATCAAACCCAAATGCTTTCCACTTGGCTTCTCTCTTATACAATGCCCGAAATGATTCTGACATGTCTTCTGGTGTCGCATCCCTGTCAGTCCAATCATTTTCCTCAAGTGGCAGAGTGTCAGGTGCCGTCGTCATAGTCTTATCTGTCGTGACCGAGTTACAGAACTAGGTTTCTGCGTTACATTCACTGGTCCCTCATTAAGCATAATTGGCCACATAGTTTTTGCATCAAGTATAGCTGTCAGAATAGATTTTGCATAAAGTATAGTTGTCAAAATAATGTTTGAAGTTACATCCGAAGATGAATGTTCTAGCCGTCCTTGTCTTATCTGTAGAAAGTTTTATAGGAAGTTCCATTACCTTAGTTATCGCCTCCTTATTGATCCCTTTTGAGGTCGCAGCCTTTGAAGTAAACACTATATTAGCCAAAGTAGTATTCAACTTATTTTCTGGTGCTTTAGTATGTGATGTCATAGCCAATTTGCTTGTCGCTTTTGTAACTCTTGGTGTCGTAGTCGCAGATTTAGTTCTAGTTGTTGTAATTATTGGTATTGTAGTCACGGATGTTGTAATTATTGATGTAGTGATAGAAGTAGTAATTGGCGTAGTAGCAGATGTAGTAGTGGAGGTCCTATTTAGTATAGTTGTGGGTGTTGTGATTAAAGATACATTATTTAGCTTAATGCTACCGAATGTAACACTATCCACTTTCACAGTCGGAGTAGTCACCCGTTGGCTTAAAACAGTAGGAATTACCTTTAAAACATTATGATCAGTTTTATTAGGTAATTGCTCTTGAGCGCTTTCAGGCAACAATTCAGAGACCAAATCGTTCACAAATAAGGTTATTTTACGTGCTTTGTACCCCGGTAACCAACTATTACTCTTCGGCACAAATTTATGCTTTCTCTGTATGTGTTTACAAATGAAGTCACCTTGATCATCCCGTGAAATATTTCTTATTTCACGGGATTCACCCACAGTTGGAGCCATTTTCAGATCATTATATAAAATGTATTTTCTCGAGCCCTTAGAAAACCCCCGTGACTCAGGGCCAGACCACACTAAAGTTTTACCCAATTTATTAATCCATTCAAACTTTGTCTCCATGAGACCAGTCGGGGCACTGACATTTAAGAAATGCTGTCGTACCTGCCAAATCCCGAACTACAGAAACAGTATCAAACAAAATGGTAGACTGAGGGCTGACTGTGGTTAAGTGTGGTATCTCTGTCTCGACCTTACTTTTCAAAGCTGGAGCGGTAGGCTTCTGATTTGTTACCTCTACTGCTGACCTAGGCGTGACAACTCCCCATGTGTCATTGGTAACACTTTAAAATAACGGGCGCTTATAAAACATTAGTAACACATAGTAAATAATGAACTAATTATTTTACAAAACATTTACAAATATTTGTTAATGAGAAAGAAATACTATAATAATGTTATATATATGTCATTCCTCATTTGAAAAAAATTAGTCAATGATTACGTAATGATGAAATTAATAATAATTAAACCTTTACAAACATTTAAGTCTTTTAGCAAAAACAAGCTTAAACCTTTTGAAAAATACACTAGGGATGTGCTGTCTGTATTGACCCGCTGCAGGGTGCTCTCAAAAAGAAACAGCCAGATGTCTTAACTGATGTGATTTATTAGGTATCCACAGGAATGGCAGAAGTGTGTGGTTCTACAGGAAACAAAGGAATAAAAATGCATATTAAAAAACTATATCAACTATACAATAATAATGCACATGGTAATAATAGACAAACTTTTAAAATAGTGAACAATAGTTTTTTGGGGTTCTTTTGGCATCAGTTATGCTATCATGGTACAGGTCTTCCTACCAACTGTACTGCGCCTTTAAGAGGTGTCGTAACCAGAAACGCGCTGCCTCTCTGACAGAGCGCTGCCTTCAACACAGGCTCTGATACAGAGCAGCTCTCTATAACAGTCTGCAAACATCACAACAATTATTTACAACAAGTATTATACATGCACGTGTAATACGAAACCCACAGACATCAGACAGTGCTATGAGCCGCGTAATGGCGGCCGCTACATAAGAGTCTCTGTTTCTCGGAGCACAAGGCATGCAAATTAGGCTATTACAGGTCTAAATACAACAAAGGAAAAGCACAACGTAACTTATACACACAGAATATCTACTTACGTTATGATATCACGCACACAGTACCAAAGGTGGAAAAAAATAGCCCCGAACTGGGTCCTAACTAAAACACAAAACAAGAGCACTATTCTCTGCAGTCTCTCTGCTCGCTGTCCGACACACACTGAACCCCGACACCTGGCCTCAGCCCCACGCTAAAGCGGGGTGGGTCCAGACTCGTGATTGGCTGCTTCTAGTCGTGTTTTACAAACATTTAAGTCTTTAACAAAAACAAACTGAACAAGTTTACTTTCCTCAAATGAATTGTGCATTATTTGTAAACTTTGTAAAATCTTCAAAATATTATTTGTAAATAGTTTGTATACTGTTTTTAAGTAATTCATAGCTACATTATTATTGCATTAAGATTAGCTTGTAAATCATTAAGTGTGGTCAAACTGAAAGACAAGGAAACATTATTTAAGATATGTATACATATATAGGCTATGTGCTCAATAACATTGGCTGAAAGTCTATATCCAGTATTAGACAATGAACTAATCATGAACAAAACATTTAGACAGTTTTTGTAAATGATTAGGACATGCCCTGGCCATGTGCAGGCTGTAGGTCCAAGAAGACATGTCAAGAAAACGTTAAACATTTATTGATTACTTGTTAATATGTGACTAAGGTTCTGTTTATCACTTATATACAAGCCTCATGAGGAAGACTTCAAATGTGGCTAGCCCAGATTCACCTCTCATGTTATAATTTGTTAATGTTTTATTAATGATATGCAACACATCTACACAGTTAATTACATCCACTAATCTGAATCTGTATACAAACACTTACCTCAATATCTGTAGCTCAAAGGCTAAGCTCTTATAGATGATCCGTTACTTTTTAGACTTATATCTGAAACTTTTTGCACCCCTTAAAAGTGGAAGCAGATAATGAAACATTACTTCACTATATGTCATTCAGGGTCACCTTTTACAAATGATGGCAAAAGGAGAAATTTTATTTGTCAACTGGACAGAGTTTATTTGGTCGAATACTTGACTGGAGGGACAACTGTAATGCTGTGTACAAGAAGAGCATGAGCAGACTCTACTTCCTGAGAAAGCTCAGGTCTTTCAATGTGTGCAGCAAGTTACTGGAGATCTTCTACCAGTCTGTGGTGGCCAGCGCGCTGTACTTCACTGTGGTCTGCTGGGGGAGCGGCACCAGTAAAAGAGACATTGGGCGGATCCGTAAAGCGGGTTACGTGATCGGCTGTGAGCTGGAGACATTTGTCACAGTGAGGGACAGGAGGTCACTGAACAAACTGCTCTCCATCATGGACACTCCTGCTCACCCACTGCACCAGACTATAGAGGGACAGAGGAGCTCATTCTAGAAACAGGCTCCTTCAGCTCCGCTCAAACAGTGAGAGATTCAGGACTACATTCATACCATACGCCATTCAGTTGTACAACAACTCACCCCTATGTAACAGATAATACTCCCTACAACTGTACAACAAGTTAATCTCAAGTAACGGATTACCTCATGCCCTGTCAATCAGCATAGTATTTGCACGGTCGTTCTTGTTTCTTGTATATAGCTGTGACTATATAGTTTATTACTTTATTACTTATATTTCTATTTTATTTTGACTTGTACATATACATTTTGATAATTATGTCTCATTTGACACCTGTCTCTTAATCTTTTTGCTATACCATCTATTTTTGTTACTCTGTTATTATATTGTGATGTTTGAGCTATTGTATCCAAATAATTTCCCTTGTGGATCAATAAAGTTTGTCTAAGTCTAAGTCTAAGTCTAATACGTTTCGCAGCTCATCCAAGCTGCTTCTTTAGTTCTGGTCAGATGCTGGCGGACACTGCTTTATATCTGTCTGAAGGGAGGAGCTAATTACAATGAAATTACTCTGAGACAACACATATTTGTTTACAGTTTCTGCTAGTTAGGTGAGTCTATTCAATATGGAGTGTTTACAGTGACTGTAATTAACTATAACTGTTCACATTGTGCAACTTAAAAATGACCAATGTAATACACCGTTATTTTACTGAAATTCAAAAAATAATAAAAATCAAGGCACAGGGCCTCCACAGGGCATGGTCCAAGACACAATTAACAACATGAAACTGCTGAGGAAATACAAACAACTAACTGTAACTGTAATTAACTGCAATAGTAGCCTTGGACCTAGCCTATAGCCTCTTTTTAAGGGGGAGAAGTTGCCCACCTTTCTTTTTCCCCCTACTTCCTCAATTAGTTCAGGGTCATTTTCGATTGCTTCTCGGCACCTCTATGAAACTCACTCTACTTGAGAAAAGCCTTCACGAAGCTCCTCAAATGTTGTGGGGGCGACAATTGCCAATTCAGCAATTGGTACTCCACAGCAGATTGTGTTTCGATCTACTCCCACGGATCTGTAGGCGGAGGTTTTTACCTCTTTTGTAGGCCCGTAGCACCTTTCTGTAGCGCTTCAGTATGTCCTCGGGAGTCGTGGCTACAAATACATAAAATACACACACAAAAAACCACAATGAATGAGTTACCATATTTTTTGGACTATAAGTCACCCTTTTTTATGGTTTGGCTGGTCCTGCGACTTATACTCAGGTGCAACTTATATATTTATTACTATTATAGTTTTTTTCTCCTCACACATTTGAGCCTTCTTGAGGAGTTTACCACGTAGGAAAACTCCTGTAATTTGGTCGTCAGAAATCACAGCATCATCTAATACAAAAAGATCTGGCCCCTGATGGGGCCCAGGGACACTATAGCACTCCCTAACGCGTGGAGGGTCGTCGTTGGCATACACTTTCAGCTGCATGCATGAAGTTTGGTAGGGATGTGTATCTCACTAAGACGAACAAAAAAGGTCAACACAATGCCATGGCTACGCCCAACAGGAAGTGAAATAATTCGACTTTTGTGTGATTGCACATACAATGGAATTTAAAGTACTTCTAAGCCGTACATCAGATTTGTGTAAGGTTTGGTGTACCCTCCTCCTGTGCTCTGGAGGTGTGACTTCAGTGGGGAGTATGAAGAGGTGTATTTTCAAATTTAGCTTGCTCGAACCGTTTTTCCAGTATCTCCTACCCCACCTTTAACTTACGTAATACAAGTGTGTACTTTATGACTCTAAAAAGCTACTGTTATTTCCCATCTACTATAGTATTAGCTAAATCTATTTTGCTACAGGATAACAGAGAGATATTATAGTTGCACCTTTTAGCCATAATTGATAGTCATAACTAAAACCCTTTCACAGTTTGTCCCTCCAGGAGTCTGCAAGCCTTCGAGATGTGTTTGGTATAAAATGCCTGACCTTGTATCAGATTTTGCAGTGTTTTAGCCATTACAATTAATAAAACCCCGCACAAACACTACAGCTTATTATAATTCAAATGCACATTGAACCTAAACAAGAAAAATGTACAAAAACTAGAAAATACCTCTCCTATTCATAGCTACATCATAGCTCTTGTTCTTGTCCTTTTTAGGTTTCTTCCCCTTGTCCTTCTTCTTTTTATCCTTCTGGTGCTTACAGAGATGATGTCTCTGAGGAGGTCGATGAAGAGTCTGACATCTCAGAGTCAGACAGATTCTCATTTGCAACATTGCGTTTTTTTCTTGTCTATTGCAGAGGAAAAGGCATAACATTAAAACACAGTTGTGACATCATCACTTTGTTTCTTGCGATGTATGATATATGTATGATATAGTCAATATGTACAAAACTTGCATGATTGCCAGGCAATAACATGGATTTGTTATTGTATGATTTTGCATGTGTGTGTGGTCTTTGCACTGTGTGATTTTTGGCTCATTTTGAGATGACTTTTCACTTGTGCAACTATTTTGGGGATCACCCCAAGTTTTAGCTTTAGTTATACATGGGTTGATGAGCAGCGATTGACCTTTCACAAACACCTCCCGATCGGGAATCATAGGGTCAGATGAAAATCAAACTGGTTTGAAATTCTGTCGCCCCTCGCGAGGCTATTTGCACAGTTGAAGCACAGATACGACATGATTCCCCTATAAAGATAAGATAAGATAAGATAAGATAATCCTTTATTCGTCCCACAGTGGGGAAATTTCAATGTCACAACGCAAGTTTCAGAAAAAGTAGGAAAACAAGCACACATCAAAAACAAGATAAATAATAATAAGTATTTACAATCAAAATATTGTGTACAGTGCAGTGATGGACAGTGGTGGTTAAATAAATAAATAAGTAGCAGGTAGTGACTTTAAATAGTATTGCACATTGTTATTATTGTTATTATTACTATGGCGATGACACATGACTAGCATTGTTCATTATACAGTCTGACAGCAGCAGGAAGGAAAGACCTGCGAAATCTCTCCTTCACACAGCGAGGGTGCATCAGTCTGTCACTGATGCTGCTCTCCAGAGCAGACAGGGCGTCCTGCAGGGGGTGACCCTCATGGTCCAGCATAGACATGAGTTTAGCCAGGACCCTCTTGTCCCCCACCTGCTGCACCGAGTCCAGAGGACAGCCCAGGACTGAACTGGACTTCTTGATGACCTTGTCCAGTTTCTTCTTCTCCCTCTCTGTGACGCTGCTGTTCCAGCAGACCACACCGTACAGGATGGCTGATGCCACCACAGAGTCATGGAAGGTCCTCAGGAGTGGCCCTCTCACTCCAAAGGACTGCAGTCTCCTCAGGAGATAAAGCCGACTCTGGCCCTTCCTGTACAGTGCATCTGTGTTGTGAGTCCAGTCCAGTTTATTGTTCAGATGCACACCCAGGTACTTGTAAGAGTCCACTCTCTCAATGTCTCTTCCCTGGATGTTCACTGGTGGGGGGGCAGTAGAGTGGCGTCTGCGGAAGTCCACCACCATCTCCTTGGTCTTCCCCGCGTTGATGAGAAGATGGTTCCGGTGACACCAGTCCACAAAGTCCTGCGTTAGTCCTCTGTACTCCGTGTCGTCATCGTTCGTGATGAGACCGATGATGGCGGAGTCATCGGAGAACTTCTGCAGGACGCAGCTGTCCGTGTCATGTCTGAAGTCTGCAGTGTAGAGTGTGAAGAGGAAGGGCGCGAGGACGGTGCCCTGGGGCGCCCCCACACTGCAGGTCATGAGGTCAGACACACAGTCCCGGGCTCTCACAAACTGGGGCCGGTTTGTGAGGTAGTCCAGGATCCACTCAGCCAGGTCACAGTCCACTCCTGCCCACTCCAGCTTGTCCCTCAGGAGCAGCGGCTGGATGGTGTTGAAAGCACTGGAGAAGTCAAAGAACAAGATTTTCACAGTGCTGCCGGGCCTCTCCAAGTGGGACAGCGAGCGGTGCATCAGAGAGATGATGGCGTCCTCCACTCCAATGCCAGGCCGATACGCGAACTGCAGCGGGTCCATCGCTGAGCTCACCGTGGAGCGGAGGTGACCCAGGACGAGCCTCTCCAGAGTCTTCATCAGATGAGACGTGAGACCCACTGGCCTGAAGCTGTTGAGGTCCTTGGCGTGCGGTGTCTTGGGCACAGGTACCACACAGGAGGTCTTCCAGAGCTGTGGCACCACCTTCAGCTTCAGGCTCAGGTTGAAGACATGCTCCATAACTCCACACAGCTCATCTGCACAGGACTTAAGGAGCCTGGGGCTGATCCCGTCTGGTCCAGCAGCTTTCCTACTCCTTATCCGGCTCAGTTCTCTCCTAACCTGAGCTGTTGTGACAGACAAAGAGCAGGGGTGTGTGCTGGAGGTCTGGCTGAGTATTTGATGTGGATTCGGGGGCTGGGGGGCTGAGGCAGAGGTGTGAAGAGGTGGCAGTCAATGTTTTCCCCTTTTTGAGCTTGCACAAATACGACTGGAAAAATGAAAGTGTACTGAAACCATGGTGACATGTGATCTGACGCTGCATGAAAGCAGGAAGAGGATATTTTCAGCAATAAAAGTTGCTGCGTAATTTAGCAAACCATAGGTCTAATGTGTGTCCACATCTTACAAGTCCCTTCCATGTTATAGTCAAAGTATCTTTCTTCTCCAGTCCTTGTGTCACAGCCCCATATTTGGCTTGTTGGTACCACTGAAGGGAAGAAAATCTCATTGTGTTTTTTGGCAAGGTGTTCCTTCCTAAGGTTAAAGGTTTAGTGACAGACAGTTAAACTGTATGACATTAAAATAACAGCATTACCTCCTTTGATTCTGCTATGTTTGTGATTGCACATGTTTCATGAGGTGAACGCAAGACTACAGGTCTAGAAGAAGCCTAAAGGACCTGAGTGCAGCTCACACAAAAGCAATATGATCCTCATGTCTGTTCAGGCTGTTTATGGACTTTACACATCAGCTCATGTCCAATTGTGGGGGGGGGGTGTTGTATTGTATTTTAAATGACAGGCAATTATTGGCAACAATATTGCCAGGTAATACATGTAAATTTAGTATACAAGATTTTGCTGTTACCTGCAGAGCAATTCTTACTGTATACTTCAAGCCAATGAATAAGTGTAAAAAATAGCCCAACAAAAACCTGTAAAGTGTTCCCAGTTCTCATCTGTAAATATGATTTACAGTCATTTGCTGAAATATTATAGTAATTATTTACAGGAGATTTGTTACAGTGTTTGTTCTGGATTCATGACAAGCAGCAGCGAGCAGCAGCGAGCAGCAGCGAGCAGCAGCGAGCGTTTGTCTTTCAATAAACGCTTTGGACCAAAATGGATGCGTGTGCTTCATGATTTATGGGACATATTGCTTACTGGACTTGTGTGGGAGTGCATCATAGGGACAAGTCAAAAACAATCCAAGTAGGAAAATGCAACTGCTAAATAAAGCTTTCACCTCTCAAGTTCAAGCTCCCCTTGCTTATCATTTCATCTTTTGCTTGTCAACATCATTCTCATGAAATGAAAGGCTCACCTGTAAAGTGCAGTGGATACAGCCTAGAAGTGAGTTGAGCTCAGACACAGTACTGGAATGTGACCTGGTCTTTACTGCTCAGTGCTCAGTATACACCTGCTGGCCTAAACACAAACAATCACATTTTATTATTAGAAATACACCTAATACACCTTTAATATTGATACAGAGAGGAATGACAGAAAACAATTGTGCTGCGTTACAATGACCTCAACATCCCAGCACAAAATGTGCACATTAATGACATGCTTACCATTCCAGTGTGCAGTAGGTTTTTGGTGAAGAAAGCAGACAGCTACAGAGGTGATGTTCGGAACTCCGTCTCCAGTGTCCACCTGGTGCGGTGACACCTAAACAAATAAATACATATTTTATTAAATATGTGTTCATTATTACATCTGAAATCACAAAACATTGTGTTCTATGTTATTTGACATCTTTGGCCAATTCTTTAATTTAATCTCATGATTACCTATACTTGAATCCAGTGCACAGTGGACTTTTATATCCGCGTAGAAGAGCCAGCTCATGGTGAGATAAGGCCTGTACTTGGCCTTCTCTCTTCAGTCCTTGGCATCCACCTGGTGTAGACCGACTGCACTGACTTCACCTGAACAAACACATTCACATTTGTATTACACATGGAAGTGTGAAGCCTGTGTGTTGCTTCATGTGCCTGAACTGGCAATATGATTTTGTAGCTGACACACACAGCGCACCATGATGCTGTTTGAATATAGTCTAATCATATTCCAAACAATAGTAGCCTAATTATGCCCCCAAATAAGTACCTGGGTGTGCATCTGAACAATAAACTAGACTGGACTCATAATACAGATGCACTGTACAGGAAGGGCCAGAGTCGGCTCTATCTCCTGAGGAGACTGCGGTCCTTTGGAGTGAGAGGGCCACTCCTGAGGTCCTTCTATGACTCTGTGGTGGCATCAGCCATCCTGTATGGTGTGGTCTGCTGGAGCAGCAGCGTCACAGAGAGGGAGAAGAAGAAACTGGACAAGGTCATCAAGAAGTCCAGCTCCGTCCTGGGCTGTCCTCTGGACTCGGTGCAGCAGGTGGGGGACAAGAGGGTCCTGGCTAAACTCATGTCTATGCTGGACCATGAGGGTCACCCCCTGCAGGACGCCCTGTCTGCTCTGGAGAGCAGCATCAGTGACAGACTGATTCACCCTCGCTGTGTTAAGGAGAGATTTCGCAGGTCTTTCCTTCCTGCTGCTGTCAGACTGTATAATGAACAATGCTAGTCATGTGTCATTCCCATAGCAACCATGTGTCATCTCCATAGTAATAATAACAATGTGCAATATTATTTAAAGTCACTGTACCTGCTATTATTTATTTACCCACCACTGTCCATCACTGCAATGTACACAGTCATCTCAGAATCAAAAACACTTATTGTGCAATGTTCCTGTGCCTTTTAGCTTAGCTTACAGTGTTGTGTTTTTTAGTTGATTGTAAATACTTATTATTATTTATCTTGATTTTGATGCATGCTCTTATTTCCTACTGTTTCTGTAACTTGCGTTGTGACACTGCAATTTCCCCATTGTGGGACAAATAAAGGATTATCTTATCTTATCTTATCTTAAATAGATAGACTCCTCCTTTGAAAACGTGAGTTCAGACCATAGACTGGTTCAGACGCCGTCTCTCCTTTTTCCAGTAACACACACACTCACCTCCGATAACCACTGCCTCTCGTGTAATATGCGTCACAAAGTCCCGTTCTACCGGAGTTTTACGACGCCGCGGCCAGTGTCTGTGTTGTTACCAGCACACTCTTGTTAACCCACATTATTCTGCGCTCACCTCCGATCACCGCTACCTCTCGCATGCGCCACACCCGCTCTACCGGAGTGTGGACCCGGGTCCATCTGCACTCAGCTCGGATCACCGACACCGCGGTGCTTCGCGCGCAGCAGCAGCAGCAGCAAGGAGATGAGCAGGGCTCCATGAGTGAAAACTCACGCGCTCATGTAAACGAGCCTGTCACTCTAAATGCGCATGTGGCCACAGATAACAGCGCGGCTATGCACATTTAATAGGCTACATTTACGTCTAAGTGCTAAAGACAGAACACAGAACCAAAAGAAGCTACCCTACAAACTTGATTACAAGAGTGAAAAAAGAATAAGTGACGTTCAAAAAAAACAAAACAAAACAAACAAACATTTGAGAATGTAAGCGATGGGCTTTACGAAACGGAGAGCGGGAGGCCTTTAAATAGAACTTATCGTTTTTCTCATTATTGGCACAGCTGTACAGTAGCAAAACAAAAAAAAAAAAGAATATGACATAAATTTGGAGACATTGTTTTCTCAAGGAAACACAAAGAAATTGTGCTTCTGTCCGATAAAGCAGGGCATTTTTGGACCTGATTGGTCAGAGTGTGGCAGGCTTCAGGTGAATTTGGTGCGATACTGTGGCCCAAACATATCGAGATGCTTTGGATTCATGAATAATGGGGCCTGTTATACTGGCACAGACTGTGTAGCCAGGCCTTTGAGTTGGCAGACGTCGCCCTCTTGTGGCCAAAATACATTGTAGCCGTGTCTGTCCTTGTCATCGTTTTTTAAGCACTTCAGAGATGTGCAACCCAAAGTTATAAGCGTTTTAATTTTTTGTTGCGGCAAACGCCTTTTCAGCGCCTGCAAATCACATTTTGACCAACTATGCAATCCTGCCTTAGAAGTAACAGGAGGTGCAAACTACACTATGTGGGGACTTGTCCTGTCAAAATGACATGATTTCAGGCGTGAGCTCGCTTTACAATACCATGCTGTGGCCAGGACACCCCAGGATGTTTCATGCGTTTCTAATGCATTGTGCCTAAACTCAACAGTGAAATTGTGGGAAAACTACAAGAGATATCAATGCCATTTTTGCTGTGCAAATAGGGCTTTTGGACCTGAACAATATGCATTTGGAATCTTGGTTCTATCTGCTTCTTTGCCAAAGTTATAAGCATTTTAATTTTTTATTGCGGCAAACGCCTTTTCAGCGCCTGCAAATCACATTTTGACCAACTATGCAATCCTGCCTTAGAAGTAACAGGAGGTGCAAACTACACTATGTGGGGACTTGTCCTGTCAAAATTACATGATTTCAGGCGTGAGCTCGCTTTACAATACCATGCTGTGGCCAGGACACCCCAGGATGTTTCATGCGTTTCTAATGCATTGTGCCTAAACTCAACAGTGAAATTGTGGGAAAACTACAAGAGATATCAATGCCATTTTTGCTGTGCAAATAGGGCTTTTGGACCTGAACAATATGCATTTGGAATCTTGGTTCTATCTGCTTCTTTCCCAAAGTTATAAGCATTTTAATTTTTTATTGCGGCAAACGCCTTTTCAGCACCTGCAAATCACATTTTGACTAACTATGCAGTCCTGCCTTAGAAGTAACAGGATGTGAAAACTACACTATGTGGGGACTTGTCCTGTCAAAATGACATGATTTCAGGCGTGAGCTCGCTTTACAATACAACGCTGTGGCCAGGACAGCTCCTCATTGTGCCTAAACTCAACAGTGAAATTGTGGGAAAACTACAAGAGATATCAATGCCATTTTTGCTGTGCAAGTAGGGCTTTTGGACCTGAACAATATGCATTTGGAATCTTGGTTCTATCTGCTTCTTTGCCAAAGTTATAAGCATTTTAATTTTTTATTGCGGCAAACGCCTTTTCAGCGCCTGCAAATCACATTTTGACTAACTATGCAATCCTGCCTTAGAAGTAACAGGATGTGAAAACTACACTATGTGGGGACTTGTCCTGTCAAAATGACATGATTTCAGGCGTGAGCTCGCTTTACAATACAACGCTGTGGCCAGGACAGCTCCTCATTGTGCCTAAACTCAACAGTGAAATTGTGGGAAAACTACAAGAGATATCAATGCCATTTCTGCTGTGCAAGTAGGGCTTTTGGACCTGAACAATATGCATTTAGAATCTTGGTTCTATCTGCTTCTTTGCCAAAGTTATAAGCGTTTTAATTTTTTATTGCGGCAAACGCCTTTTCAGCGCCTGCAAATCACATTTTGACCAACTATGCAATCCTGCCTTAGAAGTAACAGGAGGTGCAAACTACACTATGTGGGGACTTGTCCTGTCAAAATTACATGATTTCAGGCGTGAGCTCGCTTTACAATACCATGCTGTGGCCAGGACACCCCAGGATGTTTCATGCGTTTCTAATGCATTGTGCCTAAACTCAACAGTGAAATTGTGGGAAAACTACAAGAGATATCAATGCCATTTTTGCTGTGCAAGTAGGGCTTTTGGACCTGAACAATATGCATTTGGAATCTTGGTTCTATCTGCTTCTTTGCCAAAGTTATAAGCATTTTAATTTTTTATTGCGGCAAACGCCTTTTCAGCACCTGCAAATCACATTTTGACTAACTATGCAGTCCTGCCTTAGAAGTAACAGGATGTGAAAACTACACTATGTGGGGACTTGTCCTGTCAAAATGACATGATTTCAGGCGTGAGCTCGCTTTACAATACAACGCTGTGGCCAGGACAGCTCCTCATTGTGCCTAAACTCAACAGTGAAATTGTGGGAAAACTACAAGAGATATCAATGCCATTTTTGCTGTGCAAGTAGGGCTTTTGGACCTGAACAATATGCATTTGGAATCTTGGTTCTATCTGCTTCTTTGCCAAAGTTATAAGCATTTTAATTTTTTATTGCGGCAAACGCCTTTTCAGCGCCTGCAAATCACATTTTGACTAACTATGCAATCCTGCCTTAGAAGTAACAGGATGTGAAAACTACACTATGTGGGGACTTGTCCTGTCAAAATGACATGATTTCAGGCGTGAGCTCGCTTTACAATACAACGCTGTGGCCAGGACAGCTCCTCATTGTGCCTAAACTCAACAGTGAAATTGTGGGAAAACTACAAGAGATATCAATGCCATTTCTGCTGTGCAAGTAGGGCTTTTGGACCTGAACAATATGCATTTAGAATCTTGGTTCTATCTGCTTCTTTGCCAAAGTTATAAGCGTTTTAATTTTTTATTGCGGCAAACGCCTTTTCAGCGCCTGCAAATCACATTTTGACCAACTATGCAATCCTGCCTTAGAAGTAACAGGAGGTGCAAACTACACTATGTGGGGACTTGTCCTGTCAAAATTACATGATTTCAGGCGTGAGCTCGCTTTACAATACCATGCTGTGGCCAGGACACCCCAGGATGTTTCATGCGTTTCTAATGCATTGTGCCTAAACTCAACAGTGAAATTGTGGGAAAACTACAAGAGATATCAATGCCATTTTTGCTGTGCAAGTAGGGCTTTTGGACCTGAACAATATGCATTTGGAATCTTGGTTCTATCTGCTTCTTTGCCAAAGTTATAAGCATTTTAATTTTTTTATTGCGGCAAACGCCTTTTCAGCGCCTGCAAATCACATTTTGACTAACTATGCAATCCTGCCTTAGAAGTAACAGGATGTGAAAACTACACTATGTGGGGACTTGTCCTGTCAAAATGACATGATTTCAGGCGTGAGCTCGCTTTACAATACAACGCTGTGGCCAGGACAGCTCCTCATGTGCCTAAACTCAACAGTAAAATTGTGGGAAAACTACAAGAGATATCAATGCCATTTCTGCTGTGCAAGTAGGGCTTTTGGACCTGAACAATATGCATTTGGAATCTTGGTTCTATCTGCTTCTTTGCCAAAGTTATAAGCATTTTAATTTTTTATTGCGGTAAACGCCTTTTCAGCGCCTGCAAATCACATTTTGACTAACTATGTAATCCTGCCTTAGAAGTAACAGGATGTGAAAACTACACTATGTGGGGACTTGTCCTGTCAAAATGACATGATTTCAGGCGTGAGCTCGCTTTACAATACAACGCTGTGGCCAGGACAGCTCCTCATTGTGCCTAAACTCAACAGTGAAATTGTGGGAAAACTACAATAGATATCAATGCCATTTCTGCTGTGCAAGTAGGGCTTTTGGACCTGAACAACATGCATTTAGAATCTTGGTTCTATCTGCTTCTTTGCCAAAGTTATAAGCGTTTTAATTTTTTATTGCGGCAAACGCCTTTTCAGCGCCTGCAAATCACATTTTGACCAACTATGCAATCCTGCCTTAGAAGTAACAGGAGGTGCAAACTACACTATGTGGGGACTTGTCCTGTCAAAATTACATGATTTCAGGCGTGAGCTCGCTTTACAATACCATGCTGTGGCCAGGACACCCCAGGATGTTTCATGCGTTTCTAATGCATTGTGCCTAAACTCAACAGTGAAATTGTGGGAAAACTACAAGAGATATCAATGCCATTTTTGCTGTGCAAGTAGGGCTTTTGGACCTGAACAATATGCATTTAGAATCTTGGTTCTATCTGCTTCTTTGCCAAAGTTATAAGCGTTTTCATTTTTTAATGCGGCAAACGCCTTTTCAGCGCCTGCAAATCACATTTTGACTAACTATGCAATCCTGCCTTAGAAGTAACAGGATGTGAAAACTACACTATGTGGGGACTTGTCCTGTCAAAATGACATGATTTCAGGCGTGAGCTCGCTTTACAATACAACGCTGTGACCAGGACAGCTCCTCATTGTGCCTAAACTCAACAGTGAAATTGTGGGAAAACTACAATAGATATCAATGCCATTTCTGCTGTGCAAGTAGGGCTTTTGGACCTGAACAATATGCATTTAGAATCTTGGTTCTATCTGCTTCTTTGCCAAAGTTATAAGCGTTTTAATTTTTTATTGCGGCAAACGCCTTTTCAGCAAATGCAAATCACATTTTGACCAACTATGCAATCCTGCCTTAGAAGTAACAGGAGGTGCAAACTACACTATGTGGGGACTTGTCCTGTCAAAAGGACATGATTTCAGGCGTGAGCTCGCTTTACAATACAACGCTGTGGCCAGGACAGCGCCTCATTGTGCCTAAACTCAACAGTGAAATTGTGGGAAAACTACAAGAGATATCAATGCCATTTTTGCTGTGCAAGTAGGGCTTTTGGACCTGAACAATATGCATTTAGAATCTTAGTTCTATCTGCTTCTTTGCCAAAGTTATAACCGTTTTAATTTTTTATTGAAGAGTCGTTTCTCACCCGTTGCTGCTTTGGTTTCACTCACCGGTGGGATGTGATGGGAAGAATCCAAAAACCAGGCTCTGCTAGTGTCAATCCTATTTATTACAAACCCAGAGTATAAGACAATTACAGACACAAGGTCCGTCTGCCTCGAAGCAGAACGGACCTCGGAGAACACATTCGAACAAAGCATTGCCCACATATCTATCTAGCTTTCTATAGGATATCCCACTGTAATCTGACTACTTCTGTACGTCCAAGATACAGACTTAACATTAAAGTTAGGGGTCTCTCGTGCCATCATGGCAGAATGCAGAGGCCTCATAACTTACTTAAAGGGGCTGTATGGTTCAAAAGGCAAAGCAGACACTACATCAGGGGTGCTCACACTTTTTCTGCATGCGAGCTGCTTATAAAATGACCAAGTAAAAATGATCTACCTACTACAAAAATGCAAATCATTTATTTATTCATAAATATATTGAGAATTCTTTATATGTACAATTTATGTTGATGTACCTTGCATAACGGCATGAGCCCATATTGCGCAATTTCATTTTTTCTCATTACCTTATACTCTCTTGACTTGCATTGGTTGGAATCAGCTAGGGATGCATAGTCAAGACCAGGGGTCGGCAACCTTAAATACTCAAAGAGCCATTTGGACCGTCTCCCACAGAAAAGAAAACACCCGGAGCCACAAAACCCTTTTGACTTCTAAACCAGCGCTAACCAGGGTAACTACAGGCAAAACTACAACTCTCAGAGAACAACAAGCGCGCCATCCTGCACTACAGCTCTTAAGCGCGAGTCTTAAGAGAATTATTTACACCTTTCAGTCTTTTCATCACAACAGTAGCCAACATAAATAAAGTGCACGAGTGAAATAAAGAATTGCGCTGCACACGTACGACCTGCACACGTATAATCTCTGAAAAGTTTAACATGAACCATCTCCAACACGATAGAAGCGCAGAACAGACTCACCATAGGCAGAACATCCCTCAGTCACAGAAAGAACACGCATATTCCACTGAGTCCTGCCCTTTAGTCAGCGCTTCTAGTTTATGCAAATTAGCCATGTGGTTTTAAGTTTCACTTCTGTAAACAAATGTACGCAAAGCTGCAATAAACACTTTAGTATTTGAGTCCTCCTCGTAGGAAATAAAAATCCAAACTTAAATTATCCACCCGCAGCGAACCAAAAAGGCGTCTGCTTCTGTGTTCCGTCATCATTTTATTGCGTGTACCGCGTGTACCAGTCTCATCAGCCGTGAAAGCAAATGAATCTGCCCACGTAGCATTAAGCGTTGTTTTCTTCAGAAACTTTTCTTTTCTTGGATTTATCATCACTGGGCCGAAAATCATACTGCTGATGTAGGTCCGGGCTGCCAGTGTGTGGGGGTGACGCACGTCGGCGGCTTTGACGCATGTTTTGAGCGACAAAAATATTTAAAACGTTTTATTTAAATGTTACAAGATTACCATTATCTACAATTTTAGATTTACATTTAAAAACAAACTAAAATAAAAATGCAATGTAATTAAATACTCATTATTATTTTCCAAAGTCACAGGGAGCCACGACAGAACGATGAAAGAGCCGCATGCGGCTCTGGAGCCGCGGGTTGCCGACCCCTGGTCCAGACAGTAGCTGCTGACATCCAGACTCAAGCACACTTCTTACCTTCTTAACTGGAGTTACATTATCTTACTGGTTTTGCAGTAGTATTTACCAGCGTCTGCACATTTACCAAACACACGTCGTGACAAATACAGATGTATTTGTGCACTTTTATTAGGCAAACTTCAACCACATGTCGCGGTAGGCCAGCTCTGTGCTGTAGGCCTGTTTTTTGCCAACATAAATTTAGATTAGTTTTTGCTTCGCGTTTCATCTTGCTCGTCTAATCTGCGTGCATTGAGAAGGGTGTGTGTGTGAGTTATATGGAGGGAGGAGCGAGAGCGCAAAAAGGCGAGGAGCGGCATGCTGACGTGAGGCAGATGGACAGCTAGGATGTTTTAAAAAGTTTAACCTGCACTGTGATACATGCTGGTACTCAAGGGTACACGCTGTTGCGTACAAGCTGTGCGCGCTGGGGACACGTGTGGTGATGTGCTGCGAAGTGTCCGCAGGTTCCAGACGAGCGCACAGGCTGCGGTAAGAAGCCCCGTGCGGTCCCGCACACCGGTACAAGTTATTGCTGACGGCACCGGCCGTAATGAAATATGGTCGCACTCATCTCAAGACCAAGACCGTTCTCGAGTAGGCCTACTACGACGCTACGATCTACCCACACTACCTTGGCGATAGACTAAAGTCACACTATTAACGTCAAATCAATTTAATTACCTAGCTTCTCCTAGCTATAACCGTGAGAGCGAAAAACCAGTAGCAGCTAAATCTGTTGCCAAATTCATACTACTTAATCACTGAAAAACTCTCTCACGGGTCCGCTGCTGGCGACCTAACTAAGTGGAGGGATGTCCCATTCTACAGAGTGTAACAGTAACATAACCAAACATAGAAACAAACATCGTATGAATAAACATATAGGTTCATTTAAAACACAAATTATAAACTATATAATACAGTAAGATATATCTTGATAAAACACATTCAAAGACCGCACTTTCATTCACCATCTGTCCATCCACTGTCCATCCAAGCTATTTGGTTAGCTCCGATTATCAATCATTGTCCATGTCCATAGTCCATTTCAACATCGTTCCCCATTTGTCCTGGAAACAGAACACACCATCCAGTATCTTGCAAAAGCAAATACAATCAAAAACTTGTTTCACATCACAATGTGAATTATAAAATATATAGGTATATGAATATATTTATAAAAGTATAATGACTAACATGAGCAAAAATAAATGTGATAAAATGTAAGATTATGTAAAATATGGAAAATTTAAGTAATCCCCCTTTGCACTGAAATTACACCTTTAAATGGTCAGAAATTTTGGTGCAAAGTCCAATCAATTACAATCAGGTCAGGTCAGGTATTCATCCAACTAATTCAAATTCTGTTCCGACTCTCCCTTCGCTAATCGGCAAGTCATCTTCCTGCAATAATGGCATCTGTGTTTGATCCGATGGCATAACAACTCCAACCCATCTTAATATTTGCTATATGCCTTAGCAAAGGTCAACAGTATGGTACAAAAACAAAACATAACGCATAATGTGATAAGTCCTCCCAACAAAGCCCAAAATATCATAGCTCCCAAAGCTCCAAATCAAGCTCATAACCAAGCATTGGCCGTTTTCAGCGCCTGCAAATCACATTTTGACTAACTATGTAATCCTGCCTTAGAAGTAACAGGAGGTGCAAACTACACTATGTGAGGGCTTTTCCTGTCAAAAGGACATGATTTCAGGCGTAAACTCACTTTAGAACACAATGCTGTGGCCAGGACAGCCCCAAGATTTGTAATGCGTTTCCAGTGCATTGTGCCTAAACTCAAAAGTGGACAGGTAGGATGTTTTAATAAGTTTAACCTGCACTGCTGGTACAACGCTGTTGCGTGTTGCGCTGTTGGTACACGCTGGTACACGCTGTTGCGTACAAGTGTCCGCAGGTTCCAGACAAGCGCACAGGCTGCAGTGAGAAGCCCCGTGCGGTCCCGCACACCGGTACAAGTTTATTGCCGACGGCACCGGCCGTAATGAAATATGGTCGTACTCATCTCGAGACCAAGATCGGTCTCAAGTAGGCCTTAATTTTTTAAAACTAATGTTCACAAGTAATTAACTTAACCATTACTCGTGTATTACAGTAATCATTGCTTATGTTTATCAGTATTTATTTTTCTTATTTATGGGTATTTATTGATCATGTTAATTAGTTGTAATTATTATTATTATTTTTTTTACATTAGATAATAATTGACAAAAAATTACAATTTTTTTTTTTTTTCTCACAAATGTATTGCCAAAATAATGCAATAGTAACATGCTTAAACCTGAATAAAGTGCAGTCTTCTGCCTGTAACCTGTAACAGCATTTGTTTTTGCTTTTACATTTCACAATTTTAAACAGTAATATAAAATCTGAGTAAAGTGCCATGTCAAAACAATTGTGCAATTAACCCTTTACAACAATGGGTTCATTTTTCTAACATTTAGAATCAAGGTGAAATTTAAACTTTTAAAACCTTGTACAAAGGGAAACACACTTGCATAATGTCTGATGAACTAATTGAGGTAGCATGTATAGTGTACACAAATTAGTAGAAAAACCCCCCAAACATTTACATTAATCTGGTCAAAAGAGAAAAATGGAAACCTGGAATGGTTTCGACAGGTAAATTGCCTAATAAGGAGCATCCCTGTCATGAACAATTTTAAATTTCAGAAGCCTTATTGATTAGAGACTAAAGTTATTAACTAGCATAGTGGCACATAACAACTGTTTTAAAAAGTAATAACGAACAGGAAGGTTTACGTGCAACAGATTTTTCAGTCTGTAAACATAATAATGCTAGTTCACATTTCAGTGAATTATGCTTGTATTTTCAATGTGTGTGTGTGTAATGTGTTCATCATGGTGGCTACAAACTGAACCTCAGCAGTGCAAACAATAAACTTCTAGCTGCTAAATAAGATATAAAACACTAAACTTTTTTCTGTTTACCATTCACCACCATCCTAAAGATAAACAAAAAAAAGAAAATGATTGCCAGAAGTATAAACATTACAGAATCAAATTACTGAACTACAACAGACTATCAATAAGAATGACAAAACAGGAATTGCATGAAATTCAATTTATGCTGACATCATAACTATTTGGTCAAGCATTTTCAAATGTTTGAACAAACATTTGAAAATCAACATTAGTCTGACTTTTTCTTTAGATAAAGATCATGGAGCTTCTAATGTATAGGCGACTTCTTCTACAATGTTCATTTTGTCTTCTTTTGTTATATTCAAAAACTTTGAAAGTTTTCAAATTGTCACCAGTGACAACTGTTGAAGACGGCTCGCAGATAGCAGCCGAAACATGTTGACAAGGTAAATACATCTCTATTCTATTGTCCTAACGAATAATCCAAAGTTTTTGAATATAGGCTACTTGTCAATTTTGGCTTGTTCAAATTATACAATAAATGTCACATTCTAAAAGTTTCACATTACAGACAAAATGTATACTTACAAAGGTAGATTTGAAGAATTCAGTGGGATTGTCTCCGAGTAAGTAAGGAAGCCCTCTTAGTGCGACTGTCCTTTTTTCAGTGGGATCCAGTGACTGTAAAACAGAAAATGGATACTGTATGATAAGTTAAAAGAAAAACAGTCTCTCATACACAGAGACAAAACAGAGTACAAAGTATTATCTGCATTTGCTGTAAAAGATGTGCCAACTGTTCACCCACGTTGCCTCTCTTAGCTTTAAAAATTTCCATAGGACGAGTAGTGTGGTTATCAAGGGCAGAATAAAATTCCTTCTGTAGGTCTTTCCCCACAATCCTTTTGAATTCCAGACAAATCAACAAGTGAAAAAAGAAAGAAGTCTGGTCGGGACCCGCGACATGTTTTAGCCTGACCGCCCGCTCCCGCCCGATGCAACATGAAAACGGCCCGATCCCGGCCGAGGCAACGTGAAAAGGGTCCTGAGGGGTTTTTTCTGCGGGTCCCACGGGAATTCCCGCCCGATGCAGGTCTCTACAACAGAGCTAACGTTACCAATTGCTACCACAGCATTAACATTAGCAGCTAGTTAACTTAACGTTAGCCTTACGTTCACTTCAAGCGTCAACTAATGCTACCAACTATTCAGTCCCACGGGAACAAGAACCAAATTTCTTCTCTTTCCACGCGTTAATATACCAGGCTGACGCTGATTCCCCCCACTTCATCACACGCTGATCGGCAGCCAACAGTCAGAGCAGAGGAAACATGTTGTTTGGGGTCACCAGTCGTTCAGTCGTGGTCAAGCCCCACCGCTCACAGGTAAAAACATGAAAGTGTGAGTCGTCTCCGCTCAGAGCTATTAGTATAGCAAATACTAGTTTAAAATAGTTTACACACTTTTTTTAATGGTCCCGCCTTTTGCAAAATAATGAAAAGATTAGTAATAATAGCTTGACTTTATATGTAAAAGAAAATTTGGGTTTACAGTGTACCCACACTACCTTGGCGATCGACTGGTAGATCGCGATCGACGTATTGCGCACCCCTGCACTACATATTTCCCCCCTTCGAGACTAAAGTCACACTATTAACGACAAATCAGTTTAATTACCTAGCTTCTCCTAGCTATAAACGTGAGAACGAAAAACCAGTAGCAGCAATTCATACTACTTAATCACTGAAAAACTCTCTCACGGGTCCCGCTGCTGACGACCATTCTATTATTAACTAAGTGGAGGGGATGTCCCATTCTGCATAGTATAATAGTCATATTTTAAGTAACATAACCAAACATAAAAACAAACATCGTCTGAATATATGGTCATTTAAAACACAAAAGAAACACAAAAGAAATACAAGAAAATTATAAACTCTATATATATATATATATATATATATATATATATATATATATATATATATATATATATATATATATATAAAACATGAGCAAAAAGTAAATATAAATGTGATAAAATGGAAAATTATGTAAAATATGTGAAATTTAAGTAATCCCCCCTTTGCACTGAAATTACACTTTTAAATGGTCAGAAATTTCGGTGCAAAGTCCAATCAGGTCTGGTCAGGTCAGGTATTTATCAAATAATTCAAATTCTGTTCTGACTCTCTCTTCGCTAATCTGCACGTCATCTTTGTGAAATAATGGCATCTGTGTTTGATCCGACGGCATAACAACTCCAACCCATCTTAATATCATCGCCTTAGCAAAGGTCAACAGTATGGTAGAAAAACAAAACATAACGCATAATGTGATAAGTCCTCCCAACAAAGCCCAAACTATCATAGCTCCCAAAGCTCCAAATCTATCTCATAACCAAGCATTGGCCGACCAACCTGAACCTTCTGACGGCCCAAATGCCTCTCTAATCTTCTTTAAAGCATCAATTACATTAGTCATATTATCAGAGCTATCAGGGATTAAGGTATGGCAGGTGTCACCAGTTAAATTTAAAGCTAAATACAGCCCACCTTGTTTAGCCAAAATATAATCAAGAGCCATATCAATCAAGAGCGTTTCAGCAGAGTTAGACAGTGACTTTTGTCAAAGTACTAAATCCCTTTATAGTCTCATTAGCAAAAACTCATTAGCGTATATGTTATATTATCTATGAGATCAGCCAAATAAGTGATATGTGATATAATATGTGATATATGTGATAAATATGCTATCAATATGATATAAATATGATATGATATAAATATGATAAATCTCAAATATGTGATAGCCAAATAGACAAATACAGACTCCATACCAAGGAAAAAGACCAATACCCCACTTTTCTCCCAGGCTAATTCTCCAGTGGTATGACTCTAAATTATTAAAACACCCCTGAACCCCCACGGGTTTCATTGGAGCATATACAGTGTGCTTCTTTTGCTGGTTTCACTTCCATCGATTCAGGTACGGCTAACTTCCCCCCTTGGTCTAACAAGTTTATGTAAGGAAAAGCCCCCAACAACGCACACTCAAAGGTAGGCTTGTATAATCTGGATATATAGATCCGCTCCTTTGGATTTGCTTCTTAGTGGAAATACAGCCAAGACATAACCATGGATTGACACTCAATACTCAAAGGTTGAGGTGAAGTTTCCATTTCAAGGTACTAGGTGACAGAATTCTAACCATGCACGGATCATCCTCATGAGCCGTTGCTCTCACAGCATGTGTTAACTGCTGGAACCAAAAGTTCCTGCTGGCGAAAGGGTCTGAAATATGCAATACTGAGGAATCAAACCCAAATGCTTTCCACTTGGCTTCTCTCTTATACAATGCCCGAAATGATTCTGACATGTCTTCTGGTGTCGCATCCCTGTCAGTCCAATCATTTTCCTCAAGTGGCAGAGTGTCAGGTGCCGTCGTCATAGTCTTATCTGTCGTGACCGAGTTACAGAACTAGGTTTCTGCGTTACATTCACTGGTCCCTCATTAAGCATAATTGGCCACATAGTTTTTGCATCAAGTATAGCTGTCAGAATAGATTTTGCATAAAGTATAGTTGTCAAAATAATGTTTGAAGTTACATCCGAAGATGAATGTTCTAGCCGTCCTTGTCTTATCTGTAGAAAGTTTTATAGGAAGTTCCATTACCTTAGTTATCGCCTCCTTATTGATCCCTTTTGAGGTCGCAGCCTTTGAAGTAAACACTATATTAGCCAAAGTAGTATTCAACTTATTTTCTGGTGCTTTAGTATGTGATGTCATAGCCAATTTGCTTGTCGCTTTTGTAACTCTTGGTGTCGTAGTCGCAGATTTAGTTCTAGTTGTTGTAATTATTGGTATTGTAGTCACGGATGTTGTAATTATTGATGTAGTGATAGAAGTAGTAATTGGCGTAGTAGCAGATGTAGTAGTGGAGGTCCTATTTAGTATAGTTGTGGGTGTTGTGATTAAAGATACATTATTTAGCTTAATGCTACCGAATGTAACACTATCCACTTTCACAGTCGGAGTAGTCACCCGTTGGCTTAAAACAGTAGGAATTACCTTTAAAACATTATGATCAGTTTTATTAGGTAATTGCTCTTGAGCGCTTTCAGGCAACAATTCAGAGACCAAATCGTTCACAAATAAGGTTATTTTACGTGCTTTGTACCCCGGTAACCAACTATTACTCTTCGGCACAAATTTATGCTTTCTCTGTATGTGTTTACAAATGAAGTCACCTTGATCATCCCGTGAAATATTTCTTATTTCACGGGATTCACCCACAGTTGGAGCCATTTTCAGATCATTATATAAAATGTATTTTCTCGAGCCCTTAGAAAACCCCCGTGACTCAGGGCCAGACCACACTAAAGTTTTACCCAATTTATTAATCCATTCAAACTTTGTCTCCATGAGACCAGTCGGGGCACTGACATTTAAGAAATGCTGTCGTACCTGCCAAATCCCGAACTACAGAAACAGTATCAAACAAAATGGTAGACTGAGGGCTGACTGTGGTTAAGTGTGGTATCTCTGTCTCGACCTTACTTTTCAAAGCTGGAGCGGTAGGCTTCTGATTTGTTACCTCTACTGCTGACCTAGGCGTGACAACTCCCCATGTGTCATTGGTAACACTTTAAAATAACGGGCGCTTATAAAACATTAGTAACACATAGTAAATAATGAACTAATTATTTTACAAAACATTTACAAATATTTGTTAATGAGTAAGAAATACTATAATAATGTTATATATATGTCATTCCTCATTTGAAAAAAATTAGTCAATGATTACGTAATGATGAAATTAATAATAATTAAACCTTTACAAACATTTAAGTCTTTTAGCAAAAACAAGCTTAAACCTTTTGAAAAATACACTAGGGATGTGCTGTCTGTATTGACCCGCTGCAGGGTGCTCTCAAAAAGAAACAGCCAGATGTCTTAACTGATGTGATTTATTAGGTATCCACAGGAATGGCAGAAGTGTGTGGTTCTACAGGAAACAAAGGAATAAAAATGCATATTAAAAAACTATATCAACTATACAATAATAATGCACATGGTAATAATAGACAAACTTTTAAAATAGTGAACAATAGTTTTTTGGGGTTCTTTTGGCATCAGTTATGCTATCATGGTACAGGTCTTCCTACCAACTGTACTGCGCCTTTAAGAGGTGTCGTAACCAGAAACGCGCTGCCTCTCTGACAGAGCGCTGCCTTCAACACAGGCTCTGATACAGAGCAGCTCTCTATAACAGTCTGCAAACATCACAACAATTATTTACAACAAGTATTATACATGCACGTGTAATACGAAACCCACAGACATCAGACAGTGCTATGAGCCGCGTAATGGCGGCCGCTACATAAGAGTCTCTGTTTCTCGGAGCACAAGGCATGCAAATTAGGCTATTACAGGTCTAAATACAACAAAGGAAAAGCACAACGTAACTTATACACACAGAATATCTACTTACGTTATGATATCACGCACACAGTACCAAAGGTGGAAAAAAATAGCCCCGAACTGGGTCCTAACTAAAACACAAAACAAGAGCACTATTCTCTGCAGTCTCTCTGCTCGCTGTCCGACACACACTGAACCCCGACACCTGGCCTCAGCCCCACGCTAAAGCGGGGTGGGTCCAGACTCGTGATTGGCTGCTTCTAGTCGTGTTTTACAAACATTTAAGTCTTTAACAAAAACAAACTGAACAAGTTTACTTTCCTCAAATGAATTGTGCATTATTTGTAAACTTTGTAAAATCTTCAAAATATTATTTGTAAATAGTTTGTATACTGTTTTTAAGTAATTCATAGCTACATTATTATTGCATTAAGATTAGCTTGTAAATCATTAAGTGTGGTCAAACTGAAAGACAAGGAAACATTATTTAAGATATGTATACATATATAGGCTATGTGCTCAATAACATTGGCTGAAAGTCTATATCCAGTATTAGACAATGAACTAATCATGAACAAAACATTTAGACAGTTTTTGTAAATGATTAGGACATGCCCTGGCCATGTGCAGGCTGTAGGTCCAAGAAGACATGTCAAGAAAACGTTAAACATTTATTGATTACTTGTTAATATGTGACTAAGGTTCTGTTTATCACTTATATACAAGCCTCATGAGGAAGACTTCAAATGTGGCTAGCCCAGATTCACCTCTCATGTTATAATTTGTTAATGTTTTATTAATGATATGCAACACATCTACACAGTTAATTACATCCACTAATCTGAATCTGTATACAAACACTTACCTCAATATCTGTAGCTCAAAGGCTAAGCTCTTATAGATGATCCGTTACTTTTTAGACTTATATCTGAAACTTTTTGCACCCCTTAAAAGTGGAAGCAGATAATGAAACATTACTTCACTATATGTCATTCAGGGTCACCTTTTACAAATGATGGCAAAAGGAGAAATTTTATTTGTCAACTGGACAGAGTTTATTTGGTCGAATACTTGACTGGAGGGACAACTGTAATGCTGTGTACAAGAAGAGCATGAGCAGACTCTACTTCCTGAGAAAGCTCAGGTCTTTCAATGTGTGCAGCAAGTTACTGGAGATCTTCTACCAGTCTGTGGTGGCCAGCGCGCTGTACTTCACTGTGGTCTGCTGGGGGAGCGGCACCAGTAAAAGAGACATTGGGCGGATCCGTAAAGCGGGTTACGTGATCGGCTGTGAGCTGGAGACATTTGTCACAGTGAGGGACAGGAGGTCACTGAACAAACTGCTCTCCATCATGGACACTCCTGCTCACCCACTGCACCAGACTATAGAGGGACAGAGGAGCTCATTCTAGAAACAGGCTCCTTCAGCTCCGCTCAAACAGTGAGAGATTCAGGACTACATTCATACCATACGCCATTCAGTTGTACAACAACTCACCCCTATGTAACAGATAATACTCCCTACAACTGTACAACAAGTTAATCTCAAGTAACGGATTACCTCATGCCCTGTCAATCAGCATAGTATTTGCACGGTCGTTCTTGTTTGTTGTATATAGCTGTGACTATATAGTTTATTACTTTATTACTTATATTTCTATTTTATTTTGACTTGTACATATACATTTTGATAATTATGTCTCATTTGACACCTGTCTCTTAATCTTTTTGCTATACCATCTATTTTTGTTACTCTGTTATTATATTGTGATGTTTGAGCTATTGTATCCAAATAATTTCCCTTGTGGATCAATAAAGTTTGTCTAAGTCTAAGTCTAATACGTTTCGCAGCTCATCCAAGCTGCTTCTTTAGTTCTGGTCAGATGCTGGCGGACACTGCTTTATATCTGTCTGAAGGGAGGAGCTAATTACAATGAAATTACTCTGAGACAACACATATTTGTTTACAGTTTCTGCTAGTTAGGTGAGTCTATTCAATATGGAGTGTTTACAGTGACTGTAATTAACTATAACTGTTCACATTGTGCAACTTAAAAATGACCAATGTAATACACCGTTATTTTACTGAAATTAAAAAAATAATAAAAATCAAGGCACAGGGCCTCCACAGGGCATGGTCCAAGACACAATTAACAACATGAAACTGCTGAGGAAATACAAACAACTAACTGTAACTGTAATTAACTGCAATAGTAGCCTTGGACCTAGCCTATAGCCTCTTTTTAAGGGGGAGAAGTTGCCCACCTTTCTTTTTCCCCCTACTTCCTCAATTAGTTCAGGGTCATTTTCGATTGCTTCTCGGCACCTCTATGAAACTCACTCTACTTGAGAAAAGCCTTCACGAAGCTCCTCAAATGTTGTGGGGGCGACAATTGCCAATTCAGCAATTGGTACTCCACAGCAGATTGTGTTTCGATCTACTCCCACGGATCTGTAGGCGGAGGTTTTTACCTCTTTTGTAGGCCCGTAGCACCTTTCTGTAGCGCTTCAGTATGTCCTCGGGAGTCGTGGCTACAAATACATAAAATACACACACAAAAAACCACAATGAATGAGTTACCATATTTTTTGGACTATAAGTCACCCTTTTTTATGGTTTGGCTGGTCCTGCGACTTATACTCAGGTGCAACTTATATATTTATTACTATTATAGTTTTTTTCTCCTCACACATTTGAGCCTTCTTGAGGAGTTTACCACGTAGGAAAACTCCTGTAATTTGGTCGTCAGAAATCACAGCATCATCTAATACAAAAAGATCTGGCCCCTGATGGGGCCCAGGGACACTATAGCACTCCCTAACGCGTGGAGGGTCGTCGTTGGCATACACTTTCAGCTGCATGCATGAAGTTTGGTAGGGATGTGTATCTCACTAAGACGAACAAAAAAGGTCAACACAATGCCATGGCTACGCCCAACAGGAAGTGAAATAATTCGACTTTTGTGTGATTGCACATACAATGGAATTTAAAGTACTCCTAAGCCGTACATCAGATTTGTGTAAGGTTTGGTGTACCCTCCTCCTGTGCTCTGGAGGTGTGACTTCAGTGGGGAGTATGAAGAGGTGTATTTTCAAATTTAGCTTGCTCGAACCGTTTTTCCAGTATCTCCTACCCCACCTTTAACTTACGTAATACAAGTGTGTACTTTATGACTCTAAAAAGCTACTGTTATTTCCCATCTACTATAGTATTAGCTAAATCTATTTTGCTACAGGATAACAGAGAGATATTATATTTGCACCTTTTAGCCATAATTGATAGTCATAACTAAAACCCTTTCACAGTTTGTCCCTCCAGGAGTCTGCAAGCCTTCGAGATGTGTTTGGTATAAAATGCCTGACCTTGTATCAGATTTTGCAGTGTTTTAGCCATTACAATTAATAAAACCCTGCACAAACACTACAGCTTATTATAATTCAAATGCACATTGAACCTAAACAAGAAAAATGTACAAAAACTAGAAAATACCTCTCCTATTCATAGCTACATCATAGCTCTTGTTCTTGTCCTTTTTAGGTTTCTTCCCCTTGTCCTTCTTCTTTTTATCCTTCTGGTGCTTACTGTGCCTCTTCTTCTTCTTCTTCTCCTCATCACATGATGAGGAGGAGGAGGAGGATGAAGAAGATGATGTCTCTGAGGAGGTCGATGAAGAGTCTGACATCTCAGAGTCAGACAGATTCTCATTTGCAACATTGCGTTTTTTTCTTGTCTATTGCAGAGGAAAAGGCATAACATTAAAACACAGTTGTGACATCATCACTTTGTTTCTTGCGATGTATGATATATGTATGATATAGTCAAAATGTACAAAACTTGCATGATTGCCAGGCAATAACATGGATTTGTTATTGTATGATTTTGCATGTGTGTGTGGTCTTTGCACTGTGTGATTTTTGGCTCATTTTGAGATGACTTTTCACTTGTGCAACTATTTTGGGGATCACCCCAAGTTTTAGCTTTAGTTATACATGGGTTGATGAGCAGCGATTGACCTTTCACAAACACCTCCCGATCGGGAATCATAGGGTCAGATGAAAATCAAACTGGTTTGAAATTCTGTCGCCCCTCGCGAGGCTATTTGCACAGTTGAAGCACAGATACGACATGATTCCCCTATAAAGATAAGATAAGATAAGATAAGATAATCCTTTATTCGTCCCACAGTGGGGAAATTTCAATGTCACAACGCAAGTTTCAGAAAAAGTAGGAAAACAAGCACACATCAAAAACAAGATAAATAATAATAAGTATTTACAATCAAAATATTGTGTACAGTGCAGTGATGGACAGTGGTGGTTAAATAAATAAATAAGTAGCAGGTAATGACTTTAAATAGTATTGCACATTGTTATTATTGTTATTATTACTATGGCGATGACACATGACTAGCATTGTTCATTATACAGTCTGACAGCAGCAGGAAGGAAAGACCTGCGAAATCTCTCCTTCACACAGCGAGGGTGCATCAGTCTGTCACTGATGCTGCTCTCCAGAGCAGACAGGGCGTCCTGCAGGGGGTGACCCTCATGGTCCAGCATAGACATGAGTTTAGCCAAGACCCTCTTGTCCCCCACCTGCTGCACCGAGTCCAGAGGACAGCCCAGGACTGAACTGGACTTCTTGATGACCTTGTCCAGTTTCTTCTTCTCCCTCTCTGTGACGCTGCTGTTCCAGCAGACCACACCGTACAGGATGGCTGATGCCACCACAGAGTCATGGAAGGTCCTCAGGAGTGGCCCTCTCACTCCAAAGGACCGCAGTCTCCTCAGGAGATAAAGCCGACTCTGGCCCTTCCTGTACAGTGCATCTGTGTTGTGAGTCCAGTCCAGTTTATTGTTCAGATGCACACCCAGGTACTTGTAAGAGTCCACTCTCTCAATGTCTCTTCCCTGGATGTTCACTGGTGGGGGGGCAGTAGAGTGGCGTCTGCGGAAGTCCACCACCATCTCCTTGGTCTTCCCCGCGTTGATGAGAAGATGGTTCCGGTGACACCAGTCCACAAAGTCCTGCGTTAGTCCTCTGTACTCCGTGTCGTCATCGTTCGTGATGAGACCGATGATGGCGGAGTCATCGGAGAACTTCTGCAGGACGCAGCTGTCCGTGTCATGTCTGAAGTCTGCAGTGTAGAGTGTGAAGAGGAAGGGCGCGAGGACGGTGCCCTGGGGCGCCCCCACACTGCAGGTCATGAGGTCAGACACACAGTCCCGGGCTCTCACAAACTGGGGCCGGTTTGTGAGGTAGTCCAGGATCCACTCAGCCAGGTCACAGTCCACTCCTGCCCACTCCAGCTTGTCCCTCAGGAGCAGCGGCTGGATGGTGTTGAAAGCACTGGTGAAGTCAAAGAACAAGATTCTCACAGTGCTGCCGGGCCTCTCCAAGTGGGACAGCGAGCGGTGCATCAGAGAGATGATGGCGTCCTCCACTCCAATGCCAGGCCGATACGCGAACTGCAGCGGGTCCATCGCTGAGCTCACCGTGGAGCGGAGGTGACCCAGGACGAGCCTCTCCAGAGTCTTCATCAGATGAGACGTGAGAGCCACTGGCCTGAAGCTGTTGAGGTCCTTGGCGTGCGGTGTCTTGGGCACAGGTACCACACAGGAGGTCTTCCAGAGCTGTGGCACCACCTTCAGCTTCAGGCTCAGGTTGAAGACATGCTCCATAACTCCACACAGCTCATCTGCACAGGACTTAAGGAGCCTGGGGCTGATCCCGTCTGGTCCAGCAGCTTTCCTACTCCTTATCCGGCTCAGTTCTCTCCTAACCTGAGCTGTTGTGACAGACAAAGAGCAGGGGTGTGTGCTGGAGGTCTGGCTGAGTATTTGATGTGGATTCGGGGGCTGGGGGGCTGAGGCAGAGGTGTGAAGAGGTGGCAGTCAATGTTTTCCCCTTTTTGAGCTTGCACAAATACGACTGGAAAAATGAAAGTGTACTGAAACCATGGTGACATGTGATCTGACGCTGCATGAAAGCAGGAAGAGGATATTTTCAGCAATAAAAGTTGCTGCGTAATTTAGCAAACCATAGGTCTAATGTGTGTCCACATCTTACAAGTCCCTTCCATGTTATAGTCAAAGTATCTTTCTTCTCCAGTCCTTGTGTCACAGCCCCATATTTGGCTTGTTGGTACCACTGAAGGGAAGAAAATCTCATTGTGTTTTTTGGCAAGGTGTTCCTTCCTAAGGTTAAAGGTTTAGTGACAGACAGTTAAACTGTATGACATTAAAATAACAGCATTACCTCCTTTGATTCTGCTATGTTTGTGATTGCACATGTTTCATGAGGTGAACGCAAGACTACAGGTCTAGAAGAAGCCTAAAGGACCTGAGTGCAGCTCACACAAAAGCAATATGATCCTCATGTCTGTTCAGGCTGTTTATGGACTTTACACATCAGCTCATGTCCAATTGTGGGGGGGGGGGGGGGGGGGGGGGTATTGTATTGTATTTTAAATGACAGGCAATTATTGGCAACAATATTGCCAGGTAATACATGTAAATTTAGTATACAAGATTTTGCTGTTACCTGCAGAGCAATTCTTACTGTATACTTCAAGCCAATGAATAAGTGTAAAAAATAGCCCAACAAAAACCTGTAAAGTGTTCCCAGTTCTCATCTGTAAATATGATTTACAGTCATTTGCTGAAATATTATAGTAATTATTTACAGGAGATTTGTTACAGTGTTTGTTCTGGATTCATGACAAGCAGCAGCGAGCAGCAGCGAGCGTTTGTCTTTCAATAAACGCTTTGGACCAAAATGGATGCGTGTGCTTCATGATTTATGGGACATATTGCTTACTGGACTTGTGTGGGAGTGCATCATAGGGACAAGTCAAAAACAATCCAAGTAGGAAAATGCAACTGCTAAATAAAGCTTTCACCTCTCAAGTTCAAGCTCCCCTTGCTTATCATTTCATCTTTTGCTTGTTAACATCATTCTCATGAAATGAAAGGCTCACCTGTAAAGTGCAGTGGATACAGCCTAGAAGTGAGTTGAGCTCAGACACAGTACTGGAATGTGACCTGGTCTTTACTGCTCAGTGCTCAGTATACACCTGCTGGCCTAAACACAAACAATCACATTTTATTATTAGAAATACACCTAATACACCTTTAATATTGATACAGAGAGGAATGACAGAAAACAATTGTGCTGCGTTACAATGACCTCAACATCCCAGCACAAAATGTGCACATTAATGACATGCTTACCATTCCAGTGTGCAGTAGGCTTTTGGTGAAGAAAGCAGACAGCTACAGAGGTGATGTTCGGAACTCCGTCTCCAGTGTCCACCTGGTGCAGTGACACCTAAACAAATAAATACATATTTTATTAAATATGTGTTCATTATTACATCTGAAATCACAAAACATTGTGTTCTATGTTATTTGACATCTTTGGCCAATTCTTTAATTTAATCTCATGATTACCTATACTTGAATCCAGTGCACAGTGGACTTTTATATCCGCGTAGAAGAGCCAGCTCATGGTGAGATAAGGCCTGTACTTGGCCTTCTCTCTTCAGTCCTTGGCATCCACCTGGTGTAGACCGACTGCACTGACTTCACCTGAACAAACACATTCACATTTGTATTACACATGGAAGTGTGAAGCCTGTGTGTTGCTTCATGTGCCTGAACTGGCAATATGATTTTGTAGCTGACACACACAGCGCACCATGATGCTGTTTGAATATAGTCTAATCATATTCCAAACAATAGTAGCCTAATTATGCCCCCAAATAAGTACCTGGGTGTGCATCTGAACAATAAACTAGACTGGACTCATAATACAGATGCACTGTACAGGAAGGGCCAGAGTCGGCTCTATCTCCTGAGGAGACTGCGGTCCTTTGGAGTGAGAGGGCCACTCCTGAGGTCCTTCTATGACTCTGTGGTGGCATCAGCCATCCTGTATGGTGTGGTCTGCTGGAGCAGCAGCGTCACAGAGAGGGAGAAGAAGAAACTGGACAAGGTCATCAAGAAGTCCAGCTCCGTCCTGGGCTGTCCTCTGGACTCGGTGCAGCAGGTGGGGGACAAGAGAGTCCTGGCTAAACTCATGTCTATGCTGGACCATGAGGGTCACCCCCTGCAGGACACCCTGTCTGCTCTGGAGAGCAGCATCAGTGACAGACTGATTCACCCTCGCTGTGTTAAGGAGAGATTTCGCAGGTCTTTCCTTCCTGCTGCTGTCAGACTGTATAATGAACAATGCTAGTCATGTGTCATTCCCATAGCAACCATGTGTCATCTCCATAGTAATAATAACAATGTGCAATATTATTTAAAGTCACTGTACCTGCTATTATTTATTTACCCACCACTGTCCATCACTGCAATGTACACAATCATCTCAGAATCAAAAACACTTATTGTGCAATGTTCCTGTGCCTTTTAGCTTAGCTTACAGTGTTGTGTTTTTTAGTTGATTGTAAATACTTATTATTATTTATCTTGATTTTGATGCATGCTCTTATTTCCTACTGTTTCTGTAACTTGCGTTGTGACACTGCAATTTCCCCATTGTGGGACAAATAAAGGATTATCTTATCTTATCTTAAATAGATAGACTCCTCCTTTGAAAACGTGAGTTCAGACCATAGACTGGTTCAGACGCCGTCTCTCCTTTTTCCAGTAACACACACTCACCTCCGATAACCACTGCCTCTCGTGTAATATGCGTCACAAAGTCCCGTTCTACCGGAGTTTTACGACGCCGCGGCCAGTGTCTGTGTTGTTACCAGCACACTCTTGTTAACCCACATTATTCTGCGCTCACCTCCGATCACCGCTACCTCTCGTAAGCGCCACACCCGCTCTACCGGAGTGTGGACCCGGGTCCATCTGCACTCAGCTCGGATCACCGACACCGCGGTGCTTCGCGCGCAGCAGCAGCAGCAGCAAGGAGATAAGCAGGGCTCCATGAGTGAAAACTCACGCGCTCATGTAAACGAGCCTGTCGCTCTAAATGCGCATGTGGCCACAGATAACAGCGCGGCTATGCACATTTAATAGGCTACATTTACGTCTAAGTGTTAAAGACAGAACACAGAACCAAAAGAAGCTACACTACAAACTTGATTACAAGAGTGAAAAAAGAATAAGTGACGTTAAAAAAAAACAAAACAAAACAAACAAACATTTGAGAATGTAAGCGATGGGCTTTACGAAACGGAGAGCGGGAGGCCTTTAAATAGAACTTATCGTTTTTCTCATTATTGGCACAGCTGTACAAGTAGCAAAACAAAAAAAAAAAAAACAAAAAAAAAAAAAAGAATATGACATAAATTTGGAGACATTGTTTTCTCAAGGAAACACAAAGAAATTGTGATTCTGTCCGATAAAGCAGGGCATTTTTGGACCTGATTGGTCAGAGTGTGGCAGGCTTCAGGTGAATTTGGTGCGATACTGTGGCCCAAACATATCGAGATGCTTTGGATTCATGAATAATGGGGCCTGTTATACTGGCACAGACTGTGTAGCCAGGCCTTTGAGTTGGCAGACGTCGCCCTCTTGTGGCCAAAATACATTGTAGCCGTGTCTGTCCTTGTCATCGTTTTTTAAGCACTTCAGAGATGTGCAACCCAAAGTTATAAGCGTTTTAATTTTTTGTTGCGGCAAACGCCTTTTCAGCGCCTGCAAATCACATTTTGACCAACTATGCAATCCTGCCTTAGAAGTAACAGGAGGTGCAAACTACACTATGTGGGGACTTGTCCTGTCAAAATGACATGATTTCAGGCGTGAGCTCGCTTTACAATACCATGCTGTGGCCAGGACACCCCAGGATGTTTCATGCGTTTCTAATGCATTGTGCCTAAACTCAACAGTGAAATTGTGGGAAAACTACAAGAGATATCAATGCCATTTCTGCTGTGCATGTAGGGCTTTTGGACCTGAACAATATGCATTTAGAATCTTGGTTCTATCTGCTTCTTTGCCAAAGTTATAAGCGTTTTAATTTTTTATTGCGGCAAACGCCTTCTCAGCGCCTGCAAATCACATTTTGACTAACTATGCAATCCTGCCTTAGAAGTAACAGGATGTGAAAACTACACTATGTGGGGACTTGTCCTGTCAAAATGACATGATTTCAGGCGTGAGCTCGCTTTACAATACAACGCTGTGGCCAGGACAGCTCCTCATTGTGCCTAAACTCAACAGTGAAATTGTGGGAAAACTACAAGAGATATCAATGCCATTTTTGCTGTGCAAATAGGGCTTTTGGACCTGAACAATATGCATTTGGAATCTTGGTTCTATCTGCTTCTTTGCCAAAGTTATAAGCATTTTAATTTTTTATTGCGGCAAACGCCTTTTCAGCGCCTGCAAATCACATTTTGACTAACTATGCAGTCCTGCCTTAGAAGTAACAGGATGTGAAAACTACACTATGTGGGGACTTGTCCTGTCAAAATGACATGATTTCAGGCGTGAGCTCGCTTTACAATACAACGCTGTGGCCAGGACAGCTCCTCATTGTGCCTAAACTCAACAGTGAAATTGTGGGAAAACTACAAGAGATATCAATGCCATTTTTGCTGTGCAAATAGGGCTTTTGGACCTGAACAATATGCATTTGGAATCTTGGTTCTATCTGCTTCTTTGCCAAAGTTATAAGCATTTTAATTTTTTATTGCGGCAAACGCCTTTTCAGCGCCTGCAAATCACATTTTGACTAACTATGCAGTCCTGCCTTAGAAGTAACAGGATGTGAAAACTACACTATGTGGGGACTTGTCCTGTCAAAATGACATGATTTCAGGCGTGAGCTCGCTTTACAATACAACGCTGTGGCCAGGACAGCTCCTCATTGTGCCTAAACTCAACAGTGAAATTGTGGGAAAACTACAAGAGATATCAATGCCATTTCTGCTGTGCAAGTAGGGCTTTTGGACCTGAACAATATGCATTTAGAATCTTGGTTCTATCTGCTTCTTTGCCAAAATTATAAGCGTTTTAATTTTTTATTGCGGCAAACGCCTTTTCAGCGCCTGCAAATCACATTTTGACCAACTATGCAATCCTGCCTTAGAAGTAACAGGAGGTGCAAACTACACTATGTGGGGACTTGTCCTGTCAAAATGACATGATTTCAGGCGTGAGCTCGCTTTACAATACAACGCTGTGGCCAGGACAGCTCCTCATTGTGCCTAAACTCAACAGTGAAATTGTGGGAAAACTACAAGAGATATCAATGCCATTTCTGCTGTGGATGTAGGGCTTTTGGACCTGAACAATATGCATTTAGAATCTTGGTTCTATCTGCTTCTTTGCCAAAGTTATAAGCGTTTTAATTTTTTATTGCGGCAAACGCCTTCTCAGCGCCTGCAAATCACATTTTGACCAACTATGCAATCCTGCCTTAGAAGTAACAGGAGGTGAAAACTACACTATGTGGGGACTTGTCCTGTCAAAATGACATGATTTCAGGCGTGAGCTCGCTTTACAATACCATGCTGTGGCCAGGACACCCCAGGATGTTTCATGCGTTTCTAATGCATTGTGCCTAAACTCAACAGTGAAATTGTGGGAAAACTACAAGAGATATCAATGCCATTTTTGCTGTGCAAATAGGGCTTTTGGACCTGAACAATATGCATTTGGAATCTTGGTTCTATCTGCTTCTTTGCCAAAGGTATAAGCATTTTAATTTTTTATTGCGGCAAACGCCTTTTCAGCGCCTGCAAATCACATTTTGACTAACTATGCAATCCTGCCTTAGAAGTAACAGGATGTGAAAAGTACACTATGTGGGGACTTGTCCTGTCAAAATGACATGATTTCAGGCGTGAGCTCGCTTTACAATACAACGCTGTGGCCAGGACAGCTCCTCATTGTGCCTAAACTCAACAGTGAAATTGTGGGAAAACTACAAGAGATATCAATGCCATTTCTGCTGTGCATGTAGGGCTTTTGGACCTGAACAATATGCATTTAGAATCTTGGTTCTATCTGCTTCTTTGCCAAAGTTATAAGCGTTTTAATTTTTTATTGCGGCAAACGCCTTCTCAGCGCCTGCAAATCACATTTTGACTAACTATGCAATCCTGCCTTAGAAGTAACAGGATGTGAAAACTACACTATGTGGGGACTTGTCCTGTCAAAATGACATGATTTCAGGCGTGAGCTCGCTTTACAATACAACGCTGTGGCCAGGACAGCTCCTCATTGTGCCTAAACTCAACAGTGAAATTGTGGGAAAACTACAAGAGATAGCAATGCCATTTCTGCTGTGCAAGTAGGGCTTTTGGACCTGAACAATATGCATTTAGAATCTTGGTTCTATCTGCTTCTTTGCCAAAGTTATAAGCGTTTTAATTTTTTATTGCGGCAAACGCCTTTTCAGCACCTGCAAATCACATTTTGACTAACTATGCAATCCTGCCTTAGAAGTAACAGGATGTGAAAACTACACTATGTGGGGACTTGTCCTGTCAAAATGACATGATTTCAGGCGTGAGCTCGCTTTACAATACAACGCTGTGGCCAGGACAGCTCCTCATTGTGCCTAAACTCAACAGTGAAATTGTGGGAAAACTACAAGAGATAGCAATGCCATTTCTGCTGTGCAAGTAGGGCTTTTGGTCCTGAACAATATGCATTTAGAACCTTGGTTCTATCTGCTTCTTTGCCAAAGTTATAAGCGTTTTAATTTTTTATTGCGGCAAACGCCTTTTCAGCGCCTGCAAATCACATTTTGACCAACTATGCAATCCTGCCTTAGAAGTAACAGGAGGTGCAAACTACACTATGTGGGGACTTGTCCTGTCAAAATGACATGATTTCAGGCGTGAGCTCGCTTTACAATACCATGCTGTGGCCAGGACACCCCAGGATGTTTCATGCGTTTCTAATGCATTGTGCCTAAACTCAACAGTGAAATTGTGGGAAAACTACAAGAGATATCAATGCCATTTTTGCTGTGCAAATAGGGCTTTTGGACCTGAACAATATGCATTTGGAATCTTGGTTCTATCTGCTTCTTTGCCAAAGTTATAAGCATTTTAATTTTTTATTGCGGCAAACGCCTTTTCAGCGCCTGCAAATCACATTTTGACTAACTATGCAGTCCTGCCTTAGAAGTAACAGGATGTGAAAACTACACTATGTGGGGACTTGTCCTGTCAAAATGACATGATTTCAGGCGTGAGCTCGCTTTACAATACAACGCTGTGGCCAGGACAGCTCCTCATTGTGCCTAAACTCAACAGTGAAATTGTGGGAAAACTACAAGAGATATCAATGCCATTTCTGCTGTGCAAGTAGGGCTTTTGGACCTGAACAATATGCATTTGGAATCTTGGTTCTATCTGCTTCTTTGCCAAAGTTATAAGCATTTTAATTTTTTATTGCGGCAAACGCCTTTTCAGCGACTGCAACTCACATTTTGACTAACTATGCAATCCTGCCTTAGAAGTAACAGGATGTGAAAACTACACTATGTGGGGACTTGTCCTGTCAAAATTACATGATTTCAGGCGTGAGCTCGCTTTACAATACAACGCTGTGGCCAGGACAGCTCCTCATTGTGCCTAAACTCAACAGTGAAATTGTGGGAAAAATACAATAGATATCAATGCCATTTCTACTGTGCAAGTAGGGCTTTTGGACCTGAACAATATGCATTTAGAATCTTGGTTCTATCTGCTTCTTTGCCAAAATTATAAGCGTTTTAATTTTTTATTGCGGCAAACGCCTTTTCAGCGCCTGCAAATCACATTTTGACCAACTATGCAATCCTGCCTTAGAAGTAACAGGAGGTGCAAACTACACTATGTGGGGACTTGTCCTGTCAAAATGACATGATTTCAGGCGTGAGCTCGCTTTACAATACAACGCTGTGGCCAGGACAGCTCCTCATTGTGCCTAAACTCAACAGTGAAATTGTGGGAAAACTACAAGAGATATCAATGCCATTTCTGCTGTGCAAGTAGGGCTTTTGGACCTGAACAATATGCATTTAGAATCTTGGTTCTATCTGCTTCTTTGCCAAAGTTATAAGCGTTTTAATTTTTTATTGAAGAGTCGTTTCTCACCCGTTGCTGCTTTGGTTTCACTCACCGGTGGGATGTGATGGGAAGAATCCAAAAACCAGGCTCTGCTAGTGTCAATCCTATTTATTACAAACCCAGAGTATAAGACAATTACAGACACAAGGTCCGTCTGCCTCGAAGCAGAACGGAACTTGGAGAACACATTCGAACAAAGCATTGCCCACATATCTATCTAGCTTTCTATAGGATATCCCACTGTAATCTGACTACTTCTGTACGTCCAAGATACAGACTTAACATTAAAGTTAGGGGTCTCTCGTGCCATCATGGCAGAATGCAGAGGCCTCATAACTTACTTAAAGGGGCTGTATGGTTCAAAAGGCAAAGCAGACACTACATCAGGGGTGCTCACACTTTTTCTGCATGCGAGCTACTTATAAAATGACCAAGTAAAAATGATCTACCTACTACAAAAATGCAAATCATTTATTTATTCATAAATATATTGAGAATTCTTTATATGTACAATTTATGTTGATGTACCTTGCATAACGGCATGAGCCCATATTGCGCAATTTCATTTTTTCTCATTACCTTACTCTCTTGACTTGCATTGGTTGGAATCAGCTAGGGATGCATAGTCAAGACCAGGGGTCGGCAACCTTAAATACTCAAAGAGCCATTTGGACCGTCTCCCACAGAAAAGAAAACACCCGGAGCCACAAAACCCTTTTGACTTCTAAACCAGCGCTAACCAGGGTAACTACAGGCAAAACTACAACTCTCAGAGAACAACAAGCGCGCCATCCTGCACTACAGCTCTTAAGCGCGAGTCTTAAGAGAATTATTTACACCTTTCAGTCTTTTCATCACAACAGTAGCCAACATAAATAAAGTGCATGAGTGAAATAAAGAATTGCGCTGCACACGTACGACCTGCACACGTATAATCTCTGAAAAGTTTAACATGAACCATCTCCAACACGATAGAAGCGCAGAACAGACTCACCATAGGCAGAACATCCCTCAGTCACAGAAAGAACACGCATATTCCACTGAGTCCTGCCCTTTAGTCAGCGCTTCTAGTTTATGCAAATTAGCCATGTGGTTTTAAGTTTCACTTCTGTAAACAAATGTACGCAAAGCTGCAATAAACACTTTAGTATTTGAGTCCTCCTCGTAGGAAATAAAAATCCAAACTTAAATTATCCACCCGCAGCGAACCAAAAAGGCGTCTGCTTCTGTGTTCCGTCATCATTTTATTGCGTGTACCGCGTGTACCAGTCTCATCAGCCGTGAAAGCAAATGAATCTGCCCACGTAGCATTAAGCGTTCTGTTTTCTTCAGAAACTTTTCTTTTCTTGGATTTATCATCATTGGGCCGAAAATCATACTGCTGATGTAGGTCCGGGCTGCCAGTGTGTGGGGGTGACGCACGTCGGCGGCTTTGACGCATGTTTTGAGCGACAAAAATATTTAAAACGTTTTATTTAAATGTTACAAGATTACCATTATCTACAATTTTAGATTTACATTTAAAAACAAACTAAAATAAAAATGCAATGTAATTAAATACATAATATTATTATTTTCCAAAGTCACAGGGAGCCACGACAGAACGATGAAAGAGCCACATGCGGCTCTGGAGCCGCGGGTTGCCGACCCCTGGTCCAGACAGTAGCTGCTGACATCCAGACTCAAGCACACTTCTTAACTTCTTAACTGGAGTTACATTATCTTACTGGTTTTGCAGTAGTATTTACCAGCGTCTGCACATTTACCAAACACACGTCGTGACAAATACAGATGTATTTGTGCACTTTTATTAGGCAAACTTCAACCACATGTCGCGGTAGGCCAGCTCTGTGCTGTAGGCCTGTTTTTTGCCAACATAAATTTAGATTAGTTTTTGCTTCGCGTTTCATCTTGCTCGTCTAATCTGCGTGCATTGAGAAGGGTGTGTGTGTGAGTTATATGGAGGGAGGAGCGAGAGCGCAAAAAGGCGAGGAGCGGCATGCTGACGTGAGGCAGATGGACAGCTAGGATGTTTTAAAACGTTTAACCTGCACTGTGATACATGCTGGTACTCAAGGGTACACGCTGTTGCGTACAAGCTGTGCGCGCTGGGGACACGTGTGGTGATGTGCTGCGAAGTGTCCGCAGGTTCCAGACGAGCGCACAGGCTGCGGTAAGAAGCCCCGTGCGGTCCCGCACACCGGTACAAGTTATTGCTGACGGCACCGGCCGTAATGAAATATGGTCGCACTCATCTCAAGACCAAGACCGTTCTCGAGTAGGCCTACTACGACGCTACGATCTACCCACACTACCTTGGCGATAGACTAAAGTCACACTATTAACGTCAAATCAATTTAATTACCTAGCTTCTCCTAGCTATAACCGTGAGAGCGAAAAACCAGTAGCAGCTAAATCTGTTGCCAAATTCATACTACTTAATCACTGAAAAACTCTCTCACGGGTCCGCTGCTGGCGACCTAACTAAGTGGAGGGATGTCCCATTCTACAGAGTGTAACAGTAACATAACCAAACATAGAAACAAACATCGTATGAATAAACATATAGGTTCATTTAAAACACAAATTATAAACTATATAATACAGTAAGATATATCTTGATAAAACACATTCAAAGACCGCACTTTCATTCACCATCTGTCCATCCACTGTCCATCCAAGCTATTTGGTTAGCTCCGATTATCAATCATTGTCCATGTCCATAGTCCATTTCAGCATCGTTCCCCATTTGTCCTGGAAACAGAACACACCATCCAGTATCTTGCAAAAGCAAATACAATCAAAAACTTGTTTCACATCACAATGTGAATTATAAAATATATAGGTATATGAATATATTTATAAAAGTATAATGACTAACATGAGCAAAAATAAATGTGATAAAATGTAAGATTATGTAAAATATGGAAAATTTAAGTAATCCCCCTTTGCACTGAAATTACACCTTTAAATGGTCAGAAATTTTGGTGCAAAGTCCAATCAATTACAATCAGGTCAGGTCAGGTATTCATCCAACTAATTCAAATTCTGTTCCGACTCTCCCTTCGCTAATCGGCAAGTCATCTTCCTGCAATAATGGCATCTGTGTTTGATCCGATGGCATAACAACTCCAACCCATCTTAATATTTGCTATATGCCTTAGCAAAGGTCAACAGTATGGTACAAAAACAAAACATAACGCATAATGTGATAAGTCCTCCCAACAAAGCCCAAAATATCATAGCTCCCAAAGCTCCAAATCAAGCTCATAACCAAGCATTGGCCGTTTTCAGCGCCAGCAAATCACATTTTGACTATGTAATCCTGCCTTAGAAGTAACAGGAGGTGCAAACTACACTATGTGGGGGCTTTTCCTGTCAAAAGGACATGATTTCAGGCGTAAACTCACTTTAGAACACAATGCTGTGGCCAGGACAGCCCCAAGATTTGTAATGCGTTTCCAGTGCATTGTGCCTAAACTCAAAAGTGGACAGGTAGGATGTTTTAATAAGTTTAACCTGCACTGCTGGTACACGCTGTTGCATGTTGCGCTGTTGCGTGTTGCGCTGTTGGTACACGCTGGTACACGCTGTTGCGTACAAGTGTCCGCAGGTTCCAGACAAGCGCACAGGCTGCAGTGAGAAGCCCCGTGCGGTCCCGCACACCGGTACAAGTTTATTGCCGACGGCACCGGCCGTAATGAAATATGGTCGTACTCATCTCGAGACCAAGATCGGTCTCGAGTAGGCCTTAATTTTTTAAAACTAATGTTCACAAGTAATTAACTTAACCATTACTCGTGTATTACAGTAATCATTGCTTATGTTTATCAGTATTTATTTTTCTTATTTATGGGTATTTATTGATCATGTTAATTAGTTGTAATTATTATTATTTTATTTTTTTTACATTAGATAATAATTGACAAAAAATTACAATTTTTTTTTTTTCTCACAAATGTATTGCCAAAATAATGCAATAGTAACATGCTTAAACCTGAATAAAGTGCAGTCTTCTGCCTGTAACCTGTAACAGCATTTGTTTTTGCTTTTACATTTCACAATTTTAAACAGTAATATAAAATCTGAGTAAAGTGCCATGTCAAAACAATTGTGCAATTAACCCTTTACAACAATGGGTTCATTTTTCTAACATTTAGAATCAAGGTGAAATTTAAACTTTTAAAACCTTGTACAAAGGGAAACACACTTGCATAATGTCTGATGAACTAATTGAGGTAGCATGTATAGTGTACACAAATTAGTAGAAAAACCCCCCAAACATTTACATTAATCTGGTCAAAAGAGAAAAATGGAAACCTGGAATGGTTTCGACAGGTAAATTGCCTAATAAGGAGCATCCCTGTCATGAACAATTTTAAATTTCAGAAGCCTTATTGATTAGAGACTAAAGTTATTAACTAGCATAGTGGCACATAACAACTGTTTTAAAAAGTAATAACGAACAGGAAGGTTTACGTGCAACAGATTTTTCAGTCTGTAAACATAATAATGCTAGTTCACATTTCAGTGAATTATGCTTGTATTTTCAATGTGTGTGTGTGTAATGTGTTCATCATGGTGGCTACAAACTGAACCTCAGCAGTGCAAACAATAAACTTCTAGCTGCTAAATAAGATATAAAACACTAAACTTTTTTCTGTTTACGATTCACCACCATCCTAAAGATAAACAAAAAAAAGAAAATGATTGCCAGAAGTATAAACATTACAGAATCAAATTACTGAACTACAACAGACTATCAATAAGAATGACAAAACAGGAATTGCATGAAATTCAATTTATGCTGACATCATAACTATTTGGTCAAGCATTTTCAAATGTTTGAACAAACATTTGAAAATCAACATTAGTCTGACTTTTTCTTTAGATAAAGATCATGGAGCTTCTAATGTATAGGCGACTTCTTCTACAATGTTCATTTTGTCTTCTTTTGTTATATTCAAAAACTTTGAAAGTTTTCAAATTGTCACCAGTGACAACTGTTGAAGACGGCTCGCAGATAGCAGCCGAAACATGTTGACAAGGTAAATACATCTCTATTCTATTGTCCTAACGAATAATCCAAAGTTTTTGAATATAGGCTACTTGTCAATTTTGGCTTGTTCAAATTATACAATAAATATCACATTCTAAAAGTTTCACATTACAGACAAAATGTATACTTACAAAGGTAGATTTGAAGAATTCAGTGGGATTGTCTCCGAGTAAGTAAGGAAGCCCTCTTAGTGCGACTGTCCTTTTTTCAGTGGGATCCAGTGACTGTAAAACAGAAAATGGATACTGTATGATAAGTTAAAAGAAAAACAGTCTCTCATACACAGAGACAAAACAAAGTACAAAGTATTACCTGCATTTGCTGTAAAAGATGTGCCAACTGTTCACCCACGTTGCCTCTCTTAGCTTTAAAAATTTCCATAGGACGAGTAGTGTGGTTATCAAGGGCAGAATAAAATTCCTTCTGTAGGTCTTTCCCCACAATCCTTTTGAATTCCAGACAAATCAACAAGTGAAAAAAGAAAGAAGTCTGGTCGGGACCCGCGACATGTTTTAGCCTGACCGCCCGCTCCCGCCCGATGCAACATGAAAACGGCCCGATCCCGGCCGAGGCAACGTGAAAAGGGTCCTGAGGGGTTTTTTCTGCGGGTCCCACGGGAATTCCCGCCCGATGCAGGTCTCTACAACAGAGCTAACGTTACCAATTGCTACCACAGCATTAACATTAGCAGCTAGTTAACTTAACTTAACCCTAACCCTAACCCTAACCCTAACCCTAGCCTTACGTTCACTTCAAGCGTCAACTAATGTTACCAACTATTCAGTCCCACGGGAACAAGAACCAAATTTCTTCTCTTTCCACGCGTTAATATACCAGGCTGACGCTGATTCCCCCCACTTCATCACACGCTGATCGGCAGCCAACAGTCAGAGCAGAGGAAACATGTTGTTTGGGGTCACCAGTCGTTCAGTCGTGGTCAAGCCCCACCGCTCACAGGTAAAAACATGAAAGTGTGAGTCGTCTCCGCTCAGAGCTATTAGTATAGCAAATACTAGTTTAAAATAGTTTACACACTTTTTTTAATGGTCCCGCCTTTTGCAAAATAATGAAAAGATTAGTAATAATAGCTTGACTTTATATGTAAAAGAAAATTTGGGTTTACAGTGTACCCACACTACCTTGGCGATCGACTGGTAGATCGCGATCGACGTATTGCGCACCCCTGCACTACATATTTCCCCCCTTCGAGACTAAAGTCACACTATTAACGACAAATCAGTTTAATTACCTAGCTTCTCCTAGCTATAAACGTGAGAACGAAAAACCAGTAGCAGCAATTCATACTACTTAATCACTGAAAAACTCTCTCACGGGTCCCGCTGCTGACGACCATTCTATTATTACCTAAGTGGAGGGGATGTCCCATTCTGCATAGTATAATAGTCATATTTTAAGTAACATAACCAAACATAAAAACAAACATCGTCTGAATATATGGTCATTTAAAACACAAAAGAAACACAAAAGAAATACAAGAAAAATATAAACTATATATATATATATATATATATATATATATATATATATATATATATATATATATATATATATAACATGAGCAAAAAGAAAATAAATGTGATAAAATGGAAAATTATGTAAAATATGTGAAATTTAAGTAATCCCCCCTTTGCACTGAAATTACACCTTTAAATGGTCAGAAATTTCGGTGCAAAGTCCAATCAGGTCTGGTCAGGTCAGGTATTTATCAAATAATTCAAATTCTGTTCTGACTCTCTCTTCGCTAATCTGCACGTCATCTTTGTGAAATAATGGCATCTGTGTTTGATCCGACGGCATAACAACTCCAACCCATCTTAATATCATCGCCTTAGCAAAGGTCAACAGTATGGTAGAAAAACAAAACATAACGCATATGCATACGCATACGCATATTAGCGTATATGTTATATTATCTATGAGATCAGCCAAATAAGTGATATGTGATATAATATGTGATATATGTGATAAATATGCTATCAATATGATATAAATATGATATGATATAAATATGATAAATCTCAAATATGTGATAGCCAAATAGACAAATACAGACTCCATACCAAGGAAAAAGACCAATACCCCACTTTTCTCCCAGGCTAATTCTCCAGTGGTATGACTCTAAATTATTAAAACACCCCTGAACCCCCACGGGTTTCATTGGAGCATATACAGTGTGCTTCTTTTGCTGGTTTCACTTCCATCGATTCAGGTACGGCTAACTTCCCCCCTTGGTCTAACAAGTTTATGTAAGGAAAAGCCCCCAACAACGCACACTCAAAGGTAGGCTTGTATAATCTGGATATATAGATCCGCTCCTTTGGATTTGCTTCTTAGTGGAAACACTCAATACTCAAAGGTTGAGGTGAAGTTTCCATTTCAAGGTACTAGGTGACAGAATTCTAACCATGCACGGATCATCCTCATGAGCCGTTGCTCTCACAGCATGTGTTAACTGCTGGAACCAAAAGTTCCTGCTGGCGAAAGGGTCTGAAATATGCAATACTGAGGAATCAAACCCAAATGCTTTCCACTTGGCTTCTCTCTTATACAATGCCCGAAATGATTCTGACATGTCTTCTGGTGTCGCATCCCTGTCAGTCCAATCATTTTCCTCAAGTGGCAGAGTGTCAGGTGCCGTCGTCATAGTCTTATCTGTCGTGACCGAGTTACAGAACTAGGTTTCTGCGTTACATTCACTGGTCCCTCATTAAGCATAATTGGCCACATAGTTTTTGCATCAAGTATAGCTGTCAGAATAGATTTTGCATAAAGTATAGTTGTCAAAATAATGTTTGAAGTTACATCCGAAGATGAATGTTCTAGCCGTCCTTGTCTTATCTGTAGAAAGTTTTATAGGAAGTTCCATTACCTTAGTTATCGCCTCCTTATTGATCCCTTTTGAGGTCGCAGCCTTTGAAGTAAACACTATATTAGCCAAAGTAGTATTCAACTTATTTTCTGGTGCTTTAGTATGTGATGTCATAGCCAATTTGCTTGTCGCTTTTGTAACTCTTGGTGTCGTAGTCGCAGATTTAGTTCTAGTTGTTGTAATTATTGGTATTGTAGTCACGGATGTTGTAATTATTGATGTAGTGATAGAAGTAGTAATTGGCGTAGTAGCAGATGTAGTAGTGGAGGTCCTATTTAGTATAGTTGTGGGTGTTGTGATTAAAGATACATTATTTAGCTTAATGCTACCGAATGTAACACTATCCACTTTCACAGTCGGAGTAGTCACCCGTTGGCTTAAAACAGTAGGAATTACCTTTAAAACATTATGATCAGTTTTATTAGGTAATTGCTCTTGAGCGCTTTCAGGCAACAATTCAGAGACCAAATCGTTCACAAATAAGGTTATTTTACGTGCTTTGTACCCCGGTAACCAACTATTACTCTTCGGCACAAATTTATGCTTTCTCTGTATGTGTTTACAAATGAAGTCACCTTGATCATCCCGTGAAATATTTCTTATTTCACGGGATTCACCCACAGTTGGAGCCATTTTCAGATCATTATATAAAATGTATTTTCTCGAGCCCTTAGAAAACCCCCGTGACTCAGGGCCAGACCACACTAAAGTTTTACCCAATTTATTAATCCATTCAAACTTTGTCTCCATGAGACCAGTCGGGGCACTGACATTTAAGAAATGCTGTCGTACCTGCCAAATCCCGAACTACAGAAACAGTATCAAACAAAATGGTAGACTGAGGGCTGACTGTGGTTAAGTGTGGTATCTCTGTCTCGACCTTACTTTTCAAAGCTGGAGCGGTAGGCTTCTGATTTGTTACCTCTACTGCTGACCTAGGCGTGACAACTCCCCATGTGTCATTGGTAACACTTTAAAATAACGGGCGCTTATAAAACATTAGTAACACATAGTAAATAATGAACTAATTATTTTACAAAACATTTACAAATATTTGTTAATGAGTAAGAAATACTATAATAATGTTATATATATGTCATTCCTCATTTGAAAAAAATTAGTCAATGATTACGTAATGATGAAATTAATAATAATTAAACCTTTACAAACATTTAAGTCTTTTAGCAAAAACAAGCTTAAACCTTTTGAAAAATACACTAGGGATGTGCTGTCTGTATTGACCCGCTGCAGGGTGCTCTCAAAAAGAAACAGCCAGATGTCTTAACTGATGTGATTTATTAGGTATCCACAGGAATGGCAGAAGTGTGTGGTTCTACAGGAAACAAAGGAATAAAAATGCATATTAAAAAACTATATCAACTATACAATAATAATGCACATGGTAATAATAGACAAACTTTTAAAATAGTGAACAATAGTTTTTTGGGGTTCTTTTGGCATCAGTTATGCTATCATGGTTCAGGTCTTCCTACCAACTGTACTGCGCCTTTAAGAGGTGTCGTAACCAGAAACGCGCTGCCTCTCTGACAGAGCGCTGCCTTCAACACAGGCTCTGATACAGAGCAGCTCTCTATAACAGTCTGCAAACATCACAACAATTATTTACAACAAGTATTATACATGCACGTGTAATACGAAACCCACAGACATCAGACAGTGCTATGAGCCGCGTAATGGCGGCCGCTACATAAGAGTCTCTGTTTCTCGGAGCACAAGGCATGCAAATTAGGCTATTACAGGTCTAAATACAACAAAGGAAAAGCACAACGTAACTTATACACACAGAATATCTACTTACGTTATGATATCACGCACACAGTACCAAAGGTGGAAAAAAATAGCCCCGAACTGGGTCCTAACTAAAACACAAAACAAGAGCACTATTCTCTGCAGTCTCTCTGCTCGCTGTCCGACACACACTGAACCCCGACACCTGGCCTCAGCCCCACGCTAAAGCGGGGTGGGTCCAGACTCGTGATTGGCTGCTTCTAGTCGTGTTTTACAAACATTTAAGTCTTTAACAAAAACAAACTGAACAAGTTTACTTTCCTCAAATGAATTGTGCATTATTTGTAAACTTTGTAAAATCTTCAAAATATTATTTGTAAATAGTTTGTATACTGTTTTTAAGTAATTCATAGCTACATTATTATTGCATTAAGATTAGCTTGTAAATCATTAAGTGTGGTCAAACTGAAAGACAAGGAAACATTATTTAAGATATGTATACATATATAGGCTATGTGCTCAATAACATTGGCTGAAAGTCTATATCCAGTATTAGACAATGAACTAATCATGAACAAAACATTTAGACAGTTTTTGTAAATGATTAGGACATGCCCTGGCCATGTGCAGGCTGTAGGTCCAAGAAGACATGTCAAGAAAACGTTAAACATTTATTGATTACTTGTTAATATGTGACTAAGGTTCTGTTTATCACTTATATACAAGCCTCATGAGGAAGACTTCAAATGTGGCTAGCCCAGATTCACCTCTCATGTTATAATTTGTTAATGTTTTATTAATGATATGCAACACATCTACACAGTTAATTACATCCACTAATCTGAATCTGTATACAAACACTTACCTCAATATCTGTAGCTCAAAGGCTAAGCTCTTATAGATGATCCGTTACTTTTTAGACTTATATCTGAAACTTTTTGCACCCCTTAAAAGTGGAAGCAGATAATGAAACATTACTTCACTATATGTCATTCAGGGTCACCTTTTACAAATGATGGCAAAAGGAGAAATTTTATTTGTCAACTGGACAGAGTTTATTTGGTCGAATACTTGACTGGAGGGACAACTGTAATGCTGTGTACAAGAAGAGCATGAGCAGACTCTACTTCCTGAGAAAGCTCAGGTCTTTCAATGTGTGCAGCAAGTTACTGGAGATCTTCTACCAGTCTGTGGTGGCCAGCGCGCTGTACTTCACTGTGGTCTGCTGGGGGAGCGGCACCAGTAAAAGAGACATTGGGCGGATCCGTAAAGCGGGTTACGTGATCGGCTGTGAGCTGGAGACATTTGTCACAGTGAGGGACAGGAGGTCACTGAACAAACTGCTCTCCATCATGGACACTCCTGCTCACCCACTGCACCAGACTATAGAGGGACAGAGGAGCTCATTCTCCAACAGGCTCCTTCAGCTCCGCTCAAACAGTGAGAGATTCAGGACTACATTCATACCATACGCCATTCAGTTGTACAACAACTCACCCCTATGTAACAGATAATACTCCCTACAACTGTACAACAAGTTAATCTCAAGTAACGGATTACCTCATGCCCTGTCAATCAGCATAGTATTTGCACGGTCGTTCTTGTTTCTTGTATATAGCTGTGACTATATAGTTTATTACTTTATTACTTCTATTTCTATTTTATTTTGACTTGTACATATACATTTTGATAATTATGTCTCATTTGACACCTGTCTCTTAATCTTTTTGCTATACCATCTATTTTTGTTACTCTGTTATTATATTGTGATGTTTGAGCTATTGTATCCAAATAATTTCCCTTGTGGATCAATAAAGTTTGTCTAAGTCTAAGTCTAATACGTTTCGCAGCTCATCCAAGCTGCTTCTTTAGTTCTGGTCAGATGCTGGCGGACACTGCTTTATATCTGTCTGAAGGGAGGAGCTAATTACAATGAAATTACTCTGAGACAACACATATGTGTTTACAGTTTCTGCTAGTTAGGTGAGTCTATTCAATATGGAGTGTTTACAGTGACTGTAATTAACTATAACTGTGTTCACATTGTGCAACTTAAAAATGACCAATGTAATACACCGTTATTTTACTGAAATTAAAAAAATAATAAAAATCAAGGCACAGGGCCTCCACATGGTCCAAGACACAATTAACAACATGAAACTGCTGAGGAAATACAAACAACTAACTGTAACTGTAATTAACTGCAATAGTAGCCTTGGACCTAGCCTATAGCCTCTTTTTAAGGGGGAGAAGTTGCCCACCTTTCTTTTTTCCCCCTACTTCCTCAATTAGTTCAGGGTCATTTTCGATTGCTTCTCGGCACCTCTATGAAACTCACTCTACTTGAGAAAAGCCTTCACGAAGCTCCTCAAATGTTGTGGGGGCGACAATTGCCAATTCAGCAATTGGTACTCCACAGCAGATTGTGTTTCGATCTACTCCCACGGATCTGTAGGAGGAGGTTTTTACCTCTTTTGTAGGCCCGTAGCACCTTTCTGTAGCGCTTCAGTATGTCCTCGGGAGTCGTGGCTACAAATACATAAAACACACACACAAAAAACCACAATGAATGAGTTACCATATTTTTTGGACTATAAGTCACCCTTTTTTATGGTTTGGCTGGTCCTGCGACTTATACTCAGTTGCAACTTATATATATATATATATATATATATATATATATATATATATATATATATATATATATATATATTACTATTATAGTTTTTTTCTCCTCACACGTTTGAGCCTTCTTGAGGAGTTTGCCACGTAGGACTACTCCTGTAATTTGGCACAGTCGTTAGAAATCACAGCATCATCTAATACAAAAAGATCTGGCCCCTGATGGGGCCCAGGGACACTATAGCACTCCCTAACGCATGGAGGGTCGTGGTTGGCATACACTTTCAGCTGCATGCATGAAGTTTGGTAGGGGTGTGTATCTCACTAAGACGAACAAAAAAGGTCAACACAATGCCATGGCTACGCCCAACAGGAAGTGAAATAATTCGACTTTTGTGTGATTGCACATACAATGGAATTTAAAGTACTCCTAAGCCGTACATCAGATTTGTGTAAGTTTTGGTGTACCCTCCTCCTGTGCTCTGGAGGTGTGACTTCAGTGGGGAGTATGAAGAGGTGTATTTTCAAATTTAGCTTGCTCGAACCGTTTTTCCAGGATCTCCTACCCCACCTTTAACTTACGTAATACAAGTGTGTACTTTATGACTCTAAAAAGCTACTGTTATTTCCCATCTACTATAGTATTAGCTAAATCTATTTTGCTACAGGATAACAGAGAGATATTATATTTGCACCTTTTAGCCATAATTGATAGTCATAACTAAAACCCTTTCACAGTTTGTCCCTCCAGGAGTCTGCAAGCCTTCGAGATGTGTTTGGTATAAAATGCCTGACTTTGTATCAGATTTTGCAGTGTTTTAGCCATTACAATTAATAAAGCCCTGCCTAAACACTACAGCTTATTATAATTCAAATGCACATTGAACCTAAACAAGAAAAATGTACAAAAACTAGAAAATACCTCTCCTAATGAAACTCTTGTTCTTGTCCTTTTTAGGTTTCTTCCCCTTGTCCTTCTTCTTTTTATCCTTCCGGTGCTTACTGTGCCTCTTCTTCTTCTTCTTCTTCTCCCCATCACATGATGAGGAGGAGGAGGAGGAGGATGAAGAAGATGATGTCTCTGAGGAGGTTGATGAAGAGTCTGACATCTCAGAGTCAGACAGATTCTCATTTGCAACACTGCGTTTTTTCTTGTCTATTGCAGAGGAAAAGGCATAACATTAAAACACAGTTGTGACATCATCACTTTGTTTCTTGCGATGTATGATATATGTATGATATAGTCAGTATGTACAAAACTTGCATGATTGCCAGGCAATAACATGGATTTGTTATTGTATGATTTTGCATGTGTGTGTGGTCTTTGCACTGTGTGATTTTTGGCTCATTTTGAGATGACTTTTCACTTGTGCAACTATTTTGGGGATCACCCCAAGTTTTAGCTTTAGTTATACATGGGTTGATGAGCAGCGATTGACCTTTCACAAACACCTCCCGATCGGGAATCATAGGGTCAGATGAAAATCAAACTGGTTTGAAATTCTGTCGCTCTTCGCGAGGCTATTCGCACAGTTGAAGCACAGATACGACATGATTCCCCTATAAAGTCAATGTTTTCCCCTTTTTGAGCTTGCACAAATACGACTGGAAAAATGAAAGTGTACTGAAACCTTGGTGACATGTGATCTGACGCTGCATGAAAGCAGGAAGAGGATATTTTCAGCAATAAAAGTTGGTGCGTAATTTAGCAAACCATAGGTCTAATGTGTGTCCACATCTTACAAGTCCCTTCCATGTTATAGTCAAAGTATCTTTCTCCTCCAGTCCTTGTGTCACAGCCCCATATTTGGCTTGTTGGTACCACTGAAGGGAAGAAAATCTCATTGTGTTTTTTGGCAAGGTGTTCCTTCCTAAGGTTAAAGGTTTAGTGACAGACAGTTAAACTGTATGACATTAAAATAACAGCGTTACCTCCTTTGATTCTGCTATATTTGTGATTGCACATGTTTCATAAGGTGAACGCAAGACTACAGGTCTAGAAGAAGCCTAAAGGACCTGAGTGCAGCTCACACAAAAGCAATATGATCCTCATGTCTGTTCAGGCTGTTTATGGACTTTACACATCAGCTCATGTCCAATTGTGTCACTTACATGCGCCTTTAACTTTCTTAAATTGTTTCTTACATCATTTGTAGTAGGAAAATGCAACTGCTAAATAAAGCTTTCACCTCTCAAGTTCAAGCTCCCCTTGCTTGTTATCATTTCATCTTTTGCTTGTCAACATCATTCTCATGAAATGAAAGGCTCACCTGTAAAGTGCAGTGGATGCAGCCTAGAAGTGAGCTGAGCTCAGACACAGTACTGGAATGTGACCTGGTCTTTACTGCTCAGTGCTCAGTATACACCTGCTGGCCTAAACACAAACAATCACATTTTATTATTAGAAATACACCTAATACACCTTTAATATTGATACAGAGAGGAAAGACAGAAAACAATTGTGCTGTGTTATTACAATGACCTCAACATCCCAGCACAAAATGTGCACATTAATGACATGCTTACCATTCCAGTGTGCAGTAGGCTTTTGGTGAAGAAAGCAGACAGCTACAGAGGTGATGTTCGGAACTCCGTCTCCAGTGTCCACCTGGTGCGGTGACACCTAAACAAATAAATACATATTTTATTAAATATGTGTTCATTATTACATCTGAAATCACAAAACATTGTGTTCTATGTTATTTGACATCTTTGGCCAATTCTTTAATTTAATCTCATGATTACCTTTACTTGAATCCAGTGCACAGTGGACTTTTATATCCGCGTAGAAGAGCCAGCTCATGGTGAGATAAGGCCTGTACTTGGCCTTCTCTCTTCAGTCCTTGGCATCCAACTGGTGTAGACCGACTGCACTGACTTCACCTGAACAAACACATTCACATTTGTATTACACATGGAAGTGTGAAGCCTGTGTGTTGCTTCATGTGCCTGAACTGGCAATATGATTTTGTAGCTGACACACACAGCGCACCATGATGCTGTTTGAATCTACCCTAATCATATTCCAAACAATAGTAGCCTAATTATGCCCCCAAACAGATAGACTCCTCCTTTGAAAACGTGAGTTCAGACCATAGAGTTCAGACGCCCGTCTCTCCTTTTTCCAGTAACACGCACGCACGCACGCACGCACGCACGCACGCACGCACACACACACACACACACACACACACACACACACACACACACACACACACACACACACACACACACACACACACAATGTGTTCACTGCTCCTTCTGCCTGCTAAGCCAATCCCCGCATTTACGGTTCACATTTCAAACAGCGGCTCAGCCCGCACTCACCTCCGATAACCACTGCCTCTCGTGTAATATGCGTCACAAAGTCCCGTTCTACCGGAGTTTTACGACGCCGCGGCCAGTGTCTGTGTTGTTACCAGCACACTCTTGTTAACCCACATTATTCTGCGCTCACCTCCGATCACCGCTACCTCTCGCATGCGCCACACCCGCTCTACCGGAGTGTGGACCCGTGTCCATCTGCACTCAGCTCGGATCACCGACACCGCGGTGCTTCGCGCGCAGCAGCAGCAGCAGCAGCAAGGAGATGAGCAGGGCTCCATGAGTGAAAACTCACGCGCTCATGTAAATGAGCCTGTCGCTTTAAATGCGCATGTGGCCACAGATAACAGCGCGGCTATGCACATTTAATAGGCTACATTTACGTCTAAGTGTTAAAGACAGAACACAGAACCCTACAAACTTGATTACAAGAGTGAAAAAAGAATAAGTGACGTTCAGAAAAAAACAAAACAAACAAACATTTGAGAATGTAAGCGATTTTGCTTACGAAACATAAGCAAAATGTCAGAATAACATGAGAGAAGAGATGGCGCTCACCTTATTTGAACATTAAAAAACAAAGTTGCAACTTAAGATCATGACTTTTGCAGGGTTAGGGTTTGGAGAGATTGAATGTCCATGAAAAATGATTAGTGGCCTAGAAATGCCATTATACTTTGTACTGGAGCAAGGAAACAATGAGCTTAATTGAAGTTACCTACCCAATAGAAGATAGGAATAATTTGATGAGCAATTGAAATGTGTAAATAATTGAAGAATCAAGCCACCAGTTTAATGGTGTTTGCATGGGTAAAGTGAAATAGCCAGAAAGACAGGGTAAAAGGTAGCTGATAAGTTGAAAATGAGATCACATGACAGAGGTTTATTTCCTTTTTCAGAATCTTACGTCCTGCCTGGATTTGGATAGTGGAGGCAATTCCATAACTCTTGCCTAGCAACCATAGTGTCAAAAAGAGCTAAACTTGTGGAAAATGCCCAATAGTTAGTATTAAACTCAAAAATACAAATGCCAACAGCATTTTTTGATTAAATCAAGGTCGGGAAAATATGTCTGTGTTGTCCCTGTAATTTGGAATGTTTCAACCATGACTAAACATTAAGGAGAGCGGGAGGCCTTTAAATAGAACTCGTCGTTTTTCTCGTTATTGGCACAGCTGTACAGTAGCAAAAAAAAAAAAAAAAGAATATGACATAAATTTGGAGACATTGTTTTCTCAAGGAAACACAAAGAAATTGTGCTTCTGTCCGATAAAGCAGGGTATTTTTGGACCTGATCAGGGTCAGGGTGTGGCAGGCTTCAGGTGAATTTGGTGCGATACTGTGGCCCAAACATATCGAGATGCTTTGGATTCATGAATAATGGGGCCTGTTATACTGGCACAGACTGTGTAGCCATGCCTTTGAGTTGGCAGACGTCGCCCTCTTGTGGCCAAAATACATTGTAGCCGTGCCTGTGCTTGTCATCGTTTTTTCAGTACTTCAGAGATGTGCAACCAAAAATTATAAGCGTTTAAATTTTTTATTGCGGTAAACACCTTTTCAGCGCCTGCAAATCACATTTTGACCAACTATGCAATCCTGCCTTAGAAGTAACAGGAGGTGCAAACTACACTATGTGGGGACTTGTCCTGTCAAAATGACATGATTTCAGACGTGAGCTCGCTTTAGAATACAATGCTGTGGCCAGGACACCCCAGGATGTTTCATGCGTTTCTAATGCAATGTGCCTAAACTCAAAAGTGAAATTGTGGGAAAACTACAAGAGATATCAATGCCATTTTTGCTGTGCAAGTAGGGCTTTTGGACCTGAACAATATGCATTTGGAATCTTAGTTCTATCTGCTTCTTTGCCAAAGTTATAAGCATTTTAATTTTTTATTGAAGAGTCGTTTCTCACCCGCTGCTGCTTTGGTTTCACTCACCGGTGGGATGTGATGGGAAGAATCCCATTTATTACAAACCCAGAGTATAAGACAATTACAGACACAAGGTCTGTCTGCATCGAAGCTAATCAAAGGAGAACACATTCGAACAAAGCATTGCCCACATATCTATCTAGCTTTCTATAGGATATCCCACTGTAATCTGACTACTTCTGTACGTCCAAGCTACAGACTTAACATTAAAGTTAGGGGTCTCTCGTGCCATCATGACAGAATGCAGAGGCCTCATAACTTACTTAAAGGGGCTGTATGGTTCTCAAGGTTCAAAAGGCAAAGCAGACACTACATCAGGGGTGCTCACACTTTTTCAGCATGCGAGCTACTTATAAAATGACCAAGTAAAAATGATCTACCTACTACAAAAATGCAAATCATTGATTTATTCATAAATATATTGAGAATTCTTTACATGTACAATTTATGTTGATGTACCTTGCATAACGGCATGAACCCATATTGCGCAATTTCATTTTTTCTCATTACCTTACTCTCTTGACTTGCATTGGTTGGAATCAGCTAGGGATGCATAGTCAAGACCAGGGGTCAGCAACCTTAAATACTCAAAGAGCCATTTGGACCGTCTCCCACAGAAAAGAAAACACCCGGAGCCACAAAACCCTTTTGACTTCTAAACCAGCGCTAACCAGGGTAACTACAGGCAAAACTACAACTCTCAGAGAACAACAAGCGCATCATCCTCCACTACAGCTCTTAAGTGGGAGTCTTAAGAGAATTATTTACACCTTTCAGTCTTTTCATCACAACAGTAGCCAACATAAATAAATAGCAAAAAAAGGAGAAAATTTAATTTGTCAACTGGACATAGTTTATTTGGTTGAATACGTTTCGCAGCTCATCCAAGCTGCTTCTTCAGTTCTGGTCAGATGCTGGCGGACACTGCTTTATATCTGCCTGAAGGGAGGAGCTTAATTACAATGAAAATTACTCTGAGACAACACATATTTAAATACAGTTTCAGTTGGTCAGGTGATACAATATGGAGTTGTTAACAGTTTCTGTTAGTCATGTGAGTCTATTCAATATGGAGTGGGAGTGGGGGAGTAGTTAGCATATCCATTCAGGGCCATGATAGGTGTTTTCACACCTCTGGACCTGACCTGGCTAGTCCCATTGTTTTCCCAGTTTGTTTAGATTTAGGTTTGAGGATAGAGTTATAGATGGGAGACAAATGATGTCTGAGACACGGTGGATTACATCACAGCAGCAGAAACTGCCATCAGAAACAACAAGCTCACGGAGACAGAAGCTGGAGACCTTAGACTGAAATTAACAGCTGCACTGAGCAATGCCAAACCTCCACCCTCCAATGTAACACCGGAGGAAAGGAAGGCCATCGCTGCTCTGGAGAAGGACCACAGCATCAACATCCTCCCAGCTGACAAAGGGAGATGCACTGTGATCCTGAACTCAGCTGATTATGAGGCTAAGGTTAACAGCCTACTCAGTGACACCACAACCTACGAATTACTAAAACGGGACCCCACCAATGTGTACAAAAAGAAGATCATTGATTGCTTGCAGAAGTTGGAGAAGGAAGAAGTCATTGATCGACAGCTATATTACAGACTGTACCCTGGTGACGCCATCCCTGGCATCTATGGCCTCCCAAAGATCCACAAACAAGGAGTACCACTCAGACCCATTGTATGCAGCACAGACTCCATCACGTACAATGTGGCCAAACACCTAAAAACCATCTTGGCTCCGCTGGTGGGTAACACGGAGCACCACATTGAGAACACAGCCGAATTTGTGAACAAAATCAAGCATCTCCAGTTTGACCTGGATGAGACTATGGTTTCCTTTGATGTGACCTCTCTTTTCACTTGTATCCCTACATCGGTAGCGGTGGAGGCAGCAAGGAGGAGACTACTGGAGGATACCAAGCTAGAAGAGAGAACCAAACTTTCACCCGACCAAATCTGCCAACTGCTGGAAATTTGTTTAAGTACCACCTATTTCCAGTTCAGAGGAAACTTTTACAAGCAAATCCACGGCTGTGCAATGGGCTCACCGGTCTCCCCTATCATTGCAAACTTATACATGGAACAATTTGAACAGAGTGCCCTGGCCTCATATCCAGGCACTCCACCCACACACTGGTATCGTTATGTTGATGATAATTTCTCAAAAATCAAAATTCAAGATTTGGAACCTTTTACTGCACACATCAATTCTGTAGATCCGAACATCAAATTCACACATGAAGATGCCAAGGACAACACATTGGCCTTCTTAGATTGTGCAGTAACGATAAGAGAAGACCGGCGACTCCAGGTAGAGGTCTTCAGGAAGCCCACACACACCGACCAATATCTGCTTTTTGATTCACACCACCCACTTCAGCACAAACTGGGAGTCATTCGGACATTACATCACAGGGCCCAAGTGGTTCCTACAAGCGCAGAGGGAAAGGAGAAAGAAGAACAACACGTGGAGAAAGCCCTCTCCGTTTGTGGATATCCTAAATGGGCTTTCAATAAAACGAAGAGAACAAAGAAACAGGACAACAGAGAACCAGAGCCCAGGAGAAGGGGTGTAAGTATTCCTTACCTGGCTGGCGTTTCCGAAAAACTACAGAGGATCTTCAGACAACATGAAATCCCAGTCTATTTCAAACCCACAAACACTTTAAGACAAAAACTGGTCCATCCTAAGGACAAAACTCCGAGCCACAAACAAAGCAATGTGGTCTACTCCATTCAGTGTAGTGAAGACTGCAGTGAGCGCTACATTGGAGAAACAAAACAGCCACTTCACAAAAGGATGTATCAACACAGACGGGAAAACCAGGGTGGGCCGCAATCTGCCGTACATCTCCACCTAAAAGCCACAGGCCACTCCTTTGAGGACAGCGAGGTCCAGATCTTGGCCAGAGAAAAGAACTGGTTTGAGAGGGGAATTAAAGAAGCTATTTTTGTCAAGAAAGAGAATCCTTCCTTGAACAGAAATGGGGGTCTCAGACATCATTTGTCTCCCATCTATAACTCTATCCTCAAACCTAAATCTAAACAAACTGGGAAAACAATGGGACTAGCCAGGTCAGGTCCAGAGGTGTGAAAACACCCATCATGGCCCTGAATGGATATGCTAACTACTCCCCCACTCCCACTCCATATTGAATAGACTCACATGACTAACAGAAACTGTTAACAACTCCATATTGTATCACCTGACCAACTGAAACTGTATTTAAATATGTGTTGTCTCAGAGTAATTTTCATTGTAATTAAGCTCCTCCCTTCAGGCAGATATAAAGCAGTGTCCGCCAGCATCTGACCAGAACTGAAGAAGCAGCTTGGATGAGCTGCGAAACGTATTCAACCAAATAAACTATGTCCAGTTGACAAATTAAATTTTCTCCTTTTTTTGCTATGGATTCTACCTGGACGACTGAGGGATTTTACATACAACATAAATAAAGTGCATGAGTGAAATAAAGAATTGCGCTGCACAGTACGACCTGCACACGTATAATCTCTAAAAAGTTTAACATGAACCATCTCCAACACGATAGAAGCACATAACAGACTCACCATAGGCAGAACATCCCTCAGTCACAGAAAGAACACGCATATTCCACTGAGTCCTGCCCTTTAGTCAGCGCTTCTAGTTTATGCAAATTAGCCATGTGGTTTTAAGTTTCGCTTCTGTGTAACGTAAACAAATGTGTGCAAAGCTGCAATAAACACTTTAGTATTTGAGTCCTCCTCGTAGGAAATAAAAGTCCAAACTTAAATTATCCACCCGCAGCGAACCAAAAATGCGTCTGCTTCTGTGTTCCGTCATTATTTTATTGCGTGTACCGCGTGTACCAGTCTCATCAGCCGTGAAAGCAAATGAATCTGCCCACGTAGCATTAAGTGTTCTGTTTTCTTCAGTAACTTTTCTTTTCTTGGATTTATCCATCATTGGGCCGAAAATCATACTGCTGATGTATGTGCCGGTAAGTCCGGGCTGCCAGTGTGTGCCGGGTGGCGCACATCGGCGGCTTTGACGCATGTTTTGAGCGACAAAAATATTAAAAACGTTTTATTTAAATGTTACAAGATTACCATTATCTACAATTTTAGATTTACATTTAAAAACGAACAAACTAAAATAAAAATACAATGTAATTAAATACTAATTATTATTTTCCAAAGTCACAGGGAGCCACGACAGAACGATGAAAGAGCCACATGCAGCTCTGGAGCCGCGGGTTGCCGACCCCTGTCATAGATCAACGTTCCTAATGGCCCGTCGACATATTTTTTTGCCAGCCATTCCATCCACTCAATTACAGCAATGTGTTCAGATAACAAATTATCTGTTCTATTTCCCCTCAGTCTCCAAACCTGTTCCTTGTATGAGCGCCATGCCCGCTCAATATGCTGATTATGGGCTCCAGTGTTCGGATCTACATACCACCTACTGTGGTTAACCGTGTAGTGATTGTATCCCAATGCAGGCAGAATCCTATATGCCCGCCACTCATCACTAATTACTGAGGAGCCTTCTCTCACATGACGAGCAATAATGGGAACCAAATGTCTTCTCGATCTGCGCTGTACAAGCCGTAGAACTGGCCTTCTTCTTCCATTATTTTGCACACCCAGCATTCCAAATACCCATCTCTTCCTCGTCCATCCACCGGCCATTCTTCCTCTTCCATACTACAGCAAAGATCAAACAAAAAAATAAAAATAAGATTACATTAGACACCGTGTAACTTTCTGTAGGCTGAAAACCAAATGGATAATTCAATTGAAACAGAAAGTTAAAACAATAGTTTGGGACATTCTTCATCAATATAAATAAGTTTTATGCCATACTGCTAAAGGAACAACATTTCCATGGAAACCAGCAGGACGAGGCCCTCCTAAGGGTTGATTTTAGAAATGCAGATTCCCTCAGAGTAAAGATGCACATTTTTATAATGGGCTTTAGTCCAACATAAACATCCATGTAAAATAACATGGTTTTATTCAAGTCTTTTTTGGGGCTAAAAAGTTACACAGTGGGCCTTTAAATTGTTAAATTGAATGCACAAGAGCATTTACCAGCATTTACCTTTCGTTTGTGTCGAAAACAGCTTTCATCTATCACTACAAACTCAGACCTTCCTCCAATCATTTGGCCTGTCTTTCTCCTCAGCCTTTTAACCGCTGTCCCACAGACGTCTCTTATTCTTTTGGCCATTCTCGAAAGTGTTGCTGAACTGGCAGCAACTGAGTCGTCCATCGTGTCTATCTGCCTCAGTCTTAACCCTTGACAAAATTTAAAAAGAACAAAAAAGAACAACTACATAACAAGTACAAGAAACATGCTAAATTGACTTCAATAACCATGTCATGGTTGGAGTTTTTTATGTTTAGTTTGATTCGTGTATGTTTGTACAATCCTATTTGATCTGTTTTAGCCATAGACTAAAAGGTAAATTTAAATTAATTGTAATTTATTTAACTGTAATGATGATAAACATTAATTCATTTAATAACTTGCTTTTTTTCAAAGACATGCATCATAATTATATTTTGGTGATAGAAAATTTTAATATTATTCTAAAATGGCTAATTAATAGAAACCGGTCCCTTGACTTGCACAAATCACTCAAAACACAACAAAGCCAGGTAACGATGAGGGATAATGTTAACAATCAATTGCCAACCTGTACATTAAACTCAGCCACGTTCCCAGTGATACTTTTGACTGTAAGAATATAGATCTGTGCCGGATGGATCGTTGCTTAGGTCTCCCCATATGAAATGCATTTTGACATATCCTTAAAAAGAAAAGATATACTGTATATAGAATTGTTATATTGAAATATATTTGTTCTGTTATGCATAAAGATTAAAAAAAAAAAAAATGTTTAAAATGTATAATTCACCTGTCTTTAAATTTGTTAAGTTTCGCTTGTGTATGGTGACATCTAGTGGACGCTTCTGGATTTGCAGGCAGAGCACATGTTTTGGACAGAACTTTACTGAATGGTAGTAACAGTTGTAAGCAGCAGACATGGCAGCACGCAGTTTGGTTGCCTATTGAGTCCACAGATTTCATTATTTTGAGGTTGCATCGCCGGTATGTATTTTGTACCTATGTTCAACAACTTTAGTCATAATTATTTGGAAGTCCAGCATGTTTGTAGTACTGGTATTGTAATGTGTTCATTACACGTGAACCACGCAAAAATGGCATCAGATAGCCTTCAGTTTGTGGATTTACAACTTTGCATTTATAATTTTGTTTACTGTATATTTTGTAATAGGCATATTGTAATTTCACATTTGTCTATTCTACAGTTTCACCTTTTTGAACATCATTAAACCTGCTTAAAGACAACATGTCTGCAGAGTCGTTGATGCGAGAGAGGAGTTTATAGCCATATTTCCCACTACGGCACAACATCAGAGCCCGATGGAGAAGGTAACGCTGATAAACTGACAATCATGATCACGAAAAAAAAAAGAAAAAAAAAAAAGATATAATATAACATTAAACATTTAACAAATCGCCACTATATCTGGTTATAACAAACCCTCCCCTCCCCCGATTTTGAGAGGAAAGTTAAAGTTACAATCTGCAATCAGCCTATAAGTATAAACCATGAATCTATGAATATATATGAACAAAGATATGATGGGATATGGTGATATATACCAGGTATAGCGATCTCCGGTGTTGGATCTTGCTTTCAGTTTCATATTCTGATGGCAGCTTCGGCATTTCATCTTACTTTTCAACATTTTCTTCTTTTGGAGCCACTGGATGAGTTGTAATGACTTTCTTTTAGTCAGCTCACCATTAAAAAAAGTTCTGAGGTGTTTGAATCGGCTCATCTTGGTCTTGTCCTTGGGGGAAAAAAAAAATAAAAAAAAATATGAGGATGTGCCGTTTTCATCTGCCTGGCGCATGCGTCAGGATGAAGTCCCGCTCACTCTGTTCTCCTCTCTTTCATGTATCCATATATTTTTTGTTTACTGTTTAAATGATCACTTTTGTATATGTCGGCCAAATAAAAGTGTGCATGAATGTAAAATAAAAAAAACATCAATAATAATAATAATAATAATAATAATAATAATAATAATGACGAAAAAAAGCGCGTGTCTGACGCACACGCGCACACGCCTGTGGTCTGCAGCTCACCTGGTTCGGGTTCTGTTAGCGAGTCTCCGGGTCCCAGGCTAATACGATGCCAAAATCTGCCCCTATAAAACAGTTGACGATGCAGACTCGCAGCATAGGGCGAGGAACAAAGTCGGTCGAAGAGATGGAAAGCCAGGACAACTCTGCGGACAGTGCCTCCAGCAATAAGTATCCTTTTTCTCACGCATGTGGTCCAAAGTGAGCCTATTAGATGCTAGATTAGCACTGGTTTTCTGACGCACTTGGATTAAATAAATATAGATACATGGAAGTGTTGATGAGTAACGGAATACATGTACCGTCGTTATATACGATTACTGTTTTTCAGTAATGTAAATGTAAATGTAGACGAATCATTGTAATACTAACTTAAACAATGCGTAATAGCCCAAATATCGCGTTGTGCAACAACCTACACCTGGAGGCTGCAGCCACAGGTCCCATTCTCTGACGCACTCGCATTTGACAGCTGCACCGTGCTATAGCTAGCGCTGGCTTTTCTGTGTTTTCTCTTTGGCGAAGTTTATGCGCGAGAAAGAGGAGATGCTTCGTTTTGGCTCTTTCTCAAAGAGGGGCTGTTTGTTTTTACTATACAAGTTATTGACAAAAAGTGTATCAAAAACGAACAGACTATCAGCAAAGGATTTAGCTCAAAGTTGCACACATAAATCAATACATTGTTGTTGATTTCAACGAGTCTTAAGTAAACGACTCGTGATAATGAGTGTTCTGAAAGTGTGTTTGCATTGTTGATACCTGATAAGACGTTTAAGAGTGTAATAAACACAAATAAAACTTAAAAATTTCAGACTAAATAACACTTCTAGGTGCTGATCATGTAATTTGCATTTCAACCCTTAAGATACCAAGGTTTTTATTTTGTATGATTTGTATTTGAAACACAATCCAGTAAACTTGAAACTTTATTCTGAAGAATTTAAACCGATTTCTCTCTGTATTATTTTATACAACCACTGGTACAGAGTTGAGTCTGGAATTTTCCAAGCTAGTAAAACTTATCAAAAATGGAGAAGCTGGAGACAGAGCCTGGGATTACTTGGTGCAGAAAAGCTGTTCCAAGTATTCAGAAGAAAACAGTATCTAAGTTTAGGATGTAGTTGTTTTCAGATTCTAGAATGTGATGACATGAGACCATATGGGGGCAAGTGCCCTTTTTCCCTGTTGATTTCTTTTAATTATGGACACATTAATCTATTATTCTTCTGCTATTAGGTCTTCATTTGTTTACATTTTTGTTACAGCTCTCAGGAGAATCGAGCCCAGCTCCAGTCCCTCCACTCACTCCGTCCGCTCCACCACATCTTCTAAACTTCATGACTCTTCTGGTGTAGAACGTGTCAATGCAACTATGGGACATGACACTGAAAACTCATCTGCTGAAGATAAAAAAAAGAACAAAGAAGAGAAAACATCACCAGAAAGCAATTTCATCAGAAGAAGAAAGTGAAAATTCTTCTGTTGATGAAAAGAAAAGAATGAAAAAGAGAAAAAGGTCACTGACATTGAAGGATTGGG